>CM059428.1:83314504-83994504 GCA_030390025.1 Squalus acanthias | reverse complement strand
TCTCCCCCCCTCTCTTCCCCCCCCTCTCTTCCCCCCCCCCTCTCTTTCCCCCCCCCCCTCTCTTTCCCCCCCCCCTCTCTTTCCCCCCCCTCCTCTCTTTCCCCCCCTCCTCTCTTCCCCCCCCTCCTCTCTTTCCCCCCCCTCCTCTCTTTCCCCCCCCTCCTCTCTTTCCCCCCCCTCCTCTCTTTCCCCCCCCCCCTCTCTTCCCCCCCCCTCTCTTCTCCCCCCCTCTCTTCTCCCCCCCTCTCTTCTCCCCCCCTCTCTTCTCCCCCCCCTCTCTTCTCCCCCCCCTCTCTTCTCCCCCCCCTCTCTTTCCCCCCCCCCCCTCTCTTTCCCCCCCCCCCTCTCTTTCCCCCCCCCTCCTCTCTTTCCCCCCCCCTCCTCTCTTTCCCCCCCCCCTCCTCTCTTTCCCCCCCCCTCCTCTCTTTCCCCCCCCTCCTCTCTTTCCCCCCCCCTCCTCTCTTTCCCCCCCCCTCCTCTCTTTCCCCCCCCCTCCTCTCTTTCCCCCCCCTCCTCTCTTTCCCCCCCCCCTCCTCTCTTTCCCCCCCCCCTCCTCTCTTTCCCCCCCCCCTCCTCTCTCTTTCCCCCCCCTCCTCTCTTTCCCCCCCCCCTCCTCTCTCTTCTTCCCCCCCCCCTCTCCTCTCTCCTCTCTCTTTCTCTCTCCCCCCCCCCCCCCCGTCCCCCCAGTCTTTCCCTTTCCAGTCTCTTTCTTTTCCAGGCCCTTAACATTTGTTTCGCCGTAATAATGCTGTCAAAACCCCAGTTTGCCTGTGGGACTGAGTAGTAATGTGGAGCTTAAACTTTAAAGAATGAGGAATACTGTGCCTACATTGTCATTTTTTCTGGAGCACAGTAACAAAATTACTGTTGAGGACTATAGTAAACAATGGCTTATTAGGAGTTGCACAGGTTGGTTGACCAAGATGAAAATTGATAAACAAGTAAAGTAGGCTACCCTATTTTTTTTTTTAAAAAACAGATCAGTTTGAGAAAATTATAGCTGCAACCATGACGACTTGCTGTTCTTCTTGATTGCCTAATTGGACCATAGACAAGTACCAGTAACAATGTTTTATCAAGAAAACCATTGAGTTCATTTTATGCAACTGGGAGCAAAACCAGTTATTAAGTTGTAGTCATTGTGAGTGGCACACAGACTGACTCAAGCATGAAGAACACATTGTTTGCAGTAATTAGCGGTGTGCTGGGCAGGGTTGAACTTTCTCCTTTATAAACAAATGTCCTCATTGATTTTAGTCTGGTAGTTATTTGTTACAGAGTTAATAGAAAAAAAGCCTTATTTTGACCCCAAAAACATGAACATTGCTGCTTTATATTGCTCTGTTGGAGACTTTATTGTGAAATAGCTAAGCTTCAATTATCCTAAAAAACAGATCACATATTTCAAGGCTGTATTTTCAAACAGACTATTTGAAGCCCATTGACATTAGTGAATGACTCACTACAGATGGCATTGATCTGAATTACATATATTCGATTTGGGTGATGTTGATTATAAATTGTAGCAGCTTTTTAATGTCTGGTACCTGTGTTGTACCAGAATAAAACTACCAAATAAGTGTGATCCAAATGGTTAGAAGATTTCTCTTCCGAAGGATATTGGTTGGCTGTCGGAGCATAGTTTGTTATAATCCAATTAAAGAGTGAAGCTTAAGTGGTTTGTTTGTCAAATGAACTAGAGGTGGGATTACTGCTAGTAATTTACTATGTGCTATATAGTAGTATTTCATATTTTTCCGAGGGTTAAGAGACTTATGTAGCAAGCATTTAAACAAAGCTAGGGCAGACCTCAGCTGGGGCAGCAGCAGTGGGTATGGAATTAGTCTTGGTGCACCTAGGATAGAGTGGAACATCGAGCAGGTTCTTTGTCCTGATAGCACAAGTAGACATCTGGTGATGACCGGATTGGGCATGGGCTTGGCTGTGATGCCTTCTGCAGTCAAATAAACTGCCAACATTCACTGTTGAATCTTGTACATGAAGGTAGTCACTTGGATAAGGTACCGGAGATAACTGCTTTTGAGGAATAGTACCTCTTCAAGAGAGGAAGGTATACAATTGGGAAGGAAGGGAAAAATTTGACAATTTTTTTTGTGTTTTTTCTTTTAAGAAAGGCATTAAGGCAGAACTCCATGCAGGATATTGCGATTTACAGTGTTAGCTCATCTAATATTCCAAAATGCTGGAGCAGATTCTATGTTTTTAATGTATACAGCATAACTTAATAAAAGGAAATCTTTTACAATGATAACTTTTTAACTTTTGATAGTGTGTTGACTACCTGATTTGAGAGACCCCACAGGAATATCCAATGTATGAGAAGAGACCATAAAGTACATTGGGTTATAATAATTTATTACACGGAACATCTGGGACTTTGATGAATGACGGGACCAATAGTCTATCTCCTTAACCAATTAAGTTTAAGCATTTGAATGGTTGGCAAAGCTCTGAACTGGCAGCTTGGACATTATTTACACAAAATTTATCACTGAATTACATGCAGGAAAATGTGTACTTCTAAGTTTTTTTTGCCTATTGAACATGACACATAGACATATGAATAAGACAGCCTCCGGCCCAAGGTTCAGATTATTGTTTTGTAATTCAGGAACCTAAGACAGCTACTGCCTGCACGAGAAAGCTGTATATTTTATAGCATTTCAAAGCGCGTGTTACATGTGGAATCAGCACTGTGATTGTTGGTTGCTTAAACTTTAGTGGACCCACACACTTTGAAGGGAGGGTGGCAGGGGGCAACGCTAAATCCTGACGAGCTGAAATGAATTGAGCATCAACTTTATACCTAGCCAGATGCCGCAACAAATCAATTTAACAAACCAGTTAAGCCAACCAGTTTAACTTGCATCCTGTGTGCTTTATGTGGCATGTGCAGAACAATTACCATTTAATTGTTAGCTGGTTTCAAAGTGTAAGGCCATTGGAAACAAATTACCTCATTAACAGGGTCCTTATGCTGTTAAATAGCAGCCCTAACTTTCCGCGGCGAGTTTACTTTGTATTTACAGCATAAATGTAGCAATTTCTTGACTTTCATGGGGAGGTTGACGGTGAGCTTCGGTTTTTGCTAGGCTAACAGCGGGGCAGCACAAATTGTCCAGCAACTCGTGCTGATTTGCAGCTCACTGGGTATCTTCCTCGCACAAGTGTTTGGATTTTTTTTACACGCTTTTAACGGCATGCGCCTTCAACTCACAAGTTATATTGCCAGCAAATTCTGGCCCATTATTAACCTTGTCCTACTAAACAGGAGCGCTGCACTGTTGGCTAAACAAACAATAGGCTGAATTTTGCTGCAGCAGGGCATTTAACAGTGTCTGCATTAGTTAGATTTTCCCTTGCACGTTTAGGTTTTTAAATGTTTTGCGTGGCAAGTTGCTGAAAGTGCGAGCTGATAATGTTGCTGTGAGGGAAACTGGGCATCTGGGACCTGAGTGAACAGGACAAGCAACTGTGTATCTCCATAACCAATCAGATTGAAGGTTTGTGAAATTAACAGCGCAAGGACTGAGAAGGAAATGTAAATTAGAGTGGGTGAATTCAATGTCAAATCAGGTACAGAAAGAGAAATAAAGAGAGGGAAAGAAAGATTGGATTGAGAGAGAGAGAGAGAGAGAGAGAGAAGAAGACAGAAAGAAAAAGTAAAAATCTCCAACAATTAAAACCTGAAGGAATGAGACTCCACACTTGTAATAGTTAATTTTCAGTGCCAGAGAGGTTGATTGACAGTAATTAACACTTAGCATGTTGTTAAAACGGTACTTAGACTGGAATCGACAAGACTTAACTTTCTGTGTTGTTTAGTTCGTATCTACCGCACAAATGCAGCAACTTCACATCATTCAATGCATTCCAATGGTGAGCCAGACATCGACATGCCGTTTTCGCAAAGCTAATGGTGGAGCGGCACAACTTGGATAGCAACTTTTGGATATTTGAGTTTAACAGCGCATCTGCCCCTCGCCTGAAGTTACTCTACCATTTGCGCACAAATAACAGCAAGCACCATTAGCTTCACCGTTATTTTGATAGGAAGATCTGGGCCAATGTATCACAATGCAGCTTAAAAAAAGTTGAGATTACTAAACAAGTGAGCATTCTGTGAAAGTAGCCTTATGGTTGTTAAAAGATGAACATTCGGTCTGAATTTGTCCCATTGATCTACGTTTATTATGTTTATGATCCAGGTTAAAAGCAATATTTATTCCTTGTTTCACTTTAGATATTTGATTTGCCTTTTTTCCATTGTGAATCAGAGGGGTCCGAGTTGCATTTTGATCTGATTGTGCTGATATATATTTGTAACTTTGGTGTTGTACAGCACTAGCTTGAATCAACCTGTTTAATAGGCCATCATTGCCTGTGGCAGTTCGCCCAGACAGGGTGCTTTGTTGCATCGGATAGGATGAAGCTTGGTAAATTATTAATGTGGTTTCAGGGCACTGTATACTAAGTGCAGTAATATTTTTATTGGCTAGAGCTGGCTGACAGTTAGACATGTTGATGATGACACTATAGCAACCAAGTTAAACGTGTCTCCAGATAGTAGTAAAGTGCAATCTGACAGCAGCAGATAGGATTCAGTTGTCATGGGAATTGGAACTAATCTTTATATGATTGGATTATAGTTTTGGTACATTATCCAGTAATCTGACACGTGTAAACATAAATATTGAAGCAAAAAGTTAAATTAAATAGATGATCTGGTGAAAGACTTCACACACAGTGAAAATGATTTGCCGCAGGTTGCCAGAAAACCCAATGATTGCTACAGCCCCAACCTAACAAATAATTGTTTTTGGAATTGACTTAATTGAAATTGAATTGTCACGTACATCAAATCAGCTTAAAAGTGGTTAGCTAAGTAGTCGAGTGTGTATTTCATGCCGTGCACTGTACTTTTCTAAAGTCGCACGGAATCCTCTCCAGCTTCTTCAGATTGCCATTTAAGACTAATGCATATGTCAAAAGCCAGCCAATAAATGCACAAAAGAAAAGATGGTCTGAGTAGCTAAACCAAGTGTGCACAGTGGTATTTTCCTCCTATAGGGGAGTTAGTGACTGTTAAATATGAATTGACTATTTATTTTATTGCCTGAAATGGAATCCATTAATTGATTGGCACAGCCCTAATTAAAAGTAAGTTAAGTTTGCAAATTTAGAAAATTTAGTTTGGGTTTCTGTATGGAAGGGTGATAGTTAATGAAGGGATTTGATGAGTGCATTGATATTCTATACTCCTTGCTCAATGTTTTTAGTGTGCTAATTGTTTGTTTAGTATCTGGGGAAAACAACTGCCATTTAGTCATTTTTATTATTTTGTATGGTTGGGAATGCTGGGATTCCTTAAATTTGGATAGCTCATTTGGAAATAGAGTTGCCTGAGGAAACCCACCAATGTGGTGTTTTGGGGATTTCCTTAGCTAACATTTTATCTTCATATATGCTGTATGTTTCCTTTTTTATTTGGTTTTTATTTTGCATTGATACACAAATATGCAATGCAGGGCCAGCTGTAAACTACAGAAACAAACTCTGGGAACAAAAGTGCTATTAAGGAGCACAGTAAAATCTAAAGATTCCCCCGTGAGAAATATCAGAAAATAACATATCAAGCACAATTATTTAAGGGTTTTGTTTTACCCTCTATCTTTCTCCCCATCTATCCTGAAGGTAGTGACTCTTGCTGAGGTATAGTTACTAGCGTGCTGGCAGTCCTCCAGTACCCCACTCAAGTGGCCATTCTCGTGTAAACCTATATGCTGAGGGTCAGCAGGCTAGTTTACGGTGATGTGCATCATAATCGAGCCCAATCCTGTATGCACCCACCTGCTGCCTGCTTGAGACCTGCCTTTGCACAGGTTGGGAATTGAACTCTGGACTTTCTGTTTATATGGCAGTTACAGAGTTGGGTGTGCTGTAGATACCATCTTGGTACAGTGGCATTGGTCGCTCCTGTAAGAGGTCTGAGTGTCTTACTTTTACGGGCGATGACTCGCACTACCCTATATTCACTTGTATGATAGAATAAGCCAGGGGTGTAACAATAGTGCCCCCTTGTCACCTAAGGCAGATATTTGTATCTTTCACACATGTGCTACTTCAATCTCTCTGAAGGTGGGCTGAGCAAACATTTTTTTGAGAGAAGGCCAGATATGAGTCATTATGCTGTTTAAAATTTTGGTACGGTGAACATGCAGAACAGTTGTTGTGACTAGATTTGTGTAATTCAATCCGTACAATTTAATTTTAACATAATACAAAATAATGAACACGCCATGTCAGTGGGTCATCTTATTTGACATAACTAAAATGGATTCTAAGTATCCTCCAGTATTTCTAACCTCTTTGCCTCAGTGAAAGTTCTCAGCTTTCTCTTTCACAAACTGAACTGTGCTCACAGTTTTCCTGTTTCCAAAAGTGTCTCTACTCTCTCGAATCTCCCTCTGTTCATAGACTTATTGATACTATGGGTATGAGCTGTTTTTCAATTACCTAAACAAGCTAACATTACTTACGGTTTAGATTCTGGGGGAAACCACTGCCATTTAGAATATTAACCACCATTCACCTAGGTGCCTTTTTTTTTTAAACTTGTTGGGTTTCCCGAGGAAAATGTATTCCATCATCAAAAGTATCTCCAAATATGCTGCCTGCCCAGCTGAGTGTTTACAGCATATCTGTTTTTTTTTAATCCTTTCTGTGGAAACATGGTGAAAAATTCCTGAAATGTGACGCTGGCTCAGTACTATGCAATGCATTTTTCTAGTAAGCAATCTGCACAGCCTGTGAAATGGTTTTTAATTAGACTTGCTAAACAATATATAGTGAAAAAAGTGCACAGACATGTGTGTGTATATATATGGATGAATTGATGGAAAAGTTTGCTGTTGACAAGTACTTAACTGCCAGAGTTTGTTTCGTCTATCCTATACTCAATGAATTTGTTGTGGAAAAATGGTCAGCATGGTGAAATGTGTTCCCCAAAATGTCTTGCAATAAAAATAGAATTTCACTTGTTCAGTCACCATAAACCACATTTGGAATATTGTGTGCAGTTCTGGTCACCTCACTATAGGAAGGACGTGGAAGCATTGGAAAGAGTGCAAAGGAGATTTACCAGGATGCTGCCTGGTTTGGGGGGGAGGTCTTATGAGGAAAGATTGAGGGAGTTGGGGCTTTTCTCTTTAGAGCGGAGGAGGATGAGAGGCGACTTAATAGAGGTTTATAAGATGATGAGGGGGATAGATAGAGTGGATGTTCAGAGACTATTTCCTCGGGTAGAGGCAGCTGTTACAAGGGGGCATAACTATAAGGTGCATGGGGGGAGATATAGAAGGGATGTCCGAGGTAGATTCTTTACTCAGAGAGTGGTTGGGGTGTGGAATGGACTGCCTGCTGTGATAGTGGAGTCGGACACTTTAGGAACTTTCAAGCGGTTATTGGATAAGCACATGGAGCACACCAGAGTGATAGGGAGTGTGATAGCTTGATCTTGGTCTCGGACAATGCTCGGCACAACATCGAGGGCCGAAGGGCCTGTACTGTGCTGTACTGTTCTATGTATCTATGTATAAACCAATGGGCATAATTATAGGCTGATCGAATTGCAGAATGTAATCCCCAAACTCCCAGTCAAAATCCCACACCTGAGTGTGATAAAAAATGGAATTTGACTTTCCTCAGTCACTACAAACCTTTGTGCCATGCTTATAGATAATGGAACAGCTTAGAATCAACCAGTTGGCAAGATAGAGCTGTTCTGTATGCTGTATAGTGAAAATGATGATGGTTAAGGTTAGTGAAACTTTCAAAGTGAAAACAGGAACCCAAATGTTTTTCTAAAGCTGAAAAGTGGAACATTAACCAGTCTACACCACTGAAATATGAACACTTGTCTATCCTCTCTTCTTACACCCCCGCCCTCTCCCCACACACAATGACCTGTAAGTGCAGTAGTATTTTCTCGGGTAAGTTATTCACCTTTATCTTTCTTCTTGCTTTCAGGTGAAAAGAAGTTTTCCTGCCCAGAGTGCTCGAAGCGGTTTATGCGGAGTGATCATCTTTCGAAACATGTTAAAACCCACCAGAACAAGAAAGGTGCTGCTGTTGTCCAGAGTGTTGGGAACGCCTCACCAGACATGGAGGCGTCTGTGGCCGAGGTTCTAGTCTCTCCCAGAATAGTCGCCATAACCACCGCTTCCCAGGATTCCAGTCCAACAATGCCAGCTATGGCAAATAGCATAGATGAATACTGATACACCATGCAGCAGTCCAGATTCAGCACTTATCGTTTCTACTTCTTTGAAATAAATTGATATTAAAAATTTAGAAGAGCATGGGGGGGGGAAAAACAACTCCTAGATTGCAATTCGTAACCTGTTACATAGATTGGGATCTAACATTTTAACTGGACAGAGTAGCAATATGCAAAATAGCTGTTCAGTTTCTACCATTATTAAAATTATTGAGTATGGTGATTTAAACAATATACAACAGCTTACCACTGTTGACTAAAAACGCCATTATTAGGATAATCCCTGTTGTAAACAAAATTGCTTGTTTGACACTATCCAAACTAAGTCTTTTCAATGATGCTTTTTTAGTTTTTAAGGAGTTTAATTGTGCAATCTTAAACTACAGACTTCTATTAATTATAGAGAGCTCTTTACAGAAAATTCCATTAAAAAAAAAATAAAGATCTCAATAAGCTTGCTTTCTACCAGTCTTGGGCAGATCGTATCTAATGATCATAGTGTAGTAACCACATTGATTATTCTAAGATGTTACTGATTTTAAAAAATCAGTTTCTCAACTCCCCATCTCCTCAGAGTGGATGACAATCGAAATTTAAAAATAATTCTATATACTAGAACCATTTGCTTTAACAGGTACCCAAATTAAAAAAGAATATATATGGGAAAAAAGTGGATCCAGATACATTGGTAAGTAGCTACAATAATGTAGAGAGGCTAAATATGATCCTGTTTTGATTCAGCTTCTCTGTAAGGAGGATGATTTTATTCCAAGTTTTATTTACATGTGGAATAGATCTCGATTTGTATTTAACATTTAATTGTGATGAGCGTTTCCTTAGAAATCCGATGTCTGCAGCTGTTTAGTTATTGGAATAGCTTTCTAGGATCCTAAGTGTTGGAGGATGTCAGCTAAGGGTAAATTTTGGATACAGAGTGTCAAATGCAACTCTCCTGTATGTCTAAAAAAAAAACTACTTCTATTTTTCTTTTATGTAAAATATTTGTTTTACAAACTTTTTCAATTAAACTTGTGCATGAATTTTTTTTGTACTCCTATTCAGATTTCTTTTTCATCCAACTGTAATTGTTTAAGCAGAAGTTTGTTGATTTGTTAAAATATTTTCATGGACCAGTTAACTGTTACTAGCCCTGTGAGGGGGTTTATTTTGTTCAACTTTCATTCACATATTGGGCTTTTATATGTGTGTGTGTGACTGTGTGTGTGTGTGTGTGTGTGACTGTGTGTGTCTTTATTTTGCTCCCTAGCTCCATCTTTCATGAATCCTACATTTATATAGTGTCTGCTTTTCACCAAACTATCCTTGGTAGGGCCTTCTGGAGATAGGCTAGGCACCAATTTGATCTAGTGTCTCAGTAAATCTCCTCTTGAAGACTGTTTCAGTGCTCATTCCTTTTTGTATAAATATGTTTATACCACCGACTTACTCGTGTACTTTGTTGGTCTTAATTCTTGGTACAACTATATGAAATTATGATATATGTATAGTTCTATAAATGGTCAGTGTTGCCATTAGTAATACTTGCGTTTATTTTCCAGTGAGTTAGTGTCTGTTGCAAGTGGACATGGCTGTAGAAAATTACAGTACTGAAATTTGCATCTTGATTTATTATTTAACACAAGTATTATTTACTTGCTTATCCTCTGCAAGGCCAGGAATGAAGGAGATATATTTGTAGGTGCAAGTAAACTTGTCCTTTTGGGAAGCAGTAAAATATAAAATTATATATATAGATTTTCATCAATATAGTCATTAACTACCATATTGTGATTATACAATTTGTTTCTGGCCTTGCAAAGTACTTTTTGCTTTAACTTATGTCTGCTTCCATTTGTGGTTAGAATCATGCATGTAATGATTAAAAATAAATAATTGCCCATCAAACTAAATTCTAAGTAACTTACAGATGTTTAAGAGTAAAAAATACACAATTAATATGTGTAAAAATATTAAGAGGGAATATTGTTGATGGTAGTATTTAGGGAAAAAAGAAATTTTGGTTTTGAATATCAGACTTTCTACAACAAAATTATTAACCTGAATATTTTGTTACAATAATTCACTTGTAAATCTTTTTTTAAAATGTGTTTTCCTGGCATCATAAACTTTTAATAATGGATTCTGCCAGTATGGCCTTAAAGGCACTATTTGTTCACATTTTTATAATGCAAATTTGTATAAAAGAGTGCATTTTGTGGGGGGGAAAAGTGTTTTTTCACCTGCAGCAGAAAACCGAACTTGTCCATTAAAATATCCTTTAAGTTGAGATGCTTGTGCTTGTTCTTTTATTAGTTGAATATTCTTGGTAATTGTTTTCATTTATAGGGGAGGGGAGACTTAGTAAAACTATTTTTATATTTTTCTTAACTTTTTTTTTGGTTAAACCACAAACAGAAAGTAATTTACTTTCAACAGGCAAATGAAAACATTCCTTAAATGGAAAAATAACCTGAATGTACATCAACAATAAGGCCTGCAATACAAAATAAAACACAGAGTGACTCTGAATATTGAGTTAAAATAATGTAAAGAAATGTCAATGTGTTAGAACACAAATGGTCTAAAAGACTCCCACATATGTTCAGCCTGTTGGTTCAATAACAGGTTTGGAAAACGTAATCCAGTACCTAATTTCCTTCTCTCGGTCAATATGACTTTTTTCCTGTTTTTATTTTCAGCAATGTTGCCTTTTGTTCTGCAGTTATTGTCACGTCTGACTGTTTGACTTGACACTGCTGCAGCTAAGTGGGCTGGGTCAGACCTGCTCCTAGGCCCCCACCAATGCCCTGTGTGGCTGGCTGCGAGAAAACTGTCCAGGCAATAATTCCCTCTGATTTCTCCAACCCACCCTCTTCACTGCTGGGAAATCCTGCATTCTACTCCGAATGAGGACTGAATGCTATTGAACTTGAACCAGAGTACTTCTCCATGCCATGGTACTCAGCATGGCTTCTATTTCCATTTTCCTCTCTCCCTGTGCAGTGTGATTCTTAATTGAGCTTTTTTTCTTCAGCTCATACCAATACAGTGGAACTTATCTCTTGCGATCATCCATGGGCCTTCCCCGATTTGCAGTAATATATAGGTTGGCAAAACTTGGAATTCTCTCTCGGTGTTAAAATGGACTGCCTTGCACATCATCGCAAAGTTCAGGTGGACCAGGACTCTTCAGCAATAGTTACCAGCATTAAAAAAAGTGAGAGGTTCTAACTAAAGTTGCTGGTAGGGAGTTGTGCCATAAGTGGACTCTTTGTTGACATATTTACATCGAATATACAGCACAGAAACAGGCCATTCAGGCCAACTACTCTGTGCTGGTGTTTATTCTCCACACGAGTCTCCTCCCATTCCATCTACAGGAAACTCTTTATTAACCGGGACCGGCGTGGTGCCGGTTTATCAAAAAGTCCGGATAACGGAGAGTTATATCTACCAAGGTACGGGGAGCCCCGTACATGGCCACAGATCCAGGAGTCCCTGGTGCACGGCCACAGGTGCAGGAACCCCGGTCACATTAAAGAATTTCTGCATCTCCCTTCTTGTGACAGATCTTACAGCGAGCATTCAGCAAAGACTTGGCCCATATAATGCTACGATCCAGTGTAGAGAGATGAAGGAAAACCCCGGTTACCTACTCAAGAATTTTGCCGGTTAAGAGAGATTTCCGGATATTTGGGTGCCGGTTAATAAAGAGTTTCCTGTACATCACTTCGGCCTTTCAGCGGATCTTTCTATTCCCTTTTCTCTCATGTACTCGTCTAGTTTCCTTTTGAAAGCATCTAAACTCTTTGCCTCAACTACTTCCTGTGGTCGCACGTTCCACATTCTAACCACTCTCTAAAGAGATTTCTCCTTATTTCCCTATTGGATTTATTAGTAACTAATACTGGTCAAATTAAAAAATTTGCAGATGACACCAAATTCGGAGGAGTAGTTAATACAGAGGAGGACTGTAACAAAATACAGGAAGACATTAATAAACTTGCAGAATGGGCTTGTAATTGGCAAATGAACTTCAATATAGATAAGTGTGAGGTGGTACATTTTGGTAGGAAGAATAAAGAGGCCGCATACTTCTTGGAAAATAAGTGTCTAAATGAGGTGGAGGAACAGAGGGATCTGCGGGTACAGATAAATCACTAAAAGTAGCAATACAGGTGAATAAGGCCAAAAAAAAAACAAGCAAACCAAGAACTGAGGTTCATTTCTAGAGGGATAGAATTGAAAAACAGAGAACTTTAGTACCTTGGTTTAGACCACACTTTGAGTATTGTGAACAGTTCTGGTCTCCATATTATAAAAAGGATATCGAGGCACTGGGAAAGCTGCTAAAAATATTTACTCAAATGATACCAGAACTGAGAGGTTATACTTAGGAAAGATTGAACAGGCTGGGCTCTTTTCCCTAGAAAAGAGAAGAGTGAGAGATAACCTGATGGAGGCCTTTAAAATTATGAAAGGGTTTGATAGGGTAGAAGTAGAGAAGATGTTTCCACTTGCAGACGAGACCAGAACGAGGGGCCATAAGTGTAAGATAGTCACTAATAAATCCAATAGGGAATTTAGGAGAAACTTCTTTATCAGAGAGTAGTTAGAATGTGGAACTTGCTATTACAAGGAGTAGTTGAGGTGACTGGCATAGATGTATTTCAGGGGAAGCTAGATAAGCACTTGAGGGAGAAAGGAATCGAAGTATATGTTGATGGGGTTAGATGAAGAATGGCGGGAGGAGGTTCATGGAGCATAAACACTGGCATGGACCTGTTCTGCCAAATGACCTGTTTCTGTGCTGTAAATACTGGGGGGAATTTTAACCTTAAAAAAAAAAGGTGGGTTTGGAGCGTGGGGGTAGTTAAATTGTTAAATCAGATTCCCGACCTCAACCCGCCCACTTCTGGTTTTAACGGGGGGCAGGCAGCCAACCTGCTGCCAGGAGGCGAGACATTAATTTAAATATTTAATGAGGCTGGAAGCCTCTTTAACCTCCATTTTGTTATTAGCTGTAGCTGGTCGGGTTTTACACACTTCGTAAAACCTAACAGTTACAGCAAGGCGAGGACTGCTGCATCCAGGAGGTAACTCCTGGATTCAGGATCCCTGCCTAACCTATCCCCCACGATCGGAGACCACCCCCCCCCCCCACCTCCCTCTCAACGAGGCCTCCAATCACATCCACCACAAGGCCTCCTATTCCTCCACGAGGCACCCCTTGCTCCACACCTCCGGCCTTCCCCGTGCTCCTCCCATCCCCTATCTTCTGCAAACTGCCGCCCAGCGGCCCATTGCCCCGCAATCCTCGGCAGACGCACACACACACCACCCTGCTCCTCCGGCCACAAACCCGGCCCCCGATGTTCCTCGCACCCCGCAAATCATGCCCTGCCATTAAAGTCGGCAGGGCCTGCGGGAAACCCGTTCTCCTGGGTTTCCTGACCGCCTCAGAGCCCGCCCCCAACCCGCCTTCCCCATAAAAATCCAGCCCTATGTATCTTGTATTTATGGCCCCTGGTTTTAGATTCTCCCACAAGTACTAACATTCTCTCCACATCTACCCTGTCCAACCCATTCATAATTTTGAAGTCCTCTATCAGGTCTCCTTTCATTCTTCTCTTTTCTAAAGAAAAAAGCTCCAACCCGATAGCTGTAATCTCTCTCATCTCGTACCATCCTTGTAAATCTTTTTTTCACTTTCTCCAGTGCTTCTATGTCCTTTTTATAGTATGAAGACCAGAACTGTGCACAGTACTCTTAAGTGCGGCCTGACCAGGGTCCTATATAAGTTTAACATCACTTTACTACTTTTGAATTCTGTACCCCTAGAAATAAATCCCAGTGCTTTGTTAGCATTTTTAATTGCTTTGCTGACCTTCAGTGCTGCTTTTAATGATTTGTTCACCTGTATCCCTAGATCCCTTTGTTCTTCTACTCCATTCAGTTTCTTATTTTCTAAGGTGTAGGTGATGTTTTTGTTTTTCCTACCAAAGTGCATCACCTTACATTTATCTATATTAAAGTTAATTTGCCACTTAACTACCCAGTCTGCAAGTATTCTAATGTCTTGAATGCAACCTAATACTTCCTCAGTGTTAGCTATACCCCCCAGTTTGGTATCATCTACAAATTTTGATACTGAGTTACTTATTCCCAAGTCCAAATCTTTATTGTAAATGATGAATAACAGTGGTAACTGATAATTGTGGAACACCGCTTTCTACCATCCTTCAATCTGAATAATTACCCTTTACTCCTACTCCCTGCTTTCTATATTGTTTAGCCAATGCTATTCATTCAGCTATTTGTCCCCTGGCTCCACTTGCCATAACCTTTGTCATGAGCCTACCATGTGATACCTTATCAGAAGCATTTTGAAAATTCAATTATATGATATCTACTGCATTACCCTGGTCTACTCTTTCCGTTACCTCTTCAAATCATTCTTTCAGGTTAGTTAAGTATGACTTAGCCTTTTGGAATCCATGCGGACTATTTTTTATTATATTTTCTGTCCTATTTCTACACACTAAAGTGTTGTGTGGGAATTTGAATCCTGATCGGCTTGAGTACTTGGGTTCCACTCTGGTCCTCAAATCCTGACTGTAATGTACAGGTGAACTAAAGTGGAATGTAACCAAAACAGCTAAATAAAGTGTTGTAATATGGGCCACACAGGTTTAAAGGAGGAAATTTTACATTGCCTTTAATGGTAATTAATTCAGAGCTACAAAAGGTACACTCTACAAAGGTAAGCATAAGTACAGATTGTTAGGTGTAGGACTGATTTCACCGCTTCATGATTTATCGTATTTAGCATTATTGAATAGAGTGTTGAGATTGTGCTGTGAAATAATGTTCAGACTGAAGAATATTGGTTCATACTGCCGCATTCCAAAATACCCTAAAGTGGAGGATGAGGACGAGAACAGTTGTCATGAATGAGGTCTTTTTCCACTTGTACATTGAAACCTTGAGAGAGATTTAAAACTAGGTTTTTTTTCCCCCTAGTAATATTCAAGCTAACTAAAGGCATGGAAAAAGTCAGTAAATTAACTTTTATGTGGGATTAGCTAGTGTTGGTATTTACAGATGTCTAGACTTGGGCATTATAGGGTTTTTAAAATATATAATGTTTTTGGTCAACCAAATACAAGAATAAGCAAGCTCTTATTTTGGCAAACCTCAAATTAACAGTGAGCAGCAATGTTATTCCATGTTGGGATATGGAGGCTGAGTATGTTTGCCCCTCTTGGGCAGTTCTAATATTGGTCTGATCCCTTCGTTCTATAAATTTTAAACTCTGTTTTTAATAGATTATTACCTGTCTGCCGAGTTGGCTTGTAGATTCAGTGAACAATTAAACTAACTGATCTTAAATCAATAATTCTCCAGCTATAACATTATTTGATCACTAATTTAGATTTTCTGTTGCTCTTATTTTAGTGTTTTAAATGTTAATATTAGAGGGATGATTATGAGGCAAGACACTGATCAATTTACTCTTCAACCTAGGATTGAGAGAGCTTAACCAGACCAAGAACTGAAAATATTTTATTGCTCTCTTGTGAAAATAAATTTGTTCTTTTAATGAGCCCCAAACCAGGAATTAACAGGTTTAAGACTTTTCTGTATAGCTCATTATTGACAATTCAAAATCCCTTATGTTCACTGCACCAATTACCACCAAAGGTACAGATTAATTTGCATGCCATCCAGCAGGTAGGCTTAACTTCTTTCAACATGCAGGGAAAGGTCATTGATTGGAGAAAATGAGAGCGGTTTTATGATCGCTCCAGAGAGCCTGCAGGGAACTGCGGTTAAGCTTTCTTTGAACGACACCATTGGAATTCAACCCATGTTGCTCAAATTCTAGCTTTGAGGAGATGTTATTTATAGCATGTTAAGTCTTTGAAGCAAATTATGTATTGATTTTTTTTAAATGTTGCAGGTACATTTAAGTAAATAGTAATTTTCTTCCACTATAAAAAGTCCTGATTTTTACACTATATATAGTAAATTTGATTAAGACCTTCATGTTAGGCATTTAGTGAAGTGTTTGTTTTTTTCTATATCTGGAACCTAAAAGGTTCATTCTATTATACTGCTTTGGAATGATGTGGAGGAGCCTGATTAGTGAAAAAGAAAGGAACATTATTGAAAATAGTCTTACATGCTGAACAAGAAGTCTCTCCCACGTGCTGTTAACTTCTCCAGAGCCTTATTGTTGTCAGAAGAGAGTAGATGAGATGCTGATTGATGGAACTAAAATGGAGTGAATAAGGTAGACCTTTTGTAACGTAGAGGAAAGGAGCTCTTGGGTATGCTAATAAAAAAATGTATGAAGACAAGTGTATGCTATCTGCTATTCGCATTTGACCAGTGGGATTTGACTTGAGATGGAAGGCCTCCGTTTAGTGACCAAGGACAATTGCACATTTGACTAACTTTTTTTGTTGCTTAGAGGGGATATACTGTACTGATTTGATAAAGCAGTTGATAAATTAAGATGTAAATCTTCAAAAGTACAATAGACAACTGTATGATTAAGTTTGCATTGCCACAAGAGTCTGCATTGGTGTAGAATATATTTGTATCTTACCATTTATTCAACTAGGATTGTATATGGTTTGCAGACTGTATAATTGAAGCATTGGGCTCTCATGAAAGATCATCCAGGAATGCAAAGATAACCCCCCGGCTTCTCCTCTCCACCACGAACCGTCGTCTTAAACCACCCTCCCGTGCCTCCTCCACCCTCCCCTCCAACAACAAGTGTGAGGAGCTCATGGACTTTTTTTGAGACTATCCGTTCAGTTGCCTTGCCGCTTCCCTCCCTTCCACTAGCCCACTGGGCCAAACTTCCTCTAAGGTGCCCTAGCCCTGAATTTGCATCTTTAGTTTCTCTCCTATCTCCCCTCATGCCCTCTCTGAGCTCATCTTGTCGATGAGACCCACCTCCTGCTCCCTCGATCCAATTCCCACTAAACTGCTGACCGCCCAACTTCCCTTCCTGGTTCCCATGTTAGCTGATATTGTTGACAGTCCTCTTTCCTCAGGTACTTGTCCCTCTTTCCTTCAAACCTGCCATTATCACCCCTCTCATAATACCAACCCTTGACTCCTCCATCCTTGCAAACTATCGCCCCCAACTCCAACCTCCTTTTCCTCTCAAAGTCCTTGAATGTGCTGTCTGCTCCCAAATCCGTGCCCATCTTTCTCGGAACTCCATGTTGAATCCCTCCAATCAGGTTTCTGCCACAGTACTGAAACGGCTCTTACCAAAGTCACTAATGACGACAACAACAACAACAACTTGTATTTATATAGCGCCTTCAACGTACTAAAACATCCCAAGGCGCTTCACAGGAGTATTTAAAGACACAAAATTTGACACCGATCCACATAAAGATAAATTAGGGCAGGTGACCAAAAGCTTGGTCAAAGAGGTAGGTTTTAAGGAGTGTCTTAAAGGAGGAAAGAGAGGTAGAGAGGCGGACAGGTTTAGGCAGGGAATTCCAGAGCTTAGGGCCTAGGCAACAGAAGGCAAGGCCACCAAAGGTTGAGCGATTATAATCAGGGATGCTCAAGAGGGCAGAAATCTCAAGGGGGGGGGGAGGGTTTGTGGGGCTGAAGGAGATTACAGAGATAGGAAGGGGCGAGGCCGTGGAGGGATTTGAAAACAAGGATGAGAATTTTGAACTCGAGGCGCTGCTTAACCGGGAGCCAATGTAGGTCAGCGAGCACAGGGGTAATGGGCGAACAGGACTTGGTGCGAGTTAGGACACGGGCAGCCAAGTTTTGGATGACCTCAAGTTTACATGGGGTGGAATGTCGGAGGCCAGCCAGGAGTGCGTTGGAATAGTCAGGTCTAGAGGTAACAAAGGCATGGATGAGGGTTTCAGCAGCGGATGAGCTGAGGCAAGGGCAGAGACGGGCGATGTTACGGGAATGATATCCTATTTGACTGTGACTATTGTAAACTATCGTCCTTCTCAACCTGTCTGCAGCCTTTGGCACGGTTGACCACTCCATCCTCTTCCAACGCCTCTCCACCTTACCTCTAGTGTCCCCGAAGGATCTATCCTTGGCCCCATCCTATTTTTCGTATACATGCTGCCTCTTAGCGACGTCATCCGAAAACACAAGTACGCTGTCTAACGTTCCCTCTATGCTGCACGGCTGCACAGCTCTGGACCGGCTTTTTCAATGTTAAATTTCACGCATGCGCGAAACTGTGAATGGGCCGCGCACCCAAAAAAAAATTAGGGGGAACATTGATGCTGGCTATACCCAGCTGTACCTCACCACCACCTCTCTTGACCCCTCTACTGTCACTAAATTGTCAGACTGCTTGTACGACATTCAGTTCTGGATGAGCAGAAATTTCCTCCAACTAAATATTGGGAAGACCGAAGCCATTGTCTTTAGTCCCCACCACAAACTCCATTCCCTAGCCACCAACTCCATCCCTCTCACTGGCAAACCAAACTGTTCGCAACCTTGGTGTCATATTTGACACCGAGTTAAGCTTCCGACCACATATCTGTGCCATCACTAAGACTGCCTATTTCCACCTCGGTAACATCGCTCGACTCCGCCCCTGCCTCAGCTCTTGCTGCTGAAACCCTCATCCATGCCTTTGTTACCTCTAGACTTGACTATTCCAACGCAATCCAGGATAGCCTCCCAAGTTCTACCCTCAGTAAACTTGAGGTCATCCAAAACTCGGCTGCCCATGTCCTAACTCGCATCAAGTCCCGCTCACCCCTCTTCCCTGTGCTCTCTGACCTGCATTAGCTCCTAGTTAAGCACTGCCTCAATTTTAAAATTCTCATCCTTGTTTTCAAATCACTCCATGACTTCGCCCCTCCCTCTCTGTAACTACCTCCAGCCCTGCAAACCCCCCGCCCCCCGAGATCTCTGCGCTCTGCCAATTCTGGCCTCTGGTAGCGGGCGAATAACCCAGCAAGACCAGCGACGTAGAGGCCCTGCCGATCTTAAAGGCGGGGCTTCATTTAAATAAACTAATGCAGACTGCCGCCTGACAGCCTGCCAGATTGACTGCCTGACTGGTGGGCGGAAGCAGGAATTGGGGCCGGGGACAGGTGGGTACAGTAGCGGGGAAGGCTCCGGAGGGAGCGAGAGCATTCAGAGATCGGGGCTGTGATCGGGAGAGAGAGTGGAGCATTCAGAGATCAGGGACGCGATTGGAAGGGAGGGGGACATTCAGAGATTGGGGCTGCAATCGGAGGTTGGGAGCGTTAAAGGATCAGCCGCGATCGGTGGGGGGTGAGGTGGGGTGGGAACATTAAAAGATTGGGTCTGGGGAGGCCAGTCAGCTCCTCCGCCCTGTTGCTGTCCCCTGTGTTGTGGTTAAAAATAAGTTGTGGCGCTGTGACATCATCAGGCCACGACTTTTGCAAGTTAATTAGGCCCCTGCCTACTTTTAGTGGGGTCCTCTTCAATGGTCTGATTTGGGGCAGTAAAAATGTAAACAGCCGGGAATGTGGTCGGGTTTTTTGATCCTGATATCTTAACTCACTCACCAAGTACAGAGGAGAACGGAAAAAGGAAATAAGAGGGAGAAAGAGAATGTGTGAGAAAAGACTAACTGGTAACCTAAAAGGGAACACTAAAGTCTTTTATAAGCAGATAAAGAGTAAAAGGATAGTCAAAGGAAAGGTGGGGCTGATTAAGGATCTTGTGGAGGCAGAGGGCATGGCTGAGGTACTAAACGAGTACTTTGCATACATTTTCACTAAAGAAGAGGATGCATCAATGTTCCAGTAAAGGAGGAGGTGATGGAGAAATTGGATAAAGAAAGAAAGACTTGCATTTCTATTGCGCCTTTTACGACCACCCAAAGCGCTTTACAGCCAATGAAGTACTTTGTAAAATAGATAGAGTTGGCAGTGCTCAAAGTAGAAAAGTCAGCCGGTCCGGATAGGGTGCATCCTGGATTGCTGAGGGAAGTAAGCAAGGCTCTGGCTACAATCTTTCGATCCTCCTTGGATATGGGAGTGGTGCCAGAGGACTGGAGGGTTGCAAATCTTACACCCCTATTCAAAAAAGGGGAGAGGGTTAAAGCAGGTAACTACTGGCCAGTCAGCCTAACCGGTGGTGGGGAAACTTCGAGAGACAATAATCCGAGACAAAATGAGTTATCACTTGGAAGAACATGGATGAATAAACGACAGCCAACACGGATTTGTTGAAGGCAAATCGTGTCTGACAAACTTGATTGAGTTCTTAGATGAAATACTGGAGAGGGTTGATAAAGAAAATGCTGCTAATGTTGTGTATATGGACTTTCAAAAACCTTTTGATAAAGTACCACATAATAGACTTGTTGGCAAAATTGAAGCCCATGGGATTAAAGTGGCAGTGTGGATACAAAATTGGCTGAGAGACAGAAAGAAAAGAGTAGTGGTGAACAGTTGTTTATCAGAGTGGAGGGAGGCATACAGTGGTGTCCCCCAGGGGTCGGTATTAGGACCATTGCTCTTCTGGATATATATTAACGACCTGGACTTGGGCGCACGGCATAATTTCAAAGTTTGCGGATGACAGAAAGCTTGGAAATGTAGTAAACAGTGAGGATGATCGCAGACTTCAGGAGAACATAGACTGGTGAAATGGGCAGACACATGGGGCTGAATTTTAATCTGTAGGAGTGCATGGGTTTATGTGTGAGTGGGCGGTTAAAACCGGCAAAATTGACCGTGTCTGGAAGCTGGCTCCAACCCGCCGACTTCCACATTTCACTCAAGTGCTTTAGCCTTCGTGCATGCAACCCCCTCGGGTGAGGTGGGTTGTTAATTACCATATGTTAATCACTCAATTAGAGCGATATTTCAACACACTTGAGTTTAGCGTTGGGTCCACAGGATTCCCGGGCTTCCTGAAACTCGCCAGTGAAAGC
Source organism: Squalus acanthias (assembly GCA_030390025.1). Lineage (NCBI taxonomy): Eukaryota > Metazoa > Chordata > Chondrichthyes > Squaliformes > Squalidae > Squalus > Squalus acanthias. Next base: position 83,973,268 of record CM059428.1, on the reverse strand, counting down.
AAGGCGAGTACACAGCTACAATTGAGGGGACTAAATCCATCTCAGGGAAATATGCCAATAAATACACAGCACTCACAGCTACTTTCCTACCTGGTTTGTTCACTGTACTTTTGCTGAGAAGTTACTTTCTACACTTTAAAGATTTGCTCTCACATCAAGATGGGTATCGCTTATGCTGCCTTAGATTGGGTCTCAGATGAGGACCAAGATGACTAGCAATAGCACCTGCAGCCTGCTGGTCACAGGCCTGTAACTGCACAGGAGAGAGGAGAGCAGCAGAGACAGTAGCTGCAGAGAGGACCTGCTGGTCAGAGATCTGTAGCTGCACAGGAGAGAGGGGACCAGCAGAGAGGTACAGCACGCAGAAGGCACTACCCCAGAACAGGGTCTACAAGCAGACGATCAATTTCCTTGAAATATCTGAACAGCAGTGGCTCAGGATGTCACGTCAGGTGGTGGCAGACATCTGCAGCCTCCTAGAATGCTGCCTGCTGGACCTGGTGGCCACGCATTACCAGTGGCTGTCAAAGTCACCACTACCCTCAACTTTTTTGCCTGCGGATCCTTCCAGGGCTCTGTCGCAGGACATAGAGTCATAACGGCACAGAAGGAGGCCATTCGGCCCATCGAGTCCGTGCCAGCTCTCTAGAGCAATGCAGTCAGTCCCATTCCCCCGCTCTATCCCCGTAGCCCTGCAAGTTTATTTCCCTCAAGTGCCTATCCAGTCTTCCCTTGAAAACATTGAGTGTCTCCGCTTCCACCACTTCCATCGGCAGCGAGTTCCAGGTCCTCACCACTCACTGTGTAAAAAAGTTTTTCCTCACATCCCCCCTGTATCTCTTGCCCAAAACCTTAAATCTGTGTCCCCTAGTCCTTGTACCATCAACTAGTGGGAACAGCCTTTCCCCGTCTAGCCTACCCAAACCTGTCATAATCTTGTACACCTCTATCAAATCACCCCTCAACCTCCTTTGCCCTAATGAAAACAAATCCAGCTTCTCCAACCTGTCCTTGTAGCCAAGATCCCCCATCCCTGGAACCATTCTGGTAAATCTCCTCTGCACCCTCTCAAGTGCCTTCACATCCTTCCGAAAGTGTGGTGACCAGAACTGGACGCAATACTCCAGTTGTGGCCTAACCAGTGCTTTATAAAGGTTCAGCATAACTTCTCTACTTTTGGACTCAATACCTCTATTTATGAAGCCCAAGATCCCATATGCTTTGTTAACCACTCTCTCAATATGTCCTGCCACCTTCAGGGACCTATGCACTTTAACTCCCAGGTCCCTCTGTCCCTGCACACTCTTTAAAACTGTGCCATTAAGTGTATATTGCCTCTCCCTGTTCCTTCTGCCAAAATGCATCAGCTCGCACTTCTCTGTATTAAATTCCATCTGCCACTTGTCTGTCCATTCTGTTAGCCTTTCTATGCCCTGTAGCAATCGATTGGTATCATCATCACTGTTTGCCACACCCCCAAGTTTGGTGTCATCGGCAAATTTAGAAATTCTACTCTATTCCAATATCCAGGTCATTTATATATATCAAAAAAAGTAGTGGCCCCAGCACTGACCCTTGAGGGACACCACTGTCTACCATCCTCCAGTCTGAAAAGCAGCCATTTACCAAAACTCGCTGTTTTCTGTCCTTAAGCCAATTCCTTATCCAAGCTGGCACTGACCCATCTATTCCATGAGCCTCAATTTTGTTAACCAGCCTTCTATGTTATACTTTGTCAAACGCCTTCTGAAAATCCATGTAGACAACATCCATTTCATTCCCTTCATCAATCCACTCTGTTACTTCATCAAAAAATTCAATTAGATTAGTCAAACACGATCTGCCTTTTATATATCCGTGTTGGCTCTCCTTAATTAGCTTAAACCTCTCCAAGTGCCCGTTAATTTTTTCCTTGATTATTGTTTCTGAAACTTTACCCATCACTGATAAACTGTAGTTACTAGGATTGTCCTTGCACTCTTTCTTGAACAATGGTGTCACATTTGCCACTTTTCAATCCTCAGGCACCTCCCCTGCATCTAGGGAAGATTGGAAAATTATGGCAAGCCCTTCCGCTATCTCCTCCCCCAATTCCCTTAGCAACCTGGGATGCAAGCCATCTGGACCAGGTGACTTATCCACTCTAAGCATACCTAGCCTTTAAAGTACATCCTGTCTATCAATTTTCATCCCTTCCATTGCTTCTACCTTTTCCACTTCTACTGATATTTTGTCAGCATCCACCTCCTTAGTAAACACCGATACAAAGTACTCATTGAGTATTCTAGCCTTGTCCTGTGCCTCTAAGCATATATCACCTTCTTTGTCCCTAATAGGCCCCACCCCGCCTCTTACTACCCGCTTACTGTTTACATGCCGGTAGAAGATTTTTGAGTTCCCTTTTATGTTAACTGCCATTTTACTCTCCATATTCTCTCTTTGCCAATCTTATTTTCATCTTCACTTCCCCTCTCAACTTACTGTATTTTGTCTGGTTCTCCCTTGAAGAATTCACCTGACATGCATCATACACCCTCTTTTTTTGTTTCATCATCTTCTCTATCTCCCTCGTCATTCAAGGAGCCCTTGCTTTGGTTCCCTTACCCTTCCCTCTTGTTGGAATGTACCTAGCCTGTACTTGGAACATCTCCTTAAAGAACTCCCATTGTTCCGTTACAGTTTTTCCGGTCAGTCTTTGGTTCCATTTTACTCTGCCTAGATCCTTTCGCATCCCATCGAAGGTAGCCCTATTCCAGTTTAGAAGTTCCACTCTAGATTGTTCCTTGCTCCTCTCCATTGCTAATCTAAATTTTATGATACGATGATCACTCGTACCCAAGTGTTCTTCCACAGACACTTGGTCGAGCTGGCCCACCTCATTCCCCAGCACCAGATCCAGCAATGCCTCCTTCCTAGTTGAGCCAAGAACATGGTCAAGGAAATTCTCCTGAACACATTTCAGAAATTCCTCCCCCTCCTTTCCCTTTACCCTAGCATTATTCCAATCAATATTTGGGTAATTAAAGTCCCCCAATATCACCACTCGATAGCTCTTGCATATCTCTGCGATTTCCCTGCAGATTTGCTCCTCTATCTCCCTCTCACTATTTGGAGGCCTGTAGAATACCCCCAATAGCGTGATCATACCCTTTTTGCTCCTCAACTTTAACCAAATGGATTCTGTCCTTGTCCCTCAAGAACATCCTCCCTTTCCAACACTACAATGTCTTCCTTAATCAGCACTGCCACCCCACCTCCATTTTTTCCTTCCCTATCTTTTATGAACACCTTGTACCCTTGAATATTAAGTGCCCAGTCCTCACTGTTTTTAAGCCACGTTTCCGTTATTACCACATCATATTGCCACATGGCTAATTGTGCTTGTAGCTCACCAACTTTATTCACCACACTTTGTGCGTTTGCGCACATGCATTCTAAACCCATTTTTGAATTTTTCGTAGTCTTTCTTCGTCTGCTCCTATCTAATATGGTACTACTACTGCCTCTAGTACTACTTTCTTCTCTAGTACTATCCAACACACTCACTCTTTTATGCACCTTATTCCTCTTTTCTACTCCTCCTATATGTTGGTGCCCATCCCCCTGCCAAACTAGTTTAAACCCACCCCAACAGCACTAGCAAACCTCCCCACAAGAATATTGGTCCCGGCTCTGTTGAGGTGTAACCCGTCCGGCTTGTACAGGTCCCACCTTCCCCAGAAATGGTCCCAATGCCTCAGGAATCTAAAGCCCTCCCTCCTGCACCATCTCTCCAGCCACACATTCATCTGTTCTATCCTCCTATTCCTGTACTCACTAGCACGTGGCACCAGGAGTAATCTGGAGATTACTACCTTTTGAGGTCCTGCTTTTTAATCTCTTTCCTAGCTCCCTATAGTCTGCCTGCAGGACCTCATCCCTCTTTCTGCCTATGTCGTTGGTACCGATATGGACAATGACCCTCCGCCCCCCCCCCCCCCCCCCCCCCCCGCTCAGAGTGTCCTGCAGCCGCTCAGTGACATCTTTGACCCTGGCACCAGGAAGGCAACATACCATCCTGGAGTCACGTCTGCGTCCACAGAAACGCCTATCTGTTCCCCTAACCAATGAGTCCCCTATCACTATTGCTCTTCCACTCTTCTTCCTCTCCCCCTCCGCCCCCCCCCCCCCCCCCCCCAATCCAGCTGAGCCACCCGTGGTGCTGTGGCCTTGACTCTGGCTGCTCGCCCCAGAGGAGCCATCACCCTCACCAGTTATCCAGGATCTCCCATTCAGCTGCCCACAAATGCATTAGACAGGTCACTGGTGGCTTGTTTGCCAGTGCCGGCAATTATGTCAACTTTGCCTGCGATGATGCCTGTCGGAATGAGGAGGCGTTCGGCTTTGCGGCTCTGGCTGGCTTCCCACAGGTGCAGGGCAATCTGCTCACCCCGAGAACAACCAGGAGTATTTGTCAACTGCAAGGGCTTCCACTCCATCAATGTGTGGCTGGTGTGCAACCACAAAAGGATCTTTATGCAGGTGTGTGCAAGATTCTTGGGCAGCTGCCATGATGCTTTCGTCCTGTGGCAGTCCAAGCTCCCTGTTCTCTTTGGACTTGGAAGCAGCATTAAGGGGTGGCTGCTAGGCAACAAGGGATACCCACTGCAAACTTGGCTCACGGCACCCGTCAGAAACGGCAACACGGAAGCCCCACAGTGCTACAATGAATGGCATATCACCATGAGCTGTGCGATTAAACAGGCCATCGGCATGCTGAAGATGTACTTTGGGTGCTTCGACAGATCTGGAGGCGCCCTTCAGAACACACCAGCCAGGGTCTCCAGAATGGTTGTCATTTGCTGTGCTCTGCACAACTTTGCGATGCTTGGACCTGCAGGAGGAACAGGACGAAGCACTCAGATCCTCCTTTGACAATTTGGAGGTGGAGTAGGAAGAAGAGGAGGAGGAGGAAGGTGATGAGGGCAATGCACCCCCAGCTGCTCACATTGCTGCCCAGGATGCCAGGGATGCCCTTATTAATACAAGGTTCACCAAGGTTGCACCAGTGGATCCATGTCAGCAGAAAATGCAATGGCCACTCTCCCACTTCCCCCCCCCACCCCCGTGCCACTGTGCTGGAGAATATTTTGGTGCAGATCAGTGTGGCCCTTTAAGGCCAAGGCTAAGGTATCTTGTCAACCTATTTAAGGTGGCAGACATGTAGGCTTCCAGGGTCTGCATGGTGGTGTTGAAGGTGTGCATGAACACATTTGATTGGAGCATTTGATGTTCCATGGCACTGGCCACTCTATCCATGGAAGAAGACAGCATCTCAATGGCCTGCGACATCACCCCTCCTCATGCTTGAGGTGGACTCCTCCATTCTCTCTGCAATCGTGGTGAGTCTACTTTGAATGCCTATCACTGCACCACACATTGTCTGCTGCTGCTTAATAATTCTCCTTTTCATCGATGGTCCATGGGGTACATCATCTGTGTCCAACTGAGCAAAGCTTGCAGAGGGCTGTGCCATCTAACACGGACTCTCCACTGCTGTCCCTATCTCCACCATCTGCTCTTGTTCATTTGTGAAGTGTGAGTCACCGAAGTCACTATCTGTCTCACTGGTCCCACTGAAGTGTGAGTATCTGAGCTGGTGCATGGTGTGAATGAGTCCTGTGATGGTGCACCCTCAGAAGGACTTGGCTCCTCTGAAGACTTGTCGCCCGCCACGTCCACCAACTCCTACTTGTGTGCATGTGTGAAGGCCCTGTGGGAGATAAAAGACATGAATTAATTGTGGCAAGTTAAAAATGTTGCAAGTTAACATCGTGAAGTTGATCATATCTCACTGTCGAAACCAAGTCAATCACACCAATAGGGGTAGTCTACAGGCCACCTAATAGTGAAAGGGAGGTGGAGGAAGAAATATGCAACCAAATTAGGGAAATGAGTAATAAACAGAAGAATTATCATGGGGGAATTTCAACTACCCCGATATTAATTGGACAGAAGAGGTAGGTAAGGTGGATAAGGGAATGCAGTTCCTACAATGTGTACAGGACTCCTTTCTAACCCAATATGTAAAAAGCCCAACAAGGGAGGATTCGCTATTGGATCTAGTAATGGGGAATGAACCAGAGCAGATAAGAGAAGTAAAAGTAGGGGAACATCTAGGCAATAGTGACCATAATATAATAGGCTTTAAAATAATAATTGAGAAGGACATAAGTATGACGAAGACCAGGGTAATAGATTGGAGAAAAGCTGATTTTGAGGGACTGAGAATAGAACTTGGGAAAATAAAATGGACAACAATATTGGCAAACAATGACGTAGAACAGCAATGGGAAACATTTAAAATGGTGTTCAGCAAAGTCCAGGAAAACTATATTCTGCTAAAAGACAAGAACAAGCTAAACATTAATGCGACACCATGGATGAATAAAGCCATAAGAGAAAAATTGAGGGTAAGGAAAGAGGCATACATTAAGTATAGAGATAGCAGGGGAGAGCATGATAAGGGAAAATACGAAGAGATTAGGAAGGAAGTAAAAAAAAAAACAATTAGGAAGGCAAAGAGGAACTACGAAATTAAGTTATCAAGGAGCATAAAACAAAATAGTAAAGTATTTTACAGGCACATCATTAATGAAAAGGTAGATTGGGATCAGAATAGGGCCACTAAAGGATGGACAGGGTAATACCACAGGCAGTGATAGAGAGATGGCAGAAATATTAAATAATTACTTTGCCTCAGTATTTACCAGGGAGACAGAACAGGTGGACATGACCTTGGATCATGAGATTAGTAATGAAATAACTGCATTTCAAATAAAAAGAGGAGATATATTAAATAAACTAATCAAACTCAAAGAGGAAAAAAACCCTGGTCCGGATGGATTACATCCGCGTATTCTAAAAGAATCTAAGGAAGAGATAGCAGAGGCATTACTACACATTTAATAGTTTATTAGAAAAAGCTGTAGTGCCAGAGGACTGGCAGACAGCTAACATAATACCTATATTTAAGAAGGGAGATAGAAAACGTTCAGAGAACTATAGACCAGTCAGCTTAACATCGGTGGTAGGAAAAATAATGGAATCGCTACTAATGGAGAAAATAGAAAAACATCTAGAAACCAAAAATGTAATAATGAATAGTCAGCATGGATTTCAAAAGGGAGAAGAGACTAGAGGGTTATGCTGATAGAGTTAGATGAGGAAAGACTGGAGGAGGCTCGAGTGGAGCATAAATGCCGGCATGGACTGGTTGGGCCGAATGGCCTGTTTCTGTGCCGTATATCTTATATAACATGACTGCATGCCATATGATGTGGGTGGCTTTTGATTAATTGGATCACTAGGCAGCTGGGAGCTCCCCATGTGTCAGCCGTAGCTCAGTTGGTAGCGCTCTCACCTCTGAGTCAGAAGGTTGTGGGTTCAAGTCCCACTCCAGAGACTTGAGCATATACATCTAGGCTGACACTCCACTGCAGTGCTGCATTAATGCCATTGTTCAGATGAGATGTTAAATTGAGGTGACATCTTTCGGATGAGACATTAAAACAAGTCTGCTCTCTCAGGTGGGCACTATTTCGAAGAAGAGCAGGGCAGTTATCCCTGGTGTCCCTCACTCAACATGACAAAAAACAGATTATCTGATCATTATCACATTACTGTTTGTGGGAGCTTGCTGTGCGCAAATTGGCTGCTGCGTTTCCTACATTACAACAGTGACTACACTTCAAAAGTACTTCTTTGGCTGTAAAGCGCTTTGGGTCGTCCTGAGGTCGTGAAAGGTGCTATATAAATCTTTCTTTCATCTCCGACAGGGATGCTGAAATTCCACTGATTTTCAGTTCCGCCTCCTCTGTAGGAGTGCATTTGAGGGAGAGGCATGATCTAGCGTAAGGATGAGGGTGAGTGGGAGTGGTGGATCTATAGATGAGGATGGGAGGAAGTGCATAGAAAGAGAAGGATGGGTGCACCTGCAAGTTAAGTGAGCGTGAGCAGTGATGTGATGGAGTAGGCAGAGTGATGGGGTGGGGAGATGCGCACAGCAGATGTAGGTGAATGTTCCACTGTACTCGCCCTTTCCTGACCTGCTTAGATCATTAAACCGCTTTCTGCACTGAATCCAGGAGCGACCTACTCCACAACCTCTAACCACGCCTTCTTGGTCTCGGCTGCAGGCTTCTTCCTCCTGTTGCTAGGAAAGAGTACCTCTCTCCTACTCCTCATAGCACCCAGCAGCACATCCAGGGAGGCATCAGTGAAACAGCCTTTGCCCGTCTGACCTCCATTCTGACACTTCCAGTTCTCTGACAGCCAACTCCAACTCCTTCCACTTGCATGTTTAGATTGTCCCTTTAAATACTGGAGTTGAGATCGCGTTATGCAAGTCCACATCATGCCCTCTGCAGCTGATTGAACGAGAAACCTGGAAGTAAAATGATAATGAGGTGGCTGAGTTAAAAACCCACTGACAGGCATGCTGAACTTACTTCCGAGTTTCCCGCGCGCTATTGGACCTCCCACTCCCAGCTCGTCTTGAACTTAAATTCAGGACATTGGGTTCTATAATCATCGAATGACACAGCACATTGGGCCTGTGCCAGCTCTTTGACAGAGCTGTCCAATTAGTCCCACATCTTTTTCCCCATAGCCCTGCAAATTTTTCCATTTCAAGTTTATATCCAATTGCCTTTTGAAAGTTACTATTGAATCTGCTTCCACCACCCTTTCAGGTTGTGCTTTCCATAAGTCACTGCATCAAAAGAAATCTCATCTACCCTCTGGTTATTTTGCCAATTACCTTAAGTCTGTGTCCTCGAGTTATTGACTTTCTATCTTTCACTTCACTGCCAACCTCTCATTATGTTCTTCCCTTTCCCTTCCCATCTGACCTCTAACCTTCTTCCACCTTCCCCCCTACCCCTCTCTACCTTTAGCCTCGCTCCATCCCTCTCTACCTTTAGCCTCGCTCCATCCCTCTCTACCTTTAGCCTCGCTCCATCTCTCTCTACCTTCTCTCTTCAGGCTCCAGTGTCACAATCCTCTCTTTGCCTTGGTCAAAATATCCTCAGCCTCTAACTTTGAATGACCTGAAGACTGCACTTAATCTGTCTCCATGTGTCCCCGTGTGCAGAGCCATGGACGATATACATACACACTCCCTATATATAGACTATGCTAGCCCTCATATAAAGAAAATAATCTTTATACTATACTATATATCAGAATTAACTTTTATATATACATGGGTTATTTTTATATTCCTGCCAACTATGGGAGTATCTAGCTAGATAATACTTTGAAAGTTTCAGGCCATATCATTCTGATGATTGTAGAAATCCTCTCATCTGCACATTAGGCCCATGTTGACTTACCCGATTTTAAAGGGAGATGACAGTAACCAAAACCCGGTAGAATTTACGATATTTTATGTTGAATTCAAAAGACTACTAATCATATACATATTTAAACAAATCTATTAATTTATGTTTGAATTGTGTGGCTTAGTTCCTCCCTCAAGTAAACTTGAGCAACAACCTATAAGTCCTCACAACATTCCTTTTAGTCTTTTTATATTATATACTGTGACTGAATTAATAAAGCCTTTACCAAACTAAAACTAGACAAGAATGCTTCACTGTTATCATATAATGCCAGCTGTGGCTTAGTGAATAGCACTCTCGCCTCTGAGTCAGAAGATTGTGGGTTCAAGTCACACTCCAGAGACTTGAGCACAAAAAATCTAGGCTGACACTCCACTGCAGTGCTGCATTAATGCCATTGTTCAGATGAGATGTTAAATTGAGGCCCTGTCTGCTCTCTCAGGTGAACGTAAAAGATCCCATGGCACTATATCGAAAAAGAGCAGGGGAGTTATCTCTACTGTTCTGGCCAATATTTATCCCTCAATCAACATAACAGAAACAGATTGTTTGGTCATCATCACATTGCTGTTTGTGGGAGCTTGCTGTTTGCAATTGGCTGCCGCGTTTCCTACATTACAACAGTGACTACACTTCAAAAGTACTTAATTGGCTGTAAAGCGCTTTGAGGCGTCCCAAAGTCGTGAAAGGCGCTATATAAATGCAAGACTCTCTTTCTTTATATATTCATCAAAACATCAATGTTAATAGTAATGAGAGGGAGGAACTGAATGAAATCAGTATTTGTAGGGAAATGGTGTTAGGGAAATTGACGGGATTGAAGGCCGATAAATCCCCAGGGCCTGATAATCTACATCCTAGGGTACTTAAGGAAGTGGCCCTAGAAATAGTAGATGCATTGCTGGTCATCTTCCAAAATTCTATAGACTCTGGAACAGTTCCCATGGATTGGAGGGTAGCTAATGTAACCCCACAATTTAAAAAAGGTGGGAGAGAGAAAACGGGGAATTATAGACCGGTAAGCCTGACATCGGTAGTGGGGAAAATGCTAGAGTCCATTATAAAAGATGTAATAGCAGAGCACTTGGAAAACAGTGACAGGATCGGACAAAGTCAACATGGATTTACAAAAGGGAAATCATGCCTGACTAATCTACTGGAATTTTTTGAGGATGTAACTGGTAGAATAGATAAGGGAGAACCAGTGGATGTGGTGTATTTGGACTTTCAGAAGGCTTTCAATAAGGTCCCGCATAAGAGATTAGCGTGCAAAGTTAAAGCACATGGGATTGGGGGTAAGGTACTGATTTGGATAGAGAACTGGTTGGCAGACAGGAAGCAAAGAGTTGGAATAAATGGGTCTTTTTCCGAGTGGCAGGCAGTGACTAGTGGGGTACCACAGGGATCGGTGCTAGGACCCCAGCTATTCACAATATATATTAATGATCTAGACGAGGGAACTAGATGAAATATCTCCAAGTTTGCAGATGACACAAAGCTGGGTGGGCGTGTGTGCTGTGAGGAGGATGCAGAGAAACTCCAGTATGATTTGGACAGGTTGGGTGATTGGGCAGATGCCTGGCAGATGCAGTATAATGTGGATAAATGCGAGGTTATCCACTTTGGTGGCAAAAACAGGAAGACATTTTCTGAACGGCAATAGATTGGGAAAAGGGGAAGTGCAATGAGATCTGGGAGTCCTTGTGCACCAGTCGCTGAAGGTAAGCATGCAGGTGCAGCAGGCGGTTAAGAAGGCAATTGGTATGTTGGCCTTCATAGCGAGAGGATTCGAGTACAGGAGCAAGGATGTCTTGCTGCAGTTGTACAAGGCCTTGGTGAGACCACACCTTGAGTATTGTGTGCAGTTTTGGTCACCTTATCTGAGGAAGGATGTTCTTGCCATGGAGGGAGTGCAGCGAAGATTTACCAGACTGATACCTGGGATGGCAGGAATGACGTATGAAGAGAGATTGGGTCGATTAGGCTTATATTCGCTAGAGTTTAGAAGAACGAGAGGGGATCTCATTGAAACTTATAAAATTCTAACAGGACTAGACAGACTAAATGCAGGAAGGATGTTCCCGATGACGGGGGAGTCCAGAACCAGAGGTCACAGTCTAAGGATAAGGAGTAAGCCATTTAGGACTGAGATGAGGAGGAATTTCTTCACCCAGAGAGTGGTGAACCTGTGGAATTCTCTACCACAGAAGGCAGTTGAGGCCAATTCATTAAATATATTCAAGAAGGAGATAGATATATTTCTTAAGGCTAAAGGGATCAAGGGATATGGGGAGAAAGCAGGAACAGGGTACTGAATTTGGATGATCAGCCATGATCGCATTGAATGGCGGAGCAGGCTCGAGGGGCCGAATGTCCTACTCCTGCTCCTATCTTCTATGCTAATAGGGGCAAAATTTGCGGTCAGTATGACAGCGTACGCTCAAAGTACCCCGTCATACCACCTTTGACGTTGACCACAAGTTCGGGATTTTTGCAGGCACTTGCGCATGTGCTAAATCCCGAACTTGCGATCTGTCAAGTTCCGACTTGACAAATCATCACCTGGGACTGTCAAATCCTCATTGCTGGTGCAGAGTTGAGCTAATTGCCCAGCAATTATGCAGGAAAATGTTACAGCTGGTGTAAACAGTTTGCACAGCATAAGGGAGGGGGGATATGCAATATTAGGTGAAGCATCAAACAGTAGCTTGAAATATACACCAGTTATTTTCATAATGATAAAAATGTAATTGAAAATTATCTTCAAAATAAATATCTAAATCCACCTAACTAATATCTCCTCTTTCTAATTATTACAACTGATCCCAACACAAATCACGGCGACAAATAGGGAAAGGGTGAAAACAAACTACTAAAGCACTGACATCCTTTTCATTTCGGAGCAAGATTACAAGAATGTATTTATTAGAAAAAGTTGCCCCTTGTGCAGTGGTTGCGATGTATTTCACAAAACTGGTTCACCCACGGGAAAAAAAAGAACAAGCATCTAATGTTTTCAGTTAACTGTTTGAAATGCCAATGACATAACTGAGGCTTTCATGATTTGAACCATTTAACAAACTATTAATGAAATGCAATTTCCCTGCAATGAAACGTTTGCACACAAGAAACCTAGACACATAAGTAGGATATTTACATCGCCTCCGCTAAAATTAAGCATTAAAAATCATGAATGGACGTCGGAGATTTCTGTTTCCTGATTGGTGCACCACCCCACGTGATCCCAGGTACGCTTACGCACACGGTGCACCCCTGGGATCTGTGGGCCACTACACTGCGCACAACTCCGCAGCGAAACACGCAAGTTTTCGGAAGGGGGCCTCGCACCAGGTAAGTGCAGATTTTTTTCAAAGGTTGGCGGCATAGCTAAGGAGCAATTCAGGGCCATTAACTTTCCAGTCTCATTGAGTGGTTTGGATAACACAGCGCAAGAGTGATATTTAGGAGGTTCATGATAGTTATCTGAATTCAGAGATTAATTATACATTTGAAATCATTCCATTCGCTCTGTCTTTATATTATATGCTAGACACATTTAAGTAATTTTTTTGTTACTGTTTCTACACCTGAACCTGCAGCAGGAAGCTGTGGACATATTTCAGGTCTACAATTTAATTTTTCCATTCCATTCTCTGGTTGGTGCATAACTCAACTTCTACCAGACTCCCATAAGTACTTGGATTAAGATTCTTCCCAAACTTCATCCTGCAAAGACTATGGCCTAGAAATTCGATGCTATAAAGCCGGCTGTTAAGGCCGGTTTTGTAGAAAAAAAGGCGGCCGCCTCGATTCCGGCGCATGACACGGCGGCCGCCATTTTGGTAAAGACCATAGCGCTGCCGTTTGCAGCGCTGGCCTCTCAAATTTAAATAAGCAGATCGTGATGTCAATTGATGTGCAATGCCTGATTTGATGCCACGATTGCTAATTTGGACGTTCTCCCTCTCCATTACGCTGTGTCCTGAATACGCACAGAAAAGTGTGCGTGAAGCTGCCCTGCAAAGATGCTGTCAGCACTTCTTAAGGAGACGCACACATCTTTCAGGTAAGTTTGGATTTCAGTTTTTGGACTGGTTCTTTTATATTTTGTTGAAGTAGTGGCTTGGTGCAATACATTAAAAAAGTTTTTAAGGTGTGCAGGGAGTGCTGCTGGTCGCTTGCAGGCCTCGGATGGTAAAGGAAGGCCTCTGAGAAGACAGAAAATGCTGGAAATACTCAGCAATGGTGGAGAGAGAAACAGAGTTCACGGCCGCGATTTTGTCATCGGTGTCGGGTTGGGTGCAGGACAGCTGGTTTCCGGGTTCCGGTCCCACCCCCAGCTGCCTCCGCTCCACAGACGTGATTTTACCTTGATTGACCCTGTTAAGCATGCCCTGCGGGCTAGCCGGCCAATTAACAGGAAGCGGGTCTGATGATGTCATTTGATGACGCGTCATCTGCCGGTTTCCTTAAAGGGACCACGTACAATTTTATTTTGACAGTTGATTTCTCAGTGTTTGTCAATGTTTTCAGCACCTCAATGTTGTCAATCACTGCACAAAGGTGAACTCTTGCACCCAGGCTCTTCAATGACTCCCTCCATATGCTGGAATAGATGGCAGCTGCAGGTGAGGTGACAGAAGCGATCTGTCACTGGTGAGAGAGGTTCTCCCAGTGAGGTGGCACTGGACATATAGTTGGATTTAAAAACTGGTAAGCTAAAGAAATCTGTAAATGTTTAAAAAATGCAGTCACCAACATTTTCTTTGCTCTGAAACTCACCATGTGCAACATTGGATCCTTCACACCACTTCTGCAGCTGTCATCATTCCACAAACATTATAGCAGACTCACAACACGCCACACTTACCTGGCGTGGTGTCCGGACATCGGGGAACCCGACCCAGAAGCGGGAAAATCCAAAAACAGGCTGAAAACTACTGGCAATCCGCTTCCCGCCACTAGGTGACGGGTCCATTCGCAAATCGGGGACCCAATACTTGGGAAAGCTGTTTGGAGGCGGGTTGACTACGGGATCGGAACTCACCGTCAATCAAATCGAATTTAACCTCTGACCCTCCTCCAAATCCGCCCTCTGAGCACCGGCAAAATCGAGGCCCACGTCTCCGGTCGAGATGCTGCCTGACCTGCTGAGTATTTCCACCATTTTATGCTTTTATTTCAGATTTACAGCATCCGCAGTATTTGGCCTCTGAGAAGTCCACTTGCTCACAGTCCAGGGGGGCACATGGAGATGAAGGAGAGGCAGCAAAGGGGACAAGCTGCTCGCAGAGGGAAGAGGAAGAAGCAGAAGAGGAGGAAGCAGAAGGAAGGATGCAACCCAGACAGCCCCTTTCTGGCCAGGATATCCTAAATGGAATCATCCGCCTGTGGTACCAGTGACCACAACCCCAATTCCCTTTTCAACATTTGTCCCACACCTTATCTTCCCTCTGTTACTGACCATCACAGCATCATCTTGGCCACAATGCTAAAATAAAAGCCACCACAAAGCAAACTTTCCAATCCAACTTTATCCATATATGCATCCAATATAACATCAAGAAATCAACTAATCACCCTTGTGCATTCCCTTAGTGACTATCTTGTGTGTGCCTTTGCCTATCCTACTGATGTCATGCAGTACTACCCCAGTGGCTGCAGCATCGCTTGTGGAAGGCTACTGACTTTCAGTGGGGGACACTTCAAATGGCCTTGCTGGTCGAACTTGAGGAGCTGGTGGCTGGGAGTGTCACATCGAGTGACGGTGTTTCTTCTTCACTCTCCTCTCCCTCTTCTTGGTCAACCACTGGCTCGGCAGGCTGGCATTTCTTAGGTGTCTGAAATGAGGAAGGCACAAGGGTGGAGTTGTGGTGAGGGGAGAGAGGGAAGGCAAAAGCTGTATGCTCACACCATGCGCAGCTTGTAAATCAAAAGATATTCTGGGATGAGGGGGAAGTGGGATGTGAGAAGGAGAATAACGTATGACGATACCTGCTGCTGGCCAAGGGCTCAGCCATGCCCCTGCCAAGAATGGCCAGCAACGTCTCCTCCAAGGGGGTGAGGTGAAGCTAAGTATGCGAGATTGTTGGTAGGTGAGTGATTGGGGTGGGGTGGGGCGGGCGGGGGGTTGTGCAATGAGCAGTGGGTGAGGCTAATGGTGCAGTTGGTAGGAGACGGCTTTTGAAGATGCATTCACTGACCTTGACCACTGGTCTGAGGTCATGAAACTTCTTTGGGAACTGGAGCCAGGTCGTGGGGGCAACGCTAGTGGCAGTGACAGCCTCGGTGATCTGGTCCCACATCGTGCTTTCTGGAGGGCCTCATGGCCCCCTGTGGGTAGACGACCTCTCTTACTGTGTTCACCACCTGCACAAAGTTGGAGTGCTGCATGCAAAACTCTGGGTGCCTCTTCCCTGGCTTGTTGAGCTATTTGTTAGTGCTGAAGCACTTTTAGAATTTGTTTATGTGCAGAAGTCATAGAGTCATAGGGCTGGATTTTGCCAATGGGGAGCTTTTGGAGGCGAGACTACCACTTGTCGGGTTTTAGTCCCGCCTCCATCAACTTCTGGCCAACCCACGCTATTTTCCCTTGATTGACCTTGTTAAGCCCGCCCAGTGGGCTTAGCAGGCCAATTAAGGGGAAGACGGTTACAGAAAACGTCAGCGTATGATGTTTCATCTGTCAAAAATTTTTGACAGATGAATTGTCATCGTTTGACAGCTCTGTGAACCTGTCAAGCACTGACATTCTCTGTAGTTTGATGAGTTCTTGTATTCAAGACACATCAAACCTCTTTCTTTAACAGAAATTAGATGGTTGTTGCATTGGAGAATACAGCGGCTATCTGTCATCTCTGCTGGTGAGATGCGAGACTCTCCGCATCCCCAACGATTGAAGCCTGCAGGAAGAAACAAAGGTAAGTAAACTTTTTCTAACACTTTCCACTTACCTCACATACTCACCTCCCCACACTTGCACCCATCACTTACCCCTCCGACCCCCACAGACCCACTGCTCGCCTCGCTGACCCTGGCGGGGTTCGCAGCCTTCGGGAAGCCCGCACTTGGGGATAATCCTCTCATCTGCATGTTAACTACCTGTTAACAGGCAGTTAAGTGACTGTAATCCCCTTCCCGCCTCCAAGGAGACGGGACCCGGCGTGGGTCGCTTACCCGCCTCCTGGCAATATGGCACGGAGGCGGGTTGGGGGCGGGGTGGGCACCCGCCCCCAGATTCTGCCATTTTTCCGGCAGTCCCGCCTCCATACCCGCCTCCCCAGGGCTGGCAAGATCACACCCATAGAGTCATAACAGCACAGACGGAGGCCATTCGGCCCATCGAGTCCGTGCCGGCTCTATGTAGAGCAATCCAGTCAGTCCCATTCCCCCGCTCTATCCCCGTAGCCCTGCAAGTTTATTTCCCTCAAGTGCCTATCCAGTCTCCCCTTGAAAACATTGAGTGTCTCCGCTTCCACCACTTCCGTCGGCAGCGAATTCCAGGTCATAGAAACATAGAAGATAGAAGCAGGAGTAGGCCATTCGGCCCCTCGAGCCTGCTCCGCCATTTGATGAGATCATGACTGATCATCCAAACTCAGTACCCTGTACCTGCCTTCTCCCCATATCCCTTGATACCTTTAGCTTTAAGAAATATATCTAACTCATTCTTGAATATATTTAATGACTTGGCCTCAACTACCTTCTGTGGTAGAGAATTCCACAGGTTCACCACTCTCTGGGTGAAGAAATTCAGAATTTTATATGTTTTGATGAGATCCCCTCTCATTCTTCTATACTCCAGCGCGTATAAGCCCAATCGACCCAATCTCTCCTCATATGTCATTCCTGCCATCCCAGGTATCAGCCTTGTGAATCTTCGCTGAACTCCTTCCATGGCAAGAACATCCTTCCTCAGATAAGGCGACCAAAACTGCACACAGTACTCAAGGTGTGGTCTCACCAAGGCCCTGTACAACTGCAGCAGGACATCCCTGTTCCTATACTCAAACCCTTTCGCTATGAAGGCCAACATACCATTTGCCTTCTTCACCGCCTGCGGCACCTGCATGCTTACCTTCAGCGACTGGTGCACAAGGACACCCAGGTCTCATTGCACTTCCCCTTTTCCCAATCTATTGCCATTCAGATAATAGTCTGCCTTTCTGTTTTTGACACCAAAGTGGATAACCTCGCATTTATCCATGTTATATTGCATCCGCCACACTTCTGCCCACTCACCCAACCTGTCCAAATCATCCTGGAGTTTCTCGGTATCCTCTTCGCAGCACGCACGCCCACTCAGCTTTGTGTCATCTGCAAACTTGGAGATATTACATTTAGTTCCCTTATCTAGATCATTAATGTATATTGTGAATAGCTGGGGTCCAAGGACCGATCCCTGCTGTAAGGGGGACGTGTCTCAGACGGTGCTGGTGCGAGGTTAGGCCTTCGTTGCCTATACTATTGCTTGCTCTGGTCTCCGGCCAGCCTTTTTGCAATAAGCACCTGTGAGTGGTTCGACCCACTCGCCCTTACGGTTCTGACACCTGGACTTAGATGCAAGGAGCAGTAATGCAGAGAAAAACTCAAATAGACTCGGTTGAATAGCACGAAATGAAAATCTTTATTGCATGGCGTCTAAAATCATGAAATACATGTCATAGGTGCAAATCAAAGAGAGTACAAGTATACATACATTCATAAAGCTAGGTCTATGGAAATGGAGAACACACGGCACATCGTAAAAAGGGGAACACATTATACCTTAACCTTATAAAAACCACCCTCCCTTAACAATACCTAAACTACGTCTGGATTTGTAGGATCGGAAATCATGCTCACCACTCGTGTTACTTCGGAGATTTTTAAAGTGAGGCACTCAGCTCGTTTCGCTGCAGCGCCTGACTGTCACGTGTTTGGAAGGGTTTCTGCACCCCACTTGTTTACTTTCGCTGCTGCGAAAAGCAGGCCAGACTCTCTGTTGTCATGAAGAAATCGATGGAACTCAAAACGTTGTAAAATTCAAAGAAGAGTCTTCCTGTGTTGCGGTACAGGTAGAAGTCTGTAGAACTCAAAGAAGAGTTCTGTACTTATATTTTCGGGCGCGGTCGGGGTTTACTGACCGTGGCGGCACGTGGAATTTCTTCTCGTCATCTTCTCTTCTCGTCTTCTCGGGCCTCCGGGTCCAGACACCGTTTACCGACACTCGGGATGGTGTACCCTGTTACTTGCCCTTGTCGGGGCGGCTCGTACCGATTGAGCTCCACCCAACACTCGAATAACCGGCCAGTACGGCTAAGAGTCAAGAGTCAACAAAGTCCAGAGAAACACAAGAGCCCACAAGTCAAGCGAGTTCAGCAAGAGGCAAGCGAATAAGAGACCGATGGACATTTGTTCTCTATAGTTATAGTGATGTGTCCGCTTATCTCCCGCTCAAATCTTAATGTTTATCCTTTGTGTAATATTCGGAGCTCAAAACTCCCAGCATGGGGCGATTATCTTCTTCAACGGGTTTCGGTAGCACCTGAAACTGGCCAACTATCCGTTAATGTCTTCCCCATTGTTGAACCAGCCAGGATGTGTATGAATCGTCTCCTCGACTGGTTTTGGGGCCCCCCGAATACTGGCTTAATCACCCGTCAATGTCTCTCTCATTGCAGAGCCGGGGGGGTATTTGTGTATTGATGTGTCTGGATGGGCCTTCGATTGCCCAGTTCAATGATCCTTACTGTGCATAGGAAAAAGATTCAAGCACTTATATCATTGCTATTGTTCACAATGCAAACGGGTTGCATCCTGTCTTTATCAATGTTTACCGAGTATGATCCAATCTCATACTGAATGTATATTCGATGCCATCTTGTCTGCCCACTGTGTTTCTGGAAGCTTCTGCCACGATGCGCGGCGGCCATTTTACAGGCTTCTGTGGCCTTTATTATCAGGACAGCATTTCGTTTAATAAAACTGATCAAATGAATCTGCTTCTCTCATGTTATTTTGAATCGCGATAATTGCGAAACTCTACAGTCCCTCCTGTTGATGCGAATAACTCCGCTTATCGTATCAATTAAAAATGCTGGTGAGCAAAATTATCCCGATCTCCACATCCAAACACTCCCGGTAATTAAACTATCTATGGCCTCCATGCAGTCCTCATTTCCGAGAGAAAACACATTGTCTAACTTGGACAAATCGTAGGCAGCATTGCCTTTAAACTTACACTGCGTATACGCCTTCCAGGTGAAAAAGGCCGATGCCTCTCGCACCACCTGTATATGCATGTTTTATTATAAAAGGAAAAATAATCAAACCAACTATTTTAAAAATACAAAAGTTCCAAACTTAGTTACACATACTCATAACTAACAACAATTACAAAAACACACATGGTAAAATGGAGCGGCGTCATCCTGGCCGTTTACGCGGTACTTTCCTCGTTCACGCGCACGTAACGTTCTCTCCACTCCCCTGTGTTCTCCTGCCTTGTGAGGCGTTTGCCTCTTTTGCAGTGCACGACCAATAGGTACACTACAATTACAACTTGACACACTACCAAAATGTGGGAGGCTATCCTGATCCATGACGGGACTTCAATATTAGTGAACAGATCCCACCACGGTGGGGTTACTATGTCCAATATCTCTGCCCCTATCTCTACAGTCTTTTGTTCCAGGGTGTAAAAATGTTTCTGTGATACCATGACGGCTTTTAAAATCTTGGTGAGGTGTTCAGGGAGAGGGGGAATGATGTATCCGAAATGCGCGACGAATCACTGCAAGTCTGTGAAATTCTCTTTTACAGTGAGGTGAACAGTGGATGGTTCAGGGATCGGGACAATTCGCTGTTGTGCCACTTGAACTTCAGCCCTGGGTTTAAAACAGAAACTGCTGTCACTCACCGGACACCGGCTGTGCTGTCCATGCTGGTAGTGTTGCGCTGCAGTGGTAACGCAATACGTTCCACCCCCTATGTATGCCACCTGTGGGGGCACATGATCTTGTGTCATTGCTTCCATGGTGCAATTCATGGGCTTCGCGCCAGCCGTTCTGAACCCGCATTGTGGTGTTAAAAAGGCATTCAAGTGCTGGGGACACAGTATGATGTGTGCTCCCCGGCCACGACAACCCGAGAGGTCGGTACCTGTCATTGTTTGCTCCCAGCGGATGACGTAAGGTGGGACCGCTGCGTAGCGAATGTGGGCTCCCCCCTGAATGACTCCAATGTTCTCCACCCGGTACACCGGGGCGGGCTTTGTTGTGTCGCCCAACACCGGCATCCGTACTACTATCCCCATGATAGTGTGATTTGACTGTCCGCAGTCCACTGGGACTGGGTATGCCTCTGAGGCTAGCCTGAGCTGGCACGGGCTTAGTGCGTTCTGAAAAGGGTGGAGCGCCTGCAGGTGTTTGTTGCTTATCCAGGACGGGACCAAACCTTGTTTTAAATCCTCCAAATTACTGCGGCCCTCGCCCAGTAACCACGCCCCGTATAGTACGCACACCTCGTTCTGCGCAGCTTGATCGGATGCGTTTCGATCTTCCCTGATCAGGGCATTTACCGTTCTCGCATGCTTCTCCAGCTCTGCTATAATCTCTTTTAAGTGTAGTGTCATGGCCTGGTCCTCATGTAACTCAGACCCTACTACCTTGTTCTCGTTTGTGAGGATGCTTTTTAACTGTGTTTTTAAACCGTTGATCTGGGTCTGCAGCTCCACGTTGTCTAGAGCGTTGACCACAGATGTTCCCGTATTAAAAGCAGTGAACACATCGTTCACAGCACCCCTTCTTTGTCTCCCCACCTGACCCAAAACTTCGTGTGGTGTGGTGTATAAGCTTGTTTTATCAACCTCTGCAAAATCAAACTCATAAAATTGCCTGAACATGTTTGTTAACAGGACCTGGTACAATTTTTCCGTTTCTTTGGGGCACCACTCTGGTAAATGCACCTCGGTGAGATTTAGAATCACCAAGGCCACCGCGTAATGTACCCCTTGATATAGTATCTGATCTGTTGGCACCAGTACCAGACCATTCCCGGGCCCCTTAGTGGTTTTAGGGCACCCTTCCTCCTGAGCCAAAGCCACCGGAATCGTGGGCGGAGACTTGCGTGGGCGCGTGATGAGTTCAGTGGCGTTTACCGGGATCGGGGAGAATGGAGCTCCGCACCCCCTGGTGCTGACGTCCCACCTCATCCCTTTCCCGGCATCCTGCCACTGTTGTAGGAAAAATATGGATATACCCTTGGGGCAAACGTACTTCGATCCCCACATACAAACATATATTCCCTTATCCGGTTCCCACCATTTGTCCCAACAGACTTTCAATTGTCTGTTAGTCCCCGTAATTGTCCGATGGGTATTGTTACCCAATCGCTCCCACTCGACCGAGGAATTTCTCATAGTCTTGCTTAACTTCCGCAACCACCACCATCGGCTCAATGGGACGTTCCCATTGCACACCAAACAAATCCTTTTGCCGACGGTGATGCTGATTTTGGGTGCAATGATCCTCACCCTGGGACACAGTAAAGAAATCTCTTTGTAGGCAAATCCGGATGCGCTGGAGTATTCCGTCAAATTAGTTCCCAGCCATCCCGGCCACCTTCCCTTGTGGAAATAAGTGGCGGTTTCCTCAGCCTTTCGCTCCCCGGTCCCATCCGTTGCGATGGGGGCCGTGTCCCCGGAGCAACCGAACACAACGACATCCTTGGTGAGGCCCCGATAGGCCAATCCATATCCGATCGTTGCGAGCAGTATCAGAATCCTTTCCATATCTCCTGGTTCCTGTGATCAGATAAAATGATGTAGCCAGCCTCCCAAGAGTCTCTGGCTTTTGTGAAGGGTGAGCGGGTCCCTTGACCTCGTCTCACGTACAAAGACATGTATACTGGATAGACCTTAACTATTCCTATCACTAACTCCCATCATTTTACCATTTACTTATAAAATTAAACTACAATCTTAACCGGATATTAAAACACTATAAACTTAAACTTATCCTCCTAAAATAACTGTACAGCGCCGCCCGTTCCCAGGGCGGCCTACCTAAATTCTGCGAAGGCTGCCGCGAGCTTTTCCCAGTGGCGGGGGGGGGGGCACTGACCCCTGTCTTTGATCCGCCGCAGCCTGTCGCTGCTGAGCTGGGACTGGGATCTCCCTGGGCTGCCTTGAACTTACGCCTGGGGGTGTACGAGGGATTTGGCCACAACTTCCTGGGCTGGGGTGTCCGACTCGACCTACGGAGGGCTACCTTGGGCAAGATCTCCAGGACCGACGGACCGGGGACCGGGACTTCCGCCGTCACGGCCTGTGGTCCCACCACAGCCGCCGGCTCTGTCTCCCCTGGCTCTGCCCCCCTGGGCTCGGGATCTGCGGTTTCCGACTCCACCCTACTTGTTTCTCCAGTAAGTGGAACTCCACTCGCAATCCCTATCTCCCCTATGCTTGGGTCGAGGGCGGAACCTCCGTCCTCCGACCCCACCACCTCTCCGACCGGATCACTACCTTGGTTGAGCTCTCCGAGCTCTTCCTCATCTGAATCCCAAGAAAAAGAAAAGATCCTACACTTTTCCAGAATGTCCTCTCCCCTCACGCAGGCTGCTTTACCGGCCTGTGTGCCCTGCGGTTCTACCCGGGGCTGAGAGTCCCCACTCGCAGGTTTGGCCCCTGTGTTTGGCCCCTGTGCACCCGGTTTATACAGCTTGCACTGGTTAATGTGGAACCATTTCGTGCGCCGGGGTACCTTTACGGCGTACACCATGGGACTCGCCTTATCTACAATACTGTAGGGTCCCATATACAGTGGTTCCAAACTCCCTGCTCTGGCATAGTTCCTAACCATGACCTGATCTCCGACTTCCCACTCCTGCTTCTTACGGGGTTCCAGCAACAGGCGATTGCCCTGGTGCTGTCTTCCCATGTTCCCAGCCGCCTGCTCGTAAACCTGCTTCAGGCGTTCCAAGAGGGTCTGGACAAATTTGTCCCGTTTCACCTCTTGGAGCTGACCCTCAGTGAGCACCAGGGCTAGTACATGGGTGGGGGTTCGCATGATCCTCCCAGTCATCACCTCGTACGGGGAATACCCCGTACTCTTCGACTAGCTGGCCCGGATTCCCATGAGGACTAGAGGCAGAACCTCCGCCCATTTTTGGGGTGAGTTCATAGTCTCTTTCCTCAGTTTCTCCTTGAGGGTCCGGTTCATGCGTTCAACAATCCCTGATAACTGGGGATTGTGCGCTACGTGCCACTTCCCTTCAATGCCCAAAAGCATGAGGGTGTTCTGCATCACCTGGCCGGTGAAATGACTCCCTTGGTCTGACTCCACGAAACGGGGGAGTCCCCACCGCGAGAACACTTCCCGGACCAAGATCTTGGCAGTACCCAGCGCCGTAGCTATTCTACAGGGAAAGGCTTCTACCCACTTGGAAAACACATCCACCAGGATGAGGCAGTATTTGTAGCCTCCCTGGGTGGTGGGCAGGGGCCCTATGTAATCGATTTGTATCGACTGCCATGGTCCCTCCACCCTCCTGATGTGCCCCATATGCACTTTCCTTTTCTGGGGGTCTGGGTTGTTTGCAGCGCACACAAGACAGCTTGCACAGAACTCGCGGACCTGCTCCCTGAGTCCCGGCCACCATCCCGCCTGCTCTACCCGTTGCCAGGTAACCTCAGGCCCGGGGTGTCCTGCCCCCAGTCCCTCATGAGCCAACTGGAGGAATTCCCTCCTGTGCTGCTGCGGCACAACCCACTGTTCCTCGCGGAACAGCATGCCTTCTTTAACGGAGAGGGTTGTCGTACTGTACGGGCCCTCTACCTGCTTGCCCTCAGTAATGGTTCTGAGAACTGCTTTTAGGGCGGGATCCTGGTTCTGGACGGTCTTAAGGTCTAGGGGCAGTGCTACCCTGGTGTTCCCGGGATTCCCTTCCCTGCCTTGGATCGCTGCCACGGGTCCGGGTCCATAGGGGTCCCAGAAAATGCAGTTACGGGCACCCTCCCTGGCTAGCGCATCCGCCTGCTGGTTGCCTTCCCCGCGGGGTTCTGTGGAGGAGTGAGCCTTCACCTTGTGGATGAAAATCTCCCCTTCCTCCCCCACTGCTGCTAGGATCTTTTTCAGCAAGGGCTTCACCGTTAAAGGTCGCCCGTCCGCGGAGGTGTCGCCACGGCGGGACCAAATGGCCAGGTATTCCGTACACGAATTGCACGTAAACATACTGTCCGAACAAATCGTGTATGGGGTTGGGAAGATTTCTGGGTGGGTAACTACGTACGCCACCGCAGACAGCTCAGCCTGCTGCGCGCTCATCGTGCTGGGGAGTTTAATTGCCAAGGCAAGGTTTGCCGCAGGGTCATAAACTCCACACCCTGTGAGTTGTTCGCCAGCGGACACTGTGCTGGAACCATCAACATAAATCTCGCGACCTGTGGGATGTATCCCGGCCCGCAAACCTATGTTGACCTCCCACACCCCTTCCACCGAACATTGGTGGGCTGTTCTGGGGTATACCAGGTTGGCCGCGAGCCTGGGCTCGCAAAGACCTTTAACTCTAAGATCCATCTGGGAAAGGAGAAGGGTCCAGCGCGCAATGCGAGCGCTGCTTACGGTCCCATCCTTAATCCTCCCATCCAGAAGCATCTTGGTTGGCGTGTGATGGGTGAGGAGAGTGATGGGAGAGAGCCCTGTGAAGATCGCTGATCTTTTCACAGCCCAATGCGTGGCTAAAAGATGCCTTTTGCAGTTGGAAAAACTCCTCTCCACATCCGTTAACACCCTGTACGAATAGACAACCGGCCTCAGCTTGCCGTGACGCTCTTGGAGCAGCACAGCGCTCAAGCTGTCTCCGCTGGCAGCTACCTCCAGGAAAAACTCCTCCCCCCCATCTATGGCCCCTAAAGCTGGCGCGGTCTGCAGATCCTTTTTTAACTTCTCGAATGCTGCCTGACAACCCTCGTCCCAAGACCACTCCACTCCCTTATGGAGGAGTCGGAGCAGCGGAGCTGCTGTGGCCGCATAGTCCTCGATGAAGTCTCTAGAGTATCCGGTCAGTCCCAGAAAGGACCTCACACCCGTTATGGTGTTGGGAATCGGTAACTCCTGCACCGACTCCCTCCTAGCCTTATCTATGGCTCTTTCCCCAGCGCGAATGGTCAGACCCAGGAATTTTACTTCCTGCTGACCTATCCGTGCTTTCTTAGGGTTAACTTTAAAACCCTTTCTCGCTGGCAGCTCCAATAACTCGGCTAACAGTGGTCCATGCTCCTCCCTTGAGTCCGTGAACAGGAGCAAATCATCCACGTACTGCACTATCTGATTGGGCTGACTAAACTCCTTTAAACTTCCTGCCATACACTGATGGAATATACTGGGGCTGTTGTGGAAACCCTGTGGCAAACAGTTCCATGTGTACTGTTGTCCTTTAAAAGTAAAGGCAAACTTGTACTGGTCCTCTCGCCGCAGCGGGATGGACCAAAAACCGTTCGAGATATCCAGCACCGTGAACGTGGTCGCGGACGCTGGGATACTCCCTATTAGGTCAGCAACTGCTGCTACTGTGGGCGCGCAGGCGGGGATGTTACTGTTAAGGACTCTGTAGTCCACCGTGGCCCTCCACGAATTATCCGGCTTCCTTACCGGCCATAATGGGGAGTTCACGTGTGTGGCTATCGGCCTCAACATGCCCTGCTGCACCAATGAGGACATTGCTGTCTCCATGTCGGGTTCTGCTTCTTTGGGGAAGTTATACTGCTTTTGGGGCCGGGTCATGGGGTCCCCGTCTATGCTGACCTCAAACCCGGTAACCCTCCCACAATCGTGCTTGTGGGTTGCAAATGCGTGCATATTATCTGACACGTACATTTGCATGTCCGTTGGGACATCCGCGACCATAAGCTCGAGGTCGTAACCTCCGGATGGCTTCATGGTACACAGGGCCCCTTTACCTTCCTTCCCTGGGATTACAACTACCTTGCCTTTCCCACCCTTGGCTCCCCAGAGACAGTGATTTCTGAGGTCCACGAGGATCCCGTGTTCCGCTCGGAGATCCGATCCGAGGATACCTTTGCCAACCCCCTCTTGCCATTTCATCAGAATACACTTCCATGTGGTGTGGAGTGCTCCTAAATGAATGGAGAGCGGAATGGAGAACGCGCCAGCCTGCTCTTTTCCCGTGAACCCCGCTAATGTGAATGGGACCTTGGTAGACAGTGGTGATTCAAAGGGGCTATCTGTATGAATCACGGTGCATGAAGCTCCCGTGTCCAACAAGTAACTACCCTTCTGCTTCTCTACCTCCATCTCTACCAGGGGTCTTTTCCACGCATCATAGCTGAGCGGACACAGGTAAACGGGCTGCGCGGGCTTTAGTCATTGGGTACTGGTGGACGGGGTTGTGGCATCTGTGGGGCCGGTAACGACTGCCACCCTCCCGTGCGAAATCATAAGGGACCGCATGGCTCCTAACATTGATTCTATCGCATCGGGATGGATAGGCACACCGGCTCCTTTCTCAGAGACAGGCGTTTGGGTTCGGACTGCGGGAGCTTTGTCCCTGGAGTCCTTCCAGGGATTCCTGCAGTTTTTACGCCAGTGACCTGTCTTCCCGCACCCGTAACAAACACCACTGGTTTGTGGGGCGCGATTTCCCTCCTGATGCCACTCTTTCTGAGCCGGAGCTGCGGGCTTTGCCTCATGCACCTTTCCCTTAAGGGGACGTGCTCCTGTGCTCCTAGTGTTCCGATACCCTATGGTGAGTTGATTCAGGACAGATTCCTCCGTTGTCTCGGGGTTAGTGGGATCAAACCACGCTCTGGCCTGCTCCCTGACGGCTGGCAAGCTGTTGGCTACTATGCACCTGAGCCAATGAGCTTTCCCGGCGCCGTGCAGATAGCTGTGTTCTGGCGCACCTGGGCAGCTACGATGGTATACTGGCCACAGTCTGTCGGCGAAAACCCGCGGGGGTTCTCCCTCCATCTGTACGGTCTGACCCAATCTGACGAACGGACCTTCGTCATCCGCCCCTAACACTTCTAGGACCTCGTCCCGTAACTCCTCATAGCTTTTAGTTCCCTTCTTGCTCTCGTCGGAGAGACACTGAAGGATCGAGCTATCTAAAGAGAACAGCAACATCTTGGTCTTTTCCTCGTCGTCGCAGCCATTAATCGCTGCGGTCTGTTCTACTTCTCTAAAATGTACGGAAGGGTCTTCTGACTCGGACAGCTTCCGTACATGGCTAATCATTGCTCTCAGCTGGTGTGAGCTGTGGGGCAATACAAGTTGATTCAGGATATCCCCGTCTGCCCCATCTACCCCATTCGGGCCTCTCTTATGACCTCGGACCGGACACATCGGTCCCGGTCTCGACACTACCTCCGGGGATTGTCCTACCTCGGGAACCTTCTTCTCTATTTCCACCACCTCCTCCCTTACCCAGGTTGTCGAATAGCTGGGTGGCGCGGAGGGCGTAGTGGTTGATACCACTTCTGCCTTTTCCGGTAGGGATTTTGGGAATTCCCTACCTACCTGTGGCTGGCTCGCTGACGGGCTGATGAGACACACCAAGCCGTTTGCCTTATTCAGGGCCTCTCTTAGGTTCTCTAACTCCCTCTGGCAAACACTGTGGTCGGCTCCCTCATACCTATCCTCGAGAGCCATCTTGTATGCCGCCCTAACTCCCCTCATGCTTTCTTCCTGGGCCTTTATCTGGTTAGCTAGGCGGATACACCGTTCTCTAATCCTTCCCTCGTTTAATTTTGCTTCCGTGACCTGACATTCTAGGTAATCAATCCTAGTCTCGTGGTGGTTGGCTACTATTTGGCGTTCCTGATGTAACGCATTCAATGATGCAATGAGTCTCTGTCCTCCCGTGACCTTTTCCTCCATCTCAGTTTCCAATTCCCTGATCTGAGCTGCCTGTGCTGCAATGACCTGGTCCGAAAGTTGGACTTGCTTCTTGTAGCACATCAGCCAGACCGCTTTCTCTACCGACTTCTTATGATCTTTACTATCTGTCCATTTGATGGCGGCGTCTAGCGGACGCCTATCCATCAGTAGGTCACATATCCACTTTTTGGTTAAGTTAACTTTCCCAAACACATAGTCGGCTACCTTCTCATCCATCACATTTCGCCTATTCAAACCAGGGTCTAAAACATTACTCTCTTGCTGCCAGGGTCCTGCCGCAGTCGCCATTTTCTGTAAGGGGGACGTGTCTCAGACGGTGCTGGTGCGAGGTTAGGCCTTCGTTGCCTATACTATTGCTTGCTCTGGTCTCCGGCCAGCCTTTTTGCAATAAGCTCCTGTGAGTGGTTCGACCCACTCGCCCTTACGGTTCTGACACCTGGACTTAGATGCAGGGAGCAGTAAAGCAGAGAAAAACTCAAATAGACCCGGTTGAATAGCACGAAATGAAAATCTTTATTGCATGGCGTCTAAAATCATGAAATACATGTCATAGGCGCAAATCAAAGAGAGTACAAGTATACATACATTCATAAAGCTTGGTCTATGGAAATGGAGAACACACGGCACATCGTAAAAAGGGGAACACATTATACCTTAACCTTATAAAAACCACCCTCCCTTAACAATACCTAAACTACGTCTGGATTTGTAGGATCGGAAATCATGCTCACCACTCGTGTTACTTCGGAGATTTTTAAAGTGAGGCACTCAGCTCGTTTCGCTGCAGCGCCTGACTGTCACGTGTTTGGAAGGGTTTCTGCACCCCACTTGTTTACTTTCGCTGCTGCGAAAAGCAGGCCAGACTCTCTGTTGTCATGAAGAAATCGATGGAACTCAAAACGTTGTAAAATTCAAAGAAGAGTCTTCCTGTGTTGCGGTACAGGTAGAAGTCTGTAGAACTCAAAGAAGAGTTCTGTACTTATATTTTCGGGCACGGTCGGGGTTTACTGACCGTGGCAGCACGTGGAATTTCTTCTCGTCTTCTTCTCTTCTCGTCTTCTCGGGCCTCCGGGTCCAGACACCGTTTACCGACACTCGGGATGGTGTACCCTGTTACTTGCCCTTGTCGGGGCGGCTCGTACCGATTGAGCTCCACCCAACACTCGAATAACCGGCCAGTACGGCTAAGAGTCAAGAGTCAACAAAGTCCAGAGAAACACAAGAGCCCACAAGTCAAGCGAGTTCAGCAAGAGGCAAGCGAATAAGAGACCGATGGACATTTGTTCTCTATAGTTATAGTGATGTGTCTGCTTATCTCCCGCTCAAATCTTAATGTTTATCCTTTGTGTAATATTCGGAGCTCAAAACTCCCAGCATGGGGCGATTATCTTCTTCAACGGGTTTCGGTAGCACCTGAAACTGGCCAACTATCCGTTAATGTCTTCCCCATTGTTGAACCAGCCAGGATGTGTATGAATCGTCTCCTCGACTGGTTTTGGGGCCCCCCGAATACTGGCTTAATCACCCGTCAATGTCTCTCTCATTGTAGAGCCGGGGGGGTATTTGTGTATTGATGTGTCTGGATGGGCCTTCGATTGCCCAGTTCAATGATCCTTACTGTGCATAGGAAAACGATTCCAGCACTTATATCATTGCTATTGTTCACAATGCAAACGGGTTGCATCCTGTCTTTATCAATGTGTACCGAGTATGATCCAATCTCATATTGAATGTATATTCGACGCCATCTTGTCTGCCCACTGTGTTTCTGGAAGCTTCTGCCACGATGCGCCATTTTACAGGCTTCTGTGTCCTTTATTATCAGGACAGCATTTCGTTTAATAAAACTGATCAAATGAATCTGCTTCTCTCATGTTAATTTGAATCGCGATAATTGTGAAACTCTACACTGCGGTACCCCACTAGTCACTGCTTGCCACTCGGAAAAAGACCCATTAATTCCTACTCTCTGCTTTCTGTCCACCAACCAGTTCTCTATCCAAGTCAATACTTTGCCCCCAATCCCATGTGTCTTAACTTTACACGCTAATCTCTTATGCGGGACCTTATCGAAAGCCTTTTGAAAGTCCAAATACACCACATCTACTGGTTCTCCCTTATCTATTTTCCCAGTTACATCCTCAAAAAATTCCAGATTAGTCAAGCACGATTTGCCTTTTGTAAATCCATGTTGACTTTGTCCGATCCTGTCACTGTTTTTCAAGTGCTCAGCTATTGCATCCTTTATAATGGACTCTAGCATTTTCCCCACTACCGATGTCAGGCTTACCGGTCTGTAATTCCCCGCTTTCTCTCTACCACCCTTTTTGAATAGTGGGGTAACATTAGCTACCCTCCAATCCATGGGTACAGTTCCAGATTCCATCAAATGTTGGAAGATGATCAGCAATGCATCTACTATTTCTAGGGCCACTTCCTTAAGTACCCTAGGATGTAGATTATCAGGCCCTGGGGATTTGTCGGCCTTCAATCCCGTCAATTTCCCTAACACCATTTCCCTGCAAATACTGATTTCTTTCAGTTCCTCCCTTTCATCAGACCGTATGTTCTCCAACATCTCTGGGAGGTTATTTGTGTCCTCCTTTGTGAAGACAGACCAAAATATGCATTTAATTGGTCTGCCGTTTCTTTGTTCCCCATTATAACTTCCCCCGCTTCTGATTGCAAGGGACCTACACTTGATTTCACTAATCTTTTTCTCTTCACATATCTATAAAAGCTCTTACAGTCAGTTTTTATGTTCCCTGCAAGCTTACTTTCATATTCTATTTTCCCCTTCTTAATTAATCCCCTTGTCCTCCTTTGTTGAATCCTAAACTGCTCCCAATCCTCAGGGTTACCGCTTTTTCTGGCCAATTTATATGCCCTCTCCTTGGATCTTATGCTATCCCTAATTTCCCTTGTTAGCCACGGTTGAGTCACCCTTTTTGTTTTATTCTTATGCCACACTGGGATGAACAAATTCTGTAGTTCATCCATGCAGTCTTTGAATGTTTGCCATTGCCTATCCACCGTCAACCCTTTGAGTGACATTCCCCAATCAATCCTACCCAATTCGCGCCTCATACCATCGTAGTTTCCTTTATTTAAATTCAGGACCCTAGTCTCTGATTCAACTACTTCTCTCTCCATCCTAATGAAGAATTCTATCATTTTATGATCACTCTGACCCAAGGGGCCTCGTACAACAAGATTGCTAATTAATCCTTTCTCGTTACATAATACCCAGTCTAAGATGGCCTGATCTCTGGTTGGTTCCTCGACATATTGTTCCAGAAAACCATCCCGTAAACAGTCTAAGAATTCCTCCTCCACAGTATTTTTACTAATTTGGTTAGCCCAATCTATATGTAAATTAAAGTCACCCATGATGACTGCTGTGCCCTTACTGCATGCTTCTCTAATTTCCCTTTTAATGCCGTCCCCAACCTCCGTATTACTGTTTGGAGGTCTGAAAGGGTTAATTTGGAATGGTCAAATTCAATTTCTACACAATTTGCAATAAAACCATGAGCAGTGAAGGTTTTGCAAATTGAGACAAGGAATAGATAAGCTTACAGCTGCCAGACAGATTTTTGAGGGAGGGTTCAGTGTTTAATAAACGGTATTGAAAGAGGCCTTTTACAGAGTTAGCTAGAGACCGTAGGCGCGGTGCCAATCACAGATAACATACAGTAGTAAACTGTGGGATTAGACTATGCTCAAAAAGGTGTAACAAGATGTAACTGCTTTTATGATTATTGCCAAATAAATATAGATAAAGGCAAAATATAATCAGGTGATTAATGTAATACCATATAATTGGACGAAAATCGATGTATGA
The DNA here is from genome assembly GCA_030390025.1 of Squalus acanthias. Taxonomy (NCBI): domain Eukaryota; kingdom Metazoa; phylum Chordata; class Chondrichthyes; order Squaliformes; family Squalidae; genus Squalus; species Squalus acanthias. The sequence goes on along the minus strand of CM059428.1, from coordinate 83,941,142 downwards.
TGGCATGTAGCCAGAAATATTGAATATAAGCTGTACTGAACAAAGGTTAAACGAGAAGGATGTTACAAAGGTCACGGGACCTTTTTGACTCCGGCTCCCAAAGTACTTTGTCAATAAACTGTGTGTTTTTGAACTTTATCTAGGCTCGGAGAATCTTATTTTCTCCCCAACAAGGTCTATATACCACTCCCACTAACGTTTTCTGCCCCTTGTTATTTCTCAGTTCTACCCATACAGATTCCGCATCATCAGAGCTAATATCCTTCCTTTCAATTGTGTTAATCCCCTCTTTAACCAGCAATGCTACCCCACCTCCCTTTCTTTTTTGCCTATCTTTCCTAAGTATTGAATACCCCTGGATGTTGAGTTCCCAGCCTTGGCCACCCTGGAGCCATGTTTCTGTAATCCCAATCAAATCGTATTCATTTACCTCTATTTGCGCAGCTAATTCATCCAGCTTGTTCCGAATGCTCCTTGCATTAAGACACAAAGCCTTCAGGCTTGTTTTTTTAATGCTCTCAGACCTATATGAATTATTATTTACTGTGACCATGTTTGATTTAAACCGTTGAGCTCTTTGCCTTCTACTTTTGTTTTTCTCCTTCCTGTCTTTTGCTTTTATCCTTGTTTCCCTTTCCTCTGTCTCCCTGCTCAGGTTCCCAACCCCCTGCCACTTTAGTTTAAACCCTCCCCAACAGCACTAGCAAACACTCCCCCTAGGACATCGGTCCCGGCCCTGCCCAGGTGCAGACCGTCCCATTTGTACTGGTCCCACCTCCCCCAGAACCGGTTCCAATGTCCAAGGAATTTGAATCCCTCCCCCTTGCACCATTCCTCTAGCCACGTATTCATTTGAAATATCCTCCTATTTCTACTCTGACTAGCACGTGGCACTGGTAGCAATCCTGAGATTACTACCTTTGAGGTCCTATTTTTTAATTTACCTCCTAACTCCCTATATTCTGCTTTTAGGACCTCATCCCGTTTTTTACCTATATCGTTGATGCCTATGTGCACCACGACAACTGGCTGTTCGCCCTCCCCCTCCAAAATGTTCTGTAGCCACTCCGAGACGTCCTTAACCCTTGCACCAGGGAGGCAACACACCATCCTGGAGTCTCGTTTGCGGCCACAGAAACGCCTATCTATTCCCCTTACAATTGAGTCCCCTATCACTATAGCTCTTCCACACTTTTTCCTCCCAGCCTGTGCAGCAGAGCCACCCATGGTGCCAGGAAGTTGGCTGCTGCTGCCTTCCCCTGATAAGTCATCCCCTCCAACAGTATCCAAAGTGGTATATCTGTTTCAGATGGGTCATCACCACTCGCTGCGTAAAAAATTTTTTCCTCACATCCCCCCTGTATCTTTTGCCCAAAATCTTATCATCATCACTGTTTGCCACACCCCCAAGTTTGGTGTCATCAGCAAATTTAGAAATTCTACTCTGTATTCCAATATCCAGGTCATTTATATATATATATATATATCAAAAAAAGCAGTGGCCCCAGCCACTGACCCTTGGGGAACACCACTGTCTACCATCCTCCAGTCTGAAAAGCAGCCATTTACCACGTGCCCTTTTACCTCCACCCTTCCCACTGTCCAGTGCCCCAAACACTCCTTCCAGGTGAAACAGCGATTTACTTGTACTTCTTGCAATTTAGTATACTGTATTCGCTGCTCACGATACGGTCTCCCCTACATTGGGGAGACCAAACGCCGATTGAGTGACCGCTTTGCGGAACACCTCTATTCAATCCGTAAGGGTGACCCCGAGCTTCCGGTCGCCTGTCACTTTAATTCTCCACTCCACTCCCACTCAGACCTCACCGTCCTCGGCCTCTTACACTGTTCCAGTGAAGATCAACGTAAACTCGAGGAACAGCACCTCATCTTTCGATTAGGCACTTTACAGCCTTCTGGACTCAACATAGAGTTCAACAATTTCAGACCATAACCTCTGCCCCTATCTTTTTTTCCATTAATTTATTTTTTCTCTCTCTCACATGACAGCTGTCTTTCATTCTGCCAGTGCCATTTACACTTCGTCTAGAGCCATCTTTTGTTTCTTAACTTGTCCCATTACCATCTCCTTTTGCCTTGCACCATCTCTTAATCTCTCTTAATCTCTCCTGCCTTCCATCCTATCACAGGCCTTCCCTTTTGTTCTTTCCTCCCCTCCCCCCTTTCCCTGCCCCTGCACTTGCTTAAAAATCTGTTCCATCTCCAGCTTTTTCCAGTTCTGACGAAGGGTCATCAACCTGAAAAGTTAACTCTGTTTCTCTCTCCACAGATGCTGGCTGACCTGCTGAGTATTTCCAGCATTTTCTGTTTTTATTTCAGATTTCCAGCATCCGCAGTATTTTGCTTTTGTATTTACCACAACTCGCTGTTTGCTGTCCTTAAGCCAATTCCTTGTCCAAGCTGCCACTGACCCACCTATTCCATGAGCCTCAATTTTGTTAACCAGTTCAGCTTTAAAAGCTGAAGAATGCCATTTTGGAACTACTTTTAAGGTTTATTATTTTTTCAGAAGGCCGTTGAGCTCGAAGGGCTAAAGACAGAGTAAAAGAACTAGGAAGGTAGTGCAGGAGTCCCCTGGGTCCATCTCCCTCTCCAACAGATTTTCCGTTTTGGATACTGCTGGGGGAGATGTTTTCTCAGGGGAATGCAGCAAGAACCAAGTCCGTGGCACTACGAGTGGCTCAGCTGCACAGGAGGGGAGGAAAAAGAGTGGGAGAGCAATAGTGATAGGGCTTTCTGAAGGGGGAGGGAGAACAGTCAGAGGTCGTGGTTCACATTGGTACCAACGACATGGGTAGAAAGAGGGATGAGGTCCTGCAACAAGAATTTAGGGAGCTAGGTAGCAGATTAAAAAGCAGGACCTCAAAGGTTGTAATCTCTAGATTACTCCTGGTGCCACGTGCTAGTGAGTATAGGAATAGGAGGATAGAGCAGATGAATGTGTGGCTAAAGAGCTGATGCAGGAGGGAGGGCTTTAGTTTCCTGGATCACTGGGTCTGCTTCTGGGGAAGGTGGGACCTGTACAAGTCGGACAGGTTGCACCTGAACCGGAACGGGACCAACATCCTTGCGGGGAGGTTTGCTGGTACTGTTGGGGGGGTTTAAACTAACTTGGCAGGGGGATGGGATACGGAGTGGAGCTATAGTAGGGGTGATGCACAGCCAAATATAGAGGAAAAATCAAGTCAGCCTGGAAGGCAGCACAAATATGTAATGGCACAAGGGAGTATGGCAAGGCTGGATGGCATTTATTTTAATGCAAGGAGTCTTGCAAGTAAGGCAGATGAATTGAAGGTGTTGATGAACACATGGGAGTATGATATTGTTGCTATCACAGAGACATGGATGAGGGAGGGGCAGGACTGGCAGCTCAATATTCCGGGGTATAGAATCTTCAGGCGAGATAGAGGGGGTGTAAAAGAGGAGGGGGTGTCGCAATATTAATCAAGGAGTCAATTACTGCTGTAAGGAGGGATGATATCTTAGCAGGTTCCTCTAATGAGGCCATATGGGTAGAACTTAAAAACAAAAAGCGGGTAAGCACTTTGCTGGGAGTGTACTATAGGCCCCCAAACAGACAGGGGAGATAGAGGAACAGATATGTAGGCAAATGTCAGAGAAGTGTAGAAATAATAGGGTAATAATAGTAGGAGATTTCAACTTCCCCATATTAACTGGGATAGTCAGAGTGTGAAAGGCTTAGAGGGTGCGGAATTCTTAAAGTGCATCCAGGAGAGCTTTTTGAGCCAGCATGTAGAAAGTCCTACAAGAGAGGGGGCGGTACGGGACCTAATTCTAGGGAATGTAGCCGGGCAAGTGGTAGAAGTGTCAGTAGGAGAGCATTTTGGTGACAGTGACCATAATTCGGTGAGATTTAAGGTAGTCATGGAAAAGGACAAAGATGGACCGGAAATAAAGGTTTGAAATTGGGAGAAGGCCAATTTTAATATGATAAGGCAGGATCTGGCCAAAGTGGATTGGGATCAGCTACATGTAGGAAAATCCACATCAGAGCAGTGGGAGTCTTTCAGAAAGGAAATAGAGAGAGTACAACGCCAACATGTTCCCATAAAGGTCAAGGGTGGGACCAACAAGCCCAGGGAACCCTGGATGTCAAGGGATATACAAGAATGGATTAGGAAAAAAAGGGAGGCTTTTGGCAGATACAAAGGACTAAAAACAGTGGAAGCACTAGAGGAGTATAGAAAGTGCAGGGGGGTACTTAAAAAAGAAATTAGGAGAGCAAAGAGGGAGCATGAAAAAGCATTGGCAGGCAAAATAAAGGAAAATCCCAAGGTGTTTTATAAGTATATTAAGGGCAAGAGGATAACCAGGGAAAGAGTAGGGCCCATTAGGGACCAAAGTGGCAATCTGTGTATAGAGCCGGAAGATGTGGGTGAGGTTTTAAATGAATATTTTGCATCTGTGTTCACTATGGAGAAGGATGACGTAGGCATAGAAATCAGGCAAGGGGATTGTGATATACTTGAACAAATTAGTATTGAGAGGGAGGAGGTACTAGCGGTTTTAGCGGGCTTAAAAGTGGATAAATCCCCAGGCCCAGATGAGATGTATCCCACGCTGCTGTGTGAGGCAAGGGAGGAGATTGCAGGGGCTCTGACACAAATTTTCAGAACCTCTCTGGCCACAGGGGAGGTGCCAGAGGACTGGAGGACAGCTAACGTAGTACCATTATTCAAGAAGGGTAGTAGGGATAAACCAGGGAATTATAGGCCAGTGAGCCTAACATCAGTGATAGGGAAATTATTGGAAAAAATTCTGAGGGACAGAATTAGTCTCCACTTGGAGAGGCAAGGATTAATCAAGGATAGTCAGCATGGCTTTGTCAGGGGGAGATCATGTCTGACCAATTTGATTGAATTTTTCGAGGGGGTGACTAGGTGTGTGGATGAGGGTAGTGCAGTTGATGTAGTCTACATGGACTTCAGTAAGGCTTTTGACAAAGTCCCGCATGGGAGACTGGTCAAGAAGGTAAGAGCCATTGGGATCCAGGGCAATTTGGCACATTGGATCCAAAATTGGCTTAGTGGCAGGAGACAGAGGGTGATGGTCGAAGGTTGTTTTTGTGACTGGAAGCCTGTGTCCAGTGGTGTACCGTAGGGATCGGCGCTGGGTCCTTTGCTGTTTGTAGTGTACATTAATGATTTAGATATGAATGTAGGAGGTATGATCAGTAAGTTCGCAGATGACACGAAAATTGGTGGAGTGGTAAATAGCGAGGAGGGAAGCCTCAGGCTACAGGATGATATAGATGGGTTGGTCAGATGGGCAGAACAGTGGCAAATGGAATTTAACCCTGAAAAGTGTGAGGTGATGCATTTTAGGAGGACTAACAAGGCAAGGGAATACACAATGAATGGTAGGACCCTAGGAAGAACAGAGGATCAGAGGGACCTTGGTGTTGAATGTACATAAATCCCTGAAGGCAGCAGGACAGGTAGATAAGGTGGTTAAAAAAGCATATGGGATACTTACCTTCATTAGCCGAGGCATAGAATATAACAGCAGGGAGGTTATAATGGAGCTGTACAAAACGCTAGTTAGGCCACAGCTGGAATACTGTGTGCAGTTCTGGTCGCCACACTATAGGAAGGATGTGATTGCATTGGAGATGGTGCAGAGGAGATTCACCCGGATGTTACCTGGGCTGGAGCGCTTCAGTTATAAAGAGAGACTGGACAGGCTGGGGTTGTTTTCCTTAGAGCAGAGAAGGCTGAGGGGGGACCTAATTGAGGTGTACAAAATTATGAGGGGCATAGATAGGGTAGATAGAAAGAACTTTTCCCCTTAGTAGAGGGGTCAATAACCAGGGGACATAGTTTCAAGGTAAGGGGCAGGAGGTTTAGAGGGGATTTGAGGAAAAACTTTTTCACCCAGAGGGTGGTTGGAATCTGGAACTCACTGCCTGAAAGGGTGGTAGAGGCAGGAACCCTCACAACATTCAAGAAGCATTTAGATGAGCACTTGAAACGTCATAGCGTACAAGGCTACGGACCAAGTGCTGGAAAATGGGATTAGAATAGATAGGGCTTGATGGCCGGCGTGGACATGATGGGCTGAAGGGCCCCTTTCTATGCTGTATAACTCTATGACTGCCTATTTTTAAATGATTTTTATTTTTTTCATTTTAGAAGGCAGTTCCCCTTTAAGGGCCTGGCACTGCTTTCTAAAATGACAGGCTGGCTTTAAGACAACGCTGCCTCGCTCCAGGGATGCGATGGCCATGCTACATTGGGCCTCCTGCTGAGACTGCTGCCCGAAACAGCGCGTTACACAGTAGTTTTTGCGCTTGGATCATTTAAATCGGCAGGCAGCACCACACGTTTTCGGTCCTAATCCAATTTCTAGGCCTACACTCCTTTCTCAGTTTTCCCAGTTCTATTACAATTGTTTGAACGACTCCAACTGCTGCGCCAGTGTTGAATTGACATTATCCCCCTCTACAGACGTTTTCCCTTGTCTGTGGCCAAGAAGGTGCTTAATCATGTTTTCCCCATTTCCTATGCATTCCCCTCCTCTCACATAAAGAGTAGCTTTCCATCCTACTAGTTTCTGCATCTGTACTTTACCTGCAATGTCATCTTGACATCAAAGGCATCCATCCTTCTCTATTTCCCCCCATCCTGCTTCCTGCTTTCTGGGAGGAAAGTTACATACATGACAACTTTGTTCACTCTTCCATCACTTCCAACACTAGCTATTCGTGCACAAGCACTTTTCCTGCACAACATCAGAAACAACACCTTAATTTCCTCCCAAACTATAGTCCAAGGTTCCAAACACCTTTCTATGTGAGACAGCGATTAACATCTACTTCCTTCAATCTAGAGAACTGTCTTTATGAAATGTAGATTAGGTAACCACTTGGGCAAACAAGCTCAGCATAGACTTCAGGAGCAATATTTCTTCAGTCTTCTGTACTGAACAGTGACTTCAACAACTTCAGATCTTAGTTGACTCTTTTTCTCTGCCAGATTCTCCGATATGAAACATATGAAAGTGACCAGCAGGTCCATCAAGCCTGTCCATACTGTCAGGGTGCAACTTGTGCACAATGACTCCCATCGACCCTCCCCTCCCCCACCAACAAACCACACAATTTCCTGGGAGAGGCAAACAATCCTGAGGCTAATTTAGAAAAAAACTCTTGGAAATTCCGCATTGACCCCTGAAGATGATAAAACAAGTTCCAGGAGGCCACTGTGACTGGGTGACATATCTCCAATACCCACCTGCCTTTTCTATGTAGATATGACGACCACACTCGGGAATTCGTCCAGTTCCCTTTTGAATGTTTGCAGCTAATCTGCACTCACTGCATGAGTTGCCAATTTGTTCTCTAGGTCGGTAGAATTAATTTTCACTCCGAGAAAAGAAGTACCTCCTGACATCTAACCTAGTTCTGTGCTTAAATAACTTAAACTCATGCCCCCCGATCCTCCCTGTCCTCCCTAACCTATCAAGATGGATTGAATCTAATTGTTTTATTATTTTTAAGACCACAATTAAATTTCCTTGAAGTTTAAATGAGTTAAAACCCCCAGCTCTCTCAGCATATTGTGGTAATAAGGGGCTTTAACCTGAGTATCAGCCTGGTGGCCCTCCTCTGAACCTTTTATAGGGCTTCAATATCACCCACCATGTGAGGGGTCCAAAACTGGACAAAGTATTTTAACTACACCTGTCACTTTTTGCTGTTTTCTTTCCAATTTTGGAACTATGGCCCTGAATTTCTGATGGTAGGCTTCCTGCGGGCAGATGCCTCCGATCGGAAAAAAATCTACGAACCTACCTGCTGGTTCCGTAGATCCCAAGGCTTCCGATCCTGGGCCTCTCCTGTTGGAAATGTGCAGAATCCACGTATCCCAGGGGTGCATGCGGTTCGCAAGCGCCCCTGGGATCATGTGGGTCAGGCGAACCCATCAAAGAAGGGAATCCCCCCTTCATACTTTCGACAGGTCTGTAGGGGGATCACATTTAAAAACACACTAAAACATTAAATATATTTTTTTAATTACATAATTAAAATTAATTAAAAATCCATTTAATTAAAAAAAAAAAATTTTTTTGAAGAAAAAAATTAAATGTTTTTACAGGGCTAAAAATAAACTTACCTTTTTGAAGAGTATTTTTAATTTATAAATGAGTTATCAAATTTAATTTTTCTATTTTTCAACACTCTTAAACTGGTAAAAGCAGGCCTTACGCCTGCTTTTACCAGACGTAAGAATTCTATGGCGGAAGTTGTGCAAAAAGCGCAACTCTCCACCCACAGAGGCACTTTTCTTGGGCAGGCGGATGATCTGTCAAGAGAACGTGTGGGAAAATCCGGCCCATTATTTAACTTGCCCTTTTGGCTTTCTTGTATTTGTCTAAATATCTGCATATCTAATTCCTCTCTGATATGCCTTCATATATTGTATTGCACTTCTGCAGCCTTTGACACGGTTGGCCACTCCATCCTCCTCCAATGTGTCTCCACTGTCGTCCAGCTGGGTGGGACTGCACTCTTCTGGTTCCATTCTTATCTATCTAATTGTATGAGTTGCCCCTCAGCGACATCATCTGAAAACATAGCGTCAGTTTCCACATGTACACTGATGACACCCAGCTCTACCTCACCACCACTTCTCTCGACCCCTCCACTGTCTCTAAATTGTCAGACTGCTTATCCAACATCCAGTACTGGATGAGCAGAAATTTCCATCATTTAAATATTGGGAAGACCGAAGCCATTGTCTTCCGTGCCCGCCACAAACTCTGTTCCGTAGCCACCAACTCCATCCCTCTCCCTAGCATCTGTCTGAGGCTGAACCAGACTGTTCGCAACCTTGGTGTCCTATTTGACCCTGAAATAAGCTTCCAACCACTTATCTGTGCCATAACTAAGACCGCCTATTTCAACCTCCGTAACATCGCCCAACTCCGCCCCTGCCTCAGCTCATCTGCTGCTGAAACCTTCATTCATGCCTATATTACCTCTAGACTTGACTATTCCAATGTACTCCTGGCTGGCCTCCCACATTCTACCCTACATAAGCTTGAGGTCATCCAAAACTCGGCTGCCCGTGTCCTAACTCGCACCAAGTCCCGTTCGCCCATCACTCCTGTGCTCGCTGATCTACATTGGCTTCCAGTTAAGCAACACGTTGATTTTAAAATTTTCATCCTTGTTTTCAAATCCCTCCATGGCCTCGCCCCTCCCTATCTCTGTAATCTCCTCCAGCCCCAGAAACCCGCCGAGATATCTGCCATCCTCCAATTCTGGCCTCTTGCGCATCCCCGATTTTAATCGCTCCATCATTGGTGGCCATGTCTTCAGCTGCCTAGGCCCTAAGCTCTGGAATTCCCTGCCTAAAACTCTCCGCCTCGCTACCTCTCTTTCTTCCTTCAAGGCGCTTCTTAAAACCTTCCTCTTTGACTAAGCTTTTGGTCATCTGCCCGAATATCTCCTTATGTGACTCGGTGTCAGATTTTGTTTTATGACGTTCCTGTGAAGCACCTTGGAATGTTTTACTACGTTAAAGGCGCTATATAAATACAAGTTGTTGTTGTACTTCTCATTCCAACATGTTACAATTGGTTAATAGACTATTAAATGCATTGCTGCCTCTTTGTGACTTCTTGAACTCTGCTGCTTGTTCTTCCTCCCACTCTTTGTTTCCTTAGGCATGTGGTGACTTGTTCTGGTGAGTGCCAGTAAAAGGGGCTTCTCTACACTGACTGTGCCAATTCTGAAGGGTCACATCCAAAATATTAACATATTGTTATCTTTCATATTCTGGTTACTTTGCTGTGCATTTTCAGTCTTCTTTGTTTTCATTTTGGATTTCCAGCATTTGCAGTTTTCTTTTTTATCTCTACCTCTATCACTTTTCCAGCACTTGAACTTCTTAACCTCCATGAGCAATTATGCAACATGTTGATTCTCTTTTTAGCTCTCATAATGTTCTTTGCGTGGGATAATGGGGATCTGGAGGTTAAGACAGCAGTCAGAGAAATGATTTACACATCATATTCTTCTGTGTATCAAATTCCCACAATCATTATGCAATTAAATTATTTAAACATCTCATGTTCATAATAGAAGTCATACTGCTTTCAGATTATAATGTCTTTGCTTTGAGATCACGTCCAAAAACCATATGAGAGATTAGTATGACAACTCTTCTCAGAATGGAAAAAGACCCAGTGAGCTATATGTTGAGACTTCCCTATTCAAATAAAACATATATTGTGCTTCTATTTTAAGTCGATCTAATGTTATCATATCAGGATAACTGCCTGCTGCTCTTTGCACCCATAGATCAGCAATGGCCCAATGAATAAATGAGCAAACTGAGTCATACAAAAAGAATATGTTGGATTTGATCCGTAGTTTGTTCTATAATAAAAGGTGTGAAAACTCTGCACTCCACATGAGTGAGTTATTAAGAGATTTACGTTTACGGAAACATACACTATGTCACTCAAGCACCTTTCAGACTGATGAGCTATGTGCCTCATGTCGCTCCATGTTTCATTTTTCAGAAAATGTGTATTAATTATTTCACTGCTAATACTGTTCTGTGTGTATATATTAAAATAGTACTTCAATTCAACTCATGTGATTCAATGGAAGGAAGCTGTCTCAAGCTGTCTACCACGATACAACCTTTCCTAGCCCCAAGCTCACTGGCATTGTTAATGGCTCTGTCTATTCAGGTACTGTCTCTTTTCCATCAGGACCCTCCTCCTCTAAAAGCCCATCCTTGACTTGTCCCTCCTTCCAACTACTGCCAAATATCTAACTTCTCCTTATCATGCTCACCTCTGCTGCAACCTTTTGGAATCCAGTCTGTTTTCTGCCTGCTCATAGCACTTGCCAGAGTCATCAGTTATGTCATCTGTGACTGTGGCACGTTATCCCTTCTTGTCCTCTATGATCTTTCTGTAGTTCTATAGTTGATTATGCTATTCCTCCTTCATCACATCTTCTCAGTGAGCCTTTCTTGCATGGTTTCATTACTGCCAGAGCCTTGTTCCCAATTTAACCAGCATGTCCCAAGCAGAGGCTTCTCTTCTAATGCCGACATGGTCACTGCTGGGGTTCTGCCAAGATCCATCCTTGATCCCCTCCTTTTCCTCACTTACATTCTGCCTTTCAGTGACATCAGTCCTGAATTTGCAGTCAGAGGCTTCCTGCAGGTAAAATCCGCGCCTACCTGGTGGTCCGGGAGGTACGGAGACTCGTGGTCCTGGGCCTCTCCGGGTACCCGCAGGTAGAGGCCCAGGTATCCCAGGGGCACAGATGGTTCGCGAGCACCCTGGGATCATGTGGGCCGACCCAACGAATGACAGAAGGAAATCCCCATTCACGCTTATGGGGATTCCGTGGGCAGAATTTTCATTGACCCGTGGAGGCGGGTTTGGAGGCGTATGGGGGGTTAAAATTGCGAAAACTGGTGGGCGGGTACAAGCCCGCCTCCATCCAATTTTCATTAAATTGTGTCTGCTGGTCCCGACTCCGTCCCGCCTCCAAGAGGCGGGATAGGCCGTTAAGGCCCTTAACAAGCACTAAATTGCCTCTATAATGCCATTTTGAAAGGCCTTTGTGATTTTAACCCTTTTTCCACATGAAGCACACCTGTTCTGAACCACGAATGTGAAACCTGGCGGGAGCACATTTAGATTGCTGACTATCAGCTGCAGCTCAACCATGAAATAGGAGATGTGATCAGCCATCATTTGCAGTTGGCAGGACTTTGTTGTCTGAGGTCTGGGGGAACTTTTATATGGCATAACCACAGCTGTGGAAGTTTGAAGCCTGACACCCATCTCCAGTGTGACCTCCTGGGAAACCCCTCTCGCCACCTTGACTGAGCGCTTCCTCAACTGAGGCATATACCAGAAGCATAGGAACCATTTATTTCCTTTCCTCCTGGACATCAGATTCGGACGAAGACCAGCCGTGGCAGCAACAGATTGTAGAATTCGCAATATATCGCGATTTTATTAATAAGCAGAAAACACAGAGTTTCGTTCAAACAGCTTTTATTTCAGCAGAATGCTGACAGGTTTAAAGTGGACACAAGCAGCCTGTAAAATGGCCGCCGCACCTCGTGACAGAACATTCTAGACTTTTCAACAGGCAGACAAGATGGCGTTCCAATAAACATTTGTGCAAGATCGATTAAGATTCAGCACAGCGAAGATAATACACGAGACATTATGGGTTTGCAGTATACACATAAATACTGAAATCGGTCTCCCAGGTACAAAGGAAAGCCATTGTACCGAGTAATCAAGGGCCCATCCAAAAGACATTAATATGTAAAATCCCAACGACTCTACGATGAGAGAGCCGTTAGCAGGTAGTTATACAGGACACTTGGAAGCCCCAAAACCCCTCCAGGGAGAACACCGACCGATTTAACAATGGGAGAAATATTAACAGGTACTCAGACATTTACGAGTAGCCCCGAAACCCATTAAGAACGGAGATCACCCATACAAGACATTTGAGCGCCAGACCCTAAACAAAAGAATGGACATTATAGTTGGGCGGGAAACGGAAGATTTTGCACTATAATTGCAGGCTCCAAACCGTCCATCTTCTCTTATCCGATCGACTCTTATCATCGTGGCTGCTCCTGTGTACTCGTAGTTGGGCTTCTGCTTGCCTGTTGCCTCTTTTGAAAAGGACTGTTGAACTTTCTGATCCGTTCGGATCTACCTCGTGTCGCATAACGAAGACCTATGTTGGTAACTGGCAGCGGAACCAAAGGCCCGGGATGAGATGAGATGAGATGAGATGAGAAGAGAGGAAGACCATATCCATCGCCACGGTCAGTAAATCCCGACCGCGCCTGTAGGTCGATTATCCAAGTTTTCCTTGCCAGGAAGACTTCTTCGAACTTGCAACGAAACATATCGCATCGATGATATTAACTGGACTGTGCTCGAAAAGTACCTGTTAAACCAACCAACACAGGTCTTCATCACAGCAGACGTTCCAGCCTGCTAGCCGGAGCAGCAGAAGCAAGTAAACAAGTGGGACCAGGAGATCTTCTGACCGACACGTGGGTGCTGCGGTGAAAAACATCCGATCAGCTATTCGGAATTTCTCCGAGTTATCACGAGTGGTGAGCATGAGTCTCGAAATCCTACGAATCTAGTTTAGGATAGATATTGATAGGGGAGGGTTTAAGGATTAAGGATATTTGTAATGTGTGCCCCTATTTACTATGTGCCGTTCGTTCCTCGTTTCCCTAAGATCGACTATATAACTGTTTGTAAGATTGTACTGTCATTAATCTGTGCTTATGACATGTATTTCATAATCTTAAGTATCATGCAATAAAGATTTTCCATTTCGTACCATTCAAACCGAGTCTATATGAGTTTCATCTCCATTACTGCTCTCGCATCTAAGTCCAGTGTCTAGAACCGTAAGGGCGAGTGATTCGAACCACTCACAGGTGTGTCTAGTGTTCCCAGACTGGCTGGAGACCAGAACAGGCAACAAGGCCTAGACCCGCACTGACACACAGGCTGCACAGAGCCGCGTGAATCTCACAGGCTGCGAGACACGCAGGGTCAGAATCCCTTACAAGATCCATGAACAACAGCACCACCAACAGCAGCAGCAACAACAGGAGCGCCAAGCTGCTGCTCACCCACCTGAAGCTGCACAGGCCAGAAGGCGCCAACGCGCGACCACATTGCTGCCCGGGATGCAAGGGACGCACTCCTCTTGGCCAGATTTGCTTAGCCTGCACAATCAAACACTTTTGCCTCGCACCTTCTTATCAGACCATCGACAATGGCCAAGAACCTGCGGATTCCTATCACTCTGACCACCATACTGACAATTGCAAGTCATCCTAAGCCTTCAGTGTGGAAGTCCCATTAGCGATATGACAGACGCCACAACTGCAACAGTTGCCATCAGAATTTTTCAATATTAAAGATGACATTTCACCCAAATGACTACCCTTGTGACTACTTGTGCATTACCTTCCTCGTACGCGTGCTCCTACGTGGTGCTTCCCCTGTGGCTTCAGCAGATGTGGAGGCCCCTTGCTCACTTTCTTGCTGCTCCTGTCTCGACACCTTTGGCGGGCGTCCTCTGGAGTTGCGAACCTGTGAGGGCTCGGCAACAGTCTGCTGCTCCTGCGGCTGTGCAGGGGTTGAGACGCCGATCTCGGTTGGGTGGGGACTCTGGTGGGGCTCTGACTGAGGACTTTGCAGTGGCATGGTCGTGTGAGCACTTGGAGAAGAGCCCCCACTTCCTTGTTGTCTGCCACCAACATCCCTCTCATGGGTTGGCCCCAGTTCAGAGCTAGCAAGTGGCTTGACAGCTTCTTGCTGCACTTCAGGGGGGCCATGAGGACCCGTTTCTGTACTGGAATTCCTACTCCCGAGGACTTGCCTGAAGGTCTGGTTTGTTTGCTCAATAGCTAGCCATCGCTCCTCAAGAGATGTCAGTCTATTCTGAACACTGACCATGTTTTCCATACCCTGGCGACTAAGCTCCTCGATGGACGTAGCCATCCTCTCCTCTACCGTAGCCATCCTCTCCTCTATGGTAGCCAGCCTTACCATGGAGGTAGCCATCCTTTCCATGGGGGTTGCCATGGGGCAACACGGTGGCATAGTGGTTAGCACTGGTGCCTCACAGCGCCAGAGACCCGGGTTCGAATCTGACCTCGGGTGACTGTCTGTGTGGAGTTTGCACATTCTCCCCGTGTCTGCGTGGGTTTCCTCCGGGTGCTCCGGTTTCCTCCCACAGTCCAAAAATGTGTGGGTTAGGTTGATTTGGCTATGATAAATTGACCCTTAGTGTTAGGGGGGATTAAATATGTGGGGTTATGGGGATAGGATGGGATATGTTAGGGGGAATTAAATACGTGGGGTTACGGGGGTAGGGTGGGATATGTGTACTGTGGGGATTAAAGCAGGGACAGGGTACTGGATTTGGATGATCAGCCATGATCGTATTGAATGGCGGAGCAGGCTCGACAGGCTGAATGGCCTACTCCTGCTCCTAGATTCTATGTTTCTATGTTTCTATGTTTCCATGGTGATGTGTTCATGCGCCAACGCCTCCACAAAGGCTCTACTCATGTTAGCGATGGACTCCTCCATTCACTCCACACTCGCAGCGACCCTGGAGACAAAACCTGCCAGAGACTCCTGCACCTCTTCCTGGAGTTCCAGCACCGCTCTTCTTCTGGATGGACCCGGAGGCAGAGGGTCGACATGCAGCTGAGCCGAGCTAGGAGAGTCCTGCGCCCTCCGACTAGGACTCTCCACTGCTGTCCCTGTCTCCACCATCTGCTGATGCTCACTTGTGAGCTGTGATACACCAGGTGACAACACTACACTATCTCGCGAAGGTACCACCGAGGTGTGAGCGTCTGCGCTGGTGCTGGGTGCGCTGAATTCTGCTGACGCTGTGCCCTCAGAGGTTGCAGCTTCCTCTGAGGTGTCTGGAGGCTCAGGCTGTTCCTCCTGGATAGTGGGGACGGGGGCTTTTGATGGTCCTGTGGGGGAGTAAAGGAAAGAGTCAGAGATGTGAGGCCAAGGTTACATGCACATTGAATATTGCAGATGATCATAAGTCAATCTGTTAGAGCATCAGAATCATTATCAGTGACTCATGCAATGTCAATGAGAGAGATGAAAAACTATTCTGTCACCAGCTTGCTCTGATGCACCCGTCTGTCCGTCCCCCACTTGCGCATCGTCCTCCACTCCCACGATCTCCAGGGCCGCCTCCTCCCAGGGGGTGAGCTGGGCTACTGAGGGTGGCCCTCCTCCTGTCCTCGCTCTTTCCCTCTTATTGTGAGCTCTCTTTTCCTGCAATGAGGGAGACAAGTGGAGTTTGAGTGAGAATGAAGGAGTGAGTGTAGAGAATCCATAGCATAGATGCCTAGAAGGAGACAAAGATTCAGTGAGGTGGCAAGACCATGGGCCCTCCTTGTGTGTTATAAGTTGTTTTCATAGCATCACAGCGATAGGGAGTGTGAGGGCTGCATAGTCGAATAGTTAAGTGAATGTGAACATACAGAGTGAGGGAATGGGTAAGGGTGCAGGGATGTCAGTGTCAAGTGGGATGTGGAGGAAGAGGTTGTCAAAGCTGAGTGCTGGTGAGGAGAGGCAATGGGGATCAGAATGAGGGTGATGGGAAATTCATACTCACTTTTCCAGTGCGCAGCAGGTCATGAAACCTCTTCCTGCACTGAAGCCAGGTTCTGCGGGTTATGGACAACGAGTTGACCTCCTCTGCCACCTGGATCCACACAGCCTTGGTTTGATGGGAAGGCTTCTTCCTCCCTGAAGAAGGGAAGAGCACCTCCTTATTAGCTCTGGCTCCCTCAATTAAAGCTTGCAGGGCGACGTCATCAAATCGAGGTGCAGACCTAGGTCTCTGGCTGACCATTCTTCCTGCAGGTGCCTCTAACATGCAAAGGCAGAAGCTTGGCAGTCTGCAGAGGAAGCAAGGCTTGTTGCAGACCTTAAATGCTGCAGCAATGATGACATCATCGGAAGCGACTTTCAGACTGGAAAAACTCACTGGCCATGGGTTCCCACACGTTGGAACTCAATTGGCCAATTATGTTAAAATCGCATCAATCTCCCACATCGATTTAGATTCGGGTGGCTAACACGAAATGCGGATTACACGACCCCAGCCCGCCCCTGAATCAAAATCTAGCCCCATATATACGGAAACCCCATAAGTATGAATGGGAATACCCCAAAAAATACCTCTACACTTCAATTAATAAAAATAAAAATCACATCTGTAAAATTAATTAAAATGGCATTTAATTAAATATTTAAAACAAATTTAATTTTTTGAAAAATAAATTTACATGTTTTAAAAGGGGCTAAAAATAAACTTACCTAATTTTTCAGGTTTTTAAATGTATAAATTATTGATAAAACATTTTTTTAAACTCTTACACTGGTAAAAGCAGGCCTTTCACCTGCTTTTACCAGACATAAATAATTTCACGGGCATTCGCTGGGCAGAAGTTGGGCAAATAGCCCAACTCTCCACCCGCGGAAGCCCTTTTCCCAGGAATGCGAATGATCTGTCAAGATTGACAGATTGTAAGTTGCAGGTTTTAGCGCATGCGCAGTGCATGCCTAAACCCAGAACGTGTGCGGCCCTTATGGGCGTGTGCGCACCTCATACGCACCCGTAGGGGCCGCAAATTACAGCCTACTATCTGCAGACATCAGTCCAGCTTCCACATGTACACTGACAACACACTCTGCACCACTTCCCTTGATCCCATTTCCAGATTGCCTGATATTAAAGCAAAATACTGTGGATGCTGGAAATCTGAAATAAAAACAGAAAATGCTGGAAATACTCAGCAGGTCAGGCAGCATCTGTGGAGAGAGAAACAGAGTTAACGTTTCAGGTCAATGACCTTTCGTCCGTTCTGACAAAGGGTCATCGACCTGAAACGTTAACTCTGTTTCTCTCTCCACAGATGCTGCCTGACCTGCTGAGTATTTCCAGCATTTTCTGTTTTTATTGCCTGATATTAAGTTGTGGATGAGCCAGAATTTCCTATCATTGAAATATCAAGAAGAGCAATGTCATTGCTTTGAACTCCTGTCAAAAACTCTGCACCCACTCTATTCCTGGTTGCTTGCTCAGGCTGCATGGAACCTCATGAAGTCAATGGAAAGGAAAATTGGGCATGGTGTATAACGAGTGGTCGATCAGCTACTGCCTGTTTTACACCCCACAAAGTTTAATTTTGCCCCCATAAGATTTTTATTATCCACCTGAACATGCAGATTAGGCCTTGGTTTAACTTATCATCTGAAGGACAAGATAAGACATTTAACAAAAGCCCCATCTACTTCACTTTTGGTGGTTCATACCATTTGAACCTTGATATATTACATTACAATCTCGGCTACATCCCTCCAAATTACACTTCACTGTAATAAGAACTACTTTGTATCACAAAGACCATGGGTGAAATTTTCCAACACCCCTTGTCACCGGTGGGCCCACACATGCAGCAAATGGTTTATCGGAAAATTACGGGTGAACTACCTGCAACATAAAAATGAGAAGTCGCACAACACCAGGTTATAGTCCAACAGTTTTATTTAAAATTACGAGCTTTCGGAGCTCCGCTCCTTCTTCAGGTACAAGTTCGGAGCTCCGAAAGCTCGTAATTTTAAATAAAACTGTTGGACTATAACCTGGTGTTGTGCGACTTCTCATTTTTGTCCACCCCAGTCCAACACCGGCATCTCCGCATCAATACCTGCAACATAATTTCAATTAATGGGCAGAAAATTGTGGCAGTGCACCCGCGGCGAGTTTCCGACAGTGCGCAAGGCCCCATTGGTGGTGCAGACTCTTGGAAAATTTCAGCCCATGATTTTTCTTAGAAGTTTTGTTGGACATTTCTACAGTACTGTAGATCTAGTGCTCGCTACAGCGTGTAATGTTTTGTTTCTTTGATAACTTTGGACATTTACAAACGCATGAAAACATGTTATACAGAAATATACTGAAAAAAATGCTTTTCATCCTTTTGTGCTACTTCTACTGACACTAAAGCACTATGGGCATTTGAGGGATCCAACCCATCCCCCACTCCCAAATTGTCCTGATAAATGCAGATTTGTTATTTACTCTTGCTGGTTCATTATATTTACAGGTGGTGCACCTTGCTGCTTATTTTACTTTAGTAACATGTAACATTTGTCCTGAAATAAATGAAAAAAATTGATGATGTATGTTTCTCAGTTTATTTATGTATATGTGCCTTTTTCACATTGGTACTTGTGCATTTTTCATTGACTGTTGTGTTTTGCATTGGTACAATGTAACACTTGCTGCCAATTCACCCCTCGGCCGTATTGGTTTGTTCCGGGGAGATGATGTGGAAAGAAGGCATCGACTTGAAGTGGAATTGTTCACTGGCGGAAGCGGGGAAGCGGCGCCCGATACAAATGTTACATGTCTTTCTACCATTCCCAAGGAAACCAGAGCAGAGCAGAAGTCAGCTCTCAGCAGTTTGAGCGTCTGTTAAATGCGCAGCTTGAACGCTCGCGCTGAATGAGGCGGATGCAGCGAGAATAAAAGTTAGACGCAATTTGATTTAAAAAAATAAATTTTGTTGGGAGTAAAAGTGCAAAAAAAAATCAAAGTGGAGGAAATGGCTGAAGAAGATGAAGAAAACCATGTTGAAAGTTTCGCAGACGACGAGAGAGTGCGGTACATTGCAGACCGCATTGTCTTCGCATTGAGACTCCGGGCAGACAAATGGGTCAAATTCATTGCGAGCGAAGAGAATCAAAAACTGCTGTCAGAGTTTCTGGAGCGAGAGTATTTGCTGGTGTGGTTCATCAGCGCCGCGGGGCTCCTGGCAGCCTCCTGGGAGGTGAGACAAATCCGGATTTACACCCTCGACTTTGTCCGGTTTCCCAATTTATGAAGAGTAAATGTTACGAAAGGTCGCGCTTTGTGACCCCTTCCCTTGAATACGTAGAGAAAACTAAAATTAAAGTGACTGAACTTTTTCTTGTTTCATGTGGTTTAGCAGTACTGCGAAGTAAAAATATTGCATGTATAAAACGAAAAAGGCAAGGTTTTAAAATAAAAATGGAGCAACGTAAAATGAAATTTATGGCGTGTATTTTGCCATAAATCCTGCTTGACAAATACAATAAGTTGCAGTTTCCTTAAAAAATACTAAAATATCTTGGCTTTATTGAAATAGCATTCGAAGAAAATTAATGCCTTGTGCAGTAAATGTCTTCAGAACTTCTAATTCAGAATTTGAATATTGCTGGTATATTATTACACAGTATTACATAGTATTTATAGCACAGAAACAGGCCATTCGGCCCAACAGGTCCGTTTATGCTCCACACAAGCCTCCTCCCACCTATCTTCATTTAGCCCCATCAACATATCCTTCCAATCCTTTTTCCCTAGTGTTTATCTAGCTTCCCCTTAAATGCATCCATGCTGTTTGCCTCAGCTGTGGCTCAGTTGGTCCACTCTCCCCTCTGAGTCAGGTTGTGGGTTCAAGTCCCACTCCAGAGACTTGAGCACAAAAATATAACAACAACAACTTGTATTTATATAGCGCCTTTAATGTAGTGAAACATCCCAAGGCGTTGCACAGGAGTATTTTAAGACAAAAAATTTGACACCGATACACATAAGGATAAATTAGGGCAGGTGACCTAAAGCTTGGTCAACGAGGTAGGTTTTAAGCAGCATCTTAAAGGAGGAAAGAGAGGTAGTGAGGCGGACAGGTTTAGGCAGGGAATTCCAGAGCTTAGGGCCTAGGCAACAGAAGGCACGGCCACCAAAGGTTGAGCGATTATAATCAGGGATGCTCAAAAGGGCAGAATTAGAGGAGTGCAGATATCTCAGGGGGTTTGTAGGGCTGAAGGAGATTGCAGAGATAGGAAGGGGCGAGGCCATGGAGGGATTTGAAAACAAGGATGAGAATTTTGAACTCAAGGCGCTGCTTAACCGGGAGCCAATGTAGGTCAGCGAGCACAGGGGTGATGGGCGAACGGGACTTGGTGCGAGTTAGGACATGGGCAGCCGAGTTTTGGATGACCTCAAGTTTACGTAGGTGGAATGTAGGAGGCCAGCCAGGAGTGAGAGGCCAGATAGCAGTATATATAGGCAGTACTGAGGAAATGCTGCACTGTTGGAGATGTCGGGCTTGACTTTAATAGCCCTGAGGAGGCGGGTTTGGAGCTGGGTCAGCTGTGAAAATCGGAAAAAATGGCTTCAGACACCCATCCCGCCCCCACCCGATTTTCGTGAGTGTTTGTTCAGCTGCTCCCAGACTGACCCGACTCCAACCGGTGGGACAGGTCGTTAAGGCAGTTAAGAGCCTGTTAACTGCCTTGATAATCCTATTTTGATAGAGGTTTCCTATTTTCGTGCCTCTGGCTCCTGTTTCCCGTCTTGTCAGAAACAGTCCAGCTGCAAGGAGACGAGTTGGTGGAGGACATGATCTGTAGTCATTATTGGTGCAGAACTTTAAAAGCACTCCTGTAATATGGCTGGCATTCACATGCAACAACTTTCTTGTTGGAGGGTTGGGATAAGATTTTGCCAATCTACTGACCTTGTGACTGATCAAGCTGACACACATGTGCTGTTTGAACTGATTGGAATAATTTCAGGCCACTGAGTGTGCGCTTGCAAGCTTCTTGCCTCAACTGAAATCTATAACAACGGGATGGGAACCATTTATATCCTCTCATCCTGGTCGTCAGATTTGGAGGAAGAGCAGCGCGGCTTAGTGCTGCCGGATGAACAAGTGGCTCAGCACAGAGCCTCCTTGGAGGAAGATGAGGAAGAGGATGAGTAGGAGGACGGGGAGTGACGCTTTGTGGGGCCGGAAGTGACCAATCCAGCAGCAGGCGATCACATTGATGGCCGTCAGGCAAGGGATGCACTCATCCATGCCAGATTCGCGTAAGCTTACGCTTCAACCACAGGTGGCTGGCACATGGAGATGAACATAAGTCCGAAAGTCTCAAACCCCAGGCATCATCTGTCCAATAAACTGTGGTTTGCGCTCAGTGTCACCACCATCATTCTACATGGAAATCACCCTGAGCCCTCACTCTTGAACTTCCATTTCCCAGAACACAGAGGCCACACATTAAGTGATCTCAGCAGATCATTAAACCTTTTTCTACACTAAACACATGTGCGTCTGCACACAGATCTCGAGCTCACCTCCGTTTGCTGAGGAGAGGAGCTCCTGACGTCCTCTAACTCCCTCCACAAGAGCATGGACAGAGCCCTCATTGAACCTGGGTGCAGCCTTAGTTTTTGGGGCAACCATTCCTGCAGCTCCCAGCACCTTTAAGAGGAAAAAGCATTAATATTACTAAGCAAATATTTGGAACTCATCTGGCATCTTTTTCATTTCATAGTCAGATAATAAAGTCATATATCAAAAAATCATGAATCTCTTTCTGGAATAAAATGACCAGCAATAACATTCATTAAATTTTGCTCAGAACAGACGCTGTCAACTCCCCTTTCAAGATAATAAAGCACCAAGCCATCCCAATGACATTTGAGTGCAAACGGGACATGGCCCCTTTAAATAATCAAGCAAACAACACGTCATCAGACGCGAGAAAATGACATCCTCCAAGCAATTTCCTGGAGGGACCCGACCCGCACGTCGGCCGTAACGAGGCCAATGAAGCCAAAATCGGAAGTGCTGGGAGGCGGCAGCCGGGTGCGGGTCCGAAAGCTGCCGAGCAGCGGCCCCGCCCTCAACCCGCCTCCATTATTAAAATCGAGTCCGTCGTCTTTCAGATGAGATGTTAAACCAGATGTGTGCCCTCTCAGTGCATTGAGATCTTTTACATCCATCTATTTCGAAGAAGCGTGAGGGAGTTATCGCTGGTGTCCTGGCCAATACTTATCCTTCAATCAACATCACAAAAACAGATTATTTGGTCATTATCACATTGCTGTTTGTGGGAGCTTGCTGAGCGCAAATTGGCTGCCACATTTCCCACATTACAACAGTGACTACACTTCAAAAGTACTTAATTGGCTGTAAAGCACTTTGGGATGTCCTGAGGTCATGAAAGGCGCTATATAAATGCAAGTCTTTCTTTTCTTTCTAACCACTCTCTAGGTAAAGAAGTTTCTCCTGAATTCCCTATTGGATTTATTAGTTACTATCTTATATTTATGGCCCCTAGTTCTGGTCTTGCTCGCAAGTGGAAACATCTATGTTTACCCTATCAAACGCCTTCATAATCTTGTCACCCCTCAGTCTCTTTTCTAGAGAAAAGAGAAGTCGCACAACACCAGGTTATAGTCCAACAGATTTATTTAATTTTACAAGCTTTCGGAGCAGTTCGCTCCTTCGTCAGGTAAGTTTAGCAGTGAGAGAATCTCCCAGAATTCACAATTTAAACACAGACAAAATATATTCAAATCTTTCCTTACATCAAAGAGCATAGCCAAGACAATGAGATGTGTCCCAGGGGGTCCAACGTGTCAAACCACCTGCTGGCTGCATATCCTGTCAATCTGTGTAGGTTCTTGTGTTAGCCTTTTTAAAAAAAAAACCTGGGAAGACCGGCCATGATGTCAAGTCACGTTCTGTATCGTGACATGAACCCGATATCGCGATTGAGGCCATCCTCATGAGTGCGGAACTTGGCTATCAGTTTCTGCTCTATGATTTTGCGCTGTCGTGTATCTCGAAGGCTGCCTTGGAGAACGCTTACCCGCATATCCGAGGCTGAATGCCCCTGGCTGCTGAAGTGTTCCCCGACTGGGAGGCAACCCTCCTGCCTGGCGATTGTTGCGCGGTGTCCGTTCATACGTTGTCTCAGTGTCTGCATGGTCTCGCCGATGTACCATGCTCTGGAGCATCCTTTACTGCAACGTATCAGGTAGACAACGTTGGCCGAGTCACATGAGTATGTACCGTGTACCTGGTGGGTAGTGTCCTCACGTGTGATGATGGTATCTGTGTCCATGATTTGGCATGTCTTGCAGAGGTTGCCGTGGCAGAGTTGTGTGGTGTCTTGGTTGCTGTTCGCCTGAAAGATGGGTAATCTGCTGCGAACGATGGTACTTTTGAGGTACTAGAGAAAAGAGACCAAGGGGGAAAAATTCAGTTGGTTGCGCCTCCCGTTAGCGCCTTAAGAGGGCGCTAATGGGGTGCAAAGCATCTAGCGCCCAGGCACGGCGAAGTTTGCGCCGCTCGCGAAATTAACTAGACATTTTGCGGCGGCGCTAAACACTACCGCCATGATCTCCTGCGCCGGCAGATCGTGACGTCAGTTGAGTGCGCAACGCCCCGGTATCGCCCCGGAGCGGATATTGAGTGGCGCCCCCTGCCTTACCGCCTGACGCTAGCAACGACAGTTTGAGTGGAGCGTTCTGCAGTCATGAAGGGAAAGGGGGAACGCTATTTAAAGGTGACCGCTTCCTGCCTTTTATTGTTGGTGCCATTTTTGAACTACGCATTCTGAGAGAGAGAGAGAGACTTCTGGAGAGATTCAACGTTGTGTGAAGGAGTTTTGGGTACTGAGCAGCACTTTGCAGCTTCATTTTGATTTGCCATTCCTTGTATCGATTTAGAAGAGACTGTGCGGGCTGCACTCTGAGCTCTTTGCCTGGTACTCTCCATTGTTCTTTCCAGCACATTTGATGTGCAGATCTCTCCAGGCCGAGATTCAAGGCTGCAATTAGGAGGATGTGGATGGAAAGTGAGATTAACCATCCCCTTTAAGAACTGGCCCGTGCCATTGTGTGTGTGTTCCATTGCTGACTGACATTACATGAGCTTCGCCAGCGCTCTGAGGTAGCGCCTCGCTCCTCGGCCTTTGCGCCTTAAGACAGGTGTGAAGCGCCTGATTTAGCGCTCCAATCACCTCCAGGGGCGATAAAAGTCAAATTTGCAGTCGGTGGCGATAATTAGTGCCAGGCGCTAATCTTTGCGCCCGGCCGATAATTGCGCCCCAAATGGGGCGATACTGAATTTCTCCCCCCAAGTCTGTTCAATCTTTCTTGATAGTTATAACCTTTGATCATTCAAGTAAATCTGTTTTGCACCTTCTCCAGTGCCTCTACGTCCTTTTTATAATATGGAGTCCAGAATTGTTCACAGTAATCCAAGTGTGGTCTAACCAAGATTTTATACAAGTTTAACATAATTTCTCTGCTTTTCAATTCTATCCATCTAGAAATGAACCCCAGTGCTTTGTTTGCTTTTTTATGGCCTTATTAACCTGTATCCCTACTTTTAGTGATTTGTGTATCTGTACCCCAGATCCCTCTGATCCTCTACCCTATTTAGACACTTAGGGCTGGATTTTGTCTTGGGGTTGTGTTGGGGTCGTGTCATCCGCATTTCGTGTTCCCCCCCAACTCCAGATTAATGTGGATGAATGATGCAATTTTCACTTAATTGGGCAATTGAGTTCCAGCATGTGGGAACCCATGAACTAATTAGTGGTTTCAGTCTGAAAGTCGCCTCTGATGATGTCATCATTGCTGACTGTCTGGTCTCAGAGACTGCCTGGCTGTTGGTCAGAGAGGACCTGCCTGACTTTTGCTGTGGACCTGGATATATATGATTGAATGAGAGAGAGAGAGAGAGAGAGGGAGAGAGAGAGAGAATTTTGCATCCAAGTCCTCTCACAGCAAAGGCCATACAGTCTCTGAAGACATTCAATGCAGCAGTATCAGAGGCGACTTTCAGACCTAATACTACTACCTTCATCACATCTCCGTTGTAATAGTGGACCTGCAGCTGATAGTCAGCTATCCACTTGTGCTCCCGCCAGGTTTCACTGGAGTGTTTCACACCAGGTGTACTTCACGTCGGAAAAGGGTTAAACTAGCTAAAACGTTTCAAAATGGCATTACAGAGCCAATTTAGGGCTTGTTAAGGGCTTTAATGGCCTCTCCCGCCTCTTGGAGGCGGGACGGAGTTGGGAACCCCGCGACTGATTTTGTCAAAATTGCGTGGAGTCGGGATGGGATCGGGACCCCCGACCCCGCAAATTTAACCCCCCACACACCTCCAAACCCGACTCCATGGGTCATTCAAAATCCAGCCCTTATTTTCCAAGGAGTATATGGCCTTCTTATTGTTCCTACCAAAATGTTCCACCTCACACTTATCTATATTGAAGTTCATTTGCCATTTACACGCCCATTATGCAAGTTTATTAATATCTGCCTGTATTTTGCCACAGTCTTCTTTATTAACTACATCCCCCAATTTGTTGTCATCCGCAAATTTTTAAATTGTAATTCCAATTCCCGAGTCCAAATTGTTTATGTAAATGGTGAACAACAGTGATCCCAGCACTGATCCTTGTGGAACACCACTTCTCACCTTTTGCCATTCTGAGTAACTACCTTTAACCCCTATTCTCTGCTTTCTGTTTTGTAGCCAGCTTGTTATCCATTCTGCTACTTGTCCCCTGACTCCACATGTTCTGACCTTAATCATAAGTCTACACGCAGTTTTGAAGGCCTTTTGGAAATTCAAATATATTACGTCTACTATATTACCCTTATCTACCCTTTCTGTTCTTCAAAGAATTCAGTAAGTTTGGTCAAGCATGATCTTCGCTTTTAAAATCTGTGCTGGCTACTCTTTATTGCACTTTCAGTTTCTAGATGTTTTTCTATTACATCTTTGAGTAAGGATTCTAGTAACTGTCCTACCATTGACGTTCACCTAATTGGTCTATAGTTTCCTGGATTTGTTCTATCTCCCTTTATAAATATAGGAATCACATAGCTGTCCGCCAGTCCTCTGGCACTTAATTTTTTCTAATGAATTTTTATATATACAGGAAACTCTTTATTAACCGGCACCGATGGGACCGGCGTGGTGCCGGTTAATCAAAAAGTCCAGATAACGGAGAGTTATATCTCCCAACGTACGAGAGCCCCGTACACATTGACATGCGCCTGCATTCGGAGCTCCATCTGCCCGGGGACCACCAGCTGACCATCTGTCGTGTCCGCTGCCTACCCGGGCTGCACATTCCCCTCCCAATCTACACGCTCCGATACAAGGCAAACGCCTCGGGGTTTTTTTAAAGTTAATTTTAAACGAGAGATGAAGGAAAACCCCGGTTACCTACTCAAGAATTTTGCCGGTTAAGAGAGATTTCCGGATATTTGGTGCCGGTTAATAAAGAGTTTCCTGTATATGTAATAGTGCCTCTGCTATCTCTTTCCTAACTTCTTTTAATATGCGTGGTTAATAGATTATTTTTATTAACAGTATTCATATGCAATTTCATACATGTGGGTACATATTCAACGGAAAATATCAACGGGATTAGACAAAGTCGACATGGATTTATGAAAGGGAAATCGTGTTTGACAAACCTACTGGAGTTTTTGAGGATGTAACTGGTAGAATAGATAAGGGAGAACCAGTGGATGTGGTGTATTTGGATTTTCAGAAGGCCTTTGATAAAGTCCCACATAAGAGGTTGGTGTGCAAAATTAAAGCACATGGGATTGGGGGTAATATACTGGCATGGATTGAAAATTGGTTAACAGACAGGAAACAGAAAGTAGGAATAAATGGGTCTTTTTCGGGGTGGCAGGCGGTGACTAGTGGGGTACCGCAGGGATCAGTGCTTGGGCCCCAGCTATTCACAATAAATATCAATGATTTGGATGAGGGAACCAAATGTAATATTTCCAAGTTTGCTGACGACACGAAACTAGGTGGGATTGTGAGTTGTGAGGAGGATGCAAGGGCTTCAAGGCGATTTAGACAAGTTGAGTGAGTGGGCAAATACATGGCAGATGCAGTATAATGTGGATAAATGTGAAGTTATCCACTTCGGCAGGAAAAACAGAAAGGCAGAGTATTATTTAAATGGTGATAGATTGGGAAATGTTGATGTACAAAGGGACCTGGGTGCCCTTGTACACCAGTCACTGAAAGCAAACATGCAGGTGCAGCAAGCCGTTAGGAAGGCAAATGGTATGTTGGCCTTCATTGCAAGAGGATTTGAGTACAGGAGCAAGGATGTCTTACAGCAAGGATGTCTTACTACAGTTCAACAGGGCCTTGGTGAGACCACACCTGGAGTACTGTGTGCAGTTTTGGTCTCCTTACCTAAGAAAGGATATACTTGCCATAGAGGGAGTGCAGCGAAGGTTCACCAGACTGATTCCTGGGATGGCAGGACTGTCGTATGAGGAGAGATTGGGTCGACTAGGCCAGTATTCACTAGAGTTTAGAAGAATGAGAGGGGATCTCATTGAAACGTATAAAATTCTGACAGGCTAGACAAACTGGATGCAGGGAGGATGTTTCCGCTGGCTGGGGGCTCTAGAACGAGGGGTCACAGTCTCAGGATACGGGGTGGGACATTTAGGACTGAGATGAGGAGAAATTTCTTCACTCAGAGGGTGGTGAACCTGTGGAATTCTCTACCACAGAAGGCTGTGGAGGACAAGTCACTGAATATATTTAAGAAGGAGATAGATAGATTTCTAGACGCAAAAGGCGTCAAGGGGTATGGGGAGAGAGCAGGAATATGGTATTGAGATAGAGGATCAGCCATGATCATATTGAATGGCGGAGCAGGCGCGAGGGGCCGAATGGCCTACTCCTGCTCCTATTTTTCTATGTTTCTATGTTTCTATTCCAAATGTTATTGTTCCAACTCTTATCTGAATGTATTATTTAGAATGTATTATTTAAATGAAATATTTCAGACATGTCAAACTGTTCAGGGAAGGAGAGAAGGTTAAACAGGGTAACCATGGTTCAGTTTGTCTAACATCAGTGTGTTAATGAACAGAGGTGTTCAAATACATAATTGACTGCCACGATTCCTACATTACAGCAGTACTTCAAAAGTACTTAATTGGCTGTAAAATGCTTCGAGACATCCTGTATAAATATAAATGCAAATTTACTTTCTTTTATAATTCCTGGAAAGTGTGAGTGCGGATGGATAAAGCCCTAAAAAAGGCTAATGGAATTTTGGGTTTTATAAATAGGGGCATAGAGTACAAGAGTAAAGAAGTAATGATAAATTTGTACAAAATATTGGATGGTCACGTTTGGAGTACTGTCTGCAGCAATGGGTGCTCCATTATAGAAAGGACATTAAAGTCATAGACCTAGAAATTTGGGTGCCCTTGTTTGTGGATACACAGAGGGACTGATCCCTGCACCTGAATGGTGAGGTCCAAGGCGCCCCTGGGAGGGGCCAGGCGATGGTCATTGCCTGGCACTTAAGTGGCAACTAACATTCGCGCCACACGTCAGCCCAAGCCTGGATGTGGTCTAGGTCTTGCTGCGTGTGGGCATGGACTGCTTCATTATGAGGAATTGCGAATGGAGCTTAACTCTGTGCAATCATCAGCGAACAACTGGTAGCTGTGAAGCGGAGTATGTGGGGAGATCGAGGGGGTCAAGTCAGTCCATCTCGGTGAGGATTTGAAAGCAGGGGTGAGGATCTTGAAGTCAGTTCACTAGGGCATGAGGAGCCAATGGAAATTAGATCAAAAGATCAGGAGTGATGGGAGTGTGGGACTATGTACTGGTGAGTAAGTGACCAAAGCACCATGAATGGGTTGTAATTTGTGAAGGCCAGCAAGGAGAATATTAGAGAAGACAAGCCTTCATATGATAAAGGAATGTGCTAGGTTCTCAGCAACACAGAGAGGGGGACGCAGCAATTGCAGAGCTCACGATCCTGTTGTGTACACAAAGGTATAGCACTTCGCACATTACAGTATTTGTGTTCATCAACTGGCATGTAAAACAAAGCAGTAAATGTAACTGACAATATCTAATAGCATTTTAATTTATTTTCAGTTACCTTCAAATTTGAAAAATAAAGCAGTGTACATAATCAAGAAAATTAGAGGTCCCATTCTAAAAGAAAATTACAGAAGAGGTCTACTGTTTGGGGACTTGTCCGGCACACCACTTAATCAAATAACCACATTGATCGAAGAGGTAAGAGCTTTTTCAGATCAATTAAAACCACTTTTTGTGACGATACAAAGCGAAAGGAGCCAAATTACACCCTCTAATTTAATACTCTTGCTTGAATTTATTCTTAGGTTTGTTGTTTTAATGCTTTACTTTGGTAGAAATTACATTTACTGAATATATAAATATAATGGAAGAATTGAATTCTCACATTATTAAGGTAAAGAATATTTAAAAGCAGAATGAAATGCAATTTGTTATTACTTTTTAATATATAGACACAAAATTCAGCAGCCATTGTGGAATGGCTGGAAACCGCGCTGGCTCCAGATACGTTGGGGGTAATATTAACCCCCCTTGTAAGGGGTTAGGTTCAGGGTGCTTGTGCGGGGTTAGGCCTTCGTTGCCTAATACTATTGCTTGCCCTGGTCTCCGGCCAGCCTTGTTGCAATAAGCACCTGTGAGTGGTTCGACCCACTCGCCCTTACGGTTCTAACACTGGACTTAGGTGCGAGAGCAGTAATGCAGAGAAAACTCAAATAGACCCGGTTGAATAGTACGAAATGGAAATCTTTATTGCATAACGTCCAAAACCATGAAGTACATGTCATAGGCACAAATTAATGACAGTACAAGTATACATACATTCATAAAACTTGGTCTAGGGTAATGAGGAACGCACGGCACATCGTAAAAAGGGGAACACATTATATTTATCCTTAATAAAACCACCCTCCCCTATCAATACCTACACTAATCTAGATTTGTAGGATCGAGGAAACATGCTCACCACTCGTGATACTTTGGAGAATTTTAAACGAGGCACTCGGTTCGTTTCGCTGCAGCGCCTGACTGTCACGTGTTTTGAGGGGTCTCTGTACCCCACTTGTTTACTTTCGCTGCTGCTGCAAGCAGGCTGGGCTCCCCGTTGTCATGAAGAACTCGACAGTGCTCGGGCCCGGTTGTAGAAGTCCAGAGAGACAATCAAAAGCTCACCAGTCAAGCGAGTCCATGAAGCGGCAAGCGAATAAGAGTTCAGCAGTCATCAGCCAGATAAGAGAATAATAAGCAAGAGTTCAGCCCGAGTCAAGAGTCGAATCCAGAGAATAAACCCCCGATGGACATTTGTTCACTATAGTTATAGTGCTGTGTTCCCTTATCTCCCGCTCAAATCTTGATGTTTGTCCTTTGTGTAATACTGGTGCACAAAACTCCCAGCATGGGGCGATTCTTTCCTTTAATGGGTTTCGGTAGCACCTTAAACTGGCCAACTATCCGTTAATGTTTTCCCCATTGTCGAACCGGCTAGGAGTCTCCCTGACTGGTTTTGGGGCCTCCTCGAATACTGATATGTGTATTGCTGTGTCTGGATGGGCCTTCGATTGCCCAGTACAATGGTCCTTACTTGTGCATGGAAAACGATTCCAGCACTTATCTCTTGCTATTGTGTCGAATGCAGACAGGTTGCATCCTGTCTTTATCAGTGTTTGCTGCGTATTAACCAATCTTATACTGAAATGTTTATTCGAACGCCATCTTGTCTGCCCACTGAAAATTCTGGAAGCTTCTGCCACGATGCTCGGCGGCCATTTTACAGGCTTCTGTGTCCTTTATATCATGACAGCATTTCGTTTAAATAAAACTGATGAAACGAATCTGCTTTATCTCGTTATTTTGAATCGCGATAATTGTGAATTTTACACCCTAGACCGGCGGTGGGGGGGGGCGGGGTGGCAGAGTGAGGGGCAAGTTTTCCTGTAAGCTGTACTGTGTTCTGCGCGGCCTGTTTCTTTCAATGCACGGTCCCTTTAAATTTCTGCGCATGAGCGGTATTTCCAATGTAAAAGCTTGTGAGCAGCCTGTACGGGACCGTGCAGATTACTGTGCGGCTGCACACGCGCGCAGCTTAGAGGGAGCATTGATGAGGGGGTAACAACAGAAAACGCTGGAAAAACTCAGCAGGCCAGGCAGCATCCGTGGAGAGAGAAAGAGAGTTAACGTTTCAGGTCGATGACCTTTTGCTATCGTATTGATGAGGGGGTGGTGGGCAATGTTCTCTCTGAATTTTTTTTTGTGCACGGTACCTGTAAATTTGCAGGCGGTGCATATGCGTGGTGTCTTAGGGGAAAGAGCTTGTGAGCGGCCTGCACGGTACTTTCCTAATTCACTACTGCTCTGTAGACCATGAGCTTAGTGCAAGGTTTGAGGTCCTGGTCTTCAAACACTCTCTTCCTCAGGCGACCGAAGGCTGCACTGGCACACTTAAAGCGGTGTTGGACTTCGTCATCGACGCCTGCCCTTGTTGACAGTAGGCTCCCGAGGTATGGAAAGTGGTCCACGTTGTCCAAGGCCTTGTGTTGGATTTGGATAATCATAGAAGATAGGAGCAGGAGTAGGCCATTCGGGGGGCAGTACTGTGTGACGCCCTCCTGTATACCTCAGAGACATGGACCATATACAGCAGGCACCTCAAAGCACCGGAGAGGTACCACCAACGCTGCCTCCACAAGATCCTGCAAATCCATTGGCAGGATAGGCGCACCAACATCAGTGTTCTCGCTCAGGCCAACATCCCCAGCATCGAAGCTTTGACCACGCTCGATCAGCTCCGATGGACGGGTCACATCGTCCGCATGCCCGATACGAGACTCCCAAAACAAGCGCTCTACTCGGAGCTCCGACACAGCAAGAGAGCCCCAGGTGGGCAGAGGAAACGCTTCAAGGACACCCTCAAAGCCTCCTTGAAAAAGTGCAACATCCCCAATGATACCTGGGAATCCCTGGCCCAAGACCGCACAAAGTGGAGGAGAAGCATCCGGGAAGGTGCCGAACACATCGAGTCTCTTTGCCGGGAGCAAGCGGAAGCCAAGCGCAAGCAGCGGAAGGAGCGCACGTCA
Source organism: Squalus acanthias (assembly GCA_030390025.1). NCBI lineage: Eukaryota > Metazoa > Chordata > Chondrichthyes > Squaliformes > Squalidae > Squalus > Squalus acanthias. The sequence goes on along the minus strand of CM059428.1, from coordinate 83,908,711 downwards.
ACCCAAGCACCCCACCCACCCGCCCCTTCAACCACCGTCTGCCCCACCTGTGACAGAGACTGTAGGTCCCGCATTGGACTCATCAGTCACCTGAGAACTCATTTTTAATGTGGAAGCAAGTCATCCTTGGTTCCAAGGGACTGCCTAAGAAGAGAAGAAGACTTTCCTGATTGCTGCGCACAAGCCAGCTTAGAGGGAACATTGGTGGTGTGTTAAATCGGAAACCCGACTCCAACGTGCCCACTTCCGATTTAAATGGAATCGGGTTGGGGGTGGGTGACGGACCCGTTTTCCAGAAGCAGGTCTGTAGTTTAAATATTTTAATTAGGCTGCTTGCCTCAAATTTTAGCAGAGTTTTAATTTTAACGCTTGCGGGCCGGGTTTTCCAGGTCTCGGGAATCCTGGCAGCTGAAGGGAGGCTAGAAGGGCCGGATCCATCAGGTAAGTGCTTTACAGCACTGTATGTGGGCCAGGAGGAGCAGGAGTGCCTAAGCTAACCTGCTTCCCTCACACGATTGACTGAATTCCCCCCACCCCCCTTAATATGGCTGGCTGCCGGCAGGGAAATGGAGGCAAAAGATTTGAATAGCTCTTGCTGTTGAATTGAGCAGGACCTCTGGGTTACCTGCATTTCTGGGTTTCCCGGCCACTACAACCGCCTCCCTGTAAATATCGAGCCGTTGTGTTTTGACCAAGTAGGAAACATTCCAGGTTGGCCTTGAGGCAGATCTCACTGTCTGGAATTACCTCTCTAAACCCCTCTGCCTCTCGACCTCCCTCTCCTACTTTGACCCTCTATAAAACCTACCTCTTTGACCTAGTTTTTAGTCATCCCTCCTTTCTCTTCTTTGGCTTGATGTCCATTTTTTGATGCCTCTGTGAAGTGCATTTTCCTATGCTAAAGGCACTATATAAACACAAGTTGTTGTTCGGTCACCAATGTGCTGTTGCTCAAAAGCCACAAAAGATCGATTGTATATAATCAGCCATGCTACAAAATGGCATTTGCGGCTTTCAATTCTGATCCCAGACCTTCCATGGTGTTTGGGCAAGATCCTGCAGGGCCACCAATGTGAAAATGGCATTGTTGGTCTGTATGGGGTATCTGGGAGCTCAGCCCACTGATGGTCACAAGTAAAAGCCAGATTTAATGGCAAGTGATATTGGCGACAGCCAATTAGCTTTACCAGTGGTGGCGATTTGTCTCCAGAGACAGGGAATGAAGCCACCTCACAGTGTGGTGTCCTTACCTCTGGAGGTATATAAAAAACCTCAATTCTATTACAGTGCTGTTTGTGAAGCCAGAGCTAGCTCCAAAGCAGTGCTGGAATATACAGTAAATGGGATATTGCTCTCTGTGCAGAATGACTGTCAGCTTATATATGAAAAAAAGGAAAGAATGAAAACACATCGGTAGTTATCTTCCCCTCTAATGAGTCTCAATAAAAACCAGGCAGCAATGTAGAATTCTGAAACAAAGATTCATATTAATTTGTGAGATTCCGTGTGGGATACCTTTCTGGAGTAAAGTTTACAAGTTAGCTGTCCTGACGCAGAGCCTTGCTTGGCAGGAGGGTTGATTATATAAACGGGTGAGGAGGTCAGCGCACCCGACTCGTGGTCCTCCTGATTTTATAGTCATTAAAATTAATACCTGGAAAATTAGGAACGGTGCAAATTAGGTGGACTGATTCTGTGCATGATTGTCCGATCTGCCTGTTGAGTGAGGCTCCTAACCAGAGTTAACTTAGAAAATTTACCTAATTGTGTTTTTTCCTTTGAGCTGTTAATTATGCAAAGGAAGTATCTTAAATATGCAACTTTTCTTGAATTCTTAAATAAAATGTACTTTAACCAAAAAAAGACATTTGCTGTGATGAGAAATAGGGGCTCAAAAGAAATTCCGTGAAAAATCCTTTTTCAATATAAAGTTAGCAGCTAGCAACTAATTGAGCATTGAAAGCAAGCTTATTTTAATCAAAAATGCAAAGTTTATAGGGACCATTGCAGAGCCTGATGATCATTAGAGGCTACGCAAAAGGCAGTCCATGCCTATTCCCACGCGTAGTGAGTGATCTATACCTACTCCTGTTTTGTACTGCAAAGAAAACTGAATTGGTTTTTGCTATTTTGTTGTCACGCATAGAAAGATGAACTACTTACAAAATTAATTTGATAAAATGTGAATGGGTCTAAAATATATGCACACGCATATATACACGATAAAACTGATTAGATGCTGTAGGCTAGTACAGCTGTTGTGAACTATTTTCAAAAATCAGCACTTTTTAGTTCAGAGTTTAGTTGTATAAGTACGTATTGATAAAGCTTTGAACTGTTTGAAGATAATATTCTCATACTGTAAATGGAGTTTGCATTACAGATGAATATTTCCTCATAGGAATGGTAAATCAAGGAACATTTTCACATAAAGTTCTATTATTTAAGATAAATATGTCCCCGACACTTTTTTTGTTTGAAGGTTAATTAACCTCTTCCTCTTCTCCTGAGGGAAGTGATTCATGTTGGGGTATGTTTCTACAGAATATAGGAGCTCTCCAATACCTCACCTAAGTTGTTGTTCTTCATCTGTAAGTCTGAACAGTGAGTGTTGGCAGGTTATGTAATTTGGGAGGGGGAATATCACAGCAAAGCCTGATCCTGTTGTCAATTGGTAACCTATTCTTGCACTTCTGCCTGAGGCCAGTTGTGACACTTACATTACTACTCCGGCTGAAACCTGCTAACTCAACACGGACCTGGGATTGAACTTGGGAACTTCTTGTTCTGTACAGTTCAGTATCCTATCACGCGGTGCAGTGCCCATTAGCCATTGGAACAATGCTCCCCTTATTTAAACCTTTTCATGCTACATGCACGTTGCCTTTTTCCAGATTTCTACAATTTCAACTCCATCTAGCCATTAAGAAGCACACGAGTCCCATGGAATGACTCACTCATGTAATTCTCTCCTCCGCAGTGCTAGTTCTAGGAAGATTATCGTAATGGTAATAGGAGTTGGCAGAGTCTAGTATCAGGGTTTCAACCAATCTGTTGCCCACAATCTGAATATTTTCATCATTTTTGCAGTTGCTAGGCTGTGACAAACATATGCACAAATTTGATAGGAGGTGTTATCTGTGTCTGTTGATGATTTTCCCAAAATATATAATTATTGCACTTTTGCTGATCCACCTAGGTATATTTCGAGCGGGTACCCGTATTGTTTTGGTACAACTGGGGCGCCTGTACAGCGGGGATGGGAGGAATTTCATTGTGGCATGTTGCTGCAGTGTTAACAGGCCCACACGGCTCTGGGAGGGAAGGCAGAAATTGAGAATGAGACTAGTGGATGTGCTTTCAAACACTCCACTGTTTTGGTGCACAGCATTGAACACAGTGGCCTGGAATTTGCGGTCAGCAGCGAAGCGAAGGCGTTCGGCGCTGGCCCCGAAGTACGCTTTGCACAATGATATCGCGATCCATGTGTCGAGAACTTTGGGTTTTCCGACCTTCAATTGAAATCCACGAAAGTTAGTGGGGATTCCCTTATTCGAACTGCTGTGACGTCAACAGGCTGTCTAAGCAGCCAATCAAAACGCAGAATTCTCACAGACAACGAACAAGGAAGTGGGTAAGCACTTAAACTTTTAGAAAAAATGTGAGAGAGAGCAAAACAAAGATTGGGGCACTCATGGGGAAAAGGCAAACCAGAAATAAAGATGGACAAACTTCAAAAAAATTAAAGAATCCTTTTTTGAGAAGTTTCTTAAAATTTTAAATTTTTATTAAAATGGACAAATTTCACACGGCACAAAATTTAAATTAATTTTCCAGGCCCTTAACGTTTGTTTAGCAGTAATAACGCTGTCAAAACCCCAGTTATACCTAATCCCTTTGGGTCTAACCTTTAGTGGGGAATTTAACAGCGTACTTACTGCGGAAGAGCCGAAGTTTTCGTCAATGATTTGGCTGATTCCACAGATTGCCGGCTCTGTGGGGCGGGCACAGCACAGTCTGCATATGTGCAAATCCTAAAGTTGCGGTCAGTTTCAAAGGCGGGATGACGGTGAACGCTGACAATTCGCCGTCATCCCGACCACAAATTCCAGGCCATTACTCCAGCTGAGGCCGAGCTACTGTTTTATAATGATAATGATTTAGATGATGAAGATGAATTTACGACGGGATAACAAAGGCATGTTGCAAAAACACCTGAGGCACCATGTCTGCATTGGTCATTACCCCAAGGCCCCCACATCAAAGGAAAAATGAATTGTTCTGCAAACCTGCATATTTTCTTAAAACGTTGCTTTTTTTTTCTGCTGCCACTGTTAGTGAGAGTGCACAGAATAGCTGTGAATGTGTGCAGCTGCTCTCTGCACTGTTTTCCTCCTGGTCAGTAGTCACCTGCTGAAGAACTTTGTGGTGGAGTGGACTGAGAGCACATAACTCTACCTGTCTGCTTCCACCAGGTTTGAGACTTAAGGATAGATTTTTTTGTGTGCGTCCTTGCTTGTGTTGAGGTACATAGCCCACAGCAAGCATGTACTGGGGAATTTCAGGTGTGCTGCCTGTGATTTTCCATCCATTAGATTTCAATTAAATTAATCCAAGATACAAGGTGAACAAAAACTAAATGAAATAGAGAGACAAGGCATCGGAAATAAAGAGTGAAACCCCACAGGGAAGATTGACTAAGTCAAAAATGAAACTGATGCTGCATTGGTACAGTATGGATTCCTGCCAGGCAGTGCCCCATTTACACTGTTTGACTGGAACTTTAATTCTTGTACCAGGCAGATGTGGTTACACATATGTGCAAAGCCTCTGTCCATCAGTTTATGATTTAAATGTTTAGAGAGCAGAGGTAGCAGCATCTGCACAGTCTAAATATTTAAATTAATTTAAGGTGCTTAAATAATATCTGAGGACATTTTGCATTTTTTAAAACCTGTTTGACACTGTACTACAGTTGCACATTTTGAATTAATTTTTTTGCTGCATTTTCCTCACTGTATTCATTCAGTTTGCTTTGAAGTACTGATTTTTTGCATTGTAAGATTTTATCTATGACATTAGTTTTCCTATAATAAAAACAGAAAATGCTGGAAATACTCAGCAGGTCCGGCATCATCTGTGGAGAGAGAAACAGAGTTAACGTTTCAGACCGATTACTTTTCATCAGAACTGGAAAAGGTTAGAGATGTAACAGGTTTTAAGCAAGTGCAGAGGCAGGGAAAGGAGGCAACAGCAGAAATAAGGTAAATGGGACAAACGGAAATCCCATCGGAGAGAGGAGCAGAACTTGTTCAAGGTGAGCATTCCTGGAAGAGAAGTGGCAGTGAATTAAACACTAATACAAAAGCAAAATACTGCAGATGCTGGAAATTTGTCAACTCACCCCTTAATGATGTACGTAGCAGTTTCTTACCTCACTGCATTAAAATGGACGTGCAGTTTTGCACCCTTTGGTGTTGCAAATCATTGTTCTTAATTACAAACTGTCAGCTCTCCAGTACAATCAGTTCTCCCTGACACAATAATGGCGACATGTTTACACACAAATAGAATGGTTTATTGTAGATTCATTTGATAAAAATGTCACTTTCTGTTATTTCTTGTTATTGAAGAAAATATACTAAAGAGTCATAGAGTCATAATGGCACAGAAGGAGGCCATTCGGCCCATCGAGTCCATGCCGGCTCTCTGTAGAGCGATCCAGTCAGTCCCATTCCCCCGCTCTATCCCCGTAGCCCTGCAAGTTTATTTCCCTCAAGTGCCTCTCCAGTCTCCCCTTGAAAACATTGAGGGCTGGATTTTAACAGCCCTGAGGAGGCGGGTTTGGGCTGGATTTTAACAGCCCTGAGGAGGCGGGTTTGGGCTGGATTTTAACAGCCCTGAGGAGGCGGGTTTGGGCTGGATTTTAACAGCCCTGAGGAGGCGGGTTTGGGCTGGATTTTAACAGCCCTGAGGAGGCGGGTTTGGGCTGGATTTTAACAGCCCTGAGGAGGCGGGTTTGGAGGCGGGTCAGCTGCTAAAATCGGAATAAATTGGGTTCAGACCCCAAGCCGCCTCCATCCCGCCCCCACCCGATTTTCGTGAGTGTCTGTTCAGCTGCTCCCAAACTGACCCGACTCCAACCGGTGGGACAGGTAGTTTAAGGCAGTTAAGAGCCTGTTAACTGCCTTGATAATCCTATTTTGACAGAGGTTTCCCATTTTCGTGCCTCTGGCTCCTGTTTCCCGTCTTGTCAGAAACAGGCCAGCTGCAAGGAGACGAGTTGGTGGAGGACATGATCTGTAGTCATTATTGGTGCAGAACTTTAAAAGCGTTCCTGTAACAGGCTGGCGTTCAAATACAACAACTTTGGGATAAGATTTTGTAAATCTACTGACCGTGTGACTGGTCAAGCTGACACACATCTGCTGTTTGAACTGATTGGAATAATTTTAGGCCACTGAGTGTGCGCTTGCAAGCTTCTTGCCTCAACTGAAATCTATAACAACGGGATGGGAACCATTTACATCCTCTCATCCTGGTCATCAGACTCGGAGGAAGAGCAGCGCGGCTTAGTGCTGCCGGATGAACAAGTGGCTCAGCACACAGCCTCCTTGGAGGAAGAGGAAGAAGACGAGAAGGAGGACGGGGAGTGACGCCTTGCGGGGCCGGATGTGGCCAATCCAGCAGCAGGCGATCACATTGATGGCCGTCAGGCAAGGGATGCACTCATCCATGCCAGATTCGCGTAAGCTTACGCTTCAACCACAGGTGGCTGACACATGGAGATGAATATAAGTCCGACATTCTCAAAACCCCAGGCATCATCTGTCCAATAAACGGTGGTTTGCGCTCAGTGCCACCACCAACATTCTACATGGAAATCACCCTGAACCCTCACTCTTGAACTTCCATTTCCCAGAACACAGAGGCAACACTTTAGGTGATCTCAGCAGATCATTAAACCTTTTTCCACACTAAACCCATGTACGTCTGCACACAGACCTCGAGCTCACCTCCTCAGCAACTTGCAGCCAAGCTGCCTTGGTTTGCTGAGGAGGCCGCCTCCTTCCGTTTCCAGGGAAGAGGAGCTCCTGACGTCCTCTAACTCCCTCCACAAGAGCATGGAGAGAGCCCTCATTGAACCTGGGTGCAGCCTTGGTTATTGGGGCTGCCGTTCCTGCAGCAGCCAACACCTTTAAGAGAAAAAAGCATTAATATTACTAAGCCAATGATTGGAACAAATCTGGCATCTTTTTCATTTCATAGTCAGATTATAAATTGATATATAAAAAAGCATACATATCTTTCTGGAATAATATGATCAGCAATTTCATTCATTAAATGTTGTTCAGAAAAGACGCTGTCAACTCCTCTTTCTATATAATACAGCACCAAACCATCACATTGACAGTTTTCCCAAAGGGGACATGGCCCCTTTAAATTTTCATTCAAACAACACGTCATCAGACGTGAGAAACTGACATCCTCCAAGCAATTTCCTGGAGGGACCCGACCCGCACGTCGGCCCTAACGAGGCCAATGAAGCCAAAATCGGAAGTGCTGGGAGGCGGCAGCCGGGAGCGGGTCGAAAGCCTCCGAGCAGCGGACCCGCCCTCAACCCGCCTCCATTAGTAAAATCGCGGCCTGAGTGTCTCCACTTCCACCACTTCCATCGGCAGCGAATTCCAGGACCTCACCACTCGCTGCATAAAAAAGTTTTTCCTCACATCTCCCCCTGTATCTCTTGCCCAAAACCTTAAATCTGTGTCCCCTAGTCTTGTACCATCAACTATTGGGAACAACCTTTCCCCGTCTAACCTATCCAAACCCGTCATAATCTTGCACACCTCTATCAAATCACCCCTCAACCTCCTTTGCTCTAATGAAAACAAATCCAGCTTCTCCAACCTGTCCTTGTAGCTAAGATCCCCCATTCCCCGAACCATTCTGGTAAATCTCCTCTGCACCCTCTCAAGGGCCTTCACATAAAGAAGTTTATTTTCCTTTTGTGCTAACTGATAAGAGGCATGATGCCTATTTTCTGTTCCGTGTTTTGTTTATTTAGGTTGGTGGGGGGTGGGGTGGTGGTAAAAGGAAATCTCATTCTCCGGCATCAAACAAAATTGTAACATGCTGTTTCTTTACTCTAGGCCAGATTAAGCTACTGGTTTTCAGTTATGTACAAAGCACAGCAAAGACCTTTTGTTTTATGCACTTGTCACCATGGAGTTAATGAGTAATCATCGCCAGTACAATCACAGCGAAACTGTTTTATGGCTATTTGTTTGTACTTCCAATAACATATTGCACAGAAGACATATATACAAGGAAGAGATTTGTGTGTTTGATGACATAAAACCTAATGATGGTCATGGTTGAGACATCAGTGGCAACCTAGCAGCACTTGCTACACGTCTGTGTGCTCCGATGATGCAGTGGAAACATCGCTAAGTTTTAATATGTATACTGTAGGGGAAATTTTCTTTAGTCTCGGTCCCGGTGAGGAAACTTGCCCGCCAGCAGTACCCATTCAGACACGGGTTAGATCGGGACTTTTTGTGTGAGTGTAAAACGGGTGATAGCGAATCGGCAGCCCATTTTATATTTCTCCCTGCTTTAATTTCCATTGAGGTCACACTATCGCACAAAGTCAAGATCGACCCCATGTTGTGGATGATATCCGACCATGTTGCTAATATCGAGATGTCACAATATAACTCCCAAAATGTTTGTTCAGGGAATATTCAAGGAATAAGGTCTTTGAGAAATGAGAAAGAAAAACACTATTAATTTCCCTTCATGGCCTCATCCCTGTCTGTCTACGTAACCTTCCTCAATCTCTGGCTTTTTGTTTATTCCCCATTCCCATCGCCCCAACATTAGAGGCCGTGCCTTGAGCTATCTGGAGTGCCAAACAGGACAAGCCTCCTCTCGCTCGCCTCATGTAGCAGAATGTCTGCTTCACCATCCCTGAAACAGATTCCATTTCATGCCCGTTCTTTCAAGCTTTCCCAGTAGTTAGTTCCATCCATCAGCAGCACCCTCCACCCCCACTGACAGCCTTTGCAAGACTGAAAACTGCTGAGACAATTTTTGAGCCTTTATTTTCTTTTTTTGCCCTATATGTGGCCACTTCCTTTTAAATGTCCACATCCTGTTAAATTTGAACAACATGTTCAGATTCAGTGGGCTGCCCTTCATGACACTCCCTGTGCAAGGTTTAAATAAGGTCAGCCTCTCACTACCGTTTCTGAGCTTGCGGGGCAGCTGGATTTACTGCAGGGCATACGGGTGGATGAATGTTTTCTGGATCGCAGGTTCCAGGAGGAGGTCACTCCACAGCCAGATAGAGTTCAGAATAGCAAGTGGGTGGCCACTCGGAACTGTAGGAAGAGGCAGGCAGTGCAGGAATCCTCTGGCAGTGTGGCATTCTCAAACCACCGGTGAGGGTGACGACAGCTCGAAGGAGTTCAGTCCCAAGCCTGGCACCGTGAGGCAAAGGACTGCACAGGGGGCTACAGCAAAGTGTAGTTGTAATTGGGGATTCAATAGTCAGGGGAACAGACAGGCAGTTCTGCTACTGCCGACGTGAGATCCGTATGGTATGTTGCCTCCCTGGTGCCAGGGTAAGGGACATCACGGAGAGCGTGTAGAACATTCTGCAGGTGAAGGGGAGGAGCCAGAAGTCGTGGTCCATGTCGGAACCAATGACGTAGGGAGGAAGAGGGTTGAGGTCCTGCAGTCGGAGTTTAAGGAGCTAGGGAGGAAGTTAAAAAGCAGGACCTCAAAGGTAGTAATCTCAAGATTACTCCCAGTGGCACGCACTAGTGAGAGTAGAAATAGGAGGATATGGCAGGTTAATGTGTGGCTAGAGACATGGTGCAGGAAGGAGGACTTCAGATTCTTGGGATGTTGGGAACAGTTCTGTGGCAGGAGGGACATGTTCAAGATGAACGGGTTGCACCTGAACAGAGCTGAGACCAATATCCTCCCAAGCAGGTTAACTCGTGTTGTGGGGGAGGGTTTAAACTAATTGGCAGGGGGTTGGGCACCAAGATATAGTATTAAAAGGTAGAGACAAGGTGCACAGGGGACTGGGAGAGACAGTTAGAGTTAGAAATAATACAGGATTAGGTGACATAATTGAAAATACAAACCAAAGTCATTATCTGCACGAACATTTTTGTGTCCTTCTGCGCGTGGAAGCGGTTGGCCCCACCCCTTTATGCGCATGCCACACTCGGTCAGGCACTGGGGCGGGGGGAGGACAGGAACTTGGGCGGGGGGTGGGAGAAGGTCTTAACCCGTGGGGGTGAACCCTGTTTGTTCCAAGTGAGCTCTGTTCTGTCTGGAGTAGGCAGTCAGAATGGCTCGAATTACACTTTGCAAAGTAACTGATTATGTAGGCACATTACAGAGAAACTACTGGGTGTGTCTTGTCCTCCAAGGGGACCAATCAGCAATCAGAACTTGTCATCCAAGGGGACCAATCAGAGCTTTTGGTGTTGCGAATAAACACGTCCAATACAAACAGGTCTAAGTTAGATTTGGCGTGCATGTGTGTAAATGTACGAAGTATGGTTAATACGGTTAGTGAGCTGCAGGCGCAAATAGCTATGTGGGAATGTGATGTAGTGGCGATAACTGAGATCTGGCTCAAAAAAGGGGAGGATTGGATGCTTAATATTTCTGGGTACAAGGTATTCAGGAAAGATAGGGAAGGAAAAAAAGGAGGGGTCGCAGTTTTGATTAAGAAAAATATTACAGTGCTAGAATGAGAGAATGTCCTTGAGGGGTCGAAGACAGTATCTATTTGGTTGAAGTTAAGAAACAATAAAGGAGCTATTACACTACTTGGTGTATTTCATAGGCCACCAAATAGTGGGAAGGAGATAGAGGAGCAGATTTGCAAGGAAATTACTGAGAGGTGCAAGAACAATAGAGTAGTAATAATGGGAGACTTTAACTACCCCAATATTGAATGGGGCAGTGATTGTGTTAAGGGCAGAGAAGAGGAGGAATTTCTGAAGTGTGTTCAGGAGAATTTTCTTGATCAGTAGGTTTCCTGCCCAACGAGGAAGGAGGCATTGCTGGATCTAGTCCTGGGGAATGAAGTGGGTCAAGTGGAGAATGTCACAGTGGGGGAGCATCTCAGGACAGTGATCATAGTATCATAAGGTTTAGATTAGTTATGGAGAAAGACAAGGAGCAATCTAGAATAAAAATACTTAACTGGAGGAGGGCTAATTTCAGTGATTTGAGGAGGGATCTGGCCTGGGTAAACTGGAGTCATAGAATCATAGTAATTTACGGCACAGAAGGAGGCCATTTGGCCCATCGTGTCTGTGCCGGCCGAAAAAGAGCTATCTAGCCTAATCCCACTTTCCAGCTCTTGGTCTGTAGCCTTGTAGGTTACGGCACTTCAAGTGCATATCCAAGTACTTTTTAAATGCGATGAGGGTTTCTACCTCTACCACCCTTTCAGGCAGTGAGTTCCAGACCACCACCAGCCTCTGGTTGAAAAAAGTTCCCCTCTAATCCTTCTACCAATTATATTAAATCTATGCCCTCTGGTTATTGACCTCTCTGCTATGGGAAATAGGTCGTACCTAGTCACTCTATCTAGGCCCCTCATAATTTTATACACCTCAATCAAGTCTCCCCTCAGCCTCCTCTGTTCTGAAGAAAACAACCCCAGCCTATCCAATCTTTCCTCATAGCTAAAATTCTCCAGTTCTGGCAACATCCTCGTAAATCTCCTCTCTAGTGCAATCACATCTTTCCTGTAATGTGGTGACCAGAACTGTACACAGTACTCTAGCTGTGGCCTAACTAGTGTTTCATACAGTTCTAGCATAACCTCCCTACTCTTATATTCTGTGCCTCGGCCAATAAAGGAAAGTATCCTGCATGCCTTCTTAACCACCTTTGAAAGGATAGTTACGTGTCCTAGCCCCTTTGGGGCTATCCCGGATCAGGCGTATTTCTCAGATGTTCACTTTCAACTGAAGTTTGAGGTAGCCGAATCCTAAAGACGCTTAACTGGGTCTAAAGGTCCGGACTATCTCTCCCGAAAGGAAAGGAGCAACCGAGAATGTTACCGTCCTCCAGATAGCACTTTTAATAAGTTAGCCAGACTGTAATGTCCCGGATATTATAAGGGTCCGGAGAGCTCCCCTCAGAAATGTACCTCTTCACCAAAGAGTGTACAGAGATTGGGTTTGCGAGTTATTGATACAGAAGACTTATGTGAGACAATTCTAAAAATATATAGAGATTTATTAAAAGAACCGGCATGCAATTACAGTTGGTGATCCAGTCAATCGCAACGTTAACAGTTCTTAAAAGAGAAAATACGATCTTATTTTTAACAGAGAATCTTACTTTTAAATCTTAACTTCGCTACAGTATTACAGTTCTTAAAATTCTCTATACAGGAGATCCATCAATATCAAAATACCTTTGATCCCCGAGATACAAAGAGTGGAAGACTACAGAGACGCCTCTGTAGTTGAGAATTGCTTTGCCCGATTAAAGCGAGTCTGATATCCCATTTGAGACTTCAATATTTATACCCTTTTTCAGTTGTATTCCTTAAGGTTTCTGCTGATCCAAGTTAATTATCACTATTCATCTTTCTGCTGACTTCTGCAATTCTTACTGCCACATCAGCTTGTAATATTCCAGAATCTATCGCATCTCCAGGTGTTCTGGGTTCAGCATATAGAAGGTGTGAAGGGCAGATGTCCCTTATCTCATGTGTCATCTTTAAGAGATGTAATCAAGATCATTTATCCAGGGTTGACCATTGTTCTGTTCCAACAAGGCCACCCATTCGGAGCCACCCATTCTTCTGTTTTAATAAGGTTATTTATTCAGAGTCAACAACTGTCTTACCTCAACAAGGCCAGAATTCTTTCATAAAATAGTGTATTTTTCTAAAAAGGTTATATGGCTTATTCCTTCACACCTTCAGGGATCTGTGGACATCCAAGACAAAGACTGACAGGCAGAAATGTAATGGAGCAATGGGCAACCTTTAAAGAGGAGATGGTTTGGGTGCATTCCCACAAGGGGGACAGGGAAGGCCACCAACCAGAGCTCGCTGGATGACGAAGGAGCTAGAGAGTATAAGCAGAAAAATACCACTTGTTAATACAAGGGAGAATCAGGCTGAATATAAAAAGTACAGCGGAGAAGTGATAAGGGAAATAAGAGGGGCGAAGAGACAGTACGGGAATAGATTGGTGGCTAACATAAAAGGGGATCTAAAGGTCTTCTACAGGCAGATTAACAGTAAAAGGGTTGTCAGAGGAGCGGTGGGGCCGATCAAGGACCAAAATCTAAAATGGAGATCTATTGGTGGTGACCGAAGGCATGGCTGAGGTACTAAATGAGCACTTTGCATCAGTGTTTGCCAAGGAAGAGTACTTTGCCAAAGCTACGGTAAACGTGGAGGCTGTCGGGATACTGGATGAAATAAAAATGGATAAAGAGGAGGTACTAGAAAGGCTGGCAGTAGTTAAAGTGGAGAAGTCATCCGGTCCAGATGGGATGCATACCAGGTTGCTGTTCCCCTTGGAGCAGAGAAGGCTAAACGGAGATTTGATAGAGCTGTTTAAAATCATGAAGTGTTTAGATAGAGTAAATAAAGAGAAACTCTTTCCAATGGCTAAAGGGTCGATAACCAGAGGGCACAGATTTAAGGTGATTGCCAAAAGAACCAGAGGTGCCATGAGGAGGAAATTTTTTATGCAATGATTAGGATTTGGAATGCATGGCCTGATAGGATACAGATTCAATAGTAGCCTTTAATAGGGAATTGGAAAATACTTGAAGGAGAAACAATTGCAGGGATATTAGGAAAGAGCAGGGGAGTGGGACTAACTGAATTGCTCTTCGAAAGCCGGTGCAGACTCGATGGGCCAACTAGCCTCCTTCTGTGCTGTACTCTTCTATGATTCTATACACCAGTGCAGTGTACGTGTGCACCCAGCAATCTGGGACCATTTCCCCCAGGATTGCTGAATCGGCTCTAATATTTAATGAAACCTTATACTAAATCCCATATTAAATCTCATTTCTCAACTTCCTTTAATTATAATTATAATTTTTGGTCCAGTATTGTCCCCTTATCCTTCCTATTTTGAAGGTGGTGGCCAATGTTGGGGTAGAGTCAGATTCGGTGGTGGTCCTCCAGAATCTCATCGAACTCTGATCTTCATCTGAAATCCACACACACACACACACACCTTTCCAGTAGTGGTCAATGGATAGTGATCTGGAACAGAAACCCTATATGATTATTTTTTCTCCCTCCCTAGCCCACAGAGGCTGAGGCCTGAAAGTGTAATTTGAATCTCGCAAAAATTATTTAAAAATAAGCAATCTCCTGGTTAAGATCACTGAACTTAGCACCGATCAAACCTGGAACTTGCTGATATGGCTCAGTTACGCACTAAATTTAAACCTAGGCCCCAGATAAGAAAGAACAAGTTACCAAAGTTCAAGGGGGAAAAATTGACTCGCGCCTCCTTTGGGGCGCTAACTTTGCCGGGGCGCTACTTTTAGGTTAGCACCTCGCGCCCGAAATTGAATGGTAGCGCCCCAAGCAGGAGACGGGGCGCTACTGGAAGCGCGCCCTCTCCCTCTTGGGGTGCTCCAGTTCAATATCACGGCGCTATGTGTCACAGCGCCATGCGCACCGGCACGTAGCGCCGCGGTACTGCAGGCCTCCCTCCCCTTATTAAAGGGGAGGGGCCTTACGCAGCGCGAACCGGGGCCCTGCTGGGCCACCAGGGTGCGGGGTGCCGGCAAAAGAGCCCGGCACTCAAGAGGAGTGCCGGGCTGACGGATCGCGGCCGGCACCCCGCGGGAGGAGGGCAGAGGGCATAGGTGCTGGCAGGCGGCCCACAAAAAAAATAGCTGCCTGGCACCTGCCCTTTAAATATCGCCGCCCCGGCCACAAGTACGCCCCACTGACACTGTCGGACATAGCGTTCGACGGTACATCAGGGGACGCCACCCAAGTTTGCAGCCGGGGCGCTGCGCATGGCGATGAGGTTATCGGCGGAGGCGCAGCGCCGCGGGGCGCTACCGGCTACCGCTGCCGCTAACTTCCCGCTGAATTTTGCGGGAGGCGTTAGCGGCGCCGCACTCAGGCGCTGTTGCTTTGCGCCCTGTTAGCGCCCCAAAGGGATCGCTAACGGGAGTCGCAAAGCAACCGAATTTTGCCCCCCAAGTACTTAATCCTGGACTTTTGAAAGTGTTTTGTGCTCCAAATCACAAGGACACCTGCCACATCATTTTAAAGTTTTTTTATGGTGTTGACAGCAAATGGAATGGCTCTCTTTACTTATTATGCTTATATTTGTATATGTGTATTTTCCTCCTTCACAATTTTTAACACAAACATTCTATAACAAATAAACCTTTGCTTAAAATTAAGAGTCTAAACAATCATAAATTTTAAAAATATCATTTGCACCCTGAAAATTGTAATATTTTGATATGTTTCCAGGTTTGGTTACATATCATTATTATTTCATAATTGTAGAATATATCCATTGTGAAAAACAATTAAACCAGTAAATATTCTCTCTTTTTTTCTCTAGGTTTTGGTGCCAGTCCTTTCAAGCAAGAGAAACCACAGAACATGGCCACACTTTATTTCACAAGATGTAGACCGTCATGTGGAAAATTTCAGAAACAAGGTTTTTGTTGTGAACGGTCAAGCAATGGGACGGACCCTCCTGCCTATACCAAGCATCACAGCCAAAATAGGAGGCAGCAGTCAGAAACAGGAGAATGGGAACAAGTAAGGATAGTTAGTGAAAGTGTTAAATACATGTAACAGACATAGGTGTTAACACTGTTCATATACACAGTTGGAAGTTGCACAATTTAAAATTCACAACTGGCATGACTTTCTATTAATTACTTTAGTAATCACTCATCTCTAAATTAATCAGAAAAGCCAATTGACGATACTGTGTACATGAAATACAAATTGGGGTTAATTTTGAACCTCACCAGCTGTGCGGTAAAATGGCAGAGTGGATCGCCTGCCCATTATAGAACATGTCTGATATTCATCCCATTGAAAGTAATCGCTGGGTGATCCACTCTGCCACATTACCGCCCAGGTGGTGAAGTTCAAAATTAGCCCCATTGTGTCTCATAAGCCGATAGCTCTTTACAGGCAGATCTTCACCTCAGTCTGGGTGGACTGCCTACTGAATGTTAAATGCTGAGGTCACCTGGGTGTTAGAAACAGTTAATATTGATCACTGGCCATCAATTGATTCCATCTATCCAAGGCCTTTGCAGTTGTCTCACAGGTGGGAAAGATATCACACACAGTGTGAGACTTGTTTTTTATTAAAAGTTCTGATCAATATATCAAGGAATCATGTTGTTTCTTTGTGCCTTTGAAACCTATTTGTGATTGACACCTTTATTGAATCATAAAAGATGCACCATTAGTCACTTGTCTCAGTTAGGACGTTTGCCCCATATCAAGGTTTCTTCAGCGAATTTTTGCTCTGCCAGGGACTTATGGAATACTCATGAATATTCGAGTTCACATATAAGCATAGCATCATGGGCATTGGTCCAAAGTGAAAGTGTGATCATTGAGAATAGCTAGAATTTTGAGTTATTTTTTTGCTTTGAAACTAGTAAATTTGCTGTTTGCTCTGCTTCGGTTTAATTTTACTTCTTAATGAATCTGGTTTGTCATTTTTTACCTGAGATATAAAGTCTTTCAGAGTGTTATTTGTTTGTCAGTCAGAGAGACCAGTAGCTCTCTGTGGAATTTGCATAAATTACCATCTGTGCTTCATTGGTCGAAGGGTTTATTGTTCGCTCCGTGGCTCACGAGTCCAGATTACTTTGTGCATAATGCTAAATTTTGGGTAATAGTGAATGTGGCCTTACCTGTAGAAGCAGACCTTTGCATTGGGCACTAGAAAAACTATCTAGGGTGTGCTTAAATCATAATACATAGCATATTTTGCAGTACTGCACATTCATTGCTTCATATTGGCCGAATTGCTTAGATAAAATATTTGATTTCAAATGTACAAACCAGGAGCATATTCCTCTCATCTAGATTACACATTGCACACTCTTTATATTGTCTCTCATTCAATTACCTCTATTATCAACACTTTAAAAGGCTGAGTGATTTGACCTGCTGAAACCCTCCGCCCATCTGTGCCAGGTGGCTTCTCTTGTATGTTGCTGTAAAGAAAAACATATATATTGAATGAACAGTTATCTTGTGCTGTGCATGTTATGCTGCAGTACAGTTTTATGGGCTTGTGCATAGCAAAACTGAATGTAAAGTACCTCACCTACAGAATATTTGACAGAATATCTGAGATCTAATTGAGTGTAATGCAATTGTCAGCTGTATATGATTACATGTAATTATAATCAGTCTTCCAACCTCCTCAGTTGCATCTTTGTACATTATCCTTTTTTGGTCTCTTCTGCAAATTCTCAGCCATCTTCATTATTTCTGTTTCTGAAAATAAAGACTGGCATTTACATAGCACCTCATCACATCCCCAAATGCTGCACAGACAGTGAATTATTTTTGAGGTGCAATCATTGGTTTTATATAGGCAGCCATTTTGAATACAGTAACATCTCATAAACAACAATGAGATGAATTATCAGTTAATCAGTTTTTGTTGGTGTTGATTCAGAGGAGCCAAGACCCAGAAGAGCTCCCTGCTCTTCTTCAAATAGTACCATGGGATCTTTAACCTCCACCTGAGCATGCAATTTGATATCATATTCAAAGAACAATACAGCACTCCCTCAGTATTTCACTGAAGTATCTGCCTAAATTAGGCCCTCCAGTGGGGCTTAATCCCACAACCTTCTGATCTAGGTGAGAAGGCTACCAACTGAGCCAACCTGTCAAGTGTCAATTCAAGTTAAATATACAAAAGTACTTCAGCAAACTCATCTGACATCTGCAATGTACTTTGATTGGCATCAACAGCTATATATACTATATGAATGCAAAATGTTGTTTTATAAATTGAGCACTGTTGTGTCCCAATGTATCCTGTTTTAGAATTTTAGCGTAAGATTACAGTATAGACTGTGAAGTTTTTGTATACGTCATCCCCACTAGGGCAATCACCTCCCAGGAAGGTTAAGACGGTCCCGACCAATATTTAGCAGGAGCTATCTGGTCAGTTTCTTCCTGCAATTGTCTTTTAAAACCCCTGTGTTTTTATAGCCCTGTACCGCCTGCCTTTAAAAACAAAGTTTCTTGGTTGTTTGAGAGATCTGGCTGGTTGGCTCTCTCATTTTCCCATGCTGCTCCTTATGTAGCAGTACCAATGCTGTAGAAGTAGAGTGAAAATAAAACGGTTGAAGAGACAAAAACAAAAAAGTGGGGAAAAAGGGAAAATGAAAAATAAGAGGAAAAGAAGAGGTGGGGGAGAGAGAGATGAAAGTAAGGGAGAGGGTGCTAAACAACTGGAGAGAGAGAAAAACAAGTGAAGGAGGAGAGACACATTTTTTGTAGACTGAACCATTATCAGGATCCTTAGCTTGAGAGATTTTTTTTGTTGGGACACCTCCTGAAAAAGGTTTGAAAAGCACTGAATGAGCTAATGCTGTTCAAATTTATAATCAAGAATGAAATTTGTCTTGAGTGAATTGAACCTATGGTGTTGGGCAGATTGTGTAGGCAAGGTAAATGTGCAGACAGGCCTTTGGCGTCCTTGGTTGTGCCTATGGTTCCAGTGTATGGCTTGAGTTTATTCTGAACATTTTATAGTTTTTTTCCCCTATAGTTTTTCTTGCTTGTTAACTTTGCTTGCTCTCTATCTTCCCAGAACTGCATTCCCTCAATGATTAGCCCGTTGATTGCTGTCAGGTCCAGAGAAATTACTGTTTCACTTGGATGCCTATTCACTAACTGTTACTGAAACAAAAGCTACTATTAATTAATATTATAAATCCACACAAAACCCAGTATATTTATTATTGTAATAGTGCAAATCTACAAAAAAAAAGAAAAATTGAATTTTAATTAAAAATAAAAAAGTTAAATACTTTTCTCTGTCTCCTTTTTTCCTTCTTCTATTTATATTATTTTAACTTCAACTTCACATTTTCCTTAATGTAACCGATTCTAACCATTGATCGTTTAATTCTAACTTTTACGTACTTAAATTTGCCTGGTTTTTTTCTGCCCCCTGATCCTGTTGTCTCATTTGGAGTTGTGAGCTATTTAAGAAAATTGGTCTTTGATCGGCTGAAAAAAATCTTTACCAGAGGTTGTTTCTCAATCAACCAAATGGCATCATCGTTGTGTTATGAGTGTGGAACATCACAAAATAGCAAGGCTACTGTAAGCTGCGATACTCAGTTGCGACTTGTCATAGATTAACGTGGGGCGAGATGTTTCGATTTTATGCACTAAGGACTGTTGGCAGACAACAGTAATCACTGTAACAAAAACAGAAAATGCTGAAAACACTCAGTAGATCAGGCAGTATCTGTGGAGAGAACAAACAAGTTAACATTTCAGGCTTACATTCTGTCAGAACTGGAAGATATTACAGATGAACATCATTTAATAAGGATCAGAACAAGGGGAATGGAACAAAAACACAAACACATGGGAAAAGAGATAGGATGACCTGCAAAGTACTTAAGTGAAAATCAGGAGATGAGTGAATGACAGAAGTGATATAAACATGTGAAAATAGGAGGCATAATGAGAAAAATCAAATGAATAAATGACATGTGCAAGACATAGAAAATGTTTAATCACTCTGTGGTGTTTTGGGTCTTCCTCATATTGGTTAAAGTGCAACTTCAATTCATAATATCATTTAATGGAAGTGAAATTGTTTGAGCCTTTCTGTCTCATTCCTGCTTTATGCTTTTTAGGCTAGATCATTATGACCGGTTAATAGTTCATCCGGTTGAATCGATGGTAATCAAATGGACTCATCAAATTCGGGATGTGCTGAAGAAGGACTCTTCTGAACCTTTGCTGCAAGGACTAAATCCAGGTCCAAAGATGGAGTTGGATTTCTGGAAGGCAAGGAAAGAAAACCTGCTGTGTGTTCATGAACAAGTGAGTGAAGTAAAAACAGATATACTGGAGTTGTTAATCCTATCTTCCTTCACTTTCAAATTTTAGTCAGCACCTAAAATTACAGAAAGTTTAGTTTCCATTGCTATGATATTTGTTTATTAATATATGCTGGAAGTTGTACTTAATTTAACTGCTGCATTCTTCTTCTAGCTTCGGACCCCAGTTGTTCGGAAAATGGCCAAAATTCTAGAAACAACAGAAAGCAGTTATTTTCCCACTTTCAAAGAAACTTTACAAGATGTTGTAGGTGGTAGGTACTGCTCGACACATTTTGTAAGTAACACTAGTGGAATGTGTTCTAGTGTAAATATGATCAGTAGTGACTGAACAGTGTAAATATTAGTTCTACTTTGTTGATACTGAGGCCAGTTATACTAACCATTTTGTGTCCATAAAACATTTTTTTGCATTGTGTTGGTGGAAAACCTTTGCCTGGGCATCAAGTTGCCAAACTGACGCTTTATGTTTGAGCAAAATCTGTGAGGCCACTTCAAGGAAGTACTCTCGCCTCACTTTAGCTCCATACAGGCTGCAGTTTGGCAATTGCTGATGTTTAAGAAGTTCCCAGGAATTTAACTTTTTTAAATTTTGGGTATAATATCCACAAGGGTTCTCCGATCTCCAGCTGTTTATGCCATTTCTCCATGGTTTTTGTCGATCTTCTGTCGAAGTTATGGCTGGAGATCAAGAGAAAGTCAACTCCTGAATTTTTACAAAAGCAAAATACTGCGGATGCTGGAAATCTGAAATAAAAACAGAAAATGCTGGAAATACTCAGCAGGTCAGCAGCATCTGTGGAGAGAGAAACATGAGTTAACGTTTCAGGTCGATGGCCTTTCGTCAGAACTTCTGAGTATTTCCAGCATTTTCTGTTTTTATTCCTGAACTTATCTTTTTAACATTATCAGAAGGGAGAACATTAAAACTGAATGGACATTTGAAGGTCAGTGTGCATGCGCCGCGCTCCGCTTTACCTGACTAAACCGTTAATGGAGCTGAATGTGTAACTCAGATTTGGTGTCTCCACTTTACAGGTGCTCGTCTCAAACCACTGTGCTATTTAACTCTGCAGTACTGGGTAATTCTGATAGCTACTCCTCTATCTGGAGAAGATTAAAACTTCTTGTCCGTCCATTAGCAGCACTTGTTTCCTTTTTAAACCAAATGCTGATTGTATACTTGTCTATTCACCTGCCTGAGGTGTTGCACCTAATTCTACTACTATGATCTCCGTTATATGAAACTTATACAGGGGTCTAATATTTATTTCATTCAAATTTATATATCATAAATATAGAGATGAATATACTGTATAAAACAAAACAGTATCTTGCACATTAGTCACAGACATCAATGGTGACTTACCTTGTGAATTCGGCATATTACTCATCTGCCTACAATATTCAAAATTACTAGCATTTACGATGCCTACACCGGATCACCAGTCTGCTCCTGTGACAAGGTTGAAGCACCTTGTAAAATTAATAAAATATTAGTTGATCTCCCATGCACAGTGAGTCGAAGAATATGTCTACTCTCTTATCTGCCTTGGGTGTGTTCATGTTGTTGATTCTCTCAGTCTCTCCTCTTCTGCTTATGTTTCTCTTCTCTTCCCTGCTGGTTCTATCTCTTTAACTGTTTTTGCTTCTCCTCTGTATGCATCTGCTTTTCTCTCTATCTTTTTATCTTTTCTTTTGAGTGGGAGATGGTGGGTGTTAAGGTGTGGTCTGACAGGGAAAGGTGCCGCCGATGACAGTCGGCTGCATTCGGGGTGGGGGTTGTGTGGTAGCGCTGGCCCTCAGCAGCTCCTCAATCAATCACTTGTGCTTCCCCTACCCCCTCACTCCTATCATGTTCCCTACTCCCAAGTACCCATTCCCCTTCCTGCCATCTCCTTACTTCCTACCTTTTCCTCTTTGACGACTTCCCCTCCCCCTTGCTAGCCTATCACTCACCTCATCCGAAACTCTCCGCCCACTTCCCACACTCCCAGTCACTCCTCCCAAGAGTGGGTGCCGAAAGGCCAGAAGCCCCCCACACCCTCAGCCAGTTTCTCTCTTGCACTTCCCCTTCTACCCTCCCTTCCTATCTGTTTCCCTCAAAGAGGTTTTGTTTTCTTTCAAGAGTCAACCGGGGTTGAAATTTGTCGATGCCCAGTTTTGGGCACAAAGGCAGTGACACGGCCCAGCAAACCGGGAGGCCCGAGGCCGGCCAAAAATTGCGCCACATCTAAATAATCTGGGCAAGCTTTCAGCACCTCTTGTGCCACCACAGACAGCTTGACCACCACAGACAGCTTGACCACTACAGACAGCTTGCCCTTCTGCAACTCTGAATTTCAGGTCACCTGCCTTGCTGGCAGCAGCCTCAGGTAAGTACGGGGCATTGAGGACAGCAGTTGGAAGGCAGACCGCGGCTGTCAGGAGTGCTGTGTGGCCAGACCCTGGCTTCGCATCAAAATGTAAAAAGAATGTTTTTGCTTACCTTTTTGGTGGCGGCCACTTGCTAGGCCACATCCGTGCCACTAAAACCTGAGTGGAGCAGAGCTGAGGGCTGCCCAGTTTGCAAGAGGAGTCCCAATACAGGCATTAGGCCCTCTCATTAGCATCTGCAAGAGACCTAACACCTGTTTTAGGCAGCCGCCCTAGACTCCTGAACAATGGCCTGACCCAATATCATGTCGGTTGTCTTTCAGGCATTCTTGGGGCACAGGATATCAGTCCCCAAAATTCATTCTTGTTGCGCCTGTTTTATGCTCGTAAAACCGCTGCACTGAGGTCCAATTTCTAGGCCAATTTGTTTTTCTTTTAAAAAAGAAATAAAATTAGAATGAGGAAAAAATCTGCCTGTCTACCTTTCTTTCTATTTATTTGTGTCCTTTTCTCTCTCTCCTATCTTTCTCACAGATGACCCACAGTTTGACGTGATTAGCATTAAATGAATAAAGCACGCTCTCTGTCTGTTTTCCTTGACCCCAGTCTCTCTCTTTCATTAAAAAAAGTATGCAGAACACAAAACAAAAGCAACAACAGTTTGTATTCAGAACAGTGTAATTTCTTCTCTCTCACTCAGACATAAATACAGACAGATAGACATACATGCACAACCTCTTTTTAAAAAAAACACTCAATACAAACTCACCTCAGTAAAGCATTTGCAATTTGTCCTCTTGTTTTTCAAAATTATTTGAGCAAGCGGTACTGAGCAGAAACTGCTAGGATGTAAAGAAAAATATCCCATCAGTAGAGCTGACTGAAAGGTATTGATGCATCCAGGGAAATTAGGTGCACTTCACATACTCAGACTGCACAATCTAAATTCAGCTCACACGGTCACAGATGTGGACAAACATATTGGGTGGAATTTTTACTTAAAAGAACAGGTGGGTTGGGGTCGGGTGGGAAGTTAAAGTGTTAAAAATCTGAATCCCAACCTGAACCCACCTCCAACCCGCCCACTTCCGGATTTTACGGAGGTGGGATGGGGGCGGGCAGCCAACCTGCTCCCAAGAGGCGGGTCATCCATTGAAACATTATAATTAGGCTGGCATGCCTCAAATTTAACCACCATTTGAAACTTAACAGTAGCTGGTTGGGTTTTGCAGACCTCGTGAAATCC
Organism: Squalus acanthias; assembly: GCA_030390025.1. Classification (NCBI taxonomy): domain Eukaryota; kingdom Metazoa; phylum Chordata; class Chondrichthyes; order Squaliformes; family Squalidae; genus Squalus; species Squalus acanthias. The sequence continues at coordinate 83,884,953 of CM059428.1, read as the reverse complement.
ACCAGCTAATGGAAGGCGAGGACGGCTGGATCCAGGTCCCTGCCTAACCCACCCCCTGCGTTCGGAGACCCCTCACGAGGCCTCCAATTCCCCCCACGAGGTCGCCCCCGCCCCCTCCCCCCACCAGGCACCTCCGGCCCTCCGATGATGCCCCAGGCCCCCTGATTAACTTCCAATCCTGCAGCCCGCTCCCCCCACCCCCAGCTCCTCCGGTCCCTCCGATCAGCCGCTCCGGCCACCGATGTGCTCCCTGCCCCCACCCCCCCTTGCTCCTCTGGCCCCCTCTCGACCACCCCTCTGGTCCCCACGTGATCCCTCCCTCCCTCCTCTCTGCGGCCTAGTGCCACAGGCCTACCCACCTGCAGCCAGCCAGCCTCTCAATCTGGCCAGCAGTGGGTGGGAAACAAAGGTTTTCAATGCAAATCAGGCCCTGCTGTTTAATTCGCAGGACCTGCGGGAAACCCGTTCCCCCCGGGTTTCCCGGCCGCTTCCGACCTCCCGCCCCCCTCCGCTCCCAACCCACCAAAGTATTAAAATTCAGGCCATCATGTCCCAGCACAGGCTTTTGGGAGAGGCTAAGGCCTTCAAATAAAAGCTTTAATGAAGGCATTAAAAGAGGCAAAAGACAATTTGATAGATACATTTATTCATTATATTGCGAAATATGCATTTTAAGATTTTTAATTTTTTTTTAATGGAATGGCTTTTCTCAATACACCTGTATCATGTACTAATATCATATTTTTTAATGTTTTAATTTCATTAAGCGCTGGTTGAAGTCCAAGACATTGACCTCCATCTTAGACCACTGCAACGCCATATTGAAATTATGCAAGAGACCGAATTTGCAGAGATTCTTGTGTTTATTCCGGCTCTCTTTCACACCATCTGCCTCATTTGGAGCCATTCCAAATATTATTGTATTCCTGTTCGGATCATAGTCCTCTTACAGGAATTCTGCAATTTGTTAATTGAACAGGTAATTTTAGATAAGATCACATTGACTTACAGCTTTCAGCATGCAAAGTGATCGTAATTATAAGTGAAGAAATACCTGTTATTAGCAGTAAGACATTGTAGACATTTGGCAGTGATCGTTAACGGCAATAAGGAGTCTTTTGAAACCAGAGAAGGATTTGATCAGGTTAAAAAGAAAGAAGCCGATTAGCTGCCATGAAAAAGCAGCTAAGCAGTCATGGCTTTATTGACTTCAACTACAAGGTTATAGGGGGAGAAATTCGGTTGCTTAGCACCTCCCGTTAGCGCCTCTGGGGGCACTAGGAACATAGCGCCCGAGCGCAGCGATTTTAGCGGTGCTCGCGAAATTGACCAGTTGTTTTGTGGCGGCGCTAAACAGTACCGCCACGATCTCCTGCGCCCGTAGATCGTGACGTCAGTCAAGCGTGCAACGCCCCGGTAGCGCCCCAGACCGGATATTGAGTTGCGCCCCCTTCCTTAGCGCCTGCCGCTAGGAACCACAGGTAGAGGGGAACGTTTTCAAGTGGGAAGGGGCTGAGGGAGCGCTATTTAAAGGCGGGCGCTTCCTGCCTTTTCTTGTCGGCAAAATTTTTGGTTTAAACGCTGTCCTAAGGAGTTTTGGCCCTCAGCACCACTTTTGAGGTTCCTAAGTGCCGGGCTCTTTCCGTGGGCCTATCCATTAGTGTTTCCAACACAATTGCTTTTGAGGTCTCTCCAGGCCGAGATTCAAGGCTGCAATGAGCAGGGAGTGGCTGGCCAGCAAGATGGCCTCTCCCCTTTAAGAACTGGACGGCGCCAGTCTGTCTGGCTTCATGGTAATTGGCATCGCCTGAGCTTCGGTAGCGTTCTGAGGTAGTGACACGCTCCCTGACATTTGCGCCTTAAGAGAGGTGTGTAGCGCCTGATTTAACGCTCAAATCACCTCCAGGGGCGATAGAGGCGAATTTTGCAGTCGGAGGCGATAATTAGCGCCGGGTGCTAAACTCTGCGCCCGGCCGATATTAGCGCCCCAAAATGGGCGATACAGAATTTTTCCCCCATAGTGTCTAAATTAAATATAGTGGGGGGAAAAATTCGTGTTCGCCAGCAAAGTTGCAGATAACGGCCGCTGGAAATGGCCGCAACACTAACCGAGTGAAATTGGTCTGGGGGGCATGGAGACAGGTGGCGTTGCTGGTTGGATTTGGGACGAAGTTCCTGTCCAAGTCCGGCGTTGCAGCTTCCCACAGCCTCTGTGAGCGAAGCTGTGGAGCTCGCAGGGAATTGTGGGCAATGAAGAGGTCTGAGAATTAAAGGGGCCATGCACACTGAAGCAATACAAAATAAAATGTAGTGAATCAATATATTTTTCAGCCCTTTCTGCTTTTTAAGAAATCAATATTTAAAAGAAGTTACAAATGTGAATATTCAGCTGTTAAAGCTGAATTACCTTCCTAACCTTAACAAATGGGAAAACTGCCTCAGTACTAACACAAATAGCTCAGCAAGCCAGGGAAGAGACACTGAGGGTCTTACGCAGCACACCAGCTTTGTGCAGAGGGTCAACACTGCAAGAGCAGCCCTCTACCCACATGGGCCAGGAGGCCCTCCAGCAAGAACAATGTGGGAGGACATCACTAAATCCATCATTGCCAGCAGTGCCGTCCCCACCACCCGGCTCCAGTGCCCAAAGAAGCTTCATGACATCAGACCACTGGTCAAGGCCAGTGAATGCATCTTCAAAAGCCATCTCCTACCAACTGCACCACTAGCCTCACACACTGCTCAATGCACAACCCCCAATCACTCACCTACCAACAATCTGCACTAATGATGAGGCACATCTTCCATTCCTAGCCTCACCTCACCCCCTTAGAAGAGACGGTGCAGGCCATTCTTGGCAGGGGCATGGCTGAGCCCTTGGCCAGCGACAGAGCTGAAAGGATACGTTATCCTCCTTCTGGCATGCTCCTCTTGCTTTCCCTGCCTCCCCGTCAGCACAACTCCACCCTTGTGCCTTGCTCATTTCACACACTCAAGAAATGCAACCTGCCCAGCCAGTGGGTCAACAAGAAGAGGCAGCCTGCCCAGCCAGTGGGACCGCAGGCAGATGATTCCATCCTGGATATCTCAGCCACAAAGTGTCTGTCTGGGATGCATCCTTCCGTCTGATTCCTCCTCTTCGGCTTCCTCCTCTCTGCGTCTTCCTCTTCTGTGTCTTCCTCTTCCCTCTGCAAGCAGATGCTGCAAATGTGAAATGACAGCATAAAATGCTGGAAATACTCAGTTGGTTAGGCAGCATGTCGACCTGAGACGTGAACTCTGTTTTTCTCTCCAGGGATGTTGCGTGACCTGCTCAGTGTTCGCAGCATGTTCTGTCTTCTCAAAGGCCTTCATTTAGCATCTGAGCCCTTGCAAGCGTCCAGCAGCACTCCCTACACACTTAAAAAAACTTTTCACATCTATTGCAGCACTGCAATAAAATCAAAAAACCCAGTCCAACCCCTTAAATTCAAACTTACCTGAATGATGTGTGTGTGTCCCTTTAAGAGATGCAGACATTGCCACTGTCAGCCTGCTTAGGACCCAGTGCTGAATTTAGTGCTAGGGTCGAAGTTCGTGTTGGTGACGTTAAGTCGGCATTGCACACCGATTGACGTCACCACGCCGCCATTATTTTTTACAGGGTGCTGCCAGTTACTGGCAGCGCAAAGGGGAAGAGGAATATGGCTGCAGCCGTGGGACCCGCCACCAGCTGGTGAAAGAGCGGCTGCCGCCATTTTTATCGCCATTTCATGGCGCTACGGAGTGACAGTAGGTACATGAATTTCTAGCCCAGTATCTCAAATTGTTTATAATGCTACATCCAGCGACCTTACTGTGTGACCCTAATGATGGATTTTAAAGTAGGAAGGTGCTTTTAGGAATAGTCTGCCTTTATTGTCACGTTTTCTAGCACAAACCTAGGTTATTTTTTTTTTAAGTTGTAACAGTAGAAAAATATGCATTTAAAAATAATAATCACAGCAGTTCAAATTGAAATATCTCTACTGTCTAGCAGTGGTTTGGACTAATCTATATAAAATAATGTTAAGTTTAGTTACACAGATATTTAAAAAAAGAAAGACTTGCATTTATATAGCGCCTTTCATGACCACCGGACGTCCCAAAGTGCTTTACAGCCAATGAAGTACTTTTGAAGTGTAGTCACTGTTGTAATGTAGGAAACGCGGCAGCCAATTTTCGCACCGCAAAGTCCCACAAACAGCAATGTGATAATGACCAGATAATCTCTTTTTTTTCATGATGCTGATTGAAGGATAAATATTGGCCAGGACACTGGGGATAACTCCCCTGCTTTTCTTCGAAATAGTGCTATGGGATCTTTTACGTCCTCCTGAGAGAGTAGACGGGGCCTTGGTTTAACGTCTCATCCGAAAGACGGCACCTCCAACAGTGCAGCACTCCCTCAGTACTGCACTTGAGTGTCAACCTAGATTTTTGTGCTCAAGTCTCTGGAGTGGGACTTGAACCCACAACCTTTTGACTCAGAGGTGAGAGTGCTACCAACTGAGCCATAGCTGACAATTAAAACACTCCAATTTTTTCCCATTTCTCCTGATGGCACTAACTCTTGCTAGCACATGATATTATGTTCACTAGCTTCTTCATGTATGAGCTTAGACTGTGAGTGTTGGCTGAATATTCTACGTTATCCTATCCTGACGTCCATGCAAAAGTACCTTTCAGAACGAGTCACCAGGTATCCCTTAAATATGCGTCCCTGGCTCATTTACGTTCCTTAGCTCAGGGAGATTTTAGTGCTCCAGCACAGCACAGCCCCATCTGAGATTAGCTCTCCTTTGATCTGAAACCCGCTATCAAACCAGTTCAGCAAAAGCTTGTGAAAATGAAGGTGGCAAATTGAAATGGAAATTAATTAAACATATACCAACTATTAAAATTGTGATCTAGTAATGCTTTTGCAAGGTTTTATTTTCACAATGTGTGTTTGCATTAACCTTGGTTTTAAGATCATTTTGAATGACCAGTCGTCACTGCGTTCTCTTAGTGTAGCTGACATGTTGGAAGCAATACTTTCCAAACTTTGAAGACTTTTCAATTAGCAGAGAAATCAATGTCTGGAAGAATATTTTCAGTCTGGCACTGGTCTGTTGCCATGGCAACTCCCAGTAGAGGATTGAAACTTGGATGCCAGTGCTGAAATTCTATTACAAACATGTAAAAATCTTTTCCAGTGCATAGTTACAGAATAAGAAATATTAAACACAATTGGACAATTAAATATTATGATGTCTCGGAAAGGTATGTTTTTCTGTGTTAAGAGTGCCTTCTGTTGACTCCCTTCCACACACCAGACTGCTTGGCCAATGCCTTGAAGTATACTTTGAGTATACTTCTGCCAAGAATGTCTCTCTCCTGAAATGCTTGACTCAGATAAGAAACTCAAAAATGGCACATCCATTAACAGGGTTCCATATTTTGCTATAATTTTCAAAACTTCAATAAACATAGGCCTCACACTGTATAGCTACTTTTAAAGTGGTGTTACTATAGCTGCTAACCAAAAGTCCATACATTTCCAATATTTTTTCATTCTATTGGTATCACTTACAGCATTGTATTCATACAGATCTGACTGTCCTCACTCCCCTTCATGAAAATCCTCTTCCTCCTAGTGGGGGATTAGAAGATAGCATTTATGTTGCATTTTACTGAATAGCAGTGGTGCCCAACATAGTAGGGGAGTTGTAATTTAGCAATGTGAACTTCATTCAATTAAGCTCCTTAGAAGAGAAGGGCAATGTTGTGGTACCACAGTTATTTAGTTATCCAGTACTGGAACTTGAAAACTGCAAGGCCTATTACTCACTTAATACAGACAGATTTTAGAAATATATACACCCACAGAGCATATTCTTTTTTAATTCATTCATTTTATTGTAGAATGACAGGTTGTGAGGTGGGGGGAGGAGGAAAGGTTTGATTCAAGCCATCAATTATATGTAATATTTAAAGCACAATTTTCAAAATTGATTCAGATCAAAATGTAATTAGTTAAAAACAGGGGCCCAAAAACGGGCGGTGTCATGGCCCAGCGCTACTTAGCTGCGTCAGTTCAAAGTGGTCTAGGTAGCACGCAAAATTCGTGCTCAGTGCTCATTAACATGATTATAGTGCTGATCTCAGCGCTAAAACCGCTGCTCATTGGCTTACCGCTCAGCAGGTGGGCCAATAATCGGATCCAGTCGAATTCCAAGTCATGTTTTGCTTAGGCTTTCTCCACTACTTAAAGGGTAGGTTCTTTCATGCAGCCGCACCTCATTGTCATTCCATTTGGAGCGCAACTTGGAAGCAGCACTGATTTAGTAACAGATGGCTGAACGGCAGCAGAGGGAGAGAGCAACACGGTTCTCAGACGCAGCTCTGGAGGCACTGGTGGTGGCCATGGGGAGGTGGCGGGCTGTCCTCTTCCCGCAAGCCGGTAGGAAGCCATCGGCCATACATGTAGAAGGCTCTGGCAGGAGATATCTACTTCCGTGACGGCCACCAGTGTGGTCCCCAGGTCCTGGATCCAATGGCGCAAGAAGTTTAATGACCTCACATAGCAGATCAAGGTGAGTGAAGGCTTCAGCAAATGCCATATCCCACCATCTGCACCACAAGCCTCACACACTGCTCAATGCACCACACCCCCATCACTCACCTACTAGCAATCTGTAGCTATCACCACTCAGACCTCACAATCATAGCTTCACTTCATCCTCACAACCTTACCACTGCTGCAGCGCTCACATCCACAGCTCACACCTTGCACACACTGACAGCTATTCAGCTATGGCAGGCACATCACCCAAACACATTGCACCACACTCACTCACACACTTCCCTTTCTGTTGCAAGCTAAGACCGCACACAATGGTCGGGAGCAGCGGCAGACAGGTGGGGAAAGCCGCGATACAGGCCTTGAGCCAACTGGAGGAGCGAGTGCTCGACGTCATTGGAGGGGAAGTCACTGAGGACGTGGCAACGGGCGAAGTCGAAGCCCTTGGGGACGACAATGGTCTGGTCATTCCTAATCCTTCTCACATCCCACTTCGCCCTCATCTCACGTACAAGCTGCTGATGCTGTATGCTTGCATATCTTGCTCTCGCACCCCCGCTTTCCCCCCGCCACCACCCCCACCACAACCTGACCATTGTGCCTTTCTGCTTTCAGATAACCAGCGTCACTGCATCTGACACTCACAGACACCAGCTCAGAAACTGGCACTGCGCATAATTTAGAGGGTAGTGTAGATGCGGGATCTGCACAGGGTGAGGCACCAGGCACGAGTGGGCTGTAGCAAGGCCAGGGGGATAGAGTAGCTCGGGGGCCAGCTCCCCAGAGTGCAAGTTTGCGCGTGAGCTCTGCTGCACACGACTGAGATGAGGACCTCAATTGGGCAGCCTAGAGAAGAAGGATGATGGGCATGCACACTGAATTGCTAAGTGTAATGGCAAGCCAGAGAGCCTCAATGCAATGTCAAGGAGCGTGGAGGAGTCCGCCTCCAACATTGCACGGGGCTCTGCGCAGAGCTTGGAGCCCATGATTTCCAGGCTGGAAATGATGGAAAACTCCAGGAAAGATCGTGTCAACCCAGACATGATGCTGCGTGTGATGGGCGATGTCAGGGCTGCCATTGCAGCACAGGCGGAAGCGACCCAAAGTCTTAGTGCTGCAGCGGAAGGGCAGACCGCTGTCCTGCAGTCTCTGCTTGCTGCCACCCAAGCTCAGACTGTTGCCATCGTGGCTGGGTTTACCAGTGTCGAAAGGGGCTTGCAGGGTGTCGCAGCGGGTCAGCAATCTGTCCTCCACCAGATTGCTAGGAATGCTGAGGCGCCACCCCGGGGGAGTGACAGTGGGTCAATGGAGCAGGACCCTGCTGTCCTCTCTCAGGGTGACAGCATTCCTGCTCCCACCACTGCCACTCCGCCATTGCCCTTGCCGCTGCCTGTCAGCCAGCCAGCCCAGACTGCTGCTGCCCTTGCCGAGGTGGTGCAGTCTGCAGCCGGGCCTTCTAGGGCCAGAGCTGCTCGAGGATGTCCTGCAAGGCCATCTGAAGTCTCCCCCATAGAAACTCAGCAGCCTTAGAGTCATAGTCATAGAGTTATACAGCACACAGAGGCCCTTCGGCCCATCGTGTCCGCACCGGCCATCAAGCCCTATCTATTCTAATCCCATTTTCCAGCACTTGGTCCGTAGCCTTGTATGCTATGGCGTTTCAGGTGCTCATCTAAATGCTTCTTGAATGTTGTGAGGGTTCCTGCCTCTACCACCCTTTCAGGCAGTGAGTTCCAGATTCCAACCACCCTCTGGGTGAAAAAGTTTCCCCTCAAATCCCCTCTAAACCTCCTGCCCCTTACCTTGAAACTATGCCCCCTGGTTATTGACCCCTCTACTAAGGGGAAAAGTTCCTTTCTATCTACCCTATCTATGCCCCTCATAATTTTGTACACCTCAATCAGGTCCCCCCGCAGCCTACTCTGCTCTAAGGAAAACAACCCTAGCCTGTCCAGTCTCTCTTCATAGCTGAAGTGCTCCAGCCCAGGTAACATCCTGGTGAATCTCCTCTGCACCCTCTCCAATGCAATCACATCCACAGTATTCCAGCTGTGGCCTAACTAGCGTTTTGTACAGCTCCATCATAACCTCCCTGCTCTTATATTCTATGCCTCGGCTAATGAAGGCAACTATCCATATGCCTTTTTAACCACCTTATCTACCTGTCCTGTTGCCTTCAGGGATTTATGGACATGCACACCAAGGTCCCTCTGATCCTCTGTCCTTCCTAGGGTCCTACCATTCATTGTGTATTCCCTTGCCTTGTTAGTCCTCCCAAAATGCATCACCTCACACTTTTCAGGGTTAAATTCCATTTGCTACTGTTCTGCCCATCTAACCAACCCGTCTATATCGTCCTGTAGCCTGAGGGTTCCCTCCTTGCTATTTACCACTCCACCAATTTTCGTGTCATCTGCGAACTTACTGATCATACCTCCTACATTCATATCTAAATCATTAATGTACACTACAAACAGCAAAGGACCCAGCACCGATCCCTGCGGTACACCACTGGACACAGGCTTCCAGTCACAAAAACAACCTTCGACCATCACCCTCTGCCTCCTGCCACTAAGCCAATTTTGGATCCAATGTGCCAAATTGCCCTGGATCCCATGGGCTCTTACTTTCTTGACCAGTCTCCCATGTGGGACTTTGTCAAAAGCCTTACTGAAGTCCATGTAGACTACATCAACTGCACTACCCTCATCCACACACCTAGTCACCATCTCGAAAAATTCAATCAAATTGGTCAGACATGATCTCCCCCTGACAAAGCCATGCTGACTATCCCTGATTAATCCCTGCCTCTCCAAGTGGAGACTAATTCTGTCCCTCAGAATTTTTTCCAATAATTTCCCTACCACTGATGTTAGGCTCACTGGCCTGTAATTCCCTGGTTTATCCCTACTACCCTTCTTGAACAATGGTACTACGTTAGCTGTTCTCCAGTCCTCTGGCACCTCCCCTGTGGCCAGAGAGGTTCTGAAATTTTGTGTCAGAGCCCCTGCAATCTCCTCCCTTGCCTCACACAGCAGCCTGGGATACATCCCGTCAGGGCCTGGGGATTTATCCACTTTTAAGCCCGCTAAAACCGCTAGTACCTCCTCCCTCTCAATACTAATTTGTTCAAGTATATTACAATCCCCCTGCCTGATTTCTATGCCTACATCGTCCTTCTCCATAGTGAACACAGATGCAAAATATTCATTTAAAACCTCACCTACATCTTCCGGCTCTACACACAGATTGCCACTTTGGTCCCTAATGGGCCCTACTCTTTCCCTGGTTATCCTCTTGCCTTTAATATACTTATAAAACACCTTGGGATTTTCCTTTATTTTGCCCGCCAGTGTTTTTTCATGCCCCCTCTTCGCTCTCCTAATTTCTTTTTTAAGTACCCCCCTGCACTTTCTATACTCCTCTAGGGCTTCCACTGTTTTTAGTCCTTTGTATTTGCCAAAAGCCTCCCTTTTTTTCCTAATCCATTCTTGTATATCACTTGACATCCAGAGTTCCCTGGGCTTGTTCGTCCTACCCTTGACCTTTACGGGAACATGTTGGCGTTGTACTCTCTATTTCCTTTCTGAAAGACTCCCAATGCTCTGATGTGGATTTTCCTACATGTAGCTGATCCCAGTCCACTTTGGCCAGATCCTGACTTATTATATTAAAATCGGCCTTCCCCCAATTGAGAACCTTTATTTCCGGTCCATCTTTGTCCTTTTCCATGACTACCTTAAATCTCACCGAATTATGGTCACTCACCAAAATGCTCTCCTACTGACACTTCTACCACTTGCCCGGCTACATTCCCTAGAATTAGGTCCAGTACTGCCCCCTCTCTTGTAGGACTTTCTACATGCTGGCTCAAAAAGCTCTCCTGGATGCACTTTGAGAATTCTGCACCCTCTAAGCCTTTCACACTCTGACTATCCCAGTTAATATTGGGGAAGTTGAAATCCCCTACTATTATTACCCTATTATTTCTACACTTCTCTGAGATTTGCCTACATATCTGTTCCTCTATCTCCCCCTGACTGTTTGGGGGCCTATAGTACACTCTCAGCAAAGTGCTTGCCCCCTTTTTGTTTTTAAGTTCTACCCATATGGCCTCATTAGAGGAACCTGCTAAGATATCATCCCTCCTTACAGCAGTAATTGACTCCTTGATTAATATTGCGACACCCCCTCTTCTTTTACACCCCCCTCTGTCTCGCCTGAAGATTCTATACCCCAGAATATTGAGCTGCCAGTCCTGCCCCTCCCTCAACGATATCTCTGTGATAGCAACAATATCATACTCCCATGTGTTCATCAACACCTTCAATTCATCTGCCTTACTCGCAAGACTCCTTGCATTAAAATAAATGCCATCCAGCCTTGCCATACTCCTTTGTGCCGTTACATATCTGCTCTGCCTTCCAGGCTGACTTGATTTTTCCTCTATATTTGGCTGTGCATCACCCACTACTATAGCTCCACTCCATATCCCATCCCCCTGCCAAGTTAGTTTAAACCCCCCCCAACAGTAGTAGCAAACCTCCCCTCAAGGACATGCTGCAGCTACTGGGGGAGCACTTCGTAGGAGCACTAGAGCTGGAAAGGGCACTAAGGGATTGCACAAGAGTGATTAATTGCTATAGTATTTGTGAATTGATTATTGATACATTTATTCATTTTGTTTGGAATCTTTGTTTTCTGGTGACTCTAATTTCAGCTTTGTGCCCAGGAGGACGCTGTGATATTCCGTGACAGGGATGGCATGATGGGGATGTGGTTGATGAGGATGTGGTGAGCAACAGGGATCTGGGGTTTCATTCACTGAAATCGGAGTCTGATGAGGCATTCATGGACAGCCTAAGGGGGATTTTCTGCCTGCTTTCGCCCTTCCTCTTCGTCCTCATCTTCCTCCTCGTCCTCATCTTCCTCCTCGTCCTTATCTTCCTCCTCTTCTTTCTCTTCCTCCTCCTCTTCTTTCTCTTCCTCCTCCTCCTGTCCCTCGTCCTCTTCCTGAGGTGATCCCGCAATCCCTGCTGGCAAGGACTGCGCCCTCATGATGGCTACGTTGTGAAGCATGCAGCAGACCACCACAAAATGGGACACCTGCTCCGGCGAGTACTGGAGGGCTCCTCCCGAGCGGTTAAGGTAGCGGAACCATTGCTTCAGCACCCCGATGGTCTGCTCGATGATGTTCCTGGTGGCAGCATGGCTCTCATTATATGAGTGCTGGGCACGAGAGGTGGGGTTGTGGAGGGGAACCAAAAATGGCTGCCGGCAGCGGGCAGAAGTGCAGCAGTCGCCTTTTTTCTCAAATCGGGCCTTAACGGCTGGCGCTAAACCCTTGAATTTCTAGACCAGCGTCTTTACCCAACAAAAGTAAAGTTGTAATTCTGTTTCATTTAAGTTGAAAAAGCAGACCGTTGATATTATGGTTGTTATTAAAAGTTAGATATTCAGATGTGCTATTTTATAGGTAGGTATTCATGTTTAAAATGAATTTCCATGTGCTTCCTCTAGGCCATAGTTTTTTTGTCACCAGAGGAACTTTTGAAAGAGGAGATTGAAGAGTCCCTGGAACATGTACAAATATGTGTGAAAATCTTCAGAGCTTTTAAAGGCTGTTTCTTGAAGCACAAAGAAAAGCTGGCAAGCTATTACACAAACTTGCAAGATTTCAGACTCTGGGACTTCCCATTATCAATGGTTTTCACACGGTTTGACAGGTTTTTTAACCGTCTAATACAACTTGAGGTAAATGTTACAAACTTATTATTTACCTCATTACTTTTAACACTAGCAAACCTTACGTGACATTGCAGAAATTACTAATGTATAACAGTGGATATATATCTATCTACATATCTAATTAAAAATCTTACATCTACACACACCTCCCATTTGTACAACTTGACTCCCTGTTGTCACGTTTTTGTCACATTTTTTGTGTCAACTTTTTGCCTTTATAAATTCCTATGTCCACCGTTATAATGGGTGTTGCCGATGTAATAATCACTCTAGTTGCACACTCTGGCTACCAGCTTCCCAGAAATTGCTCAAAATGTATTCTGAATGTTTTTCTCAGTAGTTTCCAGTATCCAAAAAAAATGCTTTAAACGAAATTGAAAAATACATATTTCACAATATGATTTACTCTATTCATTAAATTGTGTTTTGTGCTGTTTAATGCCTACATTAACATTTTTGCTTGAAGGCTTCAGCCGCTTCCAAAAGCTAAGACTTGGACTTGAAATTTTTGCTTAGAGCTGTAACCCTGTGAGCTGATTTTGAATTGTGCAGTCTGAGCATGTGCAGTGTACCTAATTTTCCAGGATGCGTCAGTACCATTAAGTCAGCTCTACTGATGGAATATTTTTTGTAAGCTTCCATTAGGGAGGAATTTTAACCCCCAAAAATGGGTGGGTTTGGTTCGGGTGGAAGGTTAAAAAGCCAGAAATCTGAAACAGGAACCATCCGCCTCAAACGCGGCCACTTCCGATTTTAATGGAGGCAGGAAGAGGGGCAGACGACTAATCTGCTCGCAGGAGGTGGGTTTGTCATTTAAAAATTTTAATGAGGCTGCCTGCCTTCATTTTAACAGTGATTCTATTTTTAACCACGGTCGGTCGGGTTTCCCGACCTCAAAACAGCCCCCCCCCCCGGCTCCCTTCCCACCTCCGAGCTAATAGCCAGCTCATAGTTTCTGCTCAAACATTTTTTTAAATAATTTGAAAAAACTAGAGAACAAATTTCCAGATCTTTATTTAGGTAAAATTTATATCGAGTGTTTTTTTAAATCAGAAAGGCAGACAGTCTGGTTTTTGTTTAATTAGTGAGGCTCTGAGTGTGTGTGTTTGTGATAGAGCATAAGGAGAGAGAAAGTGAATTTTTTTTTAAATGACTGATTACACACGTGCATTAAAAGATACAGTCCTAGAAATTCGATGGCTCTGCGCCTACTTTTCAGGCACAAAATGGGCACCTAAGCATTCAGTATGGCGGGCAGGGCACGCATGCTCATTACGTGCTGGAGGTTCGCCGCCGCCATATTGGTGAAGGCAGAAAAAGAGGCATCCAGAGCCCGTGCCTGAAACAGGCCTAGGCCCATTGCATATGCAAGTTGGGCTCCCCTGAATGCAGCCAGCACCGGCCCTGCTGCATTCAGAAATTCATGGTCTACAGGCAGCCTAACCAACGGTTCTTTAAGGGACCGCTGGCAGCCGCCACCAAAAAGGTACGTTTGTTGAAAAATGCTTACCTGAATGAGGAGCTGGGAGGTGTAGGAGTTCTCCCTGGTGCACTACAATGCTTTACCATTGCCACGCCCCCCCCCCCACCCCAATCGCTCCTCCAGCCCCCTATTGCTTCCCCCCACCCCCCCACCGATTACTTCACCCCCCCACCCCGCCCCTCCAACCTTCTGGTCTCCCTCTCCCGGTCGCCTCCCTCTCTCCCGATCACTTCACCTGGTCACCCCCCATCCCACACAATCTCTTTACCCCCTCTCCCGGTCGCCCCTTCCCTCCTGATCACTTCATCCACCTCCCCAGGTCCTACTTGAGGGCCACTGCTGACGATGCAGGGGCCTGAAATTCAAACGGTCCATGCCGGCGAGCTACTTGGGGGCACCCAACTGGTGTCTGTACCTTGCCTCATGTAAATGAGGCCTGTGGCCCATTATAGATTGATTTTCAAAAGGTGTTTGAGGCTTTTATAGAAGAAAGAACTGCACTAAATGAATGGCTGAATTGAAAATTGTCAAGCAAGTAAAAGCAGATAATAAATGGACAATCGAGCCTGGGGCATAAGTATTTACAAAATTCCATTGGAGGCCGTTTCGGCTTCTCTGCAGTTTATTCATAAACATTTGAATAAACTCAATATCAAATTTGCTACGGACAGCAAGTTAGATATCTAGGTGACTAGTTTACAGGCGATTGAGAATATTCGAAGGATGTGGACAAATGCTGTGGCTGGGCTAAGGAATAGAAGATGAAGTTCAATGTGGAAAATTGAATGGTAAAGCAGAGGAAACATTTTAATTTACCTCAGATCATTTTCAGCTGTAACAACTTTCAACAAAGAATAAACTCAGGAATAATTTAAGTCATAGAGAATACTCAGTTTTCTCTCCCCTCCCTTTACATACATATTTATATTTTCACACTTTCAAAAATACACATTTTCTTGCTCTCACATAAAAATGCACACGTGCACATGCACATACCTATTGTTAACTGATATGCTTTTTCTGAAATGAATGTTTGCAGTCCATTTGTTCAACATGAAATGCTAGTGATGCTGTTTCTTTCTATTGCAGGACTTGTTTGTTACCATGCTAGAATTCCAAAAACTGGAAAAGTTGGAATTTGGTGGCATGAAGGGAAAAATGCTAAGTGAACAAATTTCTAAAATGAACAATGAGTTCTTGGATTGCTGTAAGGTTTTCAAGGAAAGCAACTATGATCCTTTGGATTACAAAAGCATGGTAAAGGAAATACTTTGTCCTTGATCAGATTTAGGTGAAAAGTGAAACTCCAATCTTTTAAATGCTATGGCCCTGAAATTCCTTGGGGGTTCTCTTGTTCTACCACTATAACTTTGGGGTGAGGACAGCAAAACCCTCGGAGAAATAGCTGATGTTCTGTCGAAGTGGTAGACTAGGAGAACCCCTACAGAACTTTGAGGCCTATGGTTTCAAATTTTGAGAGATACGGTGCTATTACTTATTTCATATACTGATTTATTTCATATTTTTGGTTATTATTCTGTTTCTTGCTTAATTTTGCTTTTGGTTGTTCTACTTGTTCAAAATAAGAAAACTAGTGCCTACAACTGATACTGCGCAGCATGAATTGGGAGTCTTGCATGGCTTTCTTGGTACCGCTTTCCACTCTTTCCATATTATGTGGGAAAAAAACTTTCCTACTTTTGCCTTTTGGATGGTTATCATCAGTAATTTCCTGGGCTTTAGGGAATCCCGCCACATGAAAGATTGCAGTGCCATTACATTGATGAAGATGGTTGCCCTGGTAAACTTCATTGATGTGCGTGATGAATCTGCACTGTATATTGACTGATGTTGTAGGTGTCCCCTGAGATAGCTTGGAAGGATGCAGAAGCATAAAAGTTCAAGGTGGTAGCGACCCTCACAGCCACTGGCAGTGCTCTTCTCGTGTTTGAGACTGTCTGCAGTTTAGCTTGTAGCAGATGGCATTATTATATTGCTGCCTCCCCGGGTGAACCTCAACTTACAAAGTTATCTGAAAGGAGTATGCCAAGTAGGTGTGCCTGGGTCTGTTAGCACAGCTACATGGGTCATGGCAGATTTTGAGGGTCTGCTTGTAATATAACAGCACCTTCTTCACATTCTTTTTATACTTCATTTCCACTTTCAAGCACGAGAAGCAATAATTGCAGTATCAATTTAAGCAATTTTTTGCAGCAACCAAAAATACTCTGCTCCCCTTTAAGAAGTACCTTCTGGATGAGGCCTGAATATGTTAGCCTACCATTTATGGGTAAGCTGTGCAAGCAGTGAAATCCTGCCGCCAAGATCTGGATTTTGCACCTGTCTCCATTTAAATGCAATTAACATTAAATTGCCTACTCAAATGATATTCAGACCAGAACTCCAATTTCAACAGGGATTTTGTGATGTACATGCCAGTCCAGATTCCTGCTCCCTGATTGCCCGTTTCACGTTTTGTTATGTGACATGGGTTGTTGTGTGACATTCTGGGTATTGAAGTTCCACAGGAGGAGGTGAACACATCAGGCTGGAATTTGCTGGAGCAAGGCATCTTGTGCCACGCCCGGATAGTTAGACATTTTCCTACACCCTTCAGCTCAAATTTTTTTGCCCTGTATGTTTCTGGAGATGCGAGCTGAAAACGGTGTGCGAGGGCAACAGGACATCTGGCGAATGACGGGACCAACAGTGTATCTCCTTAACCAATGAGATTTAAGGATTAAGCAATAAACAGCGGAAGGACTGAGAAAGAGGGTTAATTAGAGTGGGTGAATCCAATGTGAAATCAAGTACAGAAAGAGAAATAAAGAGAGGGGAACAGGTTGGATTAAGAGAGAGAGAAAAAGGAGACAGAAAGGAAGAGTAAGAATTTTTTTTTAAAAATTCAAAATTTTACATATTTAAAATCTCCAACAACAATTCAGGAATGAGACTCCACAATTTTAATTGTTCTCTTTCTGGGCCAGCGAGGTTGATTGGCAGTCATTAACAATTATCACATCATTAAAAAAATACTAGCGCTCCTAATTACTAGACTTAACTTTCTGTGGCGAGTTTAATGGACAATTAGTGTGCAAATGCAGCAGCTTCATGAAACTCACGGGGAGATTAAGGGCGAGATGTCATTTTCGCGAAGCTAACGGCGGAATCACAGGGTATCTCTTCCTCGATACAAGTAGCTGGCTGATTTTCACATTAATAACAGCATGCGCTGTTCACACGCCGTTATTTTTTCAGATACTTCCAGTTCAAGATCTGCAGGTTGCATCAATCAGCATTTAGATAGCCCCACCACCCAAGGCTCAGTAGAAATTTTCAACATGAAACCCCAGGCTTCAGATAGTACAAACAGGCCTATCTGGGGAAACTTCATGCAAACATTTCTAACATTAAATGACCAAGTAATTTAGAGGGTGTTTTCTGGAATTATGTAATTCATGTGGTCATGTCATGTTCGAATGATACTTTTAGAACACTCATATACTCATAATACACTCATCTGAAGAAGCTGGTTCACCGGCCCGTGGAGGCGGGTTTGGAGGCGTGTGGGGTGGGAAAATAGCAGATTCAGGGTCCCGAACCCATCCCGCCCCCAACCCGCCTCAATGCCAGTTTCACAGGAGGCGGGTACCCGACCTGTACTGGGACCCGCCTCCCCGAGGCGGGAAGGGGATTAGTGACAATTAGCTGCCTGTTAACAGGTAGTTAACAGGCAGTTTTTTGCCTAATCCCTATTTTTAGCCCTGATGTGTGGGCTACCCGACGGCTCCAAACCACGCCGTTTTAGTGAGGCAGACCGTGGGTCTGCAGGGGTTAGAGGGGTCGGTATGTCCGGTGGGCAGGTGAGTGATGGGTGCATGTGTGCAGAGGTAAGTGTGTAAGGTAAGTGTAAAGTGTGGGGAAAAGTTTTACTTACCTTAACTTCCTCCTGCAGGTGTCAGCCCTTCAGGTCTCGGGAGTCAGAAATCTCACCGGCACAGAAAGCAGAATGGCCGCTGAGCTGTCAAAAGCTGCAGTTCTGCTTTCTGTGCTGGATTGATTTCTACCTGAGTCTAAGTACAGGGACTCAAGTTAGAAATCATATTGTCAGTGTTTGACAGCTTCACAGAGCTGTCAAACGCTGAAATTTCATCTGTCAAAAGCTCTTGACAGATGAAATTTCAATGACTGACGTCACCTGTATCCAAGGGACCCTTGATTGGCCTGCTAAGCCCGCTGGGCAGGCTTAACAAGGTCAATCAAGGGAAAATACAGTGGGTTGGCCACAAGTCGATGGAGGCGGGACTACAACCCAAAAAGCGGGAGTCCCGCCTCCATCACGTCCCCATTGACAAAATCCAGCCCATTATTTGAGCAATTTGTTTTGTTTTGTGGTGGTTACTGGTTCCAGATTGCAGTAATTTGATTACCTGGTTTTGTGTTGCTGATTGGAAACTTTCACAACTGTCTGGTGATGGAACTGGTTTTTAATTGCATTGCACTTAGCCAATGAAATATTTGGATCAATTGACAGTGGTTATTTGAACAAGCCAGTTTTTTGTGTACAAACATGTTGTGGATGTGCGCTAAATTCAAAACTTCTAATTACATAGCTAAAACTAGAAACGGTAACTGCAGATTGCTTGCCAGATTTTCCATTTATCTGCAAGTTATGAAAACTGGTCAAGAAAACGTTATAGGCATCAGTCCGCCTTGGCTCAGAGTCGGAAGGTTGTGAGTTCAAGCCCCACTCCAGGACTTGAGCACAGAATGAACACTGACATTTCAGTGTAGTGCTGAGGGAGTCTGTACTGTACTGTCCGAGGTGCCATCTTTCAGATGAGATGTTAAACCAAGGCCCTGTCTGCCCTGTAAGGTAGATGTAAAAGATCACATGGCATTATTTGAAGATGAACTGGGGAGTTCTCTTGCTGTTCTAAAATGAACAGGCTATCTGGTCATTTATCTCGCTTGCTGTTTGTGAGACCTTGCTGTATGCAAATTGGCTGCCACAATTCCATACATTACAACAGTGACTACACTTCAAAAAGGTACGACTTTGGCTGTGAAGCACTTTGGAATCTCCTAAATTTGTGAAAGTCAGTATATAATTGCAAGTTCTTTATTTTCTTTTATCAGGAATCCTAAAATACACACAGCTCAGATATTGATACGTAGTGTATATTTGGTTCTGCAAATCAATTTGTACTTCAGATTTGAAAGGTCGAAAATTATGATTCAAATCCAATGTATGAAAAATGCACATGGATGAGCAAAGAGATTCTCCACAGACCCATAAATCAAGCTCTCAACTACCTACCTTTGGCCCTCCATTCACCACAATACCTCTGCAATTGCTCAACCACTCCCTTCCCTCCACCTTTGATGCTCATGTCCTCAGAAAAACCTTCACTGTCTTCACATCCCGGTCATTCCTCCTAGTTTGGCCTTCATCTTTGTTTCCTCAAGTCAAAGGAGTGCAGACTTGAACATATCTGGCACATAACTGTCTTAGCCGTCCATAGCCAGACCTGCCTGGACCACTTCAAGCTCTACTGGGCCTCACTCACCTCTGCCAAAACCCTCACTACCCTAGTATCCTCCTGAAGAGCAAAGACAGCCCCTGACTTATTTTATCCACTGCCAACTACCTCTTTAAACTCATCTCCCTTGTCCCCTCCACCTTCCAACAAATGTGAGGAACTCCTGGATTTCTTTGTCACCAATATAGAGACCATCCATTCAGCTGTCTCTACTTCTTCCTCCTCACCCCATCCACCAAGCCAAACCTCCCACCATGGCCTCCCACCTAAGCTGTGAACCTCCATCTCTCTATGTCTATCTATCTCTCGTTTCTTTCCCATCTCCCCCCATGCCCTCTCCGAGCTCATCTCATCCGTGGGTGGAAATAAACGATCCTGTGGCACTTTTTGAAGAACAACAACTACTTGCATTTATATAGCGCCTTTGAATAGTAAAACGTCCCAAGGCGCTTCACAGGATTGATTATTAAACAAAATTTGACACCGAGCCACATATTAGGACAGGTGACCAAAAGCTTGGTCAAAGAGTTAGGTTTGAAGGAACGTCTCAAAGGAGGGAGGTGGGAAGAATTTCAGAGCTTAGGGTCTAGGCAGCTGGAAGCACGACCATCAATGGTGGGGTGAAGAAAATCGGGGATGTGCAAAAGACCAGAATTGGAGGTCTCAGAGGAATGTAGTGCTGGAAGAGGTTACAGAGATAATGAGGGTCAAGGCCATGGTGGTATTTGAAAACAAGGATGAGAATTTTAAAATTGAGACTTTGCTGGACTGGGAACCAGCGAGCGCAGGGGTGATGGGTGAACGGGGCTTGTTGCGAGTTAGGATATGGGCAGCAGAGTTTTGGATGAGCTCAAGTTTACGGAGGGTGCAAGGTGGGAGACCGGCCAAGAAAAAATTGGAATAGTCAAATCTAGAGCTAACAAAGGCATGATGAAGTTTTCAGCAGTAGATGAGCTGAGGCAGAGGCTGCGACGGTAACCAACTAGTGTTAAACTCCAGCTGAATAATCCTCCCAAAAAGCAGAAGTCTCATTTAAGGTCTGGTAAGAGCCTGATCTGATTATTATATCTGGAGGCAAGGGGGCGTTGCTAACCCCTCCGGACCATTGGGGAATTTTTCGGGGGGTCAGCGAGCGCAATTGGTGGCGGGTCGGGTGGGATAAATCATTTTTTGACAGCGGGTAGGGAACCTGCTGTCAACCCACCTCCACGCTAGTCTCCCAGATGTCGGGTCTGTCAGCGCTGAACAGACCCGACACCAAGCGGCAGGAGAGGCAATTTAGATCATTAAGAGATTGTTAAGAGGCACTTAAATACTATTTTAAGACATAACTGTACCCCCCCCCCCCCCCCCCCCCGCAATGGTGATGAGTGTGAAAGGAATGGCTTGGACATTGTAGGGATGCTTTATGGTGCTGGTGTGGGGTGGCAGCCAGGGTGTACAGCGTCAAGTGAAGTAAATCTGGCCATGATGAAGCCATCCCTGGCCTCCGGGCAGTAATGTGGTCGGGTGCTGATGCCCTCTGTCCTATGCAGCATCAGGTGATTGCGGAGAAGGTTGGTGTTGTTGCTGGTGCTGTTGGTGTGCCTGGTGTTGCTGATGTTGGGGCTGATCGTGGTGGGATTCTGAGGACCAAGGTGAGACTGTATAAAGGGCACCCATGTTGATGGAATAGATGGCAGGTGAAGTAGAGATGACAGAAGCATTCTGTCAATGGTGAGAGAGGTTCTTCCAATGAGGTAAGAGTGAATGGAGAGTGGAAAGTCGAAAGCCTGCAGAATCTGTGCTGGAAATGCAGTGAGGAGCAGCTTGTGGCTGAGGAAAGTGATGATCTGTCAGGTGGGAGCTTTTACTGTACATTTGAAGCTGTCAATATCAGCTGGAGGAATGGCCACTGAATTCCCGCCTCAGGTTGACAGACGTGGTCCCCAAACAGCATGGTCCCCATAGCCATGAAGTTAAAGTGAAACGATAAGTTAAAAAAGTCTGTTAATGATCTGTCAATTAGATGGTAATGAGATTAATTGGGCTCCCGCCGCTGCCTGTCGGGTCTGCTCAGCGCTGACAGACCCGACATTGGGAAAGGCGCGTTGTGGCGGGTTGACAGCGGGTTCCCGACTTGCTGTTAAAAAAAAACACTTTCCCACCCAACCCCGCCACCGATCCCGCCCACTGACCCCCTGGAAAATTCCGGCCTGTGTTTCTCCCTCCACAGATGCTGACTGACATGCATTTTCTGTTTTTATTTACTACTTGAGGAAGCCATTTTGTGTGCTGCTACTAAAGTTTGGTGTCAATTTGTCTGTATATTGATCTCTTTAGTACTTTGGAGTTTCAATCAGGATGTGTTGCTGCTAGTTTTATTCAACTTTGCTCAAAGTATTGCTTTGTAAATGTGATGTGGATTTCCGAATGGGAATCTCTCTATTCTTATGCCATGAAGAGAAGGAGGAGGAGGACATGGAAGAGGTTTGATTGGAGGGTTTAGTGTCGGGTATCACAGAAGGCATGTTATCTTATACACTCCTATCCACACACCAGAACTACAGTCTAAGAAAGTCTAACTTAGACTTTATTGACTTTTCAGAAGGCAGCATTTCCCGGAGGCTACTGGGAAAATATGTCAACTACTGACGAAGATCTGCAGTCCACTTCCAACAGGAGAACGGCACTACTTGTACCAGTCAAGGTCTGAACAATGCCTTGAATTTCTTTGTGACTGGGTATTTCCAGGCAGCATGTGATGATCTTTGTCATGTTATTCAGGCAGATGCTCACCATTGCATAAAGAAGATCACTGATGCTTAATTCAGGAGGCTATGCAATTCATATCCTTCTCAATGGAACTAGGAAAACAAAGGTTCCCACAAGTGTAAGGAGCAATTGACAGAATTCTTGTGGTGCTCAATTTTATGAAATGGAAAGGTTTTTATTCTATTAAGGTACAGCTAGTGTGCACTACCAATCACTTTACCCTGCACATCAATGCCCGATTCCAAAGAAGTTGCACCATGCCAACTCTCGTGACTCAGAGCCATGTATCCTGATGGTTGATTGATGATCGGGGCTTCTGATGCTGCGCATAAGCTCAGAGGTGCAACTAGTCCTTGTCATTACTGACTAAATAGTCCCATCCAGGTCTTGAAAGTCCTGTGTAAGTGTTGCATTCGGGCTAACTCTAATGGCAGCTATTGAAGCAGTGGTAGCTTCCATTTCGGAAGCCAGCAATGTCTTTATGAGATGTTCCTGGTGTCTCCATGCAGAAATCTCTTGGGCTGTCACATCTCCAGGATGTTCTGCAGGTCATGGGATATTTCCCACATTGCAGTTAGTGAACTTCTTCCATTTGCTCATAATCTCAACCATTTGTGTGGAAACCATCTTTATTGTTTGCTTCCTGATCTTAGCTCTTTTGAAGACTGTGCCCCTGAGATTTGGGTTCTTCGGCTGAGGGTAATTTTTCTACCCCTGTGGTGAAACGGCACTTTCCTTCTCTTTCACTCCCAGCTCCTCATTCTCACTAGTGCTCAGTGCATCACCTGGTCAAAATCCTTCTGACCCAAGTGTGTGTCTCTGTGCTGGTGCTTGCACAAGTAAGATGCCATGATGCAGTTGGTGATGAAGTGGAAGGAGTTACGAACATACGAACAATGACACACAGGTAAAGACCCTCTGGTCCATCGAGCCTTTCCCATACAATTGCGATACCTTGTGTATCACAATACTTTCCACCCCACCTGAAACTATGTGATCTCCTGGGAGAGGCAAAAAATAGATTAAAAACCCAGGCCAATTTGGGGGAAAAATCTGTGAAATTCCTCGCTGACCCATCTAGGTGATCGAAACCAGTCCAGGAGATCACTCTGGGCCTGAATTCCCTGCAGTACCTACCTTCCGTAAGAGGTGATCATAGAAATTTAGAATCATAGAAATTTCAGAAGGAGGCCATTCGACCCATCGTGTCTTTGTTGCTGATCTCCGCCCCAGCCAGAAACAGGTCCAGCTCTCGCTTGAATGAATTCAGTGAGGCTGTGGAACTGGCAGCACATTACCCAGTGGAAGTGTCTGGATGGTCATCATCATGGCTGGCCCCTTCCAGCAAAGCCTCGCCTATGGTGTGAAACATAGAAGAACTTGTTTAGCTGCAGAAACAGTGACATTCTCCCTTGAAGAAATGCGGCTGAGTGTAAAGACATTGCAGTATTTGAGAAAGCACATGAAGCTGAGACTAACTATGATGGGAATTTCAACGCTTCCGTCAGCCTTCTTTTCCCAACTTGCCTCCAACCTCCCACTCTCCCACAGGCCATCTGATATCTTCCCACTACTTGCAGCGCCTCTTCTTCACGTGTGCTCCATTTTTAACACTGCTGCTTTCCCTTGGTTGTATTTCTGTGATACTGATCATAGACCATTTTTTTTAGAGGGAGAGAAAGGTACATGAGTGGCATTGGTAATTTTCTTCATAGGATCGCATGAAATTAAGGATAGTATTAGATCCAAAGAGGAGTCATATAAAGTTGCCAGAAAAAGTAGCAAGCCTGAGGATAGGGAGCAGTTTAGAGTTCAGCAAAAAAGGACCAAGAGATTGATTAAGAGGGGAAAATAGAGTATGAGAGTAAACTTGCAAATAACATAAAAGCAGATTGTAAAAGCTTCTACAAGTATGTAAAAAGAAAAAGATTAGTGAAGACAAATGTAGGTCCCTTACAGTCAGAAACGGGAGAATTTATAATGGGGAATAAGGAAATGGCGGAGCAATTAAACAAATACTTTGGGCTGGATTTTGTCTTGGGGTCGGGTTGGGGTCGTGTTACCCACATTTCGTGTTGCCCCCCCTGACTCCAGATTAATGTGGATGAATGATGCGATTTTAACTTAATTGGCCAATTGAGTTCCAACATGTGGGAACCCATGGCCAATGAGTTATTCCAGTCTGAAAGTCGCCTCCGATGACGTCATCATTGCTGCTGCATTTAAGGTCTGCAGCAAGCCTTGCTTCCTCTGCAGGCTGCCAAGCTTTTGGACCTGTAATCTAAAAACCTGCAGCAGGAATGGCCAGCCAACGGCCCAGGGCTGCTCCCAGATTCCATGACGTTGCCCTTCAGGCTTTGGTGGATGGAGCAAGAGCCAACAAGGTGCTCTTCCCCTCCTCAGGGAGGAAGAAGCCTCCCCAGCAGACAAAGGCTGTGTGGGTCCAGATCGCTCAGGAGGTCACCTCTTTATCATTGACATGCAGAACCTGGATCCAGTGCAGGAAGAGGTTTCATGACCTTCTACGTACTGCTAAAGTGAGTATGACTTTCCCTTCACCCTCAATCTGATCCCCATTGCCTCTCCTCACCAGCACTCAGCTTTAGCAACCTCTTCCTCCATATCCCACTTGACACTGACATCCATGCACCCTTACCCATTCCCTCTCCCTCTATGGTCACATTCACCTTACTATTCGACTATGCAGCCCTCACACTCCCTATCATTGTCATGCTTTGAAAACAACTTACAACACACAGGGAGGGCCCTTAGTCTCACCAGCTCAATCCATCTTTGTCTCCTTCTAAGCATCTGTGCTATGGATTCTCTACACTCACTCCTTCAAACTCACTCAAACTCCACTTGTCTCCCTCATTGCAGGAAAAGAGAGCTCACAATAAAAGGGAAAGAACCAGGACAGGAGGAGGCCCACCCTCATTAGCCCAGCTCACCCCCTGGGAGGATGTGGTCCTGGAGATTGTGGGCGTCAGGAGGAAACGCAAGTGGGGGACGGACAGATGGGTGCGTCAGAGCAAGCTGGTGACTGAATAGTGTTCCATCTCTCTCATTGACGTTGCATGAGTCGCTGATAATGAATCTGAAGCTCTAACAGATGGATTTATGATCATCTGCAATATGCAATGTGCATGTAACCTTGGCATCACATCTCTGACTCTTTCCTTTACTCCCCCACAGGACCATCGCAAGCACCCGTCCCCACTAGCCAGGAGGAGCAGCCTGAGCAGACAGACTCCTCAGAGGAAGCTGCAACCTCTGAGGGCGCAGCGTCAGCAGAACTAAGCGCACCCAGCACCAGCGCAGACACTCACACCTCGGTGGGACCCTCGGGACATAGAGTAGTGTTGTCACCTGGTGTATCACAGCTCACAAGTGAGCATCAGCAGATGGTGGAGACAGGGACAGCAGTGGAGAGTCCTAGTCGGAGGGCGCAGGACTCTCCTAGCTCGGCTCAGCTGCATGTCGACCCTGTGCCTCCGGGTCCATCCAAAAGATCAGCAGTGCTGGGACTCCAGGAACAGATGCAGGAGTCTCTGACAGGTTTTGTCTCCAGGGTCGCTGCGAGCGTGGAGCGAATGGAGGAATCCATAGCGAACATGAGCAGAGTCTTTGTGGAGTCATTGGCGCATGAACGCATCACCATGGAAAGGATGGCAACCTCCATGGAGTTGATAAGTCGCCAGAGTGCAGAAAACATGGTGAGTGTTCTGAATAGAATGACATCTCTGGAGGAGCGATGGTCATCTATTGAACAGAGAAACCAGACCTTCATGGAAGTCCTTCTGAGTAGGACTTCCAGTGCAGATACGGGTCCCCATGGCCGCCCTGATGTGCAGCAAGGTGCTCTCAAGCCACTTGCAAGCGCTGAGGTGGACCTGACCCATGAGAGGGATGTTGGTGGCACACAACAAGGAGGTGGGGCTCCTCTCCAAGCGCTCACAGTTCCATGCCACTGACAGGTCCTCACTCAGAGCCCCACCAGAGTCCGCACCCAAGTGAGATCGGCGTCTCAACCCCTGCCAAGCCGCAGGAGCAGCAGACTGTTGCCGAGCCCTCTCAGGTTCGCAACCCCAGAGGACGCCCGCCAAAGGAGACAAGACAGGAGCAGCAACAAAGTGAGCAGGGGGCCTCCACTTCTGCTGAAGCCATGCATAAGAGAAAGAAACTGCACAAATAGTCACAAGGGTAGTCACTTGGGTGAATTTTGATGTGTATAAAAAGCCATCAGGTGTAAAGTGTAAATAAAAACTCTGATGGCTACAGCTGCAGTTGTGGCGTCTGTCATTTCGCTAATGGGACTTCCACAATGAGGCCTTAGGATAACTTGCAATTGTCAGTATGGTGGTCACGTTGTTAGGGATCCGTTGGGTCTGGGCCATTGTCGTAGCTCTGGAAAGAAGCTGCGAGGCAAAAGTGCATTCTTGTCTAGGCTAAGCAAATCTGGCCAAGATGAGTGCGTTCCTTGCATTCCGGGCAGCTATGGTCTCGCGTAATGCTGCCGCTGGTTGAGGGGCCTCTGCAAGTTGTTCGTTCTCTCTCCTCCTCCTCCTCATCTGAGGAGGCTATGTGAGGAGCCACTTGGTCCTCCGGCATCTGTAAGCCACGACGCTGAGCCATGTTGTGAAGTGCACAGCAAACCACGACGATTCTGGAGACCCTGGCTGCTGAGTATTGCAGGGCTCCACCTGATCTATCCAGGCATCTGAAGCGCATCTTCAGCATACCGATGGTTTGCTCGATTATGAATCTGGTGGAAATGTGGCTGGAGTTGTAGCTCTCCTCAGCTGCGTTGGATGGGCTCCTCAACGGCGTCATTAGCCACGTCCTCAGGGGATAGCCCTTGTCTCCAAGTAGCCATCCGTGAAGTTGGTCTGGCGGACTGAATAGCGGAGGCACACTAGACTGGCGCAGTATGAAGGCGTCATGGCAACTGCCAGGGTACTTGGCACAAACATGCAGAACTTCCTTGTTGTGGTCACACACCAGCTGAACGTTGAAGGAGTGGAAGCCCTTGCGGTTGACAAAAATACCTGGATTGCGATGGGGTGCCTTAAGGGCCACATGTGTGCAGTCAACGACGCCCTGCACCCTTGGAAAGCCTGCCAGATTAGCTAATCCAACCGCATGCGCCGTGACACTTGCTTGATCCTTGGTGAAATGGATGTGATTGTGCGCGATGGCAAAGAGGCCATCGGTTACCTGCGTGATGCAGGTGTGTGCGGCCGCCTGGGAGATGCCACAGATGTCTGCTGCTGATCCCTGGAATGAGCCTGAGGCAAAAAAGTTGAGTGCGGTGGTGACTTTGACGGCCACTGGTAAGAGGCGTCCACCTGGTCCTCTGGGCTCCAGGTCTTGTTGCAGCATTGCGCAGATGTCACCCACTACCTCTCGCGAAAGTCAGAGCCGCCTTTGGCACTGCTGCTCAGACATGTTGAGGTAGCTGACCCTCTGTCTGTAGACCCTGTTTGGGGGGTATCTCCTGCGCCGACGGCCTTCCATGCGCTGGCCCCTTCTGTCCTGTGCAGCTTCAGGTGGGTGAGCAGCAGCTTGGCGCTCCTGCTGTTGCTGCTGCTGTTGGTGGTGCTGTTGTTCATGGTTCTGCTGGTGCCGCGGCTGTTGTTCCTCCTCATCGGATACCCAGGAGGGAAGGAAATAAATGGCTCCCATGCCTCTGGTATATGTCTCAGTTGAGGAAGCCCTCAATGAGGGTGGCGAGAGGGGTTTCCCAGGAGGTCACACTGGAGATGGGTGTCAGGCTCCAAACTTCCAGAGCTGTGGTTATGCCTTCTAAAAGTTCCCCCAGACCTGTTACAACAAAGTCCTGCCACCTGCAATTGATGGCTGATCAAATCTCCTATTTAAAGGTTGAGCTGCAGCTGAGAGTCAGCAATCCACTTGTGCTCCCGCCAGGTTTCACTGGAGTGTTTCCCATCAGGCGTGCTTCACGTGGGAAAAGGGTTAAACTGCCTAAAATGCTTCAAAATGGCATTACTGAGCCACTTTAGGGATTGTTAAGGCCGTTAATGGCCTCTCCCGCCTCTTGGAGGCGGGACGGAGTCGGGAACCCCGCGACCCATTTTGTCAAAATTGCGTGGAGGCGTGTTGGAGTCGGGATGGGGTCGGGACCCCCGAATCTGCTACTTTAACCCCCCCCCCACGCCTCCAAACCCGACTCCATGGGTCATTCAAAATCCAGCCCTTTGGTTCTGTCTTCACGGAAGAGGACACAAATAACTTCCCAGAAATGCGAGGGAACCAAGGGTCTAGTGAGAAGGAGGAATTAAAGGAAATTAGTATTAGTAAAAAAATAGTGCTGGAGAAATTAACGGGACTGAAAGCTGATAAATCCCCAGGACCTGATAATCTGCATCCCAGAGTACTAAAAGAGGTAGCCATGGAAATAGTGGATGCATTGGTTGTCATCTTCCAAAATTCTATAGATTATGGAACAGTTCCTGCAGATTGGAGGGTGGCAAATGTAACCCACTATTTAAAAAAGGAGGGAGAGAGAAAACAGAGAACTACAGACCGGTTAGCCTAACATCAGTAGTAGGGAAAATGCTAGAGTCTATTATAAAGGATGTGATAACAGGACACTTCGAAAATATCAACGGGATTAGACAAAGTCAACATGGATTTATGAAAGGGAAATCGTGTTTGACAAACCTGCTGGAGTTTTTTGAGGATGTAACTGGTAGACTAGACAAGGGAGAACCAGTGGATGTGGTGTATTTGGATTTCAGAAGGCCTTTGATAAAGTCCCACATAAGAGGTTAGTGTGCAAAATTAAAGCACATGGGATTGGGGGTAATATACTGGCATGGATTGAAAATTGCTTAACAGACAGGAAACAGAAAGTAGGAATAAATGGGTCTTTTTCGGGGTGGCAGGTGGTGACTAGTGGGGTACCGCAGGGATCAGTGCTTGGGCCCCAGCTATTCACAATATATATCAATGATTTGGATGAGGGAACCAAATGTAATATTTCCAAGTTTGCTGATGACACAAAACTAGGTGTGATTGTGAGTTGTAAGGAGAATGCAAAGAGGCTTCAAGGCGATTTAGACAAGTTGAGTGAGTGGGCAAATACATGGCAGATGCAGTATAACGTGGATAAATGTGAAGTTATCCACTTTGGTAGGAAAAACAGAAAGGCAGAGCATTATTTAAATGGTGATAGATTGGGAAATGTTGATGCACAGAGGGACCTGGGTGTCCTTGTACACCAGTCACTGAAAGCAAACATGCAGGTGCAGCAAGCCGTTAGGAAGGCAAATGGTATGTTGGCCTTCATTGCAAGAGGATTTGAGTACAGGAGCAAGGATGTCTTACTACAGTTCAACAGGGCCTTGGTGAGACCACACCTGGAGTACTGTGTGCAGTTTTGGTCTCCTTACCTAAGAAAGGATATACTTGCCATAGAGGGAGTGCAGCGAAGGTTCCCCAGACTGATTCCTGGGATGGCAGAACTATTGTATGTGGAGAGATTGGGTCGACTAGGCCTGTATTCACTCGAGTTTAGAAGAATGAGAGGGGATCTCATTGAAACGTATAAAATTCTGACAGGGCTAGACAGACTGGATGCAGGGAGGATGTTTCCGCTGGCTGGGGGGTCTAGAACGAGGGGTCACAGTCTCAGGATACGGGGGAGGACAATTTAGGACTGAGATGAGGAGAAATTTCTTCACTCAGAGGGTGGTGAACCTGTGGAATTCTCTACCACAGAAGGCTGTGGAGGCCAAGTCACTGAATATATTTAAGAAGGAGATAGATAGATTTCTAGACACAAAAGGCATCAAGGGCTATGGGGAGAGAGTGGGAATATGGTATTGAGATAGAGGATCAGCCATGATCATAATTTATCCACGTTATACTGCATCTGCCATGTATTTGCCCACTCACTCAACTTGTCTAAATCGCCTTGAAGCCTGTTTGCTCCTGTATTCAAATGCATATTGAATGGCGGAGCAGGCTCGAAGGGCCAAATGGCCTACTCCTGCTCCTATTTTTCTATGTTTCTAGCTCGTGATGATGAGATGTGGAGTTGCATTGACCCTTTAAATGAAATGTCTTTGAAGTCTAGTAGTGGCCCTTCTGGCAGGCAATGTGAGTTGGCAGAGT
Source organism: Squalus acanthias (assembly GCA_030390025.1). NCBI lineage: Eukaryota > Metazoa > Chordata > Chondrichthyes > Squaliformes > Squalidae > Squalus > Squalus acanthias. Next base: position 83,854,703 of record CM059428.1, on the reverse strand, counting down.
GGTTTTGAGTGAAGAAGGTGCTTGAGTGTTTGCAGAAGTTTCGCTTTGCAGAAATTATTTCCTCTTAACATCCAGATGCTGAGAGAGAAAAAGTGTGAGAGGTAAGGAGCTGAGTGAACGCTCTGAGTGATGGAGGATGTGTATTGACAACAGTGCCTTAACTTACCTTGGCCACCTTTGTGAGGTTATTGAACCTCTTGCTGCACTGTGTGACAGTTCTTGGAGTGGTGCAGGCTGCACTGATCGAATCTGCCACATCCCTCCAGACAGCCTGCACTGCCCTTTGTGGGGTTTCTTGCTCTCAGTGCCCAGCAGTCTGCCTCTTCTGGCCCTCACTTCAGCCAGCAGCACCTGCAAGAGTTGCATCTGAGAATCTGTGGCCTCTTGCAGCTGCAAACCCATTTTTAAAGGCTGCACCAGAACTGTATTTCGTCTCTCCCAGTAACAGTAAACCTATTGGAATTGGTATTACCACTCTAAACTTGCCCTGCATTGCAAATCAGAGCCCCGGGAGGAAAATTCAGCAGATGTAGTCAATCATTAATTTTCAGTTTGTGGGACCTTGCTGTGCTAAAATTGAATGAAATGTGTGCTTATATAACAACAGTAACTGCACTTTGAAAAGTAATTCATTGTTTTGGACTGCTTCAGAACATCCTGACGATGTGGTGTGGTGCTAAATAAATGCAAGTGTTTTCTTTTCATTCTTAAAAGAAACTGAACCTAGTACTGAGTGATAGTGTTGTTGGACTGGAATGAATATTTTTTTAAATTCAAAGATTAATTTATAAGATTACAAGATAGATATAGATGAGCAAGGCCATTCAGCACATCTTAGCTGATCCATCTAAAAAGACAATGGGTGTGAAATTCGGCTTGGTAGCGCCCATGGTTTGGGCACTACGGTTGCTGTTCGGGGTCCAAAATGGCATCCGCTGCGTGTGCGCGTACTTCTGCCATGAATTGCGTGGGATGTCCTATTGGTGAACGCGTTAGCACGTGCACAACTGACATCCACCGAAGTATGCAGAGCAGGCAGATCATGATGTCAATCAGCGTGAACGCTGGTTTGATGCCAGCGCTGCCATTTTGGAGCTCAACGCTCCAGCTGACGCCCTCTCTTAAGCTCGCACAGCTGAACAAATGTTAAGCAGCAGGAAATTTCCCCTCACCAGCACTATTTAAAGGGATCATCAATTACTAACAGTTTGTTATGGTTGATTTCTTCTGGCTGTTAGTACAATTCTACAAGTGTTTGGTGCTTTCCATAGTTGTTTCATGTTGCAAAAGTCTATAGGGAGTGGTATGGCAGGGCTGACTTCAAGGCTTCTGCACAAACCAGTTGCTCCCAGGCATGGGTGCACTAGTAGGCCTTCCCCTTGGAATAGAGCATGGCTGGGAGAATGAGCAGAGGCCACAAAGAGCAGGACAAGCTGCTAGAAGAGGGAGGAGGAAGAGGGGGAGAAGGGCTCTCAGCAGGAGGTCATATCTGCTCAGGGTGTTCAGGGAGCAATTCTTCTACCTGAACCTCAGTGAGGAGCAATATGTGAGACGTCTGTGCTTTAATAAGGATGCCCTCACTGAAATCTGCCAACTGTTGCAGCCACAACTGCAACCTCAGAGCAGGGCAAGGACTGCATTCCCAGTGGCTGTGAAGGTGACTGTGGCGATGAAGTTTTATGCGTTTGGTTCCTTCCAGGCTGGAGATGTTAGCAACATCTCATAGTTTGCCGTCCACTGTTGCATAAGTGAGGTCACTGAGGCTCTATATTCAAAGAGAACTAACTTCATTTCATTCTCTCTTGGAGAGACAGATAGGCAGAGAGCAAGGGTTTTGTACAATTGCAGGCTTCCCCATGCTGCAGGGTGCCATTGATTGCGCGCATATTGCTTTGCGGGTGCCGCATGTCAAATCTGCCATCTACTGGAACTGAAAGAGATTGCACTCCCTCAACGTGCTGCTGGTGTGTGACCATCGGCAGCGCATTATGCAGGTCTGTGCCCGGTATCCTGGCAGCAGTAATGATGCCTTCATTCTGCGGCAGTCTGCTGTGCCAGCTGTATTTTAGTCATGGCAAACCAAAAGGTGGCTACTGTGTGACAAGGGCTATCCGCTGATGACATGGCTGATGACGCAACCCACGCACACGTCTGCAGCATGCATACAATGAAAGCCATGCTGCCACAAGAAATGTGATAGAGCAGACCATTGGCATGCTGAAACAACGCTTCTGCTGCCTGGTCCGCTCTGGAGGAGCCCTGCAGTACTCGGCTGAGCGGGTCTCAAGGCTCATGGTGGTATGCTGCATGCTGCACAACCTCGCCATCCTGAGGGGACAGCCCTTCCCACCAGCTATCAGGTGAGCAGCTGAGGAGGAGGAGGAGGATGAGGAAGGGAGGCGCCAACGTAGACAGCGCCTTTCTGCCTGGGATCTACGTGAAGAGCTAATTCAAGTGCGATACCAGTAACCGCAACCCCAATTCCCTATTCATCAACAGTCCCATACTCCTTACCTTCCCTCTGTAACTGATCAATACATCGTCCTCTTGGCCACAATGCAAAAATAAAAGCCAACACAAAATACACATTGGAAACAAAATTTATCAATCAAATCATGCCATATTCTATACACAATTAAACTAATCACCCTTGTGCATTCCCTTAGTGCCTGTCTTCTGCATGCCTTTGCCTGTCCTATTGCTCCTACGAAGTGCTATCCCAGTGGATGCAGCATGACTGGTGGATGGCTGCTGACTTTCAGTGGAGGAGACTTCAGATGACCTTGGAGGACGACCTTGAGCAGCTCTGGGCCTAGAAGGCCTGGCTTCAGACGGCACCATCTCAGCATGGACAGCAGCAGTCTGGGCTGGCTGGCTGACCAGCAACTGCAAGGGCACTAGCAGAGTGGCAGTGGTGGGAGCACGAACTGCTGTCATCCTGAGAGTGGACGGCAGCTTCGTGCTCCATGGAGCCATTGCCATCCCCCGGGGCGGTGCCTCAGCATTTCTAGTAATCTGTTGGAGGACAGATTGCTGGACTGCTGTGACACCCTGCAAGCCCCTTTGAACACTGGTACCCGCTGAGCTTGCATGAGTGCAGTCTGAGCTTGCATGGTGGCACTCAGACTTTTGGTGGAAGCTGCTTGTGCTGCAATGGAAGCTGAGACATCGGCCATCGGCGCTGCATCAGGGTTGGGCCCACAAGTGTGCTGATGGAGTGGGCCACCACTTCCATGCTGGAAAGGATGGGCTCCAAGCTCCACGCAAAGCCCTGTGCCAAGTTGGTGCTAGACTCCTCCATGTCCTTTAAATTGAACTCAGGCTTTCTGGCAGGCTTCCCAATACACCAAGCATTTTTCTTGTGTACACCCATCAACCTTCTTCTGTACCCTGGCCTAGCGAAGTCCTCATCTGAGTCCTCTGCAGCAGAAATCGTGTGTGACCTCGCCCTCCGGTGTGCTGACACCTGCACTATCTTTGCCCCCTGCCCTGGCTGCAGCGCACTTGTGCCCGGTGTCTCACCACGTGCAGATCCCGCCTCTAATCCTCTAAGGTATGCGCAGTATCAGTATCTGAGCTGGTGGCTGCGAGTGTGAAATCAAGTGACGATATGTCTTCATCATCACCTTTGGTGTTCCTCCACTGCCTGGCCAGGTTGCACTTCTTGGGTATCTGAAAGGTAAAAGACACAGGGTAAGGTTATGATGAGTGGAGGTGGGGAAAGTAAGAGGTGCATGCTTACACCATCTGCAGTTTGTAAGTCAGAGGAGATTGTGGGATGAGGGAGAAGTGGGATGTGAGAAGGAGGAATAGGTATGAGCATACCATCATCTTCAATGGTTTCAGCCATGACCTCAGCAATGGCCATTCCAATAATGGCCAGCACTGTCTCCTCCATGGGATTAGGACATGCAGGCGCCCTGTCCCCCTCTGGCTAGTTCCTGCTGTCTCCGGTTGTGTGCCACTTTTTTTTCATTCATTCCCGGAATGTGGGTGTCGCTGCAAGGCTAGCATTTATTGCCCATCCCTAGTTGCCCTTGAGGAGATGGTGGTGAGCCGCCTTCTTGAACTGCTGCAGTCCGTGAGGTGAAGATACTCCCACAGTGCTGTTCGGGAGAGATTTTGACCCAGCGACGATGAAGGAATGGCGATATATTTCCAAGTCAGGATGGTGTGCAACTTGATGGGGAACTTGCAGGTGATGGTGTTCCCATGCGCCTGCTGCCCTTGTCCTTCTAGGTGGTAGAGGTTGCGGGTTTGGGAGTTGCTGCCGAAGAAGCCTTGGCGAGTTGCTGCAGTGCAACTTGTAGATGGTACACACTGCAGCCACGGTGGAGGGAGTTAATGCTTAAGGTGGTGCATGGGGTGCCAATCAAGCGGGCTGCTTTGTCCTGGATGGTGTCGAGCTTCTTGAGTGTTGTTGGAGCTGCACTCATCCAGGCAAGTGGAGAGTATTCCATCACACTCCTTACTTGTGCCTTGTAGATGGTGGCAAGGCTTTGGGGAGTCAGGAGGTGAGACACTCCCCGCAGAATACCCAGCCTCTGACCTTGTCCTGCAAGAGAGAAGGAAGTGTGTCAGTGAGCGTCGTGCAATCTGATCGGGTAATGTGCTGTCATGGTTGAATAGCTGGCAGTGTGTGAAAGCTGTGAGATGTCGGTGTGAGACTTGCAGCAGTGCTAAGTGTGTGAGGGTGTGGTGGACCATATGGATGTTACGTATGAGCAACGTTCCCTCTAAGCTGCACGGCTGCGCAGCTCTCTGCCGGTCCCGTGTTAAATTTCCCATATTAAATTTCCCATGTTAAATTTCATGCACCTGCGAAACTATGAATGGGCCGGGCACCCAAAAAATGTTTTTGGGGGAGCATTGTGTATGAAACCTGATTGATAGAGATTGTTGGTAGGTGAGTGATGGAGGTGTGGTGAATTGAAGAGTGTCTGAGGCTAGTGGTGCAGTTGGTAGGATATGGCATTTGAAGAGGCATTCATTGACCTTGACCACTCATGTGAGGTCATTGAACTTCTTGCAGCACTGCATCCAGGTCCTCGGGGCTAGATTCCTGGCAGTGACCTCCACAGCTGTCTGCTCCCACTGCCTTTTGACTGTGTGTCTGGAGGGCCTCCTGGCCCCCTGGGATACAGGACATCCCTCCACCTTTCCACCTCCTCCACCAAGACCTCCGTTGCATCGTCAGAAAACCTTGGAGCCCGCTCCCTTCCATGTTGTGCAATTTTTTCACTGTTTCCAAGGTCAGATTCACTTTCTGCACGACTTCTAGCACCTGGTCCAGCCATTCATGCTCTGTGTATGGATAGATAAAAAATCTCAATGATGGAAGAGACTGGGTTGAATTGATCTGACAGACACATTCCTTATGGATGAAACAATAGAAAATTGTAATGTAGATTTTTTGTGATCTAAGTAACAGTTTAATAACAGAAGTGTTAGTCTGTTCAGTATATATGGAAAGGGATTTGAGAGACTGACATTTTCTTTTCCATTGAAATGTAATTTCACAATACCTAGGTATTCTATAAATGGGATTGAGTATTTAAGAAAGTGGTTTAAAAATTTTTAGATAAAGATTTTTCATTGTCAGCTCACTCATTCTGTCGGGTGGAAGAGGTTGAATTTGATGGCTTTAATCAATGGAACATGAAATTAGCATACGTCTGCTGGACTAAGACTAGTAAATTTAACAACAGATGCGTGCCACCGGGAGAATAACTAGCTCACTGAATAGATTACACCACTTAATGTGTAGTCTCATAGTCAGAAAGCTTCTTGTGAAAATAACTTCAAAAATCTGTGCTTATGAGGCACTCTAACTGCATTTGTAACTTTCGTTATGTTGATGAATTAGTAATTGCAGGTGCGCTTTTGACTTATGTCATCAACTGGTCTTTCAAATTGTTTTCAAGAGTTAATTCTACATCTTGAACTGGTAGTGAAGCAGTATTGAAGCACAGATTTTACAGATAATACAGAGATTGCTGACTAGAATTTTTAGAAAAGGGATAGCCTTCATTTATGGGGTAATAGACTGGTAGTAATCGTTGATGATAGGGTAGTGTCATAGCAGTCAAGAGAAACAAGTCTGACACTATCATCTCATAGCAGTCATAACCTCTTCTCATTATTTTTTACTTTTAATATGTTTTTAAGAGCCCTTACTATCCTTCATATTCAAGGCTGAGATAGATAGATTTTTGGACTCTACGGGAATCAAGGATATGGAGATCGGGCGGGAAAGTGGAGTTGAGGTCGCTGATCAGCCATGATCTTATTGAATGGCGGAGCAGGCTCGAAGGGCCGTATGGCCTACTCCTGCTCTTATTTCTTATGTTCTTATGTTTTTATGTACATATTACTTGCTAGTCTATTTCCATTTTCCCTTTTAGCCCTTCTAATCTCGCTTTTCACCTCCTCACCACATTTTCTATATTCATGATTTTCTTCAGTATTAATCGATCTCAAGTTGCTTTGCAATGGCACGGGGTGGGGGGGAATTCAACATCATTTTGCCTGTTTTTCTGGGTGAAAAGTTAAGAATAGGGGATGAATTTCGGGAACGTGTCTCCCGTGCGATTGAATTTATTGCACGGATAATGCTGAGGGAGATTCAAAAAGCATTTGAGGTCCAGCATAGAAGGAAAATAATACTAATAAAATTTAGCCCACTTGGATAGAAATTGGTATCCAGAATGTTCCTGAAGTATTTAGTGGTGCCTGATTTCTTCAGTCTGTAGCACCTTCACATTATCCTTATTTCGATAATTTTCTCATCAAAAGGTCATCTCAAGATGCTTCAGTAGGTTTTTAGCATTCTCGGAAGTCTTAGGATTTCTTATCAATTGAGCTATCAAATATAGAATCATACAGCACAGTAGGAGGGCATTTGGCCTATCATGCCTGTGCCAGTTCGTTTTCCTTTTCTTTTGCCTTTTGAAAGTTATTATTGAATCGTCCCTCTCAGGCAGTGCATTCCAGATCAGAACAACTTGCTGCATGAAAAATATCTGCTCATTTCCCCTCTGATTATTTTGCCAATTACCTTAAATCTGTGTCCTCTAGTTACTGAGCCTCCTGCCAGAGGAAACAATTTCTCCTTATTTACTCTATCAAAACCCATCATCATTGTGAACACCTCTGTTAAATCAGTCAAATCCCATTGAGGACCAATACAAGATGCGACCCTCATCTGTTAGGTTCAAGAAAGCTCTAGCGTGGTTTATTTCTTACAGGATTGCTGTACGTAATGTAAATACTCCTTGTAGGCAGGAATGAACATAACTCTATTTGCAATTCCTAAGGTAGATGGTGCAGCCAGCTTTGCAGTAGAACATTAAACAGATGCCATTTAAGACTATTGTTGTTCTGACACTTTGGCATGACCCAGCAGAGGGCAATTAACTTATTTTTGTTTGGTCCGGTATCCTAGGATATATAGACCACACGCATAAATAACTCCAGAGCCAGTAAAGGTTTTATTTCATGAATATGCAGGTACTGATTCCTTGATTTTGATGCTTCCATGCCCCAGGTATTACCTAGCAATGCAGAATCTAAGAAATTGTTCTGTCATTGTAAGTCTCTGTTTGCATGTGAGTTGCAGTAAAGCTATGGGAAAACTGTAAACATTAGAAAGTTCAGATCTGATTTTTCTCCATATCCAATAACATAAAGTAATTATAATACATGTTTTCTTATGCGGACTGATTAAACTGACTATGATGTTAGATGGCAAAATTAGAACTTATAGATTTATGCGTGGTAGTATTGTTAATGGAGATTTGTTTACTTTTTTCTAATTAGAAATATCTCTCGATGAATTTGACAGAATGCAGATTTGATCAATCTAAATTAATATTGTTCTGATCATTTTCGCTTTCAATACAATAATAGTTTTTTTTTATTCGTTCCTGGGATCTGGACATCACTGGCAAGGCCAATATTTATTGTACATTCCTAATTGCCGTTGAGAAGGTGGTGGTGAGCCGCCTTCTTGAACCGCTGCAGTCCTTCTGGTGAAGTATTCCCATAGTGCTGTTCGGGAGGGAGTTCCAGGGTTTTGACCCAATGACCATGAAGGAACGGCGATATATTTCCAAGCCAGGATGGTGTGTGACTTGGAGGGGAACTTGGAGATGATGGTGTTCCCATGCGCCTGCTGCCCTTGTCCTTCTAGAGATAGAGGTCACGGGTTTGGGAGGTGCTGTCGAAGAAGCCTGGCGAGTTGCTGCAGTGCATCTTCTAGATGGCGCACACTGCAGCACTGGTGGTGGAAGGAGTGAATGTTTAAGGTAGTGGATAGGGTGCCAATCAAGTGGGCTGCTTTGTCCTGGATGGTGTTGAGCTTCTTGAGTGTTGTTGGAGCTGCACTCATCCAGGCAAGTGGAGAGTATTCCATCACACTCCTGACTTGTGACTTGTAGATGGTGGAAAGACTTTGGGGAGTCAGGAGGTGAGATACTTGCTACAGAATACCCAGCCTCTGACCTGCTCTTGTAGCCACAGTATTTGTATGGCTGGTCCAGTTAAGTTTCTGGTCAATGGTAACCCCCAGGATGTTGATGGTGGGGATTCGGCAATGGTAATGCCGTTGAATGTCAAGGGGCAGTGGTTAGACTCTCCTTTGTTGGAGATAGTCATTGCCTGGCACTTGTGTGGCATGAATGTTACTTTACACCTATCAGCCCAAGGCTGAATGTTGCCTTGGTCTTGCTGAATGCGGGCATGGACTGTTTCATTATCTGAGGAATTGCGAATGGAACTGAACATTGTGCAATCATCAACGAACATCCCCACTTTTGACCTTATGATGGAGGGAAGGTCATTGATGAAGCAACTGAAGATGGTTGGGCCTAGGACACTGCCCTGAGGAACTTCTGCAGTGATGTCCTGGGGCTGAGATGATTGGCCTCCCAACAACCAAAACCATCTTCCTTTGTGCTAAGTATGACTCCAGCCAGTGGAGAGTTTTTCCCCTGATTGCCATTTACTTCAATTTTACAAGGACTCCTTGATGCCACACTAGGTCAAATGCTGCCTTGATGTCAATGCCAGTCACTCTCGCCTCACCTCTGGAATTCAGCTCTTTTATCCTTGTTTGGACCAAGGCTGTAATGAGTTCTGGAGCCGAGTGGTCCTGGCGGAACGCAAACTGAGCATTGGTGAGCAGGTTATTGGTGAGTAAGTGCTGCTTGATAGTAGTGTTGACGACACCTTCCATCACTTTGCTGATGATTGAGACTAGATTGGTGGGGTGGTAATTGGCCGGATTGGATTTGTATTGCTTTTTGTAAACAGGACATACGTGGGCAGTTTTCCACATTGTAGGGTAGTTGCCAGTGTTGTAGCTGTACTGGAACAGCTTGGCTAGAGGCGCGGCTAGTTCTGGAGCACAAATTTTCAGCACGACAGCTGGGATGTTGTCGGGCCTATTGCCTTTGCTGTATCCAGTGCGCTTAGCCGTTTCTTGATATCATGTGGATTGAATCGAATTGGCTGATGACTGGCTTCTGTGATGGTGGGGACCTCAGGAAACAATCAGAAAAACTTGGTCTGAAAACTGCTTTGTATTAGTTACTAGCAGAAGTCCTTTCTGCAGCAACATGAACTTTTGCTGAGCATTTTTACTTAATTTTAACTGAAAAGTTAAAATGTTGGTGAGACATGTTGAGGGCTACTGGTTTGCAGTGATGGAATGTCAAATTCCATTTTTGTTGCATGGGATTTCACCATTTTTACAATGTTTCGAGAATCATGTTCTACTATTCTCTCAATTTTTCAATGAAAACCTCAAATCAGTGGCCATGGACATAATGGCCTAGAAATTCGCGTGGCCGGCTTGCCGCAGGGGTAAGGATCGCGTGCGCTCTTACCCACCGCGCCTGCCGTTGTGTTTTGGGCCCACAGGAACTTCGGGTCCCGGGCCTCTCCCAAGAGCTGGCGCGCAGTGCTTGCGTGTTCCAGGGGCGATGCGTCCCCTGGGATCACGTGGGCCATGGAGAGCCAATGGCAGCAGACTATCTTTCATTCATAGATTTGACAGGAGACCTGTCAAATCTGTGAATTGAAATCGGCCCCAAAAGAACAGCTAAACTTCAAATAATTTTTTTTTAAAACCATCACATTTATAAAATAACTATAGTTAAATAAATTAACCACTTTAAACAAAAATTTAAATTTTTGAAAAAATTAAAATACTTTTTAAAAGTTATAAAAATAAACTTACCTTTCTTTAAAATATCTAAAAAAGATAAACCTGTTGAAAATTTTTTTAAATTATACTTAATTAACTACTTACGTTGTTCAAAAGGGGTCTTATGCCTCCTTTTTACTAGCGTAGAATCTTCAATACTTACCCTCGCGTTGAAACCTGAAAAAAAATCTAAGTGTGCTGCGTGCGCGCAGCCTCTAGCGCGCACGTGGTTCACCTAGGAACCGCCCCCTTCACCATACCGGAAGTTCCGGTTTCCCGCGCATGCGCAGTGCATGCAGGAAACCGGCACTTCGGGAATGAATACGGGTGAGTACGGACTGTGTACTCATCCGGGAACGGCCGAATTTTTGGGCCAGTAGGTGAAGCTGCTCAGCTTTGAATCGGAAGGTGTTGAACAGTTACAACACCCTAGCATTCACAAGTTATTTCCTCATCCCAAATATGATATTCAAATTATAATGAGGATGGGCGTAAGGGTATATATAAGGCTTAAATAAAACATTTAATAATCCAAAATCCTGCACATACATCTTAAATGAGTTTATGCAAATATTGGCCCTGATTAAAATGTTTAAAATTAGTTATCAAAAAATTACATTTTTATTGAGGTTGGTGCAATGAATAAAATTGCAATTCAGTACATTTATAATTATTAGAATTCTGTACATTGTATAATTATTTGGGAATTCCATTGCATATCATTAGGGGATTCCCTTCGTAAATGATTGCAATGTAATCCTCCTTTGTCATTAAAGGACCGGGCCCACATTATCCCAGGGACGTTTCCAAACCGCCTGCCTCCCTGGGATCCGTGGGCCTTTACGCTGCCATCCACCTGGAGGCCCGAGACCACAACTCTTTGCAGCCTGGATGCCAGGAGGTACTTTCGGAATTATTGCGCGGGTCGGAGGCGTACTCCAGAGGTACGTCTCCGACCGCAATTTCTCGGCCAATGTGTTTTTGTGCACTAATTATCCTTTTTGATTGGGCATGTAGAAATATTTGGGCTGATTCTATGATTTCCCATTCCCACTGGGAGCACTGGATTGTCGAATTATTTCTATGTTTTGAGACTGTAGTGGTACAATTTCAGTGCTGTACCTTTTAAGTTTGGTATTCTGACTTACCTGTACTTACTGTTTTGTGCTCAGGAGCAATGTTACCACAAATTGGTCTGGCTGACCCGCACAGGCCGCTCACCAGCTTTTCAATGGAAATAACCGCATATGCGCGAAAATTAGAATGGGCTGCGCAGCCAGTTAAAGGGCCCATGCGGGGGAAAAAAATAACAGGGAACATTGCTCAGGAGGTTCATTGAGATGATTTTCTGGAGTCCTTAACGTTATGTTATATAATTAACTTTCTCAGGACAAACTATGATTTGTTCACCAAATGTCTAAGACACCTTTTTTGGATTGTGCCTGCTCATTGTACTAAACAATCTGTAATACTGTGTCAAGTCATCGTTATTGTTATCTTGTATTTTGATTAACAACCTATTGAGAGGTTATGCTATTTGCTTGACTGCATTGTTTCCTGTTATGTCTGATTTGAGCTTTTTCTGTCTTTTGACTCAAAATTCTGACAACAGAAATCAGTTCCTGTGTGGCTAAAGATGAACTGATTCAGATGTAATCAGAAATAACAAAAATAAGGTATTAGCTTAGAAATTGCTGTCGACATAAAGAATAAGGACTGCGACTAGTTCACATTTCCTAATTGCTAACCACAGTAGCCCATATTGCTGCTAGCGGGAGAAGGATTCTGTGTACTAAAGTGCGTAACGCAGGTGAAACAGTGCTTAATCTTATTAATGCCAGTATAATTGCAAGCTAAAGAGTGGGAACAACTGATAATGGTCAGCTTCCACATTGCATGTATGATGTGTTCTTTCCACCCATATAATTTGGGTGTTGGAGCTAAGCCAGCATCTGTTGAGTTTACATAAAGAAACCGATTGTGACAAACGGTGCTACATATACAGAAAGAAAGAAATAAAGACTTGCATTTATATAGCCCCTTTCACGACCTCAGGACGTCCCAAAGCACTTTACAGCCAATGAAGTACTTTTGAAGTGTAGTCACTGTTGTAATGTAGGAAATGCGGCAGCCAATTGCGCACAGCAAGCTCCCACAAACAGCAATGTGATAATGACCAGATAATCTGTTTTTGTTATGTTGATTGAGGGATAAATTTTGGCCAGGACACAGCATAATGGAGATTGCACTCACTGCTCCTCTGCCACTGGGCTTAACCAAGGAAGATGAGCAGGAGCTGAAATGGGCTACCAGAGATATAGGTGGCATCATAGGTCTAGATTTTCCTGGGCTCGTTGGAACCATACGGGGTGGGACTTCGGGCCCACCCATGTAATCATACCAGCAACTGACGGTCTTTTCTTGGCTAACTTCATATGGTGGCAAGGTTTAAAGCAGGAATCCTGCCCCTTACTGGTTCTCTACTGTTGCGAGGGAGGGAAATAAGGTTTAATTGTAGCACTTAAAAGGTTGCACAGAAAATTATCTGAGAAACAGAGGGAGTGAGAGCACAAGAAGAGGATTCAAATGGCAAAAAGAGGAGCAGCATCAGGGGTGTCTGCAGCAATTAAAGCCCTAAAGATTATCAGAAGAGGTAATGTTGGCACAGATAAGGGCAAGAAGAAACTGGTGAACTGAAAAGGTGCTGCAGGCAGTATGGAGGGAGGTGGTGCAGGTAGTCAGTGCTACCGCAACTAGCATTACAGCGCTGGAAACATTTTAATGACCTCACAAGGTTGGACTAAGTAAGTAAAAGCACAATTACCCGTGCAGATCCGAAAATAATGCTGGAACCACAACTCACCTCCACACCATCCTGGTCCACACAGTGTAAATTAAGTGATGACTGAGACAGTTAATATGCAGAGGTATGTTGCCAACCTCACTCTCCCCAACTGCACATCCCTCCACAACCATTCCACTGTTCCTTATCCCACTTACTGAGATCAAGGGTGGTAGTGTTTGAGTGAAAAATCAAGAGACTGCATAAATAAGAAGGCCAAAAAATAATGGCAAAATGTTTTAACCTTCCGGCATCTAATAGTAGAATCCCAGGTGAGCCCCACATCCACCAGTCAGCCTGCTTTTCCGATGTTCTGCCAGGTTGGGAACAAGGAAACTCCTGGCCTGTGAATGCTCTCCCCTGTCATGCCCCTTCTGATGCTGGTGCCTAGTTTGGGGTGCAGGGAAGGAATTGACCTCAATAGGGTGGGAGAAACATCGTGAAATTTATTCAACAAGATAATTGGTGGGTTATCAGCAAGCATATATTCCTGAAAGACAAGTGGTACTTCTGTAATGATACGACCATGGCCTACGAAAGGATCTGGGACCAGTAATATACAAAAAGAGAAGGCTTTTGTAAGGTTAAAGAAAAGTGGCTAGAATGAGGAATGAGTATTATAGAATAGTGATGCCCAATAGAAATCGCTGACTAGCTACAGGTGTGGCTACAGTGACACCACTTTAGCCACATGCACTAGTTATAGTACAAACGTCTTACATACACTCGCACAATACGGATAACAAACATCTACCACCATTCAGTAACCAAGGAAATAAAGCACTCACATTCAAAAAACACTCGCACACTCTTTTGTCTTATCATTTTACCAACACACGCACAAATAGGTTAAAGTACACAGACACGTGCATTGTGAATGTGTATTGAGATCACATGCCCAATGACAGAGTCTATTACTTGTTTTGTGTATAATCAGAAATGCAGTTAGCACATATAGATTCCCAAGTAGCCAAATAAGGCGAGTGGCTAATGTATTGGACAACACTGCTATAGAAAGCAACAAAAGGAGACCAAGAAAATAATAAGGGCAAAGAGGGAATATGCTGCAATGGTATCAAGGTTAATAGCAAAGGTTTTTGTAAATACATCAAGAAAAAGAAAGCGGTAAAGAAGGAGTTAGGCTATAAAAAATAGAATTAGGCACAACAATAGTCAAAGATAAGATCATGGCAGAACTGTTAAATGAATATTTTGCCTTTCTGTTTAAAGTAGAAATGGAAGATACGATGCCAGAGGTGCAGAGAAGACTAGACTTTAGTGAACAGAATAAAGTTAAACTGAAAATTGTAATGGAGGAACTAATGTATTTGAAGCTAGACAAATCTTCAGGCCTAGTTTCCACATGAAAGTAATAAAAGGAATAGGTGAGGATATTGAAGATGCATAGTTATAATCTTCCAAAGCTCACTGAATTCAGGGATCATACCAGAGAATTGGAAGATACTAAAAACACATCAGTCAAAAAGGTGAGGAAGTGATAAACTCGCTAGCCTGTAGTTCCTTTTTTGTCAGAAATGGGAAAGTTGCTAGAATCGATTATCAGGGACAAAGTAGATGAGCACTTGGGGAAAGTATGATTAATGGGAAGATCTTGTGAAAGGATGGTTATGTCTATTAATCTAATAGATTTCTTTGATAGAGTCACAGAGATGATAGGTAGAGAGTTGAGTTTGAATCATTTTCATGCATCTTCAGATGGTATTTGATGCATGCTGTACAAAAATAATTAGCTAAAATTAAGGCATATGGAACCAGAAGTAATGCCGTAGCATGGATAGGAAATTGACTGGGAGGTAGTGTGCAGACAGTTGGGATAAAATGAACATATGGCAAGTGCTGTCCCCAGGGATCAGTGCTGGGGCCCCAGCTTTTCCTTCTATATATACATTACCTGGATTTGGGAACACAGAGGAGTGTATCTAAGTTTTCAGATGATGATAAGCTAGAAGTTATAAGCCTAGAAATTACTGTTGGTGATAGTAGCGGTCACATGACATTTTTTGTGCTGGATTTTATAGTGACTTTAAATGGACAAACACTTGCACTAAAACAGTGGGCAGAAGAATGTCATCTGATTGCCTTTGGTAATATTGCAAACAGTCATTTCTAAACTATGGTGAATTGTGAAGAAGCAAGTGGAAAATTGCAAAAGGACATAGATAAAGCAAGTGGGCAAATTATGCTATACTGAGGTGCGAGGTAGTACAGTTTGGACATAAGAATGGCAAATGAGAATACAGTCTAAATGGAAAAGCATTGGGGAGTAGATAAGCTATTGGATTTAGTGGTCTAGTTAAATAAGACATGAAAAAATTGGTTTGCAAGTGCAAAAAGCGATCAGAAAGACGAATGGGATACTAGTTTAATTGCAACTGGTATGTAGAATATAAAAGCAGTTCTACAGAGTGATGGCCAGGCCTCATTTGAGGTACTGTACTGTGTTCCGTTTTGGATGCCCCACAATAGGAAGGATATACTGGCCTTGGAGAGAGTCCAGCAATAATTCTCAGGATGTTACCTGGGATGAAGAGACTTGGCAATCATGAAAGAATGAGTAAAGTTGTGTGACATTTTTGGAGAAGAGGAGGTGAAAGACTTTGACAAGAACTACTGGTCCTGCTAGTAGGGAAATCCAGAACAACGGGATGTAAATTTTAAAATTAGAACTAAGTTAGTTTAAAGCAAATTCAGGAAACAGTTTATCAAACAATGAGCTGTAAGAATAGGAATGAACTTTCTGGAAGGTCATAATTGCACAATCAATTGAGCAGTTCTCAAAAGAATTCCAGTAGTTTTCATTTTCAGTGTCTGTTACTCAATTTTGTTGTTTTAGAAACACAGAAACATAGAAACATAGAAGATAGGAGCAGGAGTAGGCCATTTGGCCCCTCGAGCCTGCTCCGCCATTTAATGAGATCATGGCTGATCATCCAAATTCAGTACCCTATCCCTGCTTTCTCCCCATATCCCTTGATCCCTTTAGCCTTAAGAAATATATCTAACTTCTTCTTGAATATATTTAATGAATTGGCCTCAACTGCCTTCTGTGGTAGAGAATTCCACAGGTTCACCACTCTCTGGGTGAAGAAATTCCTCCTCATCTCAGTCCTAAATGGCTTACCCCTTATCCTTAGACTGTAACCCCTGGTTCTGGACTCCCCGGCTATCAGGAACATCCTTCCTGCATCTAGTCTGTCCAGTCCTGTCAGAATTTTATAAGTTTCAATGAGATCCCCTCTCATTCTTCTAAACTCTAGCGAATACAAGCCCAATCGTCCCAATCTCTCTTCATACGTCATACCTGCCATCCCAGGTATCAGTCTGGTGAATCTTCGCTGCACTCCCTCCATGGCAAGAACATCCTTCCTCAGATAAGGCGACCAAAACTGCACACAATACTCAAGGTGTGGTCTCACCAAGGCCCTGTACAACTGCAGCAAGACATCCTTGCTCCTGTACTCGAATCCTCTCGCTATGAAGACCAAGATACCATTTGCCTTCTTAACCGCCTGCTGCACCTGCATGCTTACCTTCAACGACTGGTGCACAAGGACTCCCAGGTCTCGTTGCACTTCCCCTTTTCCCAATCTGTTGCCATTCAGATAATAATCTGCCTTCCTGTTTTTGCCACCAAAGTGGATAACCTCGCATTTATCCACATTATACTGCATCTGCCATGCATCTGCCCAATCACCCAACCTGTCCAAATCATACTGGAGTTTCTCTGCATCCTCCTCACAGCACACACGCCCACCCAGCTTTGTGTCGTCTGCAAACTTGGAGATATTACATCTAGTTCCCTCGTCTAGATCATTAATATATATTGTGAATAACTGGGGTCCTAGCACCGATCCCTGCGGTACCCCACTAGTCACTGCCTGCCACTCGGAAAAAGACCCATTTATTCCAACTCTTTGCTTCCTGTCTGCCAACCAGTTCTCTATCCAAGTCAGTACCTTACCTCCTATCCCATGTGCTTTCACTTTGCACGCCAATCTCTTATGCGGGACCTTATCGAAAGCCTTCTGAAAGTCCAAATACACCACATCCACTGGTTCTCCCTTATCTATTCTACCAGTTACATCCTCAAAAAATTCCAGTAGATTAGTCAAGCATGATTTACCTTTTGTAAATCCATGTTGACTTTGTCCGATCCTGTCACTGTTTTCCAAGTGTTCTGCTATTACATCTTTTATAATGGACTCTAGCATTTTCCCCACTACCGATGTCAGGCTTACCGGTCTATAATTCCCTGTTTTCTCTCTCCCACCTTTTTTAAATAGTAGGGTTACATTTGCTACCCTCCAATCCATGGGATCTGTTCCAGAGTCTATAGAATTTTGAAAGATGACCAGCAATGCATCTACTATTTCTAGGGCCACTTCCTTAAGTACCCTCGGATGTAGATTATCAGGCCCTGGGGATTTATCGGCCTTCAATCCCGTCAATTTCCCATACACCATTTCCCTACAAATACTGATTTCATTCAGTTCTTCCCTCTCATTAGACCCTATGTTCTCCGACATCTCTGGGAGTTTATTTGTGTCCTCCTTTGTGAAGGCAGAACCAAAGTATGTATTTAATTGGTCTGCCATTTCTTTGTTCCCCATTATAAATTCCCCTGATTCTGACTGCAAGGGACCTTCGCTTGACTTCGCCAATCTTTTTCTCTTCACATATCTATAGAAGCTTTTACAGTCAATTTTTATGTTCCCTGCAAGCTTACTCTCATATTCTATTTTCCCCCTCTTAATTAATCCCTTTGTCCTCCTTTGCTGAATCCTAAACTGCTCCCAATCCTCAGGTTTGCTGCTTTTTCTGGCCAATTTATATGTCCTCTCCTTGGATCTTATGCTATCCCTAATTTCCCTTGTTAGCCACGGTTGAGTCACCTTTTTTGTTTTATTTTTATGCCAAATAGGGATGAACAAATTCTGTAGTTCATCCATGCGATCTTTAAACGTTTGCCATTGCCTATCCACCGTCAACCCTTTGAGTGACATTCCCCAATCAATCCTACCCAATTCGCGCCTCATACCATCATAGTTTCCTTTATTTAAATTCAGGACCCTAGTCTCTGAGTGAACTACTACTTCACTCTCCATCTTAATGAAGAATTCTATCATATTATGATCGCTCCTCCCCAAGGGGCCTCGCACAACAAGATTGCTAATTAATCCTTTCTCATTACATAATACCCAGTCTAAGATGGCCTGATCTCTAGTTGGTTCCTCGACATATTGGTCCAGGAAACCATCCCGTATACACTCTAGGAATTCCTCCTCCACAGTATTGTTACTAATTTGGTTAGCTCAATCTATATGTAGATTAAAGTCACCCATGATAACTGCTGTGCCCTTATTGCACGCGTCTCTAATTTCCCGTTTAATGCCATCCCCAACGTCAGCATTACTGTTTGGGGGTCTGTATACAACTCCCACTGACGTTTTCTGCCCCATGGTATTTCTCAGCTCTACCCATACAGATTCCACATCATCAGAGCTAATATCCTTCCTTACTATTGTGTTAATCTCCTCTTTAACCAGCAATGCTACCCCACCTCCTTTTCCTTTTTGCCTGTCCCTCCTGAATATTGAATACCCCTGGATGTTGAATTCCCAGCCTTGGTCACCTTGGAGCCACGTCTCCGTAATCTCAATTATATCATATCCGTTTACATCTGTTTGCGCAGCCAATTCATCCACCTTATTACGAATGCTCCTCGCATTAAGACACAAAGCCTTCAGGCTTGTTTTTTTAACACTCTTAGACCTTTTAGAATTATTATTTACTGTGGCCATGTTTGATTTACACCCTTGATTTCTCTGACTGCCACTTTTGCTTTTCTCCTTCCTGTCTTTTGCTTCTATCCTTGCTTCCCTTTCCTCTGTCTCCCTGCACAGGTTCCCATCCCCCTGCCATTTTAGTTTAAACCCTCCCCAACAGCACTACCAAACACTCCCCCTAGGACATCAGTCCCGGTCCTGCCCAGGTGCAAACCATCCAGTTTGTACTGGTCCCACCTCCCCCAGAACCGGTTCCAATGTCCCAGGAATTTGAATCCCTCCCCCTTGCACCATTCCTCTAGCCACGTATTCATCTGAAATATCCTTCTATTTCTACTCTGACTAGCACGTGGCACTGGTAGCAATCCTGAGATTACTACCTTTAAGGTCCTATTTTTTAATTTACCTCCTAACTCCCTATATTCAGCTTTTAGGACCTCATCCCGGTTTTTACCTATATCGTTGGTACCTATATGCACCACGACAACTGGCTGTTCACCCTCCCTCTCCAGAATGCCCTGCAGCCGCTCCGAGACATCTGTGTTCACTTTTATAAATTTTTCTCTTTTAATTTTGATCTTTTAACTTCAAAAAATTGATGCTCAGATTTTTTTTATTGCTAAAGACCTGAATCATCTATATATTTGTTTCAGATGCTTGCCTTACAGATTATGCTGTGTCTTCTGGACAGGCCTGTATAATATAGTGCCAACAATTAAATATTACATTTCAACTTTCCTCATCTTTAGGCAAGTGTGACAATGTAATTAATATTTAAAACATTGATATATCCACAGTTGTTACTTTTATGGTTCATTTCTAGCAACAAGAAAACTGTAAAAAGCTTTGATAATGAGTCAAAGTTGAGGCTGCGGTATTAAAACGACAGTCACTATAACTGTCACAGGATAAATTGGCTTATAAGTTAGCTGAAAAAACTTATTTCTGGTGTTAGCAAATTGTTTGAAAGGATTCGTTTTAGCTTTAAAAAAAAAACAATGCTACATCAAAAATAACTTTTAAAAATTGGCACTGATACATCAAAATATTTTTTTTTAATGCGGTGCTTTATCGAAAATAATGGTGTCAGCCATTTGACAATATTTGATGTTAGACACTGAAATTTGACTGCAGCAGAAGATCAGAAGTTTCCTGCTGGGTAATTCTTAAATCTTTTTGCTGGTGGTATATTTTGGAGTAATTATATAAAGTACATCATTCACTCAGATTGTTTATCTTTTATGACTAAAGTATAATGCATTCTGCCTGACAGGATTTTGAAAAAGACTACAATGAGTTTAAAGAAAAAATCATGGATTTTGATAGGCAACTTGGGACCGTTCTGTGTGCAGCATTTAAAGACTGCTCAGGTTTGGAGTCTACTTTTAAGGTATGGATTTGTTTGAAGTTGACATGTGGAAAACAATGAAAGTAGATACAAAGGGCTGGATTTTGATACTGGGACGGGTTGGGGTCGTGTCATCCACTTTTCGTGTTATCCACCCGACTGTAATTGGATGTGGGAGATTGATGCAATTTTCACCTAATTGGGCAATTGAGTTCCAGCATGTGGGAACGCATGAACCAATTAGTGTTTTCAGTCTGAAAGTCGCCTCTGATGATGTCATCATTGCTGCTGCATTGAAGGTCTTCAAAGACTGCCTGGCCTTTGCTGTGAGAGGACCTGCAAAATGAGCAGCAGCAGCCCTAAGTCTGCTCCCAGATATTTTTACACCACCACTCCCAGATATGTCTCCTCTCCATGCATCCATATATACATCCATCCACATAGCCATCCATATATGCATCTCCACAGCCAGCCGGCCGGCCGGCCAGCCCGCCTGCCTTCACAATCGTGGTTCACAAAAGGCGTGCTTCACGTAGAACAAGGGTTAAAATCACAAAGGCCTTTCAAAATGGCATTATAGAGGCAATTTAGTGCTTGTTAAGGGCCTTAACAGCCTATCCCGCCTCTTAGAGGCGGGACGGAGTCGAGACCAGCAGACACGATTTAATGAAAATTGCGTGGAGGCGGACTTGTGCCAGCCTGCCAGTTTTCACTATTTTAACCCCCCACACGTCTCCAAACCCGCCTCCACGGGTCAATGAAAATCCAGCCCAAAATGTCATGCTATGATTTTTTTAAAGTCAGAAATGTTTGTACTGTATCGCCTTAATGCATAAAATTATGATTCCATGCTTTTAATAAACATTTTGAATATTTACTTTTATACAAAAAGGCCAATTGTGTAGATACATATTTACAGTGATGTAAAAAAATCCTCATATATCTATACCACAACCATTTTTTAATGAAACTTTATTAACTATGGGAATGCCCCTTTGTTAGGGGCCAGCTTGATATGACTGGGAGTTTGATGAAGCAGCATTGATAATTGGGTTAATAACTGTGGTAAATAGCGTAGATGAGAAATTAATGTGATCACGATAATAGTGCACTAAAAATAGTGCATGGAGAAATTAAATCCGAAAGAGTTATTTCAAGAAGTTCCGTCAAAAAGACTCACTGAGGGAGGCCGTTTTGGGTGCTACTTGGCCTCCTAAAGTTCGAAAATGACGTCCGCAATGTGCGCGCACACGTCCGATGGGAAGTGCAGCGGATGCCATATTTGTAAAGGAGTTTGCGCGCACACATCTAATGACCGGCAGCCGCATGCAGAGCAGGCAGATCATGATGTCAATCAGTGTGCAACGCTGATTTGATACCAGCACTGCCATTTTGGAACTCCACACTGCAAACTACGCCCTCTCTTAACCTCGCACAGCTGAACACAATGTTAAATGGTATGGAGGACTCTCCCTCACCAGCGCTATTTAAAGGGATCATGAACTACTTACAGGTTAGTTGCTGGGTTATTTCTTCTGGCAATTCTACATGTTTTGGTGTGCTTTTCCATACTTGTCTAAAGTTTCAATAGTCTACAGGGAGTGATCTGGAACCAGTTGCTTGCAGACATGGGTGGCCCAGTAGGCTTTCTGCTTGGAATTGAGCATGACTGGGAGAATAAAGAGAGGCCATGCAGAGCAGGACAAGCTCCTAGAAGAGGGAGGAGGAGGAGGAGGGGGAGAAGGGCTCTCAGCACGAAGCTATAGCGGCAGAGGGTGTTTAGGGAGTAATTCTCTTACCTGAATGCTTGAGACGTCTGAGCATCACTAAAGAGGTTGTGACTGAAATCTGCCAACTGCTGCAGCCACAACTCCAACCTCAGAGCAGGGCAAGGACCACATTGCCTGTGGCTGTCAAGGTGACTGTGGCTCTGAACTTTTATGCGTCTGGCTCCTCCTAGTCTGCTGCTGGAGATATAAGCAACATCTAGCAGTTTTCAGTACACTGCTGCTTAAGGGAGGTCACTGAGACTCTCTATACAAAGAGAGACAACTTCATCTCATTCCCTCTTGCCAGAGACAAGCAGGTGGAGCGAGCATGAGGTTTGCTACGATTGCAGGCTTCGCCATCGTGCAGGATCCCATTGACTGCATGCACATTACTTTGCGTGCGCCTCATGTTAACTCTGCCATTTTCCTGAACCGAAAGGGATTCCACTCCTTCAAAACAGGCAGCGCGATGCGTTTATTCTGCGGCAGTCCTCTGTGCCACCTGTATTTGACCCACCACCAATCAAAGGGTGGCTACTGGGCAACAAAGGTTAGTGACTGATAACATGGTTCATGACTCTGGTCTGGAACCCACGCACATGTGCACAGCAGGCCTACAATGAGAACCATGATGTCACAAGGAATATTATACACCATCGGTGTCCTCAAGCAATACATCCACTGCCTGGACCGCTCTGGAGGAGCCATGCCGTACTCAGCTGAGCGGGTCTCAAGATTTGTGGGGGTTCGCTGCATGCTGTACAACCTGGCCATTATGAGGGAGCAACCCTTGCCACCACCTATCAGGAGAGATGCTCTGGAGCAGGAGCACGAGGAGGAGGAAGTGGAGGAACAGGAAGCAGAAGGGAGGCTGCAACATAGACAGTCCCTTTCTACCCGGGCTCTACATTATCAAATAATTAATGAACGATACCAGTAACCTCAATAACAACTCCCCATTCACCAACAGTCCCCCACTCCTTACCTTTCCTCTGACACTGACAATCACATTGTCCTCTTTCCCACACTGCAAAAATAAAAGCTAACACAAATACATATTCCAATTCAAATTTATAAATTAAATTCTGACATAATGCATACAAAAATAAACGAATCACCCTTGTGCATTCTCTTAGTGCCTCTTCCGTGTGCCATTCCTGCTCCAAGGGCTTCCACGAGGTGCTTCTCCAGTGGCTACAGCATGGGTGGTGGAAGGCTGCTGACTTTCAGTTGAGAAGACAGCAGATGGCCTTGGAGGGTGACCTCAAGCAGCTCTGGGCTGTAAGGGGTTTTCTCTGGTGCCGGTCCCCCGTTACACACAGTTCTTGGACATCAGGATTTATAAGAACAAAATACTAACGGCACAGGGTTTTGGCTCAACCTTTGATTTGTTCGTTTATTGAACACACACACACAATTACCTTCCCAGTATAAATCCCTACGATTTATATTAGGCTAACAACCCCAAAATACAAACCGCTCCGCAAGGGTCATTAGCATCGACACAATATGACACAGTTAAATCCGTCCGCGATTTGACTTACATATAAAATACCCAGACTCAGTCACAAAACCCTTATTGTGATCTGACTGAAACTTACAACTTACTCAAACTCAATCACAAAAACCCCCTCTATGATTTGACTGAAACATACAATCACCACTCCCGATCGGCTGTCTCCTGTTGATTGTAAGCCCGAATCTTTCTGCTCGCTGTTCTTCCGATGGCTTCCCACACCACTCTCTTCGAAGTGCCTCTTACTTTAAACCAAAACCAACTTGCAGTATCTTGAAACACATTTCCTGCCCTTCAAAATGTGTGAATGTCTTTAGCAGAGAACTCTTGATGGCTAATTGTCCCTCGTATTGTCCATTGATTAGAGATACCTTTCTGACAATGCAACCTTCCCAAGGTGACTGCATATGCTAGTTGTTGGTTTCTGTTCGCATTCGTATTCAAATGGTTCAAGGCCCGGCCCATTGTCTAGGCCTGCTAGTTATTCTGGAGCCATGGTCTTCTTTAACAATATAATCCCTTAAGGGAAATGAATATGCGAATGTTCTTGTTCAGAAGCATTCGTATTTTAGATTGTCTGTGATCATTGATATCCAGTCTCTTGATGGTTTGTCTGCAATATTTGAATTAACCCTTTATTGCCCATCACTTTTTGCAGGCAGTTCTGGGTTTTTATATTTCATCGTCCAATTTTTACCGTTGGTGGGGAGGAACGGATCCTACATCTTCCCCCTTTAATATCTCTTACATTAGAGATATTACTTCCGTCCATTCTTCTGCCGTGGAGGGTGCATTGTTGGTCCCTGCCAAATCCCACATTCCTTTTTTTTACACATTCTATACATTTGATTCTATAATCCCAAATCCCCTTTATACAGTCTTTCCTGTTTTTCTCTTTTTACCCTTCGTCTCATTGTACACGATAACCAGAATAGATATAACACCATAATTAATTGCACAATTATCAATACATGTGAGGCAATTCAGATCCAGGGAGGAATTTCAGTATTAAACCCAATGTCCCACCAAGGTGGGGTGGTCATTTCCCTGATCTCTCTCGCATTTCTCTATTTTCCTGCTGGAGAGTGTAGTAATGTTTTTGGGAAACATAGAAACTAGGAGCAGGAGTAGGCCATTCGGCCCGTCGAGCCTGCTCCACCATTCAATACGATCATGGCTGATCATCCAAATCCAGTACCCTGTCCCTGCTTTCTCACACAGAATCCCCACATCGAGCCTGCACCTATCCCACCCTATCCCCGTAACCCCACGTATTTAATTCCCCCTAACATATCCCATCCTATCCCCATAACCCCACATATTTAATCCCCCCCTAACACTAAGGGTCAATTTATCATAGCCAAATCAACCTAACCCGCACATTTTTGGACTGTGGGAGGAAACCGGAGCACCCGAAGGAAACCCACGCAGACACGGGGAGAATGTGCAAACTCCACACAGACAGTCACCCGAGGTCAGATTCGAACCCGGGTCCCTGGCGCTGTGAGGCACCAGTGCTAACCACTATGCCACCGTGTTGCTCCACATCCTTTACCAGTTTTGTCAAATGCTCAGGTAATGGCGGGATATCATACCCGAAATGTGATATATTAATCTTCTCGTAATTCCTGCCCCTCAATCTCATTACCCTCTCCCAGTATCCTCTTTAGCTGATCCCGTAAGGTATTGACCTGCTTTTGCAGCTGGGCATCATCTATACTATTGACCAGTGACGTCCCCATATTAAACACCGTGGCCGTGTCATTGATCAATCCCCTCTTCCGTCTCCCCAAACCGGTGTGACTGTTGTCAGCTCGTTTATACAAATCCTTCCGACTTTCATCCCCATAGTTCAACTCGTAGAATTGCCGGAACATTTCATTTAGTAGTTTCTCGTACAATTTTTTCATTTCAGCTGGGCACCACCGGGGTAGCCGTACCTTTGTCAAATTATGGATGACAGATGCTACCTCGTAATGCACGTCATGGTACAACACCTTCCCTGTTGGAATCAGTACTAACCCATTCCTAGGTCTGGGTGTCGTTATGGGGCACTTAACCTCTTTATCCCGTGTCTTTGGGGCTGATGGTAGGGGCTTCTTATCGTGCGCTACTAGTTCGGTAGCATTGACTGCATTTGGAGGATCTGGGACCACACACGAATCGAAACTCTGAGTCCAGCCTATTCCAGACCCGGAATCTTGCCATTGCCGTTTAAAAGCAATGGACACCCCCTTCTAGCATTTACATTCCGATCCTCTCACACACACATAAACCCCTTGTTCCTCCTTCCACCACTTGTCCCAACATAATTTCACCCCCCCCCTTTGTCCCCACAATCGACCTGTACGAGTCGTTCCCCAATCTTTCCCAATTCATGGATTCATCACCCTTTGCCTTGTCTGTATTCCGTAGCCACCACTACCATCCCACGGAGATACTTCCCCAGCATTCTAGGCACACTTGCCTTCCCTCGTTTACCAGTACCTTTTTGGTGGTGATATTTAATTTGGGGCAGGGCACTGATGCTTCACCGAATTTGTAACCAGTGTAATTGGAATATTTAGTGGAATTTGACCCCAACCAACCCGGCCATTCTCCCTCATGGAAGTATGTAGCTATCCCGCAAGTGCCCCGTGCTCTACCTCCCTGTGTTATGGTGGGCCCGGCTCCTCCCATACACCCGTAAGTAAACGACATCGCGATGTCGCCTTGCTCCATCTGTCCTGATCTGATCAGGATTACCAACAGGCCCAGCCACAGAGTGCATTCCATCCTGCGTCCTCCGTTCGAATCGCCTCTGCAAATAAAAGAAAAGAAAAATAGCAACGCTCTGTGAGAGGTCTTCCCTCCACAGGTTAAACTTAGGTTATATACATATTATACATGCTGTGATTGCTGCAATCACCGTGTCCCTTTTTCCTTACTGTCCGGTTGGGACCTCTTGCGGCTCGGGGTCGCTGTGCGAGGAGGCGTCCAAGGCACCCTAGGTCGGGGTGTTCGACTACTCCTTCTCACCGTTCCGCTCTCTGGGTTTTCGTCATCATCCCACAACATGGGAGGAAAACTTACATTGGTCAAACTCATGATCGTTCCCTGAGCTCTGGTTCGTTTTATTCCCCTCTTCCCGGGGTCATAGAGTTTACATTGATTGATGTGGAACCACTTTGTCCGTTTCGGCAGCTGCACTGCGTAAACCATAGGGCTTGCCTTGTCCACTATACTGTATGGCCCCATGTACAGTGGCTCGAAAGCCCCTACCCGGGCATAATTTCTCACCATGACCTGGTCCCCTACCTTCCACTCCTGTACTTTCTGTGGCTCTAACAGCATTCTGTTCTTCTGGTGCTGCCTTCCCATGTTATTTGCGGCTTCCCATTGTACTTTCCTCAAGGTCTCATACAGGTCTTTTACGAACCTGTCCCGGTTTACTTCCCTTGTTTGAGCTTCGGTCAGGACCGGTACCAACACACGAGTTGGGGTCCTCATCTCCCTACCGGTCATCAGCTCATATGGAGAGTGTCCTGTGCTCTTGGAGAGGCTGGCCCTGATATTCATGAGAACTAGAGGCAGGACCTCGTCCCATTTCTTTGGGTACTCCCCTATCTCCTTCCTAAGCCTTTCCTTTAAGGTCCGGTTCATCCTTTCCACTATTCCCGATGATTGGGGGTTGTGAGCCTCATGCCATTTTCCCTGTATCCCTAAAAGTTTCAGGGTGGTCTGCAAGACTTGTCCTGTGAAATGGCTCCCCTGATCTGATTCCACTACCTTGGGCAATCCCCATCGGGAGAACACATCCCTTACTAGGATCTTAGCCATGTTTAACGCTGTGGCTGTTCGACAAGGGAAGGCCTCAACCCACTTAGAGAAAGCATCCACCAACACCAGACAATACTTGTTGCCTGCTTTTGTGGTGGGCAGGGGCCCAATGAAGTCTATTTGTATTGAACGCCATGGTCCCTCTACCCTCCTAACGTGTCCCAATGGTGCTTTTCTACGGTGGGGGTCTGTATTATTCGCAGTGCACACTAGGCACTCCCTGCAATATTCCTTCACCTCTTCCCTGAGATGAGGCCACCAACCCACCTCCTCCACTTTCTTCCAGGTAGTTTTCGGCCCTGGATGTCCAGCTCCCGGACCCCCGTGAGTTAGCTGCATAAATTCCTCCCGGTACTGTGTGGGCACGATCCACCTTTCCCCTTTAAACAGCATCCCCTCTTTGAGCACTTTCTCTGCTGCTCCAAAAGGACCCTCAGTTGGTTCCCCATCTACCCTTTTCCTAATCACCGCATCTTGTGATTGAACCTGGGTCAGGTCTGGGGGCAACTTCACCTCCTGTGGGCCCTCCATATCCCTTATGGCCGCGATCTATCTAGATCGGTATGGGTCCCAAAGTACTCCCTCCCAGGCCCCCTTTTTTGCCAACTCGTCGGCCTTCTGGTTACCTTTCCACTTAGGCTCGGTTTTTGAGTGCGTCTTTACTTTTTGAATGTAATACTCCCCTTTATTGCCCGTAACGCCCAGGATTGTGTTCAGCAGTGGGGCGATTACTAACAGTTTCCCGTCGGCGGACTTGAATCCTTGTCTAGCCCATATTGCCAGATATTCAGTGCAAGAATTACACATGAACATCGAGTCTGAGCATATTGTGTAGGGGGTTGGGAATTCCTCGGGATGCGTTACCACATAAGCTACAGCCGCCAGCTCGGCCTGCTGTGCGCTCAGTGTGCTGGGGAGTTTGATGGCTTTCTCTATTGCAGCCCCTGGGTCATAAATTCCACACCCTGTCCTACGCTCTCCGTTTGTCACCGAGCTGGACCCATCCACATATATATCTCTCCCTGTTGGATGTTGCCCGGCCCGGAATCCCACGTCTACATCCTATACCCCTTCTACCATGCACACGTGATTCGTCCCTGGATAAATCATGTTCAAGGCCAGCTTAGGTTCTGCCAATCTTTCCACCCTCAGGTTCATCTGGGAGAGTAGCAATGTCCAGCGGGCAATACGACGGCTACTCACTGTCCCATCTTTTATTCTCTCGTCCAATAGCATCTGTGTCGGGGTATGACATGTCAGTAAGGTTATTAAAGATGACCCTGTAAATAATTGAAAACTTTTGACGGCCCAATAGCTCGCCAAAAGGTGTCTTTCGCAGTTCGAGTAACCCCTCTCTACATCTGTCAGGACTCGGGAGGCATAAGCCACTGGCCTCAACTTGTCATGCTGTTCTTGGAGCAACACTGCACTTAAACTATCCCCAGTAGCTGCTACCTCCAGATAAAAATCTTCGTTCCCGTTTATTGCTCCTAGTGCGGGTGCAGTTTGTAAATTTTCCTTTAGGCGAGTAAATGCCTCCTTACAACTCTCATCCCATTCCCATCCTACTCCTTTCCTAAGGAGTCTAAGCAAAGGGGCTGCCGTGGCTGCATAGCCTTCAATAAAATCCCTGCAATACCCTGTCATACCAAGAAAAGATCTCACCCCAGTTACACTTTTTGGAGTGGGTAGTTCCTGTACTGCCCGCCTCTTCGCCTCGTCTATAGCCCTTTCCCCTGCCTTAATCGTCAATCCTAAAAATTTCACCTCCTCCTGTCCTATTTGGGCTTTCTTGGGGTTTGCCTTAAACCCTGCCTCCCCAACAGCTTTAGTAGCTCATCCAGTAGTGGCCCGTGGTCCTCTGCACTTTATGAGAATAATGATAGGTCATCAACGTACTGGATCAACTGGCTAGGCTGACTGAAATTCTTTAAAGCATTAGCCATACACTGATGGAAAATCGAGGGACTGTTATGAAACCCTTGTGGGAGGCATGTCCACATATACTGTTTCCCTTTGAATGTAAAGGCAAATTTATACTGATCCTCCCGTCTTACTGGGATAGACCAGAACCCGTTAGCTATGTCCAATACAGTGAATGTTGTTGCCTCCGCAGGGATATTCCCTATTAGATCTGCTACTGCTGCTACCGTGGGCGCGCATGCTGGAATACCTTTAATGAGAACCCGGTAGTCTACTGTGGCTCTCTAATGACTGATCGGGCTTCTTAACTGACCATAGGGGTGAATTTACATGGGTTGCTATCAGTCTCAGTACCCCTTGTTCCACGAGGGAGCTCAGTGCAGTTTCCAAGTCCTTCTCTGTCTCCCGGGGAAAACTATACTGTTTCTGAAGTTGCGACGTTGGGTCCCTGTGTACCTCCACCTCTACCCCCGTTACCCTACCACAGTCATGCCGGTGAGTGGCAAACACTGCGAGATTATTTTTCAAATACCCCCGATACCTTTCCGGGGTGCTATGGACCAATTGTTCTAAATCATAGCTTCCCTTCAGTTTCATAGTACAGGCGCTACCTTTCACTTTCTCCGCCTTGAGGATAACTAGAACTTCCTCAGGTTTATCTGAATCAACCGCCCCCCAAAAACAGTGGTTTCTCATATCCACAATCACATAGTGGACCAGCATAAAATCAGCTCCGAGGACCCCCGCGCTGGGCTGATCCCATTGCATCAGTACGCATTCCCACTTAGTGACATGCGGTCCTAACCCTATAGACAAAGGTTTTGATACCTCCCCAGTCTGCTCGTTCCCTGTGAAACCCACTAACTTAAACGGAACCCTGCTCGACCATGGAGAAGTGGTCGGGTTTGGTGAGTGAACCACCGTACTGGAAGCTCCGGTGTCCACTAGATACTTTCCCCGAACGACCTCTACCCTGATCTCTACACAAGGCCTGCCCCATTCATCGCAGGTACTCGGGCTGGGCGCGTCCTAGTCATGGGAGAAGTGGTGGCGCGCTGGGCTTTTCACTGCATACGGCAGCGTCCAGCTTTCCCTGGTCTTTGCCCATAACCTGCCGTAACGCGGTCACTAGAAGTTCCACCGGGTCTTCTACCCTCTCCTTCTCCGCCTCTACTACCCGCGGTTTTGACCCCGAGGGACCCCCGTATCCTGGTTTTTCCATTTTTGGGAACTTGCACTTCCTTTTCCAGTGTCCCATTCAACCACAATTAAAGCACGCCTGGGATCTGTCCACCTTACCCCCCTCCTGCTTCCATTCTTTTCTACCATTCACGCTTCCCTTCATCTCCTGTACTTTTCCCTTTTGTTTATTCTCCTCTCCTCAGTCAGATTTAAAAGCCACAATCAGTTTCCTTAACACGCCTGGCTCTGTATTATTAACATCCTTGGAGTCGAACCATGATTCCGCCCTGGCCCTGATCCGTGCCAGGCTGTTAGCCACTAGGGTCCTTAACCAATGATTCCTGGGAGCCCCTAACAACTGTGCTCGGGCTAGATATCCCCCTGTCGCTTTCAGATACACGGGCCACAACCTGTCTGCGAATGCATCCGGTGCCTCGCCAGCCAGCTGTCTGGTCTGCTCGACCTGCAAGAACGGGCTGCCCTGGCTATGTCCCAGCGCCATTAAAATTTCATCCTTTACCCCATCCAGGGTACCCCTTCCTAACTTAGTGGCTGCCGACAAACCCTGCTACAGCTTCCCATCTAGAGAGAACAGTATCAGCTTCTTCCGTTCGTCGTCGTCACAATTAGTGACCCCCCCTATCTGCTCTACATTGGCAAAATGAACAGAGGCATCCCCTCCGTGCTTCAGTTTCGGCATTTCCTGCAACTGAAGGGACGTATAGGGAAGCACATAATCACGCTGCAATGGCCCCTGCCCGCCGCCTTGTGGGGGTGGACCGAACCTTTTGCTGTCGCAGGGGACACATCGGTTCCGGTGGTCCCTGTGCTTCGGGAGCCGGTCGAACCTCTCTATACTGGATCCCATCATCGGGCTCCTTTTTCTCCTCATTCCAGTCTACCCCAACTTCCCCTGGTGCCATGAGACAAACCATACCCCTGGCCCTGGATAATGCTAGGGTCAACTTATGGATTTTTTCATTACCGGGCCCGTGATCGGCCTCTTCATGTACCCGGTTTTTGGCTACCCTGTATGCCACCTTTATATCTTTTAACTGCGCCTCAGCCTTGTCAGCTCTCTCTGAGTTCCTATTACCTTCCTCACGCTGAGCCTGACACTGCCTGCTACTTTTGGTGACCTGACATTGCAGGTACTCTAGCTTGTTTCTAGTTGTTTCTTGCTGCGCTTTTCTCTCCTGCCTTTCAAAGCTGAAATCTTCTGACAGGCGGTTCACTATGGCCTCTCTCTCTTCTGCCCTACTTCCTGATTCCTGTTTCTCTTTTCCCAAACGCTCAACTTTCTCTGTGAGCATCTTAATTTGTTTCTGCATACATATTAGCCAAATCGCCTTTTCCTTCGATTTCTTTTGTATGCTACCACCCATCCATGCTACCGCTTTCTCATACGGACTGTCAGAGTGTAACATTTCCCGCACCCAGTGCTCGGAAATGTTTACTTTCCCAAACACATACGAGGATATCCTATCCTCCATCGCGGGTTTCTTGCACTTAACCCTGTCCATAATTTTGTTCTAAACCTTGAACGTCCTGCCGCGGTCGCCAGATTCTGTAAGGGGTTTTCTCCGGTACTGGTCCCCCGTTACACATAGTTCTTGGACATCAGGATTTATAAGAACAAAATACACACGGCAAAAGGTTTTGGCTCAACCTTTGATTCGTTCGCTTATTGAACACATACACACAATTATCTTTCCAGTATAAATCCCTACGATTTATA
This sequence comes from Squalus acanthias, assembly GCA_030390025.1. NCBI lineage: Eukaryota > Metazoa > Chordata > Chondrichthyes > Squaliformes > Squalidae > Squalus > Squalus acanthias. The sequence continues at coordinate 83,822,552 of CM059428.1, read as the reverse complement.
TTAGGCTAACAACCCCAAAATACAAACCCCTACACTAGGGTCATTTGCATCGACACAATATGACACAGTTAAACCCGTCCGCGATTTGACTGTTACATATAAAATACCCAGACTCGATCACAAAACCCTTATTGTGATCTGACTGAAACTTACAACTTACTCAAACTCAATCACAAAAACCCCCTCTATGATTTGATTGAAACATACAATCACCACTCCCGATCGGCTGTCTCCTGTTGATTGTAAGCCCGAATCTTTCTGCTCGCTGTTCTTCCGATGGCTTCCCACACCACTCTCTTCGAAGTGCCTCTTACTTTAAACCAAAACCAACTTGCAGTATCTTGAAACACATTTCCTGCCCTTCAAAATGTGTGAATGTCTCTAGCAGAGAACTCTTGATGGCTAATTGTCCCTCGTATTGTCCATTGATTAGAGATACCTTTCTGACAATGCAACCTTCCCAAGGTGACTGCATATGCTAGTTGTTGGTTTCTGTTAACATTCGTATTCAAATGGTTCAAGGCCCGGCCCATTGTCTAGGCCTGCACCCATACTAGTTATTCTGGGGCCACGGACTTCTTTAACAATATAACCCCTTAAGGTAAATGAATATGCAAATGTTCTTGTTCAGAAGCATTCGTATTTTAGATTGTCTGTGATCATTGATATCCAGTCTCTTGATGGTTCGTCTGCAATGTTTGAATTAACCCTTTATTGCCCATCTCTTTTTGCGGGCTGTGCAGTTTTGGGTTTTTATATTTCATAGTCCAATTTTTACCGCTGGGGAGGGGGAGGAACGGATCTTACAGGGCCTAGAAGGCCTGGCTTCAGACTGCACCATCTCTGCCTGGGCTAAAGCAGTCTGGGCTGGCTGGCTGACCGCCAGTGCCCTTGCTGTTTCTTGAGTGGCAGGGGTGGGAACATGAATGCTGTCATTCTGAGAGAAGACAGCAGGTTCGTACTCCAGAGAGCCATTGCCACTCTCCCGGGTCAGTGCTTCAGCAATGCTAGTAAATCTGTTGGACGACAGATTGCTGGGGTGCTGTGATGCCCTGGAAGCCCCTATGAACACTGGTATCCAGAGACATGATGGCAGCAGTCTGAGCTTGCATGACAGCACTCTGATCTTCCACTGCAGCACTCAGATTTTTGGTGGAAGCTGCCTGTGCTGTCGTGGAAGCTGAGACATTGGACATCAGATGCTGCAACATGGTTGGTTCTACAGGTGTGCTTATGGAGGTGACCACCTGTTTTATGTTGGAAAGGATGGGCTCCCAGCTTTGCGCAAAGCCCTGTGGCAAGTTGGTGCTGGACTCCTCCATGCTCCTTGACATTGATCGCAGGCAGAGTTCCCAGTGCACCAAGCATTTGGGTGTGTACACTGTAAGGTGTTCAGATTGTCTGAAAGTTTATAGAGTTTAGACCCGTGGAACAGACAACTCGAGACAAAGATTTCAGGGTAAACTATTATTTACTTAAAATCAGCAAGCGGTTACAAGTAAGTACCCAAAATACAACTCATACTCAAATCATTTACCTGTTATAAGCAAGCACGCACAGATCATACAAAAAAAAACAATTCGTACTCAATTCATTTACTTATTACAAGTAAGCACGCACGAATCTAAATCATTTACTTTAAGCTCAAGTGATCATAAGCAACAACATACGTACTAACACCAGTGAGAGGTCAATTCAGCGATGACTAGACGTATGACTTTAACTGGCAACTGACCAAGTTGCCCTCGACAGCAGCAACGAGTGGTCAATCTACAACATCTTTTATACCCCAAAACTTGGCAACTCGCCCACAGCATTCATGTCCCAACCTGTGTGAATAGCCTTGTTTCCTCTCTCACTTTCTTTCCTATCTGTTTTGATGCTTAGTTAACCAAGGCCAAAACGTTCAGGGGTTGGAGAAAGTCGTTGTTTTTGCATCTGAGGGTTGACTCCTTGTTCTCACAGAATTTTCAAGATCTTATCTTTTGGAGGGAAAAAAACAGCTTGCAAGCACATCATTTATTTTACAAATGTTTATCCAAGCAGTCTCTTGCCCTCAAAGCTGGTCACTTTAGATTCAGTCAAGTTTACCGTGAATGGCATATTCTTACAGAGTCCACCCTCAAGTGGCTGTTTACCTGAATTTAAGGTCACAGCACTTATACTTTGTCGTCGTCCTCTTCTTTCTGTGTCTTCTGTAACAGCTTGGCCAACGCTTGCTGCTTGCGGCGTCTGTTGACTCCACAAGTTATTATCAGTAAGTATAACACAATCACCAACTGAACAATGACTAAAACATGGGAGATAATTCTCATCCGGGGTGAATTTCGATATTCATACCGATATCCCACCAAGACGAATAATCCCCAATCTTGGCTATTTCTCTGCGCAAGTTCCGGTTTTTCTGGGCCAAGGTTTAATAGTGCTTTTGGGACTGACTAACGCGTCTCATTAACTCGACCAGGTGTTCTGGAAGAGGTGGAATGTCATAGCCGAATCGAGTCACATACTGGTGTAATTGCTCTTTTAATTCATCTTCTACAGCGATATCTACTTGCCTATGCGAATAAATGCTTAATAAAACCCGCGCCCCAAGTCTTACAGGTTGGACTGGGGTAAAGCAAAAAGTTCCCACCGCAATGGGACAAGTCAGGTTGTTACCGTACTGGTACTCCCGGTGCATTGTAGTGACACAATATTCACCCTTCCCTCGATATGCAGATCGTACGGGGAAATGCTGTCCCGCGATCACTTTCATGGTACAGTTCCATTCTATTCCATCTCAAACAAACCCGCACGCAGGGGCTGCGTGTTCTACCACATCCTAAGGGCAGATAAATGTGTCCCAAGCTTGAGCACACCTGGTAAGATCTGGGGCCACCCATGTGGTCCCATCCACCCGGGTCACATACTGCGGGTGTTCGTCGTTATTAAGTGGTCTCCCTTATTCTCCTATATTCTCCATGCGGAATAGAGGATTTGGGGTCGCCTTTTCGTGCAGGATGGGATAATACAATACCATTCCTAACAGGGTGATGTTCTGTTCCTGCAAATGGCGTTCATGTTTCACTGGGTACACCTGTACCAACCCCCTGACTTTGCACATATTCATGGTAAATTGGTACGTGGACATTGCCTTCGGATGTCAATCAGTCACCCACAAGGGAAGCTTCCCCTCAGCAATGTGCTGCAGGTTTTCACGGGCTTGTTCCACTAACCAGGATCCATACATTACACAAACATCATTTCGTGCGGCCTCACTAGAGGCATTCAGATCCTCCTTTAAAATTTGGTTTATCTTTTTAGCATGGGATTCGAAATAGTTAACCACGTCCTGCAGATGAATGGTCATAATTTGGTCCTCCTTCAATTCCTCTTGTTCCAGACCATTCATTTTATTCAAAATTTCCCTTAAACGATTTCTAACTGCCTTTACAGATTGATCCAAATTAGCCAAATCAAGGCTATTAACGAGGGAGGTTCCAGTATTAAAAACAGTTGTGTCACATCTCAGGCTGAAAGAACAACACACACAGTCACAGATTTAACTGCATTAACATCGTTTAATCTGCCATACTGGCTAGCTCCCCAACATGGCTTCCTTGACCTTCCTCCGTATATCCCTTCAATACAATACAAGCCTCTGTTGTAGCCCTTAGTTCCGTGGCCTCCTCCTGCAGCGCCATCTAGTCTAAGTAACTGAACACATTCGGTTAACATTATGACATCCCTCCTTTACCAAATTGAAAACATGTCATCTTTGTGTTGTTATGTTTTTTTTTCTTCTTCTTCATCTGAACTTGTGTCATTATCCTCCATGACAACTTTTCAAACAATGGTGTGAATTCTCAACTCTTAACAATAAGATTTAAATCAAACTTCCTTCACAACATTCCAAATTTGAGTATAACATTTACATGTCAGTCAAATTTCCCTTCATCACTTTCTGCTTAGTGTATGTAGCTTAGACCCCATCACTTACCAAACATACTGCAATGAATTTTGCAAACAAACTTTACAAATCGTTATTTTCTTAATTCACTGAGTAAATTAATTTCTTCAATTACAATGTCAGGTAAGTTCAGTGCATCACAGTCCAATATAGTTTCAGTCTTTTGTTCAGTATTTCACTCTCTGGAACGGCTATTTCTCTGTTTCTTCAACCAGCGTAAACTGAACTTCTGGTTTCCCTTTCGCTATCTAACTGTGGCATTCCTTGCGATAATCATCGATATGTAATTCGATGCTCCTCAATGATTCAACTATTGCTTTCTCATGTACTTGAAAACATCACAAACAGGAACTTCAAAATCACAAGGGCAGCGTTCGGCGTACACCCTTTCCTTAACAGTATCAAAACACAAACAATAGCGTAACACATCCTGCCTTGTTAAGCATTTTTCCTTGGGAGTTGTTCTCTCACTACTGCCTCATTCACTAGTCGCATATCAGCACAGAGTCCGATGTCACCATTTGGCTTCGGCACGACCACAACAGGGCTCACCCATGGTGTTGGTCCTTCAACTGGCTCTATGACCAAAAGGTGTTCTGCGTACAGGCTGAGCTACAGACTTCACGTTCTTATCAATAGTTAATCTCACTTGACGGTTGTGCAATTTCCCAATTCCTTGAAACACTGGTCCAAACTCCTCTCTCAGCTTTGCATAGGATTTCACAGAATTCACCTTCAATCCGATATGTAGTACCCCCAAGGCTTGGGCCGTTTCTCTGCTGAGAAGTGGCTTATCATCCTCCTCAATCACTATGAATTCTGCCTCTACATTCCGATCCCCAGCTCTCATCTCTGCTGTGAAGCATCCAACATTTGAAGTGGGGTTTTAGATGTATAAGGATAGAGTTTTTTGACACATTTCTGAGACCTGCACTTGATTTTCTTTGTCTCCAGTTCCTCCCATAGTGCTCTGCCAATGACATTACTGTCACTGCCTGAATCTACAATAATGCTCACTTCAACACCACCGATAATCACTGGAACTTTCTTGTGGTTGCTCCCGTTAATTCGTCTCACAGTTGTGCTGTGTTCATCTGTCTTGCCTTTGCGCTGTTTGCCAGGTTTCCCTCTCTGTTCAGCCTTACTCTTGCACTTCTTGGCAAAATGGTCTTTGAACCCGCATTTTCTGCATATCTTTCCCTTTGCAGGGCAGCAGGCATCTCTTCCATAGTGCCCCAAGTTGCCACATCTGAAACACTCTCAGACTTTTGCTGCTTACGTTTACACGTACCTGGATTCCCTTGTGCCACTCGGTTAACCTCAGCCTTTGTTGTGCCGATGATGGAGGTGGGACCAAGTTTCATGTTGTGACATTGTCCTTCCATTGCTTCCAATGCAGCTGCCATTTTCAAAGTGTCCTCCAATGTTAAATCACCTCCTCTTTCCAGCAACTTACGCCTCAACTTATCCGATTTGCCATGTTGGACTACCTGATCCATTATCTGGTTATTCAGATCCGCCGCAACATAATTACATCCATCCGACGCCTGTCTCAAGCGAGTCACAAATTGGGCTACTGTTTCCCCCTCTTTCTGTCTCATCTGACGGAAAACATGCCTTTGGAATGTGGCATTTGTCATCACCACATATTGGGCATTCAAAGCTCTCAATGCACGTTCATAATCCTCCTTTTCTCCCTTGTCAGGCAACGTCTTGAAAGTCTCCCTAACCCAAGCAACCGCATTGAACAGCAACAAGGCCCGTCCCTGTGCTTTCTGCGCCACCGTCGCCCCGTCCAAAAACAGGCCACGACTGTCAGCATACGCTTCAAACTCTTCCAGCCAAGCTTTCCATTTCACACTTACGGTACTGGCATCACCCATCGGATCAAACGGCTCAATTACCCGGACTACAGACATATCAGCTCCAGCAAATGCCATGACACAGTCCTAAATGTTTCCGTATTTATCCTCATCGCCAATGTCACATCTCAGGCTGAAAGAACAACACTCACAGTCACAGATTTAACTGCATTAACATTGTTTAATCTGCCATGCTGGCTAGCTCCCCAACATGTGCTACCTGACCTCCTTGACCTTCCTCCATATATCCCTTCAATACGATACAAGCCTCTGTTGTAGCCCTTAGTGCCGTGGCCTCCTCCCGCAGCGCCATCTAGTGTAAGTAACCGAACACATTCGGTTATCATTATGACAAGTTGCTGCATCATTCATCAGACCCCGTCGCTTTCTGATATGGTCCTCTTTAACCCTGTAACCGATATTGTTTTCTCCGATGATCTCGGTACTATTTTCTCCAAAGTTATTGTTAAACCCATTACCATCCCCATAGCCCTTGTGATATAACGGCTCTAATTCCGATTCCGCCAGTGTTGTGCTGGCCCTTTCCCAAAATCCCTCTATTCATTCCTGCATCATTCTCCGCTGTCTCTGGTTTGCACCACCTCGGTCACATATCATCCGAGCTGAGATTACCACTCGCCCATTTGTCGGTCCCAGGGTGTGTTTGGGACAGACAACCTGTGTTTCTTCTTCTTCTTCCCGCGGTTAAGTTTTATTCGTGGGGGGGTGGGGGGGATGTTTAGAACGGACTTTCAATTCCACGGTGTGTATTCCGTTTTTACATTCCTGCACATGATAATGTGTGCAACCTTTCAAACCCCTACACGGCCTTCCCTCCCCGTCCCATTGGTAGGGACCCCTGTCATCTATTCCATTTGCTTGGATACCTTTCCCGCCTGTCCAGTGAACGGAAGCTCCACAAAGTGGCTCTGTGGATACGAAAGTATGGTTGGATGACGTCCCCGAAGGGTTTACGCACCCATAGATTCCCTCATGCTCTTTCCACCATGGCCAACATAACAGAGTGTCTCCCGCTGCTCGGGATTAGGTCGGGCTTCCGACATTTCCCGAGAATTCCCTATCTGATAATGCCTTGAATGGTCACCACACTCTTGGCCCAGTGGGGCGATCTTTGCATTTTATGCATCCCCCCCTTTACGTTTACCGTGAACGGTATATTCTTACAACACCCATCAGCCTTCTTCTGTAGCCTGGCCCATCAAAGTCCTCATCTGAGTCCTCTGCAGCAGAACTGGTGTGCGACCTCGCCCTCCAGCTAGCTGGCATCTGTGCTATCCTTTCCCCCCGCCCTGGCTCGTGCGCATTTGTGCCCGGTGTTTCACCACATGCATATCCCTCCTCTATTCTATCCTCTAAAATACGCGTGGTGTCAGTATCTGAGCTGGTGGCTGTGTCTGTGAGATCGAGTGACGGTGTCTCTTCATCTTCACTTTCTTCATGCTCTTCCTCCATTGTCTGGGCAGGTTCCAGTTCTTGAGTATGTGAAATGAAAAAGGGACAAGGGTTGGGTTGTGGTGAGGGGAGAGGAGGAATTAAGAAGTGCATGCTTACATCATCTGCATATCCTCAGTCAGAAGAGATTGTGGGATGAGGGAGAAGTGGGATGAGAGAAGGAGGATTAGGTATGCTGATACCCTCATCAATTGCTTCAGCTCCGCCGGTGGCCACGGCCTCAGCAATGCCTCTTCCCATGATGGCCAGCACTGTCTCCTTCATAAGCGTTAAAACATGCAGGTGTGCTTCGCCCCCTCTACTGCCTCCTGTATGCGCCCTCTTGCAAGAAAGAGGGAAATGTGTCATGCAAGATGTTTGGGTGATGTGGCTGTCATGGTTGAATAGCTGCCAGTGTGTGCGAGCTGTGAAATGTGGGCTTGCAGCAGTGCTAAATGTGTGAGGGTGAGATAAAGCATATGAATGGTAGGGTTTTGTCCTGATTAATAGAGATTGTTGGTAGATGGGTGCTGGGGGTGTAGTGAATTGAGCAGTGGATGAGGCTAGTGGTGCAGTTGGTAGGATATGACATTTGATAAACTCACTGACCTTGACTACTTGTATGAGATCATTAAAATTCTTCCTGCACTGCATCCAGGTTCTTGGAGCTATACTCCTGGCATTGACCTCTGCCGCTAACTCTTCCAACTGCATCCTGAGCATGTGTATGGAGGGCCTCCTGCCCCCCTCAGGATACAAGACATCTCTCCTCCATTCCACATCTTCCACCAAGACCTCCAGTGCAGTGTCTGAAAACCTTGGTGCATGCTCTCTACCATGCTCAGCCATTGTTGAATCCTCCATAGCACACTTTTGAAAATACTCTCAGCACCTCCAGCAGCCACAATGCACCTCCCCTCAAGAGGTGCAGGCTGGCTTTAAGTAGCGCTAGGCATTCGCGATATTTGGCCCCCTGCTGATGCGTGCAGCCAATGAACAGTGCGGGGAGCGCTGGCATCACGCAGCCATCATGGAAATGAACAGGCAGCACAAATTTGCCTGCATTACAATCAACAGACACGGGTTAATCATGCATCGTGATCCCTGCGCCTGTTATCAGGGGTTATCCAATTTAACCCCCACTATTTCTGCTTCAGGTTATGGTGTTGAACTAAAACTGACTACTGAGTTGAAAAGGTATTGTGATTTATGCTGACTATTCTCAATATCTGAAGTAAAAGGGAAAATGAAAAGGGTGGTCACTACCATGGTAAAGTGCCTTGAAGGATCGTGTTTCTGCAGTGTCTGCTGAACTCGACCACACAGGCTTAAGTGCCAGTTTGGCTCAGTGGTAGCGCTCCCAACTCTGAGTTAAAGGCCATGGGTTCAAGCCTCGCTGCAGGATTTGAGCTCATTGCCTAGGCTGACAATTCAGTACAGTATTGAAGGAGTGCTGTCTTGTTGCAGGTGCAGTCTTTTGGAGAAGATAGTAAACTGAGCCCTGTCTGCTTGTTTAGGTGGGTGTAAAAAAAAAATCACTTGGTATGCAAGAGAATAGGGAAAGGAAATGCACCATAAATGGTAAGATTTTAAATGGAGTAGAGGAGCAAAAGGATTTGGTTTTGTATCTTTGGAAATTAGTGGTTTAAAGCAGCAAGCGGGAGAGTGAGATTAGATGAGCTGCCTCATAGGAAGAAAATCAGCAGGGCAGACTTGATGGGATGAATAGCCTGTTTCTGTGCTGGAATATTCTGTGATTCTATGAATAGTCTTTTTTTGGTCAGCTTGGTATCTAACATGCATGGAAACCCATCATCATCTTTAAGAGGCTCCAAATCATGTTACTGAGAAATCCACACAGATCCATACAGGTAGTGTTTCTGTTTGCCTGACATGGATGCACACTCTGGGCTAGATTTTGCCAGGCCCGAGGAGGCGGGATTGGAGGCGTGTGAGATGGTAAAATCGCAAAAAAATGGCGTGCGGGCCCGATCCCGCTTCCATCCCGCCTCCGAGCAATTTTTCCAGGATCGGGGTTTCAGACCCCATTTCCATCCCGCCTCCAAGAGGTGGGATAGGCCCTTAAGGCCCTTAATAACCACTTAATTGCCTCTATAATCCAATTTTGAGAGGCCTTTCTGATTTTTAGACATTTCCCCCATCCTACACGCCTCCTCTGGAACACGCCAGGTAGTCCTGGCGGCCTCACAAGTGGATTGCTTAGTAACAGCTGCAGCTCCACCATTAAAAAGGAGTTTTCAGCAATCATCAATTGCAGGTGGCAGGACTTTGTTGTCTCAGGTCTGGGGGAACTTTTAGCAGGCATACTCATTGTTGTGGATGTTTGGAGCCTGAGACCCATCTCCAGTGTGACCTCCTGGGAAACCCCTCACCCCACCTTGACTGAGCGCTTCCTTAACTGAGGTATATAGCAGAAGCATGGGAACCATTTATTTCCTTTCCTCCTGGACATCAGATTCGGACGAAGACCACCCGCGGCAGCAGCAGAACCCTGAACAACAGCAGCACCAACAGCAGGAGCAACAACAGGAGCGCCAAGCTGCTGCTCACCCACCTGAAACTGCACAGGCCAGAAGGCGCCAGCGCGCGACCACATTGCTGCCCGGGATGCAAGGGACGCACTCATGTTGGCCAGATTTGCTTAGCTTGCACAATCAAACACTTTGGCCTCGCACCTTCCTACCAGAGCATCGCCAATGGACAAGAATCTGCGGATTCCTATCACTCTGACCACCATACTGACAATTGCAAGTCGCTCTAAGCCCTCAATGTGGAAGTCCCATTTGCGAAATGACACAGGCCACAACTTCAACAGATTGCCATCAGAAATTTTTATCACATTAAGCAACTGATGGCATTTCAAAAATATACACAACATAACACTCAAGTGACTACCCTTGTGACTACTTGTGCATTATCTTCCTCTTACACGTGCTCCTACGTGGTGCTTCCCCTGTGGCTTCAGCAGATGTGGAGGCCCCTTGCTTACTTGATGCTCCTGTCTCGACGCCTTTGGCGGCCGTCCTCTGGGGTTGCGAACCGGTGAGGGCTCGGCAACAGTCTGCTGCTCCTGCGGCTGTGCAGCGGATGAGACGCCCATCTCAGTTGGGTGAGGACTCCTGTGGGGCTCTGACCGAGAGCTTTGTAGTGGCATGGTCGTGTGAGCGCTTGGAAAGGAGCCCCCTCTTCCTTGCTGTCTGCCACCAACATCCCTCTCATGGATCAGGCCCACTTCAGAGCTAGCAAGTGGCTTGACAGCATCTTGCTGCACTTCAGGGGGGCCATGAGGATCCGTTTCTGCACCGGAAGTCCTACTCCAGAGGACTTCCATGAAGGTCTGGTTTGTATGCTCAATAGCTGACCATCGCTCCTCAAGAGAGGCCAGTCTATTCTGAACAATGACCATGTTTTCAACACTCTGTCGCCTTAGCTCCTCCATGGCCGTAGCCAACCTCTCCTCTACCATAGCCATCCTTTCCACAGAGGTTGCCATCCTTTCCGTGGTGATGCGTTCATGCGCCAATGCCTCCACAAAGGCTCTGCTCATGTTCGTGATGGACTCCTCCATTCGCGCCACACTCGCAGCGACCCTGGAGACAAAACCTGATAGAGACTCCTGCACCTGTTCCTGAAGTTCCAGCACCGCTCTCCTTCTGGATGGACCCGAAGGCATAGGGTCAACATGCAGCTGAGCCGAGCTGGCAGAGTCCTGCACCCTCCGACGAGGACTCTCCACTGCTGACCCTGTCTCCAACATCTGCTGATGCTCACTTGTGAGCTGTGATACACCAGGTGCTAAAACTACTCTATCTCGCGAAGGTTCCACCGAGGTATGAGTGTCTGCGCTGGTGCTGGGTGCGCTGAATTCTGCTGACGCTGCGCCCTCAGAGGTTGCAGCTTCCTCTGAGGAGTCTGGAAACTCAGGCTCTTCCTCCTGGACAGTGGGGACGGGGGCTTTCGATGGTCCTGTGGGGGAGTAAAGGAAAGAGTTAGAGATGTGAGGTCAAGGTTACATGAATATTGAATAGTGCAGATGATCATAGGTCAATCTGTTAGAGCATCAGATTTATTATCAGTGACTCATGCAGAGATGGCAAACTATTCTGTCACCAGCTTGCTGTGATGCGCCCATCTGTCCGTCCCCCACTTGGGAATCCTCCTCGATCCTGGCAGTTTCCAGGGCTGCCTCCTCCCAGGCGGTGAGCTGGGTTACTGAGGGTGGCCCTCCTCCTGTCATGGCTCTTTCTCTCTTATTGTGGGCTCTCATTTCCTGCAATGAGGGACACAAGTGGAGTTTGAGTGAGAATGAAGGAGTGAGTGTAGAGAATCCATAGCATAGATGCTTAGAAGGAGACAAAGGGCCCTCCCTGTGTGTTGTAAGAGGTTGGCAAAGCAGAGTGCTGGTGAGGAGAGGCGATGGGGATCAGATTGAGGGTGATGGGAAAGTCATACTCACTTTTCCTGTGCGGAGAAGGTCATGAAACCTCTTCCTGCATTGCAGCCAGGTTCTGCGGCTCATTGAAATGGAGTTGACCTCCTCGACCACTTGCAGCCACACAGCTTTAGTCTACTGGGGTGGCTTTTTTCTCCCTGAGGAAGGGAAGAGCACCTCCTTATTAGATCTTTCTTCCTGCACCAGAGCTTGGAGGGAGGGCTCATCAAAGCGAGGTGCACACTTTTGCTTGCTGGTGGACATGGTCGGTAAATGAAGTCCTTCATACAATTTCCAAAGCGTTTCCAGTTTCCAGAAGAAGCAAGGCTGTTTGCAGGTCTTAAATCCAGCAGCATTGATGATGTCATCGGAGGCGACTTTCTGTATGAAAAGACTCATTGGGCCAGGGGTTCCCACACGCTGGAAATCAATTACCTAATTAGGGGAAAATCGCAATTTTTCAACACTTCACTTCGGAGTCGGGGTCCTGACATGAATGCCACCTGACGCCCCAGCTCGCCCACACTGGCAAAATCGAGCCCATTGTCCCTGTAGAGACACATTTATCTAAATCCAGAGAGAAGTTTAACCAGTTAAAACCATTCAGTCTACCAGCATGGAACTCTGGTACGCCTCCTGCTCCTTGTCCAGCCAGGACTATCCTGCAAGCTAGTGTGTTCCCTTGCAAGGTTAACACATGCACTACTCCAGGTCACATTAAAGAGCTGGGCTGGTTGAGCAACAGTAATCTGGAGAACTGTGGACCTGCTTTGGTCAGAGTCTGCCACGGAGGGTTGACTTGATTCTGATTTGCCATTGCTGTGCAAGTCATCTTGAGCCACCTTGATCTCAAAGAAACTCCCTCTCCTCGAATGGTGTATCATTTTAGCAAATGTTTTACAATATGTGCTTTGATTTTTGAAAAGAATACTCATGAAATGCACAACAGAAACTCTCAGATGACATTTGTTTCCACTTCAGTTACTTCATGATTAAAGGGCTATACAAATTCCTCAAAAACAATCCTGCACAGTATTTTTTTCTAAAAATGACTCATGATCAGAATGTTGCAGAACTCCAGTAAAGCAATGGAGGATGCAAGGAACATTTTTTTCCTGTTACACAATGATATTCAAAATGCCAGTTTTTGAGTAATCTTTGAATATTGATCAATATTGTAATTGAGTTCACAGCCAGTTGAAGTGCATATATACTGGAAAGTAGAAAGTGGTTTTATTTTAGAAATTGGTTAGTCATTAAAACTAGAGTGGCTGATGCAAGAAAAGAAAAAGATGAGTTTGGACAGCTTGATCTTGAATTTCTTCGGGCCTGGATCAGACTACTGGCTTCACCGGGTCAGGCGGGAGTCGGATCCAGTAACTTTGGGTCTTTACCATAAATTGTATGGCCATGGCGATTTCCTCTGGGGGCAGGTGGTAATTAACCATATCTCCTTCTGTGAGAATTCCCACTGGTCCTGCTCCTGTTCTCCCACCGTACTGTACTCTGGTAAAATGCAGGCATCCTGTACATTCGAACAGTGGAAGAAAGGCCCACAAGAGTGTTCCAGGCCAGGTTCTGGCCACACTGAAATCGGTCCTCTGACAAAGGGACCAATTTCACATACATTCTATATATTCCAGCTGGATCTACCTACTGTGCCCACATGCGGTTGTCTGGCACTGGGTTTGGCTAACCACTTGCTCTGATGGGCACCTACCATGTGCCAATACTGGCATGGTCATCCATCGCTGTTTATGCATTTCCCAAAATTGTAATGTAAAATAAGTTAATAGTTCCATTGATAAATATTTATCTGAACAAGCCCTACAGAATAAATGAACGGGGAGCTGAAATGTGTAGAATGACAGTGGGGAACGAGAAAATTTGAGGTGGTTTGCCAGAGTTCGGCTTTTTGGAAGGTGATGTCTAATTTTATGTCTGTTATACTTCATTCACTTTGTTGCTTTGCCACTGACACCAGCTCTGACAAAAGAGATCGGGACCAAAATTCCTCAGACTCTTTCAGCCACTGTAACTGGGATGGAGTGACGGGCCCAATGCACCTGTGTCCTCCGCTCCTGGCCCTGCTGGAGTATTCAGGGTCAGAATGGGGTCAGGTAACTTAAATATTTCTAGTTGGCACCCGTGTCAGAATGGGTGCAACTCGAGCACCCACTGTGGTAAGGATGGAAGTTGTGGTGCTGGCCAGCTGCTGAGGTGGGGAAGAAAGGGAGGAAATGGCATGACCAGCTTAAAAATATCTCAAAATGTGACAGTATACCCCTTTTATAAGAGGGCTGATTTGCCCGATGGTGCCTGCAGTCTTCTGGGGTGTTCCAGGCTTTAACTAGTACCCCTCACTTGGCCTGCACGCTAGTATCTTTCTGGCGTCCAGATTGCTCTGCGCTCCTGGAAATTCGGCAGGGGACTCCATCCTGCTGGTCCTGCCTCCTCTCTGATATTGTGGCCTGGTATGGGGCAGGCGGAACTTCCACTCTAGTCCCCAACGGTAACTTCCATCCATGGGTCACCAGGATGTGGCTCTGACATTTCCAGGTCCCTCCCAATTTTATATCCTCTCTGCTGCTGTTGCAGTTGTTTTTCACTGGCATTGCGTCTTAGCCTCTGAGAAAATCTGGGGCCATGATGTTGGCTTCTGATCAGCAGTACTGTATTTGATAGCAGACAAAGCCACATTCTGGTGCATTAAATGCTAAAGTGCTCAAGTCATCCCCTACACGGCTAAAAAGAGGTTTTGCTTTCATTGATGTGTATGGTTCTTCACCAACCACTGGAGAAGGTAGTGGGACTGCTCCCTATACAAAAATTTGCAAACAATTGCCAGTAATTTTCACGAGGATTCATAAGAACATAAGAACATAAGAAGTAGGAGCAGGGCCATACGACCCTTCAGGCCTGCTCCGCCATTCAATAGGATCATGGCTGATCCGAACCTAGACTCACGTCCACTTCCCTGCCCGCTCCCCATAACCCTTAATTCCCTTATCAGCTAGGAAACTGTCTATCTCCGTTTTAAATTTATTTAATGTCGCAGCTTCCACAGCTCTCTGAGGTAGCAAATTCCATAGATTTACTACCCTCTGAGTGAAGAAGTTTCTCCTCATCTCAGTTTTGAAAATTCTTCCGATCTCCCGCCACAACTGGCGGACAATAGGCGGAAAACCTGTTCATACCATTTCTCTGGGGTTTCCGACGAACATCCGCTGAACTTACGGCAAGAGATCAGAAGAACCCTCTCGGAAATTCTAACCAAATGCCTTTAAAATAACTACACTCGTTGAAGAAATTGGGTGGTCTCTGCATCACTGGCACCGTTATCACAGAAGCATTTCCTGAAGCAGTCCTGCAATGTAAATACTGCAGTAAAATAATCTGCACCCAGTGTTATAGTTGTAAACACAGCACTATTCTGGGGATAGTTAGAAACCATTCGGCCCCTCGAGCCTGTTCCGCCATTTAATGAGATCATGGCTGATCATCCAAACTCAGTACCCTGTCCCTGCTTTCTCCCCATATCCCTTGATCCCTTTAGCCTTAAGAAATATATCTAACTCCTTCTTGAATATATTTAATGAATTGGCCTCAACTGCCTTCTGTGGTCGAGAATTCCACAGGTTCACCACTCTCTGGGTGAAGAAATTCCTCCTTATCTCAGTCCTAAATGGCTTACCCCTTATCCTTAGACTGTGACCCCTGGTTCTGGACTCCCCCGCCATCGGGAACATCCTTCCAGCATTTAGTCTGTCTAGTCCTGTTAGAATTTTATAAGTTTCAATGAGATCCCCTCTCATTCTTCTAAACTCTAGCGAATATAAGCCTAATCGACCCAATCTCTCCTCATACGTCATTCCTGCCATCCCAGGTATCAGTCTGGTGAATCTTCGCTGCACTCTCTCCATGGCAAGAACAACCTTCCTCAGATAAGGTGACCAAAACTGCACACAATACTCAAGGTCTCACCAAGGCCCTGTACAACTGCAGCAAGACATCCTTGCTCCTGTACTCGAATCCTCTCGCTATGAAGGCCAACATACCATTTGCCTTCTTAACTGCCTGCTGCACTTGCATGCTTACCTTCAGCGACTGGTGCACAAGGACACCCAGGTCTCGTTGCACTTCCCCTTTTCCCAATCTATTGCCGTTCAGATAATATTCTGCCTTCCTGTTTTTGCCACCGAAGTGGATAACCTCGCATTTATCCACATTATACAGCATTTGCCATGCTTCTGCCCAATCACCCAACCTGTCCAACTCATACTGGAGTTTCTCTGCATCCTCCTCACAGCACACACGCCCACCCAGCTTTGTGTCGTCTGCAAACTTGGAGATATTACATCTAGTTCCCTCGTCTAGATCATTTATATATACAGGAAACTCTTTATTAACCGGCACCGACGGGACCGGCGTGGTGCCGGTTGATCAAAAAGTCCGGATTACAGAGAGGTATACTTACCAAGGTACGAGAGCCCCGTACACGGCCACAGGTGCAGGAGCCCTGGTTACACGGCACTTGTGCAGGAGTCCCGGTTACACGGCCACAGATCCAGGAACCCCGGTTACACGGCCACTAATATATAGTAAAACTTACCTGAACCTACTCCTGAATTTTGCCGGTTAAGAGAGATTTCCGGATATTTAGGTGTCGGTTAAAAGAGAGTTTCCTGTATTGTGAATAGCTGGGGTCCTAGCACCGATCCCTGCGGTACCCCACTAGTCACTGCCTGCCACTTGGAAAAAGACCCATTTATTCCAACTCTTTGCTTCCTGTCTGCCAACCAGTTTTCTATCCAAGACAGTACCTTACCCCCAATCCCGTGTGCTTTAACTTTGCACGCTAATCTCTTATGCGGGACTTTATCGAAAGCCTTCTGAAAGTCCAAATACACCACATCCACTGGTTCTCCCTTATCTATTCTACCAGTTACATCCTCAAAAAATTCCAGTAGATTAGTCAGGCATGATTTCCCTTTTGTAAATCCATGTTGACTTTGTCCGATCCTGTCACTGTTTTCCAAGTGCTCTGCTATTACATCTTTTATAATGGACTCTAGCATTTTCCCCACTACCGATGTCAGGCTTACCGGTCTATAATTTCCCGTTTTCTCTCTACCACCTTTTTTAAATAGTGGGGTTACATTAGCTACCCTCCAATCGATGGGAACTGTTCCAGAGTCTATAGAATTTTGGAAGATGACCAGCAATGCATCTACTATTTCTAGGGCCACTTCCTTAAGTTTTCTGTGCAGAGGGTGGTTTATCTGGCTTCTGTAACAAGTTTATTAAGTTTTAGGAAAGATCTATAGCAACACATTGATGACTTGCATGTCATCATATTATTGCTGAAAACATTACTGAGCAGACAGTCTAGAAAATGGACAGATCTTGCGGTTATCCTTGCGGCTATAGAATTATAAATGGATGTAAAATTGCAACTATACGTGCATTTTAGTTACACCTATTGTGAAGCGCCGAGGATGTTCATTACTATATAAATGTAAGATGTCATCTGGAGTCACTCGGCACTACTGACAGTTTGTGATAGTACTACATAGTTTGAGAGATAAATAAACCACCCTTTTGGGACTGGTTTCTGCCTATATTCAAAGCAGTACTGGTAGCCAATAACTGAGGTTAAGAAAGATGTAAAAAGTTTCACTGTGCAGTGTTTTCAATACAGTGAATACATATTTAACATTCTTGTAAAGATGAAGTATATATAAGTAGCTTTAATAACACCTAATCTGTAATTTGGTTTTATTGTACTACGATGAGTGAAAGCCAAAAATATTCATCTGTATTTATTTGTTTTCTCTTAAAGCTTCTTGCTGTCTTTGGTGTGTTTCTGGAGAGACCCACCATTGTGGAGATTTTTAGTCCAAAGTACTTTACTCTGCTCGAGATGTTTGATCAAGAACTGGACAGATGTAAATGTTTATATGATAAGCATATGGAACAGGTATGTTTAATGAAAAGCTATTGTTTCAGTTACAGTTGTCTTCAATAAATTTTTAAGTCATAGGGGGAAAAATTGAGTCGCGCCCCCTTTGGGGTGCTAACTTCGCCAGGACGCTACTTTTAGTGCCCCTGCGGCCGAAATTCATTGGTAGCGCCCCAAGAGGGAAGTAGGGCTCTACTGGAAGTGCCCCGCCTCCCTCTTGGGTTGCTGCGAGGGAATATCACGGCGCTGCGGCACATAGCGCCGCGGTACTGCAGGCCTTCCTCCCCTTCTTAAAGAGGAGGGGCCTTGCGCAGCGCGACCCAGGGCCCAGTTGGGCCACCAGGGATCGGAGTGCAGGCAAAAGAGCCCGGCACTCAAGAGGAGTGCCGGGCTCACAGAGCGCAGCTGGCACTCCGCGGGGGGGCTGCTCAGGAGGCCGGGGGCAGGCGCTGGCAGGAGGCCATCAACAAAAATGGCCACCCAGCACCTCGCCTTTAATTAGCGCCGCCCCGGCCACAGGTAGGCCCCCCTGACCCCATCGGACGTAGTGTCCTGTGGTAAGTCAGGGGGCGCTACCAAAGATCGCAGCCTGGGCGTGAGCGGGGCGCTGCGCACGGTGATGAAGTCATCGCCGATGGCACAGCACTGCGGGGCGCTTACGGTTACCGCTGCCAGTAACCTCCCGCTGAATTTCGCGGGAGGTGTTGGCGGCGCCACGCCCAGGCACCAGTTGATTTGCGCCCCGTTAGCACCCACTTAGGGCGCTAATGGGAGGCGCAAAGCAATCGAATTTTTCCCCCATAGAGTTATAGGGCTCGATTTTACTAGGCCTGAGGAGGCGGGTTTGGAGGCAGGTGAGCTGTCAAAATCGCAAAAAATGGCGGCCGGGCCCGATCCCACCTCCGAGCATTTTTCCCACATTCGTGTTTTCAGACCCCGTTTCCATCCCGCCTCCAAGAGGTGGGATAGGCCCTTAAGGCCCTTAACAACCAGTTAAATGCCTCTAAAATCCCATTTTGAGAGGCCTTTCTGATTTTTAGACATTTCCCCCATCCTACACGCCTCCTCTGGAACACGCCAGGTAATCCTGACGGCCTCTCAAGTGGATTGCTTACTAACAGCTGCAGCGCCATCATTAAAAAGGAGTTTTCACCAATGATCACTTGCAGGTGGCAGAACTTTGTTGTCTCAGGCCTGGGGGAGCTTTTAGCAGGCCTACTCATTGTTGTGGAAGTTTGGAGCCTGAGACCAATCTCCAGTGTGACCTCCTGGGAAACCCCTCACCCCACCTTGACTGAGCGCTTCCTCAACTGAGGCATATACCAGAAGCATGGGAACCATTTATTTCCTTTCCTCCTGGACATCAGATTCGGACGAAGACCAGCCACGGCAGCAGCAGAACCCTGAACAACAGCAGCGGCTGCAGCAGACCCATGAGCAAAAGCAGCACCAACAGCACCACCAACAGCAGCAGCAACAGCAGGAGCACCAAGCTGCTGCTCACCCACCTGAAACTGCTCAGGCCAGAAGGCGCCAGCGCGCGACCACATTGCCTGCCGGGATGCCAGGGACACACTCATGTTGGCCAGATTTGCTTAGCCTGCACAATCAAACACTTTTGTCTCACACCTTCTTACCAGACCATCGACAATGGACAAGAACCTGCGGATTCCTATCACTCTGACCACCATACTGACAATTGCAAGTCGCCCTAAGCCCTCAATGCGGAAGTCCCATTTGCGAAATGACACAGGCCACAACTTCAACAGTTTGCCATCAAATCTGTTTATGATACCATGACAAGGATGGCTGGTCAAAAAACAATACATCACAACACCCACGTGACTACCCTTGTGACTACTTGTGCTTTATCTTCCTCTTATGCTCCGACGTGGTGCTTCCCCTGTGACTTCAGCAGATGTGGAGGCCCCTTGCTCACTTTCTTGCTGCTCCTGTCTCGACTCCTTTGGCGGGCGTCCTCTGGGGTTGCGAGCCTGTGAGGGCTCGGCAACAGTCTGCTGCTCCTGCGGCTGTGCAGGGGCTGAGACGCCGATCTCAGTTGGGTGAAGACTCTGGTGGGGCTCTGACCGAGGGCTTTGCAGTGGCATGGTCGTGTGAGCGCTTAGAGAGGAGCCCCCACTTCCTTGTTGTCTGCCACCAACATCCCTCTCATGGGTCAGCCCCACTTCAGAGCTAGCAAGTGGCTTGACAGCACCTTGCTGCACTTCAGTGGGGCCATGAGGACCCGTTTCTGCACTGGAAGGCCTACACCAGAGGACTTCCATGAAGGTCTGGTTTGTATGCTCAATAGCTGACCATCGCTCCTCAAGAGATGTCATTCTATTCTGAACAATGACCATGTTTTCAAGACCCTGGCGAGTAAGCTCCTCCATGGCCGTAGCCATCCTCTCCTCTACGGTAGCCAGCCTTACCATGGAGGTAGCCATCCTTTCCACGGAGGTTCCCATCCTTTCCACGGTGATGCGTTCATGCGCCAATGCCTCCACAAAGGCTCTGCTCATGTTAGCGATGGACTCCTCCATTCGCTCCACACTCGCAGCGAGCCTGGAGACAAAACCTGACAGAGACTCCTGCACCTGTTCCTGGAGTTCCAGCACCGCTTTCCTGGATGGACCGGAGGCACAGGGCCGACATGCAGCTGAGCCGAGCTGGCAGAGTCCTGCGCCCCCTGACGAGGACTCTCCACTGCTGTCCCTGTCTCCACCATCTGCTGATGCTCACTTGTGAGCTGTGATACACCAGGTGCCAACACTACTCTATCTCTCGAAGGCCTCACTAATGTGTGAGTGTCTGCGCTGGTGCTGGGTGCGCTGAATTCTGCTGACGCTGCGCCCTCAGGTGTTGCAGCTTCCTCTGAGGAGTCTGGAAGCTCAGGCTGTTCCTCCTGGACAGTGGGGACGGGGGCTGTCGATGGTCCTGTGGGGGAGTAAAGGAAAGAGTTAGAGATGTGAGGTCAAGGTTACATGCGCATTGAATAGTGCAGATGATCATAAGTCAATCTGTTAGAGCATCAGAATCATTATCAGTGACTCATGCAATGTCAATGAGAGAGATGCCAAACTATTCTGTCACCAGCTTGCTGTGATGCGCCCGTCTGTCCGTCCCCCACTTGCGCATCGTCCTCCACTCCCACGATCTCCAGGGCCGCCTCCTCCCAGGCAGTGAGCTGGGCTACTGAGGGTGGCCCTCCTCCTGTCCTCGCTCTTTCTCTCTTATTGTGGGCTCTCATTTCCTGCAATGAGCGACACAAGTGGAGTTTGAGTGAGAATGTAGGAGTTAGTGTAGAGAATCCATAGCATAGATGCTTAGAAGGAGACAAAGGGCCCTCCCTGTGTGTTGTAAGTTGTTGTTGTTGCATCACAGTGATAGGGAGTGTGAGGGCTGCATGGTCGAATAGTTAAGTGGATGTGACCATAGAGAGAGAGGGAATGGGTAAGGGTGCAGGGATGTCAGTGTCAAGTGAGATGTGGAGGAAGAGGTTGGCAAAGCAGAGTGCTGGTGAGGAGAGGCGATGGGGATCAGATTGAGGGTGATGGGAAAGTCATACTCACTTTTCCTGTGTGGAGAAGGTCATGAAACCTCTTCCTGCATTGCAGCCGGGTTCTGCAGCTCATCGTGATTCAGTTGACCTCCTGGGTCACTTGCAGCCACACAGCTTTAGTCTGCTGGGGTGGCTTTTTTCTCCCTGAGGAAGGGAAGAGCACCTCCTTATTGGATCTTGCTCCCTCCACCAGAGCTTGGAGGGAGGGCTCATCGAAGCGTGGAGCACACTTTGGCCTAATGGTGGACATAGTCGATCAATGAAGTGCTTACTAGAATGAAAGTTTCCAGTCTCCAGAAGAAGCAAGGCTGCTTGCAGGCCTTAAATCCAGCAGCATTGATGATGTCATCGGAGGCGACTTTCTGTATGAAAAGACTCATTGGGCCAGGGGTTCCCACATGCTGGAAATCAATTGCCCAATTAGGGGAATATCGCACTTTTCCCCCACTTCACTTCAGAGTCAGGATCCTGACACAAATGCCACCTGACACGTCCCAGCCCGCCCACAATGGCAAAATCGAGCCCATAGAGTCATAACGGCACAGAAGGAGGTCATTCGGCCCATCAAGTTCGTGCCGGCTCTCTGTAGAGTAATCCAGTCAGTCCCATTCTCCCGCTCTATCCCCATAGCCCTGCATGTCTTTAAAAGGGCTTCCTTTTATGACCTCTGACCTCTTCCATTGTGGCTTTGCTGAGAGAACAGCCCCAGTGGAATTCTTGACTCTTCTAAAGCTTTGCTGACAGTTTTGCTCCATGAATTGGCAAGCTCAATGGATGCACATGTGAAACCAAATATGGCTGAACTCCTGAGTGGGAAGCTCGTCAAGTGGACTGGCTGAGGTCTGACAGATCTTCTCATATTCCTCATTAAGTCACCCCTGTGCAGGATGGATAAATGAAACTCGGAATAAATTGCTTCTAAGTCAGCTCCTGAATGGCGTAGTGGGTAATTTTTACATTTATTCTCGGAATCTGGATGTCTGCTGGCAAGGTCGGCATTTATTGCCCATCTCTGGTTGCCCTTCTGAAGGTGGTGGCAGCCTGCCTTCTTGAACTAGTGCAATTCGTGTGGTGAAGGTGCTATCACAATACTTTTAGGTAGGGAGCAACCTTCCCTATAAGCTGCATGGCTACGCAGCTCTCTGCCAGTCCTGCGCAGCCCGGGACTGGCTTTTTCAATGTAGAATTTTGCGCACTGTGAATGGGCCACACAGCTCCTTAAAAGGGCCGCGCACCCAAAAAAAAAGAGGAAACATTGGTAGGGAGTTCCAGGATTTTGACCCAGCGACAATGAAGGAATGATGATATATATCCAAATCAAGACTCCTCGGTATTCTGCCAAAATCAAGACACTTTAAAGTAAGAAAAGCATTTATGAAATCATGGAGCAGGTGTTTTAAACAACATTTTTGCAGTGATTACCTGGACATTTCCAAACTATTGGCACCACATTTTTTTTCCAAACAAACCTCTCCTTTCCCTCAAATATTGAGAGAACCACAAGAGCTTGGTTCTGGAACACACCACACAGAAACCTGGTTTTATGTTTCGTTCAGACATCTGCACAGCACGTTTTAATGAAAATGCAAAGAATATCTTTAAGATCGCATGTCAATTTTAAGCTTGAGCAGTATGACCGTTAAAAAGAAATGGGAATTTCTAATGCTTTCAGTATGAAATTTCAGCTTTAGTATTTCAGAAAGTAGAGGCAGAGAGTGATCACTGCCGAGTCCAGGACAGGTTAGAGGATATTCTGAAACAAAGGCATGAATTATTTCAGAATACACTCCAGTGCTCAAAGTTAAAATTGGAGATTATAGCCTAGAAATTAGATCCCAGTGCAGCGCCTGCTGCACGCGCCAAATGAGGCTGGAGGCAAGACCGCAGAAAATTGGTCTGCCAGCCTCATTTGCTTATAACCAGGAAGGTGTGGGCGCCAGTCGCAGCCCCAGGGACTGGTCGCATGGTGCAGCATGATTGGCCAAGGTCCTTAGGAGAGTCCAGGAGGGGAGCAATCAGGAGTGGGACGAGCGGTGGCTGGCAGTGGATCCACAATAAGGTAAATAAAAAAGTTGAAACTCACATTTCTGGTGGCAGCCAACAGCAGTCGCTTTAAACTGGTTTGACTGCTCAGCGGTCAGTTGTAATCAAATGTTACAAAGGGAGCCTGAAGTAAGCATTGTGCCCCTTGGTTGAATATATAAAGTGCCCAACGCCTGTTTCAGCTGCATGCCACGACGCCTATGGAGCACCCCTAACCAATATGGCGGGCCTGCTATATTGAACCACGAGGTGCCTGCTTTATGCCTGTAACATGGCGCAGTGTGATCCAATTTGTAGGCCAGTGTTTTTTTATTTTTGTTTACTTGTTTACACTTCACTCTGCCTTATGGCCCGCCTGTGGGGGATACAATGCAGTTCAACGACCATTGGTGCAACAAATTTGTTAACTAGTAAAATATTTAAAATTAAACGAAGAATGTACACTATTTTGGTTGGGCTTAAAGTAAGGATTTATGTTTGTTTACTTATGTTTAATTTTTTGTATAATATCGTAATTGTATGTCTATATATTTGACATACAGAAAGAAAAAGGTGCTGCAGCATTAAACAAGAACATGCCTGAAACGTCAGGAAACTTAAAATGGGCCAAAGAACTTAAGGAAAGGATTCAGACACCGTGGTCAAATTTCAAGCTTATTTACCACATGTAAGTGTGATGAGTTTTATGCATTAAACCATAAAACAGTTGTAAGTTTTGTATTGAAGGTATTAATTTTATTACGATAATTCAATGTTAGGCCCCAATTTTCAGTACCTTCCCACAGCTGTTTGTCCTCATCAAACAAAAGAAATACTAAATAAAAGTACTTGAGTTATATACTGTCTGTGAGTACTAGTCCTTTGGGAAGCCAAGGGGGTGATTTTGCCAATGGGGAGCTTTTGGAGGCGGGACTCCCACTTGTCAGGTTTCAGTCCCGCCTCCATCAACTTCTGGCCAATCCACGCTATTTTCCCTTGATTGACCTTGTTAAGCCCGCCCAGCGGACTTAGCAGGCCAATTAAGGGAAAGCCGGTTGCAGAGAACAGGGAAAAAATTTTGACAGATGAATTGTCATCGTTTGACAGCTCTGTGAAGCTGTCAAACACTGACATTCTCTGTAGTTTGACGAGGTCTTGAATTCAAGACCTCATCAAACCTCTTTCTTTTGCAGAAATGAGATGGTTGTTGCATTGGAGAATGCAACGGCCATATGTCATCTCTACCGCGGAGGTGCGAGACTCTCCACATACCCATCGACTGAAGCCTTGTGGAAGAAACAAAGGTGAGTACACTTTTAATAACACTTTCCACTTACCTCAGATACTCACCTCTCCACACTTCCACACTTGCACCCATCACTCCCCTCCACAGCACACTTTTGGACCCCCGCAGACCCACTACTCGCCTCGGTGACCCTGGCGGGTTTCGGAGCCTTCGGGAAGCCTGCACTTGTGTGGGCAAAATGGTGATAAGCCTATTTTCTGCCTGTTAACTACCTGTTAACAGGCAGTTAAGTGGCTGTAATCCCTTCCCGCCTCCAAGGAGTCGGGACCCGACACAGGACGGCTTCCTGCCTCCTGGCAAGATGGCACGGAGGCAGGTTGGGGGCGGATTGGGCACCTGCCCCCAAATTCTGCCATTTTCCCGGCAGTCCCACTTCCATACCCGCCTCCCCAGGGCTGGCAAGATCGCGCTCATAGCCTCCACAGATCGACTTTCAGGACCAACATCAGCAAAACTTCACACTCAGAAGGTAACATTCACACTTGGGGAAAGCACCACTTGCAGTTCATGTATTGGCACCCAATAAGGAAAAAAAACTGGCCGCATAGCTGTGACTTCCCAGATGCATTTTCTGCGAGTGCTGCTCCCCACTGGTAGTGGTGGATCATGGGATCACTCGGCAAGATTTATCATACAGTCTTCAGCTCTAACTTATTGTTTCCATGGACTTCAACCTGGAACTCCTCAGTCTTTGCTACTTAGGGGGAAAAATTGGGTTGCTTTGCACCTCCCGTTAGCGCCCCTGGGGGGGGGGGGTGCTAACGGGGCGTAAAGCCCCTAGCGCTCGGGCGCGGCGCTGCTAACTCCTCCCGCGAAATTCAGCGGGAGGTTAGCAGTAGCCGGTAGCCCCTGGACGCAACCTTGGGTTGCGCCCCCTGACCTATCGCCGGACGATATGTCCTGACAGGGTCAGGGTGGCATTTTTGCAGCCGTGGTGGCGCTATTTAAAGGGCAGGTGTCGGGTGGCCTTTTTGTTTGGGCCGACTGCCAGCACCTGCCCCCTTCCCGTTTTTTCTTCGGGGTGCCGGCCGCGATCGCTCAGCTCGGCTCTTCTCTTGAGGCTGTTTTCCCGGCACCCCGATCCCCGGTGGTCCAGTAGGGCCCCGGTGCGTGCAGCGCTAGGCCCCTCCCCTTTAATCGGGGGAGGGAGGCCTGCAATTACACGGCACTATGTGCCGCCGCGCGCGGCGCAGTTGCACGTAGCGCCACGAAATTCACTGGTAGCCCCCCAAGAAGGAGGGGGAGCGCTTCCAGTAGCGCCCCGCCTCCTGCTTAGGGCGCTACTACTGAATTTATGGCGCAGGGGTGCTAACTTTTTCGGGGCGTTAAAATTAGCACCCCGGTGACGTTAGCGCCCCACAGGGGGCGCCACTGAAATTTTTCCCCCTTAGTCTTTACTTACACCTTCAATCTTGAGGCTTTTAAAAGCTAAGCTTGGTCCCACTTAATCACTGTTTCCAGATTTATTCTTTTACTCTTTTCAACCTTAACTATAAACCTTTATCTTGCTTTCTCAGTTTAAAAAAAAATGACTTTCTCCTCATCACAATATTTTGCAATTTTCATCAAATGCCTGTCTGCCAGATCTGTGCCTCGAGAGCTTACATTATGTACCTTGTACAGGTGTACACTTTGCACTGTCTGTAGTGACCATACACCAAGCTTGGGTTTTAAGAACCCAAAGGTTGATGGAGTAAAGAAAAGCAGAAGGAGGTAAAGAATTCTATGATGATTGGGTGCCATCCTTCACAAGGTGGAACAAATTAGGAATAAGTGATTGGGTAATGTTAACCTTGGGTTTAGAAGCCTGAATATTTTAGGAGGAAGGATAAACTGAAGGGGATAAGCAATTCTACAATTTTGAGATTCTGGGAAAGAATGAATAAGAGGAGTTTGTTCAATGAATCTTGGTTTCATCACAATGAAAGTGTAGATAGGAACAAGAGTCAGTAGAATGGGATATT
This sequence comes from Squalus acanthias, assembly GCA_030390025.1. Classification (NCBI taxonomy): domain Eukaryota; kingdom Metazoa; phylum Chordata; class Chondrichthyes; order Squaliformes; family Squalidae; genus Squalus; species Squalus acanthias. The sequence continues at coordinate 83,796,017 of CM059428.1, read as the reverse complement.
TTCAATTTACAAGAAACAATGAACATTGTATTAATTTAAGAGGGAAGCAAGAAAGATTGTGGTGAAGGATTGGAGATTTAACGTGAGAAGAACTGCCTATAAGATTACATAGGATTACATAGGATATACAGAATAGGCCATTCGGCTGAACCAGTCCATGCCGGCGTTTCTGCTCCACACGAGCCTCCTCCCGTCTTTCCTCATCTAAATCTATCAGCATAACCCTCTATTCCCTTTTCCCTCATATGCTTATCTAGCCTCTCCTTAAATACATCTATACTATTTGCTTCAACCACTCCCTGTGGTAGCGAATTCCACATTCTCACCACTCTTTGGGTAAAGAAGTTTCTTCTGAATTCCCTATTGGCTTTCTTGGTGACTATTTTATATTGATGGGGCCTCTAGTTATGCTCTTCCCCACAAGTGGAAACATTCTCTCTGTATCCACTCTATCAAAACCTTTCATAATTTTAAAGACCTCTATTAGGTCACCCCTCAGCCTTTTTTCAAGAGAAAAGAGACCCAGCCTGTTCATCCTTTCCTGATATGTATACCCACGCATTTCTGGCATCATCCTTGTAAATCTTCTCTGCACCCTCTCCAGTGCCTCTATATCCTTTTTATAATATGGTGACCAGAACTGTACTCAGTACTCTAAGTGTGGTCTAACCAAGGTTCGATGCAGGTTTAGTATAACTTCCCTCCTTTTCAATTCTATCCCTCTAGAAATAAACCCTAGTGCTTGGTTTGCTTTTTTTTATGGCCTTGCTAACCTGTGCCGCAACTTTTAGTGATTTGTGTATTTGTACTCTGAGATCCTTTTGTTCCTCTACCCCACCTAGACTCGCACCCTCCAAGTGATATTCTTCCTACCAAAATGTAATACCTCACATTTATCTGTGTTGAACGTCATTTGCCAATTATATTCCCATTCTGCAATTTTATTAATGTCCTCCTGTAATTTGTTGCAGTCCTCCTCAGTATTGACTATCCCCCCAATTTGGTTTCATCCGCAAATTTAGAAATTGTGTTTTTGATTCCAAAGTCTAAATCGTTAATGTAAGTTGTGAACAGCAGTGGTCCCAGCACTGATCCTTGTGGAACACTACTACCCACCTTCTGCCACTGTGAATAGCTACCCTTTACTTCTACTCTCTGCTTTCTGTCCTGAAGCCAGCCAGCAATCCATTCTGCTACTTGTCCCCTGACTCCGCATTCCCTGACCTTGTTGATCAGTCTATTATAGGGTACCTTATCGAAGGCCTTTTGAAAATCTAGATAAATTACATCTACTGCATTACCATTGTCTACTCTCTCTCTTACCTCTTCAAAAAAATTCAATAAGGTTGGTCAAGCAAGACTTTCCCTTTTGAAATCCATGCTGACTATTTATTATTATATTTTTGGTTTCTAGATGTTCTTCTATTTTCTCCTTTAGTAGGGATTCCATTATTTTTCCTACCACCGATGTTAAGCTGACTGGTCTATAATTCCCTGGACATGATCTATCCCCCTTCTTAAATATCGGTATTACGTTAGCTATCCGCCAGTCCTCTGGCACTGCACCTTTTTCTAATGAATTATTAAATATGTGTAGTAATGCCTCTGCTATCTCTTCCCTAGATTCTTTTAAAATGCGTGGATGCAATCCATCTGGACCAGGGGTTTTATCCTCTTTGAGTTCGATTAGTTTATTTAATATATCCCCTTTTTTTATTTTAAATGCACTGATCTCATTACTAATCTCATCATCCAATGTCATGTCCACCTGTTCTATCTCCCTGGTAAACACTGAAGCAAAATAATTATTTAATATTTCTGCCATCTCTCTATTATCCTGTCTACCGTTACCTGTGGTATTATCCTGTTTTCCTTAGATTAGCAGCAAATAAATAAGTACACATATAAACTTGCTCCTGATTCAGAATTATTTTACCAAATAAATGTTTTCTCACAGTTATAGTTTTTTATAAATCACTTTCAGATCTCCTATACCAAGCACGATTACCTGGTTACAACCTCCTGCCGGGTCATTGCAACCAGCTACTTTGTACACAGGAGCAGTCCTGGGTGATTTGGGCTCTGATTTTTTTCCCCTTGCCATGTTGTAGAGAGCAACTGACTTCTGTCATAGGATAAACTATATATAGGATAAACTATAAAGATACAATCAAGATTCAATAATCCTTTGAACTTTATAATATTAATCCTAATCTTTTGTTCCTTTGTTATATCATCTACAGTTTATAAATGAAATGAACTGGAATGAGTTTTGTATAATTTCTCTTTTAGAAACCTTGAAGGCCCAGAAGCTGGGACAGTGTACCAAAAATATATGGAGATGCTGACTTTACTTGATGAATATGAAGAACAGATTTACTTGTCATGGACAAGCGGAGTCCATACGATCTGCCAGTTCAATTTGGATCAGCCACTTATCAAGCGCAATCTTGAAACTGGTTTTCTCAGTGTCAACTTTGACCATCAGGTACAATAGTGATTAATATTCAGATTAAAATTTGAAAAAAATGAAATCTATAAAATTAGACACTTGGGGGAGAATTTTCCCAGCCCTGGGGAGGCGGGTATGGAGGCGGGACTGCCGGAAAAATGGCAGAAACTGGGAGCGGGTACCGAACCTGCTCCCAACCCGCCTCCGTGCCATCTTCCCGGGAGGCGGGTCCCCGACTCGCGCAGGGACCCGTCTCCTCGAGGCGGGAAGGGGATTAGAGCCAATTAACTGCCTGTTAATGGGTAGTTAACAGGCAGTTTTGAGGCTTATCCCCATTTTACCCCTGCAAGTGTGGGCTTCCTGACGGCTGCGAACCTCGCCAGGGTCAGCGAGGCGAGCAGTGAGTCTGCGGGGGTGAGAGGGCTCGAAAAGTCCACTGTGGAGGTGAGTGATGGGTGCAAGTGTGGAGAGGTAAGTATGAGAGGTGAGTGTAAAGTGTTAGAAAAAGTTTACTTACCTTTGTTTCTTCCTGCAGGCTTCAACCCTTGGGGATCCGGAGGTGCTTCATCTCAACGGCAGAGATGACAGAATGGCTGCTGCATTCTCCGATGCAGCAGCCATCTGATTTCTGCTGAGGAAAGAGGTTTTGGTGAGTCTTCAGTACAAGGGCTCACCTTAGAACAGCTGACAATTTATCTGTCAAAAAATTTTCGACAGATGAAACGTCATACGCTGACGTCCTCTGTCACCGGCTTTCCCTTAATTGGCCGGCTAAGCCCGCAGGGCGGGCTTAACAAGGTCAATCAAGAGAAAATAGCGTGTGTTGGCCGGACGTCGTTGAGGATGGGACTGAAACCCAACAACCAGCAGTCCCGCCCCCAACGCGCCCCCATTGACAAAATCCAGCCCTTGGAATTTTTGCAGGGGTTTCTCAATTATTCTCCGTAACTTTGGTGGAAGATCGGCCATTTATGTAGTTTCTCTGGGGTTTCTACCGATCTTACACCAAAGTTGCATCGGGAAAACGCCTGTGGAAATTCTACTCCAGAATAACCTGTAATTGGGTCAAACTGGAATTATAGGGGTTGAATTTCTCACTGCCTTCGGCACAGGTTGGAGGGGAAAGGAATCAGGCACCATGCTAGAAGAATGCAGCCCATCAGATATTACCCCCCTCAAAGAATCTACAGGCCACACAGGTTCTATAAGGACCTCTCTGAGAGCTTTACATCAGAAGAGATCGCTTCTCAAAAGCTGCTTTTGAGCATCTCTGTGACCTGCTGCATGAAGATCTCAAACCACGCTCATCTGCCAGCACTGCTCTCTCAGTGGCTATGAAGGTGACCACTGCCACCAAATTTACAGCTCATGCTCCTTTTAAGCAACAACGGGAGATCTCTGCAATGTAAGCCAGGGAGCAGTAAGGCCATGCAAACACAGGTCACTGAAGCCCTGTACAGTAGAGCAGGCTCTTCATTAGTTTTGATATCACAGCCAAGCAACAGAGAGAAAGTGCCATAAAGTTCAGTGGAATTGGTGGCTTCCCCAAGGCAGAGGATGCCATCAGGTGCACAGATGTTTCACTGAAGGTGCCCACAGAACTGGAAGGGATTCCAGGCTGTGACTGTGCAGATAGTTTGTGACACCACTCAGGGGATTCTTCGTGTCATGTCTGGGATGCAAGAAGTTGCCATGACGCCTTCGTTCTCTGGCATTCAGCACTCCCTGATGCCTTCGAGGAAGGAAACCATATAAACTGATGGTCATTGGGAGAACAGGCATATCCCCTGCTGCCATGGCTGATGATCCCACTCTGACTACCTCGAACACAAGCAGAGGAGCGGTCCAACGATGCACATGCAGCTATCAGATTTGTAATGGAGAGGACCACTGGGGTGCTGAAAACAGGTCGGGTGAGGATATATAGGGAACGGTGGCATAGTGGTTATGTTACTGGACTAGTAAGCCAGAGGCCAGGACTAATGATCTGGAGACACGAGTTTAAATGCAACCACAGCAGCTGGGGAATTTAAATTCAATTAATTAAATCTGGAATAAAAAGCTAGTAACACGGTAGAAACCCATCTGGTTCACTAATGTCCTTTAGGGAAGAAAATCAGCTGTCCTTACCCGATCTGTGGCTTATATATGACTCCAGACCTATAGCAATGTGATTGACTCTTAACTGCCCTCTGAAATGGCCAGCAAGCCACTTAGTTGTCAAGAAAGCTGCTTACCATCACCTTCTCAAGGGCAATTAGGGATGGGCAAAAAATGCTGGCTTTGCCAGCAACGCCCACATCCCATGAATGAATTTAAAAAAAGGATCTGCAGAATTCACCAGACAGGAGACTGACGGGGCCACTGCAATGTGCCGAGAGTTTGCTGTCCGTGCCCGAATGACTCCCACCAGGAGTTAAAATCGGCACTTAACAGACAAAGCTCATGCATTAATGGTAGACACAACCTAGATACCAGAAGAAAGCTTGTGCCTGTGGAAGTGTACCCCAACACCGAATCAACACTTTATCAAAACTGCTGTGACTTTATATCCATAGTAAAGTACAGGAAACTTCTGCACTATTCCTCTGATCTGCAAATGTTTGTATGATTGACAACTGCAGGTTCTGTGCTAAAATGAATACAAATCATGGCCTGGAAATCGGTACTGTGCTCATTTCATGGAAAGATAAGGGGTGCAAAGAGGTTCAATTCAGCCTCTTGCTCCTAAATACTATTGGAAATACGTCCAATACCATATTCGATTGGGTGCTGAAGAGGTGTCCCTGGCGGCAGCCTGAACAGGTGTTAGGCTATTTAAATATGCGAATAAGAGGCCTAAAGCCTGTATTAGGACCTAAACTGGAAATTGGTGGACACTGAACGCAGCAGGCGGGGGATTTGCATTACCAGGTCTACGTGCAGCCTAACCACCGGAGACCGCCACCAAAAAGCTAAGATTAAAAAAAATACTTGAACGTGGAGCCGGAAGAGCAGGAGTGCTCCTCCTTGCTCCACATTAAAACTGATGGTTGATACCGGCCACTTCTTCCTCCTCCCCTCCTGGACTCACCTTAGGCCCCCCACAGCCGACCGATCTTGCTGCCCTCCCCAAGCGACTGCCGAGTTACCTCTGAGGCCGTGACTAATAAACAAATAAGGCCGGCCGACCAATTTGGCGTGGTCCTGCCGCTGGCCTATTTAGATGTGTGCAGCGTGCTCAGCGTGCGCAGCGTGCGCAGCGTGCGCTACATCCGAATCGCCCCCTAGTTTGGGCATGGTCCATTTTCTGGGCCCCGTGTTTTTGAAACTTTGTAATCTTTTCTGATTTGCGATTAACTGAACTTAATAAAAAATGTAATATGGTGTCAGAATAGAAGTAACTGGCTCTCAATCTGCCAGAATGGTTTAAAAGAAGATACAGAAGAAGGAAAGAGAACACTTGAAGCCAGGAAAGCAGTTTCCTGCAGCAACATGTGCTTTTCTGAACTGATTAAAAAAAAGAAAGACTTGCATTTATATAGCACCTTACACGGCCTCAGGACGTCCCAAAGTGCTTTACAGCCAATGAAGTACTTTTGAAGTATCGTCACTGTTGTAATGTGGGAAACGCGGCAGCCGATTGCGCACAGCAAGCTCCCACAAACAGCAAAGTGATAATGACCAGATAATCTGTTTTTGTTATGTTGATTGAGGAATAAATATTGGCCAGGACACCGGGGATAACGCCCCTGCTCTTCTTCGAAATAGTGCCATGGGATCTTTTACGTCTACTTGAGAGAGCAGACAGGGCCTCAATTTAACATCTCATCCGAAAGACAGCACCTCCGACAGTGCAGCACTCCACAGCACTGCACTGGAGTGTCAGCCTAGAATTTTGTGTTCAAGTTTCATGGAGTGGATTTGAACCCACAACCTTCTGACTCCGAGGCGAGAGTGCTACCCACTGAGCCACAGCTGACATAAAATCTAGATCCTACATTATTTTTGATTGACTATATCCTGTTCAAGTCAGCTTGGAATCAAAGGTTGTCTTAGGACAGCTGGAGAAGTAATTTATTGGCCTCTGGTGATCAAGGACATATAGGTGTGATGTATGTCAACAGTCTCAAGCCAAACAACAGAAGGAGTTAAATAAAAACAGAAGATGCTGGGAATACTCAGCAGGTCAGGCAGCATCTGTGGAGAGAGAAGCAGAGTTAACGTTTCAGGTCGATGACCTTTCATCAGAACAGAAGGAGTTGCTTATTAGCCACCAGAGTTTTGAGGCTGTGGAATTCACTTTCAAGGTTAGTGGTTGAGACAAACTGTGTCAAAATTCAAGGCTAGATTGGATTCGTGGATGACGGATTGGGGGATGAAAGGAAATGGTAACAGGCTGAGTAAATGTGATTAGGACTATTTGCTCACGTGAAGGGTAAACTCTGACATAGACTGGTTGGGCCGAATGTCTTGCTTCCTTGTTGTAACTTCTGTGTATTTATATGTATAACCAAATACTAGAAAGGCCCTGGAAGAAAAAAGAAATGTGAAAAAAACTAGGTATGTTCTTGCTGTTTCTCTGATTTCTTTGAAGTTGACAGACTGCCTAATGAAAAAGGGAAAGAAGTCCTAGCTTCGATGAAAGCTCCTTTTGCATGTCATGGTATTCCTAATTAGGTGATATCAGATAATGGACAACCATTTAACTAAAGGGAATTCCAACAACTTGCAGAAAAGTATGGCCGCGATTTCGCCTACCTTGGCGGGTCTGGTGCGGCCAGGTCGGTGGCAGGGTGCGACCCCGCTGCTGACTGCAGCCCACTCTGTAGAGTGATCTTACGATGATTGGGCTTGTTAAGCCCGCCCAACGTGTTTCCCAGCCAATTGAAGGAAGTGGGACTAATGACGTCACTTGATGACGCGTCATCAGCCGGTTTCCTTAAAGGGACCATGCGCAAATTGATTTTGACAGTTGTGCTGTCAGTGTTCTACAGCACTGAGGTGCTGCAATCACTGACAAGCACTGCACAGAGGTGCATGGCTGCACCCAGGCTCTCCCATGACTCCCTCCATATGTTTATCGAGGGAGTCAGAGCACGCAGGGAGGTCCTGTTCCCTTTCCATGGGCGGAAGAGACCTCCCCAGGAGATCAACCAGCCTGGTTGCACATTGCACAGGAGGACACAAGCAGGGATGTCGTTTGGAGGTCCAGGCTGCAGTGGCACAAGCCTTTCAATGATCTCAGTAGATCACGAAACGTTACTACAAAGCCACACTCAACCTCAACCTGCTGTGCCACTCATCACATCCCCATCACTCTGCCTTCCCTACTCTACTCCTGCACATCCTTTCTCACACCAACTTACCTTGCACCTCCACCCATCCCTCTATCTACATTATCACTTCCCCATCTCACTAGCCACCCCTCACACTCACCCTCATCCTAGTTCAATCATACCAACTAACAACACAAGGATAGGCACTTGGGTGTTTTAGCCAATGTTCATGGAAAGTTTCTGTTAATGTGGTGTCAAACATTGAAACCTTTATTTTCAACACTGGGCATTGTAGGGATGCTTTATGGTGTTGATGTAGGGTGGTGCCAACCTGGCGCATCATGTGGCAGCCAGGTTGTACAACGTCAAGTGAAGTAAATCTGACTATGGTGAGGCCATCCCTGGCGTCCCGGGCAGCAGATAAGCTAAAGCATTCCTCCCTGTAGTAAACTGACTTCTGAAATCGCAGCTAGAGAGTGATGTAAAAGAGGAGCTGGTCTAGAAATTGGTATGCAGTCTCCTAAGTGCCAAAAAATGCGGGCAGGAAACATACACACACTTCTGACTGAAAGTGTGCCGCCCGCCATATTGGGTAAGGACAAACAAAAGACGTGCTTTACCCACGCCTGAAGCAGGCGTTAGGCCCTTTGCATATGCAAGTAAGTCGTCTAACGACTGCATCAGGTCCCCACTTGGTTTGCCCTGAGGCAACTAGCGCCAGCTCTAGCTGCACTCGGAAAGCAACGCTAAGGATCAACTGTAAAGCATCATCCTGATCGCTACTGCTCCTGGCTCCCCTGGCCTCGAGATTAACGACCCCCGACCTCCCTATCCCCCCCCCCCCCTCGAGATTCTCAACCTCCAGACCCGATCCCACTGGCCGCTGCCGGGTGACGCAAAACCAATCCTCCTCAACCACCGATGGCTCCCCGAGGCTCGTGATCACTCCCCCGAGGCCCGCGATCCCCCAAAGCCATGGGATTGCCCCACCCCACAGTCACCAATCACTTGCAGTGGCCCAAACCTCCATTACTAACCGGTGTGGGTTTCTCCCACAACGCCATCTCTATGTGAATGAGGTCCGAGACGCAATCTTAGGTGCTCCTCGGACCCTACCATTTGTGCGCAGGGTAAGTAAGTTGCTCAAAAACAGGCGCTCCTGAATTTTTAGTCGGCTATGCCTCAGTAAAGCTAAACAGGTCCGGTTCTATAGTAAAGTTACCAACAAGCTGGAAAAGCTAGAAAAAAAGTTGTCAGAATTTTGCTAACAGGAAAAGCAAAGTGGAATCCATAAAAACATAAGAAATATGAACAGGAATAGGCCATTTGGCCCTGCGAGCCTGCTCCGCCATTCAATAAGATCATGGTTGATCTTTTACCTCAACTCCATTTTCCTGCACTATCTCCATATCCCTTGGTTCCCTTAATATCCAAAAATCTATCAATCTCTGTCTTGAATATACTCAACGACTGAGCCTCCACTGCTCCCTGGGGTAGTGAATCCCAATGATTCACAACCCTTTGAGTGAAGAAATTTCTCCTCTTCTCAGTGCTAAATGGGATTGGGGGTAATGTGTTGACGTGGATTGAGAACTGGTTGGCACACAGGAAACAAAGAGTAGGAGTAAATGGGTACTTTTCAGAATGGCAGGCAGTGACCAGCGGGGTACCGCAGGGTTCGGTGCTGGGGCCCCAGCTGTTTACATTATATATTAATGATTTGGACGAAGGGATTAATTGTAATATCTCCAAATTTGCGGATGACACTAAATTGGGAGGCAGTGTGAACAATGAGGAGGATGCTAGGAGGCTACAGAGTGACTTGGACAGGTTGGGTGAATGGGCAAATGTATGGCAGATGAAGTACAATGTGGATAAATGTGAGGTTATCCACTTTGGTGGTAAAAATAGGGAGGCAGACTATTACCTGAATGGTGGCAGATTAGGGAAAGGGGAGGTGCAACGAGACCTGGGCGTCATGGTACATCAGTCACTGAAGGTGGGAAGGCAAGTGCAGCAGGCAGTCAAGAAAGCAAATGGCATGATGGCCTTCATAGCAAGGGGATTTGAGTACAGGAGTAGGGAGGTGATGCTACAGTTGTACAGGGCCTTGGTGAGGCCACACCTGGAGTATTGTGCGCAGTTTTGGTCTCCTAACTTGAGGAAGGACATTCTTGCTATTGAGGGAGTGCAACGAAGGTTCACTAGATTGATTCCTGGGATGGCCAGACTGACATATCAAGAAAGACTGGATCAACTGAACTTGTATCCTCTGGAGTTCAGAAGAATGAGGGGGGATCTTATAGAGACGTTTAAAATCCTGACTGGTTTAGACAAATTAGATGCGGGCAGAATGTTTCCAATGTTAGGGAAAACTAAAACCAGGGGTCACAGTCTAAGGATAAAGGGGAAGCCATTTAAGACTGAGATGAGGAGGAACTTCTTCACCCAGAGAGTGGTGAATCTGTGGAATTCTCTACCACAGAAGGTTGTTGAGGCCAGTTCGCTAAATATATTCAAAAGGGAGTTAGATATAATACTCACAACTAGGGGGATCAAGGGGTATGGCGAGAAAGCAGGAATGGGGTACTGAGGTAGCATGTTCAGCCATGAACGCATTAAATGGCGGTGCAGGCTCGAAGGACCGAATGGTCTACTCCTGCACCTATTTTTTATGTTTCTATGTAAATGGCCGACCCCTTATCCTGATACTGTGACCCCTGGTTCTAGACTCCCCAGCCAGGGGAAACAACCTCTCAGAATCTACCCTGTCAAACCCTGTAAGAATTTTATTTGTTTCAATGAGATCACCTCTCATTCTTCTAAACTGTAGGGAATATAGGCCTAGTCTCTTCAATCTCTCCTCAATCTTTCCCTTTTTTATTAGACAGTCTGTCAGTCCAACACAAGTGCAACAGCAAGTGGATATTAAATCCTACAATAGGAGAACTGAAGATGGGAAGGTGTTTAGGAACCAAAGACAGTTGCTGAAAGCAGAACCATCATTTGTAGAGAAACCTAACAGTCCAGTTACATGCTCTTTAACATTGGGCAGGCTCTGTTATGGGTATGTGATCCTCCCCACCCAATGTTTTGCTCTGTGCTTTGCCCAAACAAAGCCTAACGACCAATATCTATCCCATTCAGTCTCCAGCAAAGTTTTAACATCTGTAAACACGTGTAGGAAATAAATAAACAATAAATGTTCAAAGATTTTAAAATAAAGTAACTGTTTAGAGATTTCTACCTGTGTTGCGCAATGCTGTGACAATGACTAAGAAATATTTAACTGGATGTTACCCAATTTTTTTGATGTACTATTGTGTTGCAGCTTGTTGCTGTACTGCGAGAGGTGAAATACCTTCAGATATTGAATCAATCTGACATCCCGGAGGCAGCTGCAGCCATCTTCGAGAAGAGGGAAACTTTGACTAAGGTTTGTCTTTTCCAAGAAGAGTAGAATATACCTTAACCAGTCGGAGGTCTCATTTTTCATTTTAATCTATAAATCATACATACTAACTGAAAACATTCTTCACAATAAGATGTCTTCACATTCATTCAAATTCATGTATTGGGATTGATTAATGTGTTTTTTGATGTAATGACTCCTTCAGAGTGTAAAAGAAGGGTTCTTCTGATTTCCCCCTCGCACTCACCACCCCGCCCTCCACCCCCCCCCCCCTCCCCCCCCACGACTTTTTGGGATGGCTGTTAATATCTTATTTGATTACTGTCTCTTGAGATTAGCATCTTCTGAAAATTTGTAGCAGCTGTTTTTACTCTGCTTTTTTAATTAAATTAAATCCATCTAGGTGCGATATTTAGGCAGATTTGGAACATCCTGAGCCCACAATTAGTGCTGGAAAATTCCACTTCACAATTACCCACAGATGAGTTATTTTTGGTCTTTGTGAGGTAAAAGTAAAGTAACTCCTCCGGTTACAAGTAACTTTGGTTTCCTTGGGCTGGATATCAGGGAGGGAGCGGGGGGTGAGGTGGGAAGTTGGGGGGTGGCTGTTTTGAGTTTGGGAAATCCGGACGAAGCATCTTTCTTGAATCAAGAAATTCACAGCTGAATGAGGTTCTATGCTCCTACAGCCCCTTGGAAAAAATTGATCTTGTGACGGATATCTGCTATATAAAGTTAGATGATATTAAAATATATTGAGTACACTCTCCCATAAAGGGACACCATCTTCACTAGAAGTGTTTGGCAAACTTGCTTTTATTTGTTTATAAATACACAAGAAGGTGTAAACCTTTTCAAAGCATATCAATTTGACATTTCCACGTGACATCACTGATAAAAATGGCATGTGATTTTTCTCCGCCCTTTCCCCCGCCCCCCCCCCCCCAATCAGGAAAAATTGTCAAATACTTTCCCATGAAGACCCTGCCTTTAACCAGTCCAGGTTAAAAAAATCGATTTACAGAAATAAAATACTGGATTTGTCATTGATTTATTCATTCTTATGAAAAATGTCCTTCATGCCACTCTGGTGGAAAGTTAGTATTCGTAAAGAACTTTGCTAATTATTGTTTGTTTATAAATTATTTAGTATGTACGAACCTTGGAGTTAATGGTGAAGTGGTACAATAAGCTGAAACAGACTGTCTTGGAAGTGGAGTTTCCACTGATTTTCAGTGAGCTGGAAGCCATTGATGAACAGCTGAAGGCTGCAGAGGAGACCGTTACCTGGCAGAGTGAAAACTGCTGGAGCTACATTGTGCAAATGAAGGACACAGTACATGATCTGGGAAGCAGGGTTCAGAAGACAAAAGAGAATGTAGTAACTCTACAAACACTTATGAAAGCTTGGAGTGAGTGTGCTATGTTTACAAGGAAAGAGAACAAAAAAGATTCTGTGCTGAACCTCGATGACAGAGAAGACAGAATAGCCAAGCGGTACAAGTTGATAAGGGAGGCTGGTGCTACGATTCACAAATTGGTTGAGGTATGCCTGAAGAAAAGAAGAAAATGTATTGCAGTAAGCTTGGCAAAATATAATTGCCAGATGAAATATTTTGTAGAAAGTTTTTAATGCAGCTGCATGCTATATTAAATGTGCTATAACAGTGGTGTTTGAATCCAAATTCTGCCTATACAATTTGCAGTGATTTTTTTTTAGCTCTATTAATAAAAGTCTTGCATATAGTGTGCACTTCCTGTCCACAAACCTTACTGTCAGCTTTGGCTCAGTGATAATGTCCTCACCTCTGAGTAAGAAGGCCCCACTCCAGAAACTTTGAGCACATAATGGGCCGTATATTCCGATCCCTACGGGTGTGTACGAGCTGTGTACACACCCGTTGGGACATCGGAAATGCCGGTTTCAGGCATGCCAAGCGCAGGCGCTGAAAACCGGCATTTACGATCTGTCAAGAATGCTCTTGACAGATCGGACGCCTGCCCTGGAGAAGGGCCTCTGCGGGGGGAGAGTTCCGCTTTCTGGAGAACATCCGCCCGCTGAAAACCCTTAGAAATCTTACGCCTGGTAAAAGCAGGCGTAAGGCCTGCTTTTACCAGCATAAGAGTTGGAAAAAAGTTTTAAAAAATAAAATTTTTCACTCATTTATCATTTAAAAATACTTTAAAAAAAGGTAAGTTTTTTTTAGCCCTGTAAAAAACTTTAATTATTTTTTTCAAAAAATTAGATTTTTGTTTAAAATATCTAGGGGGAAAAATTAGGTCGCGCCCCGTTTGGGGCGCAAATATCGTCTGGACGCAAATATTAGCGCCTGGCGCTAATTATAGCCACTGACTGGAAACTTCACTTTTACCGCCCCGGGAGGTGAGTGGAGCGCTAAATCAGGCGCTGCACACCTGTCTTAAGGCGCAAAGGCCGAGCAGTGAGGCGCTAACTCAGCGCGCGAGCGCAGCGCAGGTGCTGCCAGTTAGCGAGGGAACACAGACACACTGGCGCCGGCCAGTTCTTAAAGCGGGGGGGGGCCAACTGTTAGGATCAGTAGGCAAAACTACCTCACAAAGCGTTGACTCAATGCCGAAGTCTCTCTTTCTCTCTCTCCGAATCTCTCTCTCTCTCTCAGAACGAGTGGTGCAAAAATGTCAACCACAGAAAAAGACAGGAAGAGGCCCCCTTTAAATAGCGCCCCCCCCAGCCCCACAGCGATTGATAGCATTCCAGTCTTCCGGTCGTTGGATGCGCCAGGCGGTAAGGCAGGGGGCGCCACTCAATTTCCGCTCCGGGGCACCACAAGGGCGTTGCACCATGGAATGACGTCACAATCTGCGCGCGCAGGTGGTCGCAGCGGTAAAGTTTAGCGCCGCCGCACAATGTCTAGTTAAGTTCCGGAGCGGCGCAAACATCGCTGTGCCCGGGCGTTAGCGGCTTTGCGCCCCCATTAGCACCCTCTTAAGGCGCTAACGGGAGGCGCAACCAACTGAATTTTTACCCCCTAATTTATTGTAATATCAACTCATTTTAAAAATGTGATTTAAAAAAAATTATTTAATGTTTTACAGTGTTTTTGGGGTGATCTCCATTCATATATTTGACAGGTCTATCTGTCAAGTGTATGAAGGGAGATTCCCTTCTCCTATTGGCTCGCCTGTCCCACGTGATCCCAGGGACGCTTGCGAACTGCATGCGCCTCTGGGATACGTGGGCCCTGCGCATTTCGAGTCTGGAGAGGCCCAGGAACGGAAGTATACGCACCTCGGGAGACTTCAGGTAAGTCCGTAGATTTTTTTCCAGATCAGAGGCCTCCGCACGCAGGAAGCCTCCGATCGGAAAATACGGCCCAATAAGCTTCAATATCATACTGAGGGAGTGCTGCACTGTTAGAGGTGCTGTCTTTCAGATGAAATGTAAAGCCAAGGCCCAGTCTACTTTCTCAGGTGGACATAAAAGATCCCATGGCACTATTTGAAGACGAGCAGGGGAATCCTGGTGTTCTGGCCAATATTTATCCCTTACCCAACATCACTAAAAACAAATTATTTGATAATTTATCTTATTGCTGTTTGCAAGACTTTGTTGTGCATAAATTGGCTGCTGTGTTTCCCTACATTATTACAGTGACTAAACTTCAAAAGAAATTCATTGACTGTAAAGTGCATTGGGATGTCCAGATATCATGAGAGGTGCTATATAAATGCATGCTCTTTCATTACTTCCAGTGCCACGATTTTGAGTAATGGTTTTTCTGTCAACATTAGCAAGGAAACTGCCTATGTAACGTTTGTATTGGTAATTTCGTATGTTAACAGTTTCAGTCCTCTGGCTACTAAGGGGTGCCATGACACGAGTCATTTTACACTTTCAGTTAAGTTTTACATTTTGAAATGTTAACTTTTTTTTTTACACAGAGGGTTATTAGATCATGGAATACCCTACCAGAAACAGTGCTTGAAGCAGAATCCATAATAATAGCTTTTAAAAGGGAAGTGGACAAATATTTGAAAAATAAACTTTTAGAAAGCTTTGGGGAAAGAGCAGGGGAATGGAACTAAGTGGATAGCGCTTTCAGCAAGCCAGCATGGACACTTCCTGCTGTGCCATAAAATTTCGTAATTCTATGAAAAAAGTAGTTAAAAAAATTATTTCTCTTCTATCCACTCAAAGCCACAGTTAAAAAAAAAACATTACAGCCCTGCTGGCTGCCACCCGACCTAATTCAGACTCCAAGCAGCTAATCTGTTGCTGCATAGGCTGCTAAAAGGCTGGGCTCTGCAGCTGAAAAATACTAAAGGCATTTCAGTGCTTCCTTCAGTTGAAAAGATCTTAGGCCACATCTGTGCTATAGAGCTGCTTTAAATTTTGTAGATAATTTGAATTAAAGTCATCATAATTGATCAGCAAAACAATAGTAGCCTATAAGAACATAAGAAATAGGAGCAGGAGTAGGCCAATCGGCCCCTCGAGCCTGCTCCGCCATTCAATAAGATCATGGCTGATCTGATCCTAACCGCCAATCTACTATCTATCACAGAACCATCTCCTGCATCTAACAGAATTGCACACACGAAATAGGAGCAGAATCAGGCTACACAGTCCCTGGGCCCGCTCCACTACCCACAGGGCCATGACCGATCCGAACCTAGACTCATGTCCAAATTCCTGCCCGCTCCCCGTAACCCTTAATGCCCTTTACTTCTAGGAAACTGTCTATTTCTGTTTTAAATTTAATTAATGTTGTAGCTTCTACAGCTTTTTGTGGCAGCATATTCCATGGACCTACCACCCTCTGAGTGAAGTAGTTCCTCCTCATCTCATTAAGAAGTGTGAAGGCATTTGTCCTTCAGTGAGTGTATTTCAATAGCCACTGTATGGTGACATTTATTCTGTGATTTACAGAAGCTTGTTGTTTATGGCTCCCTTGTTAGAAACCAGCACTGCCTAGAGAACATATTCATTGTTGTAAGTTTTGGTTCCAATAGACAATTATGGAGAACACTGGTTTTGTCTATCTCTCCCCTTTCAGAGGGTCTTGTGTCTCTCAGGGTGGGGAGTTTTATTCTGGTGAGTACGTAAACCTCAACATTGAATTCAGGTCATGGACCTGAAATGTTAACTCTGGGCTGGATTTTGTCTTGGGGTCGGGTTGGGGTCGTGTAATCCGCATATTGTGTTTCCCCCCCCCCGACTCCAGATTAATGTGGGTGCCTGATGCAATTTTCACTTAATTGGGCAATTGAGTTGGAGCATGTGGGAACCCATGAACTAATTAGTGTTTTCAGTCTGAAAGTCGCCTCTGATGATGTCATCATTACTGCCTGCCTGCTCTCAGAGACTGTTGGTGAGAGAGGACTTGCCTGGCTTTTGATGTGAGTGGACCTGGATGACAAATGGGGGGGGAGAGAGACACAGAGAGACAGAGAGAGAGAGAGTTTTGCCAAGTAGCAGCTGAGCCAATGTTCAGACCTAATGCTACTTCATCACATCTCCGTTGTAATAGTGGACTTGCAGCCGATAGTCAGCTATCCACTTGTGCTCCCGCCAGGTTTCACTGGAGTGTTTCACACCAGGCGTGCTTCACATCAGAAGAGGGTTAAACTAGCTACAACATTTCAAAATGGCATTACAGAGCCAATTTAGAGCTTGTTAAGGGCTTTAATGGCCTCTCCCGCCTCTTGGAGGCGGGACGGAATCGGGAACCCCGCGACTGATTATGTCAAAATTGCGTGGAGGCGGGATGGAGTCGGGATAGGGTCGGAAACCCCGACCCCGCAAATTTAACCCCCCACACGCCTCCAAACCCGACTCCATGGATCATTCAAAATCCAGCCCTCTGTTTCTCTTTCCACAGATGCTGCCTGACCTGCTGAGTATTTCAAGCATTTTCTGTTTTTATTTCAGATTTCCAGCATCCGCAGTATTTTGCTTTTATATTGAATGCAATCATCTCCTTGGCATTCTAATGGAAACAGTAGCATAGTGGTAATGTTACTAGTATCCAGAAGACTGGACTAATGATCTGGAGACACAAGTTCAAATCCCACCATGACAGCTGGGGAAGTTAAATAAAGTAGTAATGGTGGCCATGAAACTACTGGATTGTAGTAAAAACCCATCTGGTTCACGAATGGCAATCTGCCACCCTTACCCAGTCTGGCTGATGTGCGACTCCAGACCCACAGCAATGTTGCTGACTCTTAACTGCCCTCTGAAATGGCCTAGCAAGCCACTCAGTTGTCAAGAACCACCACCACTTTCTCAAAGGCAATTAGGGATGGGCAATAAATGCTTGCCTTACGAGCGATGCCCACATTCTGTGAATGAATAAAAAAAAACTTAACAGGAGAGTGGTTTCTGAGATTCTGCCAGGTTATCTATTTCAAGCGATTGCACTCTCCCATGGGGAGGATATGTAGTGACCACAGCTATGGTTGCAGGGCTGTCATATCAATAACCAAGTCTGCCCCCATTCAGAACAATCACATTTTTTAAATCTCTTCTATAAAGAAGCCATTTTCCACAACTGTGAAGTGATGATTTTATATTTACTGCCAAAGTAGCTTTAGTGTGTACATATATTTTAATTATTCCCTTCATTATTTTAATATCATTAGGGCATCAATAGCTATTAGGGTAGCTTTTCCAAGTCCTTGCACGCAACAAGGTACCTCGCACATTGTGACCGCACATCAAAAATTCGCGGGCTTGCTGCTAACAATTTTCTATACGTTGGTTTTAATCGACTTGGAAAATCTACTTTATAACATATACATATGAAACTACAAAATAAATGTGCAATACTCTTATTACGAGTTACATGACATGTTGAGCAATTTTACAAAACTACATTCCTTGCGCAGAGCTTTGCCTACTGGGAGTACAAATTGGGATTTCAAGGCTTGCTCCCCCGCATGATTTTCAGTCCCTTTATTTTAATGGACAAAAAATCGCAGGGAGTGACACCCAAATTCCTGAAATTCACTCCCCACAGGCAAGATTCAGTGCTCAGAGTGCAGTTTCATAAAATTACCCTTCTGTCAGTTCCTTCTCACCACTACAACCTCAATAAAATTTTAAAAACATGCTGGTATATCTTATGTATACATGTTGGGAATAAAACAGAAAGTGCACTGCAATTCAGGGTTCTAACACATCTCAGGCCTATGGCATGTGACAGCAGCACCTGTTTGCTGTGTGTATTTCCAGTTAGTTTTTGTGCTTTGTTTACCACTGTATCTTTGAACATAAGAACATAAGAAATAGGAGCAGGAGTAGGCCAATCGGCCCCTCGAGCCTGCTCCGCCATTCAATAAGATCATGGCTGATCTGATCCTAACCGCCAATCTACTATCTATCACAGAACCATCTCCTGCATCTAACAGAATTGCACACACGAAATAGGAGCAGAATCAGGCTACACAGTCCCTGGGCCCGCTCCACTACCCACAGGGCCATGACCGATCCGAACCTAGACTCATGTCCAAATTCCTGCCCGCTCCCCGTAACCCTTAATGCCCTTTACTTCTAGGAAACTGTCTATTTCTGTTTTAAATTTAATTAATGTTGTAGCTTCTACAGCTTTTTGTGGCAGCATATTCCATGGACCTACCACCCTCTGAGTGAAGTAGTTCCTCCTCATCTCAGGTTATTCACTTTGATAGGAAGAATAGAAAAACAGAATATTTTTTAAATTGTGAGAAACTTTTAAATGTTGGTGTTCAGAGAGACTTGGGTGTCGTCATACAAGAAACATAGAAAATTAGCATGCAGGTACAGCAAGCAATTAAGAAGGCAAATGGCATGTTGGTCTTTATTGCAAGGGGGTTGGAGTACAAGAGTGAGGAAGTCTTGCTGCAATTGTACAGGGCTTTGGTGAGACCACACCTGGAGTACTGCGTACAATTCTGGTCGCCATATTATAAAAAGGATATAGAGGTAATGGGGAGGGTGCAAAAAAGATTTACAAGGATGATACCAGAAATGCGATGGTATACCTATCAGGAAAGGATGAACAGGCTTGGGTCTCTTTTCTCTTGAAAAGAGAAGGCTGAGGGGTGACCTAATAGAGGTCTTTAAAATTATGAAAGGTTTTGATAGAGTAGATACAGAGAGTGTTTCCACTTGTGGGGAAGAGCAAAACTAGAGGCCATCAATATAAGATAGTCACCAAGAAATCAAATAGGGAATTCAGAAGGAACTTCTTTACCCAGAGAGTGGTGAGAATGTGGAACTTACTACTACAGGGAGTGGTTGAAGTGAATAGTATAGATATATTTAAGGGGAGGCTAGATAAGCATATGAGGGAGAAGGAAATAGAGGGTTATGCTGATAGAGTTAGATGAGGAAAGACGGGAGGGCGGGAGGAGGCTCGAGTGGAGCATAAACACCGGCATGGACTGGTTGGGCCGAATGGTTTGTTTCTGTGCTGTATATCCTATGTAATCCTATGTAATGCTCTCTGGCGTTTAGAAGAATGAGAGGTGATCTCATTGAAACATATAAGATTCTTAAGGGGCTTGACAGGGTAGATGCTGAGAGGTTGTTTCCCCTGGCTGGAGAGTCTAGAACTAGGGGCCTAGTCTCAGGATAAGGGGTTGGCCATTTAAGACTGAGATGAGGAGGAATTTCTTCACTGAGCGGGTTGTGAATCTTTGGAATTCTCTACCCCAGAGGGCTGTGGATGCTCAGTCGTTGAGTATATTCAAGGCTGAGATAGATAGATTCTTGGACTCTAGGGGAATCAAGGGATATGGGGATCAGGCGGGAAAGTGGAGTTGATGTCGATGATGAGCCAGGATCTTATTGAATGGCGGAGCAGGCTCGAGGGGGTATATGACCTACTCCTGCTCCTATTTCTTATGTTCTTAGAATAACTTGGATGGTAGCACATTATTTTGTGAATAGAAAAGATGAAGATTTCTTTTTAAGCCTCAGAAGACCTAAGATAATATATTTACCTTAATTTGTTTCATATTAACAGGAGAATCTCAGACTTCTGAAGGCAGACACAGTTACTGAATCGTGGAAGGCCTATTTGGAGTACATTGATGACATGGTTTTAGATGGTTTCTTCAATGCTATTTCATGCTCCCTGGAGTTCTTCTTTGAGAGCACTGAAGCTGTTTTAAAACCTTCCCCTTTGTTTGTGTCACAAATGATCCTAAGTATCCCAGAGATTGTATTCAAGCCTTCACTGGATAAGGATGCTGCTGATGGATTCTATGATTTAGTTGAAGAGTTAGTAAGTGACATTTACAAAATGGCTGCACAGGTGAAGCGAGTAGCTGATCACTTTGAGATTGATAATTATCAGGTAATTAATATAAATTTACTCTTACCTATAAATTTTATTCCAAGTCAAATATGAAATAAAGAATGTTATAATCTATATTGTAATATCACTTCTGCTGGCTACAAAAATGAAGAGGCACAGTTCCTTTGCTTTTCTTTTGGGGATGTAAGTGCAAATTTTTATCCAAACAAAGCAATTTTAAATGATTCTTCTCACACTGCATCTTTACCGTAACCTTATTTTTAGAGTTTATACTATGTTAATGTGGAAAATTGCCCAAGTATGTCCTGTCCACAAAAAGCAGGTCAAATCCAATCCAGCCAATTACTGCTCCATCAGTCTACTCTCAATCATGAGCAAAGTGATGGAAGGTGTTGTCGACAGTGCTATTAAGCAGCACTTACTCACCAATAACTTGCTCACCAGTGCTCAGTTTGGGTTCTGCCAGGACCACTTGGCTCCAGACCTCATTACAGCCTTAGTCCAAACATGGACAAAAGTGCTGAATTCTAGAGGTGAGGTGAGAGTGACTACCCTTGACATTAAGGCAGCATTTGACCGAGTGTGGCATCAAGGAGCCCTAGTAAAACTGAAGTCGATGGGAATCAGGGGGAAAACGCTCCACTGGCTGGAGTCATACCTAGCACAAAGGAAGATGTTTGTGGTTGATGGAGGTCAATTATCTCAGCCCCAGGACATCGCTGCAGGAGTTCCTCAGGGCAGTGTCCTAGGCCCAACCATCTTCAGCTGCTTCATCAATGACCTTCCCTCCATCATAAGGTCAGAAGTGTGGATGTTTGCTGATGACTGCACAGAGTTCAGCGCCATTCACAACTCTTCAGATAATGAAGCAGTCCATGCCCGCATGCAACAAGACTTGGACGACATTCAGGCTTGGGCTGATAAATGGCAGGTAACATTCACGCCACACTAGTGCGAGGCAATGACTATCTCCAACAAGAGAGAATCTAACCACTGCCCCATGACATTCAACAGCATTACCATCACCAAATCCCCCACCATCAACATCCTGGGGGGATACCATTGACCAGAAACGTAACTGGACCAGCCACATAAATACTGTGGCTACAAGAGCAGGTCAGAAGTTGGTTGGGCCGAGGACACTGCCACCGCGTTTACCCCTAAAATTCAGAGAGTTCCACTTTGAGCAAATTCAGTAATATGTAAATTGACTGAAAAATCAATATATTTAGATTCCCTGAATGAGTTCAAGTCTCTAGGCAGGTTTTGTTTTGATTTGTTCATGAAATGTAGACAACACTGACAAATCAGTTTATATTGCCCACACTAGTTGCCCTGAGGCTATTAAGAGTCAACCACATAGGGTGAGAAAACTGCTGGGTTGCTAGTCCAGTATCATAACCACTAGGCTACTGTACCTCAGGTAGGCAATAATAACCATTGTGGCCATAAAGGAGACTGTAAAACGGTTTGTTTCTTCACACAGAATGACATGGAAGATATACTTGACCTATCAGAGATACGGCAAGAGATCATGGAGAGGGTAACGGAGATCATTAACAAAGCTATAGAATACAGGAATTCATTTGATACCTACTCTTACCTGTGGGTAGATGATAGGACAGAATTCATGAAACAGTTCTTGCTGTACAGCCATGTGTTGACTGCAGAGGAGATCGAAACTCATGCTGAAGAAGGGGTTCCTGAGTGTCCCCCTACTACAGAACAGTTTAAGGAACAGGTAAGGCTAGTTTTTGCTAAAAGAAAATCATTTATTCAGTTGATGAAACATTTTTTTTAAATTGTAATATTAAAACTAAAATTAAATTTCAGGGATTCCAAATAATTCTAAATGTGTGTCCTCAAACACAAAGGGGGAGAAATTCGGTATCTTTTAAAAGTTGAAAAAATTAACTGTTTTCAACTTTTAAAAGATTCGGGGTTTGTGCTCCAGGAAGGAAGTTGAATGCTAAATCAATCGCTCCACTTCTTTTCTGGAGTGCAACAGGCAGCAGGCAGGGCGGTAGGTGTGCAGCACTGCACAATGGGCATGTAGCGCTGCTGTGTTGAAAGGCTCCTTCCCTCCCTTAAAGGGAAGGGCCATCGCTGCAGGCTCTGCAAGGGGAAAATTTACCTGGTCCCCAACGGTAGCCGCGATCTGGCCCGATCAGCCCAATGCACTGCAGCAGAGTGCCGGGCTGATCGATCGCTGACGAAGACAGAGGGGGGAAAAAAAGCGAAAGAGCATTTCTCAATTTTTTTACTTGCCTCAGCCACCTCGCCTGAAAGTATCGCCCCCGAAGCGCCCAGCCTCCCGATGAACACCTCCTGCAGCTGCCGATGTTCTTGCCCGGCGATGCTGCAGGGCCGGAACCGAAGTTCGGTCCGGGCGCTACCGGGGTGATGCGCACGGCGATGGCGTCATGATCTCGGGGCGAAGGAGATCGAGGCGCAACGCCATACCGCCGCCACAAACCTCCTGCCAAATATAGCGGGGGTCGATCTTCTCGCCGTGCCCGGTCAGTAAGTGCTTAGCGCCCCGGTAGCGCCCCCCGGAAGCACGAACGGGAGGCGCTAAGGTGCCCAATTTCTCCCCCAAAGACTATTCACAATGACCTGTCTTAGTATTGAAACCTTTTAATAAGCTTTGTCATCTGGGAATATTGTATAAATTATGCATGTTTACTATGAGTAAACATATATGTTTTTAAAGTCCATACTCATTTGTGAGAAAGATTGAATTCTCCAATTCTCTGGAATTGCGGCTGCGGATTTTCAGGCCCTTTACTTTTAGCACTTCATCTCTTCCTCTTTTGCGTTACCCCTCCCCAACACCCATCCCCCCATGACTACCCATCAAGAGGAGGCTAGCAACTGAAGAGCTTGCAAGCCTCTGCCAGTACTGGCTGTTAGCTGGTAGGTTAGTGTGACCTAGATTAACTTGCCTTTTTTCCCTCCAGTGAGTGCCAAGTCTGTGCTCTGTGCCTTCTACAGATGACGCACCCACGATTAGAAAGTTAGTGTCTGGGAAATAGGAGGCATGAGCTTCATGATCTAACACATTGCAACACCAGTGTAGTGTACCACTAAGCTATCAATAGATACTCTGAATAATTTTCAAATGCAATATTTACTAGTTTCTCTCATATCTCTCCTCATGCCCTTTCTGAGCTCACCTTGTCCATGAGATTCACCTCTTGCTCTCTTGTCCCATTCCCACTGCTGATTACCGAACTTCCCTTCCTGCCCACCTCCACTCCCCCCCCATCACATTAGTTGACATTGAAAATGGTTTCCCTCTCCTGAGGTATTGTTCCCCTCCCTTTCAAAACTTCTATCATCACCTGCTCCTCAAAAAACCCACCTTTGATCCTTCTGTCCTTGCAAACTACCACCCCAACTCCAAGCTCTCTTTTCTCTCCAAAGTCCTTGAACGTGTTGTCACCTCCCAAATCCATGCCCACCTTTCTTGCAGCTCCATGTTTGAATCTCTCCAATCAGGTTTGCACACCTTCCACAGCACTGAAATGGCCCTCATCAAAGTCAGAAAGGACAGCCTCTGTGGATGTGGTGTACTATCTCTCCTCATCCTTCTTGACCTCACT
Source organism: Squalus acanthias (assembly GCA_030390025.1). Lineage (NCBI taxonomy): Eukaryota > Metazoa > Chordata > Chondrichthyes > Squaliformes > Squalidae > Squalus > Squalus acanthias. Next base: position 83,772,006 of record CM059428.1, on the reverse strand, counting down.
GCAGCCTTTGACGCGGTGGACCACACCAACCTCCTCCAACACCTCTCCTCTGTTGTTTGACTCAGTGGGATTGCCCTTGCTTGGTTCCACTTTTACCTATCCAATCATAGCCAGAGCATCTCCAGCAGTGTATTCTCTTCTTACCCCACACCGTTACCTCTGGAGTCACTCAAGGATCTATCCTCTTCATCATCTGCATGCTGCCTCTCGACGACATCATCCAAAGACATGAGGCCAGGTTCCACATGTACGCTGACAACTCCCAGCTCTACCTTTCCATCACTTCTCTAGAACCCTCCATTACCTCTATGTTGTCATACTGCTTATCTGACATCCATTCGTAGAGGAGCCACAGTTTCTTCCAGTTGAACATTGAGAAGACCAAAGCAATCATCTTCCACACAAACTCTGTACTATCACTTCTGATTTTATTCTCCTACTCAGCCACTATCTCAGGTTGAACCAGAATGTTTGGAACCTTGGCATCCTATTTGATCTGCAGCTCAACTTCTGGCCCCATATCCTCTTCTGCTTGGCGTCTCTCACCGTGGCATTATGAAATTGTTAACTCAGTATGCAGAGGATCGTGGATGCAAATTCTGGTGCAGCAAAATGGTGCTTGAAGCCACCTTTATACCCACCTTCCTTATTCTACCATTGTTTCTCATTTTCTTAACACCTCAAGCTTCAGGTCAAGAGGACAAATAAGAAATGTGTTCCAATGCCTGCACTAATGCTGCTGAAAGCCAAACATTCAGAGGTATTTTAGAATAATCCAGCATTATTTGTCTTTGGTTTTCCTTCTTTACCTGTGGGGAAGCATCTGGTCTCTACTCAATGCTTCCCTGTGGTGAGACAGCTGAGATTGAGAACTCACTGCGGTAGATCTTGACTTTGTGCGATAATTGAAAACGTGTGATAGCGAGTCGGCAGCCTATTTTACATCTCCCGTTTTTAATTTATTGCAGTCAATGCAAATAAGAATCAGGAGAGATGTAAAGAGGGCTGTCGATTCATTATCATCCGTTTTACACTATCACACAAAGTCAAGATGTATGCCACTGTGTGGGAAATTCCAATGCAAACTCATACCCTGCCACACCACAACACAGTTAAACTCCAGCCTACTTTTACATAATTTTTTTCCAATAATTGCAAAGCTGTTTAATGATTCTGAACATAGCACATACAGTGCTGCAAGTTATTGTTTGTAATTTTAATATTGTTGAGCTTGAAAGAATAAAAATTCTTCTTATGGTTATGGTTCTTAATTTTATATTATGTTTTACAGATTGATATCTATGAAAATCTATATATCCAGATCAGCAAATTTGAAGACGGAAGAGTCTTTGAAAGTTGGTTTAGAGTTGACATTAAACCATTTAAAATGGCATTGTTAAATACAATCAAAAAATGGAGCTGGATGTTTAAAGAACATCTCATGCGTTACGTTACCGACAGGTAAATAACTGACCATTTTTGAATTTGGAAAGAAATATTTGCGCTCCACCTTTTTATAGGGTTCTTATATAGTAGTCACTCTGCTTTAAGGCCATTTTATCTTAGTTACAGACTTTATCATGTTACACTGCTGGTTGCGACATCTTGTTGTAATATGCCAAATCATTTACTCACAGAGATTATAACCAAGACATGGTTAGGAGATGGCGATTATTCACTCAGCAGAACTGATTATTCTGCTACATTTTACGTCAGGTTATGTTCACAAAGCCATGTAGAATCCAACCAGCAGTGATGTTTGGCTTAACCGTGGAGCGAAAACTTCAGCCTCAAACAGACACATCAGAATACTGCAATTGCTACTTGTTACTAATCTAAGCAAAATTTGAGAACCTTTAAACAATACGGGCTGAATTTTCTCCACTATCCTACCTGAAATTGAGCAGGAAAATTTAAGGGTGCGCATTTTAATATGTTTTGCATTTTAATATGTTCTTCACAAGAGTGAATGCAGTTTTTGGCTTGTTTTTCTTCCACACAGCCTAAGTGAACTTGAAGAATTTATAAAGATAACAGATAAGGGACTTAAAAAGAAGTTGAAAGAAGAAGACTATAATGGCCTTGTCGATATAATGGGACATCTAATGGCTGTGAGAGACAGACAGACCACCACTGATGAACTCTTTGAACTTTTAAAGGAGACAATTACTCTTCTTGAGAGTTATGGTCAAAGTATGCCAGACCATGTTTACATGCAGTTAGAGGTAGATTCCTGTCTTTGTTCAGATGTATTTTCGGCAAGTTTATTGAAGAAAACATGTGTGGTTGATTTAGAAAAAAACGTGGAAATTTACTACATAAAATGGCTCCTTATTTTGGTGGCTTAATTTTAATGTCGGGCAGTTGAAGCGTCCACCTGAGTTTGGTGGACACCTCATTAATATATGCTGATCTACTGGCCAGAGCTACTGAGCAGGAGTGCTCCTCCGTGCCCCACAAGGAAAGGCTAGGCTTACGCTGCCCCCTGGCTATCTGCCCTACCCAGCCATGAGAACCTGCTGCACACCTCCTCCACCCCCCCCCCGCCCCCCCACCAACCCCAGTGAGTTTACCTGAGTGCCGATGGACAACTTCTGGGTCATCCGATCTTTGCCTGCTGGTAGCTGGCCAACTGCTTCTTTACACCCATATTGGGCGGGCAGTTGGCCAGCAGGATGCTAATGAAACCCGGCCATTAAAATTGGCCCGGCCTCCCACGGAGAGTCCTGAGCTTCAGTTCCAGCCACTACCTTTGGTCGACCCTTTGGTCTTCAGTTCCTGGAAGTAATTTTCAAATTCATCGCCTGTGCAGTAGCCTGGCAGAGTGGATTACTCGCCAGTTGTAGAAACCAACCGGTTTTTGTTCCACTGAAATCAGTGGAATAAAGATCAGGCACAAACTATAAAGGGCAGGTGATCCACTCTGCTAGAATACCGCCCAGGCGGTGAAGTTGAAAATGACCCCCGTCCCCCCACACCACCGTGAGCATTGCCACAGAAGATCAACTAGTTTTTCTAGAAGACTTTCGTTTTCAAGATAAAGTTAAAGGAAATATGGTGAAAATGTCTTTTAAGCAATAAATTATTCAATGATCAATAGGAATTACCAGAAAAGTGGAATAATACAAAGAAGATTGCTGTTTCTGTGAAGCATGAAGTTGCAGCCCTCCAGACTGCAGAGGTGTCACTCATCAGAAAAAAATGTGTGGCATTTGATGTAAGTGCTACCTTTTTTTTTGCTAAAAACAATGCAACCAAACTTGATTTGATTCACTTTGTACTTGAAAAATCTTATAAGTAATGAAATTTGAAACACCCATCTAATGCATTGTGTATGTTTATTTTCTCTTAACAGGCTAAACAAATAAAGTTTAGAGAAAAATTCCAAATGGAAGCACCTTTCACGTTTAATTCTGTGACTCCATATACATTGCTAGATAAGGTAGGAGCAAAGTCCTGAGAGTTTTGATGGAAACGCTAAAAAGGTTTGATATGGCAAGTCAAAATAGATATAATGCAGCATGTCAATGGAACAGACTGATGCGCTTGACAGTACGTTATATTGTATACTGTTTGAGATATGAAAACTATAACCATATTTATGTGCCTGTCAAGTATTGTGGTCTTTTAAGTTCACTTGCAAAATAGTAGTTGCTCAAAATCTGTTTCAAAGTCACTCCAGAATGAGAGAGAAATTAATAAAATGGTTTGCTAGTCTGTTACAGGTCATTTCCTACTCTGCAAATTGCTAGCTTTATCCATCTCCTTTCCCCGTGACAAAGTCTGTACCAGCATCGCTCCTTCTCGGCCACGTTATAGGGACTAACTTTGACATTTGTTTTAGATGAGAATAAGTGAAACACTGTGGCAAATGTTGAAAACTCATGAATATTTAAAAAGCAATGCATTTTACTTAAATTCAGTAGTTATAACCTAAAAATAACTATTTGCAATATTAATGTACGGAAGGTTAAGATACATGAAATTCCACTGTCTGATATTGTAATGCGAAGCATAAACCTGTTTAAAATAAACTGGTTGACTCACATTAAAATAAGAGGAATGGCGTACTGTATGCTAATATTGCTAATAGTTATTTTTAAGGTGATATCTATGTACTCCACTCAATTTCCCAACTTTTTTTTTATTCGTTCATGGGATGTGGACGTTGCTGGCAAGGCCATCCCTAGTTGCCCTTGAGAAGGTGGTGGTGAGCCGCCTTCTTGAACCGCTGCAGTCCATGTGATGAAGGTACTCCCACAGTGCTGTTAGGGAGGGAGTTCCAGGATTTGGACCCAGCGACGATGAAGGAACAGCAATATATTTCCAAGTCAGGATGATGTGTGACTTGGAGGGGAACTTAGAGGTGGTGGTGTTCCCATGTGCCTGCTGCCCTTGTCCTTCTAGGTGGTAGAGGTCACGGGTTTGTGAGGTGCTACCGAAGAAGCCTTGGCGAGTTGCTGCAATGCAACTTGTAGATGGTACACACTGCAGCCACGGTGTGCCGGTGGTGGAGGGGTGGATGTTTAAGGTTGTGGATGGGGTGCCAGTCAAGCGGGCTGCTTTGTCCTGAATGGTGTCGAGCTTCTTGCGTGTTGTTGGAGCTGCACTCATCCAGGCAAGTGGAGAGTATTCCATCACACTCCTGACTTGTGCCTTGTAGATGGTGGAAAGACTTTGGGGAGTCAGGAGGTGAGTCACTTGCCGCAGAATACCCAGCCTCTGACCTGCTCTTTTTTTTATGTGGCTGCTCCAGTTAAGTTTCTGGTCAATGGTGACCCCCCCAGGATGTTGATGGTGGGGGATTCGGCAATGGTAATTGTGGTAACACAATACAGCTTCCTGTGACTCGAACTTTATTGCATCACTTCCTGTGATTAGTCCAGGATAAATACTGGACTGATCAGTTGGATTCTGGAGAGGCATAGAGTAAGACCTCTTTTGTATGTAGCACCTTTTTAGTTGATTAAAGCTTACTTTAAGTTCACCACGCGTAAGGCTCATTCTTACGACAATTTAATCAACTTTGAAAAACTTCGCACTCAAACTTTTTGGACGAACTCGGAACTAAGGATCCAGGGAATCACCCATCATGGAAAACATCCTTAAACCATTGCGTCTTGACTTGGACCCAAACACCCCAGCAGCCGGTAAGGTGTGGAAACACTGGTATCGCACGTTTGACAATTTTCTTGAATATTGCAAGGCTGATGATGACTCAAAGTTGCGGATACTCATCAACTGTGTCACCCCGAATGTATTTCAGTATGTGGAGGAATGGGGCAGTTACGAGGAGGCAATTCGGACGCTTAAGAGACTATATACTAAGACACCGAATGAGGTCTATGCCAGACATCTACTAGCTACAGCCCAACAAGGGCCGGAGGAATCCATTGATAAATTCCTCCAAGAGCTTCGCAGACTTAGTATGGACTGTAACTTTCAGGCGGCCTCAGCTGAGCTGTACCGTGAAGAAATGATCCGTGATGCTTTCATCTGCGGGCTTGCCTCCCCATTTATACGCCAGCGTCTACTGGAAAGTAAGACACTTGAGCTTCAGAGAGCTTATGACATGGCTTGCTCTCTAGATCTGGCAAAAAGAAATGCAGACCTTTATACAGTGCCCAGACCTCGGTCTACTGCCTTAACTACAGTCAGGCAATTTAAGAGGCCACAGGTGAACTCTATTAGGGAGGTCTTTATCCCTGACGATCAATCTGATGACTTCACTGATGAAGAGGATGATGACCCCACTGTGGCAGCCTCTTGGCAATCTAAGAAATGCTTCTTTTGTGGTGATGAGTTTCACCCTCGGAAATTCTGCCCTGCTCGCAATGCGTTTTGCAGTCATTGCAACAAAAAGGGTCATTTTGCAAAGGTTTGCCTATCAAGAGCCTCTACGAGGGCTTATCAAGCTAAGTCCTACCGAACTGCCCCGGTAAGGGCCTATCAAGATGTTCCGGCTAAAATCTATCGTGCTTCCTCTTGGGTTTCCTCTCGAAGAAACACACCTAGAGTTTCAGCCACTCTTTGTGCAACGACACCAATTACAGCTGCTTGTCCTCAGAACCTATTCCATGCAGCTACAAAAGCATCAATTAATGGACATACTTTAGATGCCTTAATTGACTCAGGTAGCACTGATAGTTTCATTAGGGAACAGATTGTTGCAGAGTTAAAGCTACATGTTTTCCCATCGGACCAGGCAATTGCGATGGCTCAGTCATCACTTAATACCAGAATTTCTGGCTTTTGTATGGTTGAAATAACACTTAATGGTCACAGGTATCCCTCCACCCGGCTTTCGGTGCTCAAGGACTTATGTAGTGATCTTATCTTAGGGCTGGATTTTCAAAAGCAGCATAAGAAGCTCACCATTGAGTTCGGCGGATCCAAACCTGAACTCACTATTTCTAATATACGACCTCGATTACCGTTCTGTGCATTGTCAGCAGCTTCACTGGATGAACCCTCACTGTTTACCAGTATCCCTCCTCGATGCAAACCGATTATAACAAAGTCATGACGTTTCAGTCAGGAAGACCAGTCTTTTATTGCGGCTGAGATTTCTCAGCTTTTAGCAGAGGATATCATCGAGCCTTGTTCGTCGCCATGGTCGTTATTGTTAAGAACCCTCTACAACCTCACAAGAAACGGCTGTGCATTGACTATTCACAGACCATCAATCAATATACGGACTTGGACGCATACCCATTGCCGCGCATCGATGATATGGTTAATAAACTGGCTGAGTACACGGTGTTCTCAACATATGATCTGAAAAGTGCCTATCATCAGGTACCCTTGAAGGTCTCAGACAAGCAGTATACGGCCTTTGAAGCCAATGGACGGCTGTATCAATTTCGTCGCCTCCCCTTTGGGGTCACTAATGGAGTGGCTGTCTTCCAGCGAGCAATGGATGACCTGGTCAAACTGGAAGACTTGAAGGATACGTTTCCTTATCTGGACAATATTACTGTCGCAGGTCGCAATCAGCGGGAACATGACGCCAATCTCCAACGATTTTGGGATGCACTCCAGCACCATAATTTGACATTAAATGCGGCTAAATCCATTGAGTCACAACCAACCATCAACATCCTTGGCTATTGTGTGGGCAGTGGCATCATTAAACCTGACCCTGAAAGGCTTCGCCCACTCCAAGAACTCCCGCCACCTAAGAATCCGGCCTCCTTGCGCTGGGCCCTCGGCCTGTTTGCATACTATGCTAAATGGATTCCTAACTTCTCGGACTGAATCCAACCTCTACTGAAGGCCAGCACATTCCCACTAGACACAGCGGCTGTTGCAGCCTTTAACCTCCTGAAAAAACAGTTGGAGAAAGCGGCTCTGCACTCCATCGATGAGAGTCTTCCTTTTGTTGTTGAGTGTGATGCCTCGGAGGTGGCGATCTCGGCCACTCTGAATCAGGAAGGTCGTCCGGTGGCATTTTTGTCCAGGACTTTTCAAGGGGCTGAGCTACATTATCCTCCAGTCGAGAAAGAAGCTACAGCCATCATAGAGGCAGTACGGAAGTGGAGTCATCTCCTAGCTCGCCAGCACTTTACCTTAATCACGGACCAGCGATCGGTCGCCTTCATGCTCGATAATCGAAAACGGACCAAAATTAAAAATAATAAAATCCAGCTTTGGCGGCTGGAATTGGCCTCTTTTGGTTACACCATCCACTATCGACCTGGCAAGGAGAATGTGGCTCCGGATACCCTCACACGAGCATTCTGCTCCGCCATGGCACCCTCTACGCTCGTAGACATCCATGATGGGTTGTGTCATCCGGGCGTTACTCGCATGCTACACTTCGTGCGGTCCCGAAATCTCCCATTCTCTACCGGGGATGTAAAGAAGATGTGCTCGGACTGCAGAGTCTGTGCGGAATTGAAACCTCAGTTTTTCCGCCCCTCGGGTGGTATACTCATACATGCGACCCAGCCAATGCAACGGCTTAGCATCGATTTTAAGGGGCCGTTGCCCTCTTCAACTCGCAACACTTATCTATTGACCATGGTCGATGAGTATTCCCGTTTTCCGTTTGCCTTTCCCTGCCCCAATATGCTGACGACCACGGTTATCAGCTGCCTTGAGCAGGTATTTGCTTTCTGTGGCATGGCATCCTATGTTCATTCGGATCGGGGCCCTTCTTTTATGTCAGGAGAACTCAAGGCCTATCTCTCGGAACGGGGTATTGCTGCCAGCAAAACGACGCCTTATCATCCGGTCGGGAATGGGCAAGTCGAGCGTTATAACGCTATCATCTGGAATGCGGTACGTCTGGCTTTGAGATCTCGGGGCCTACCCAACCAGCAATGGGAAGCAGTACTTCCAGACGCATTACACTCCACACGGTCCCTCCTTTCGACCGCCACAAATACGACGCCTCATGAACGGTTCTTCCGATTTCAGCGTCGCTCATCCTATGGGATATCTCTCCCGTCGTGGCTGACTGCACCGGGACCAGTGCTACTCCGAAGATATGTCCGGGCGTCTAAGAATGACCCCCTGGTAGATGAGGTTGAGCTCACTGACATCAACCCTACCTACGCCTATATTCGGTATCCTGACGGTCGGGAATCTACCGTGTCATTGCGGGATCTGGCTCCCTGCCCGCCGAAACATAGAGGGACACCAGGGGATGATATTGTACCAGGCACATCTCTGGGCTCGCCAGGTGCCTCTCATCACGATCTGGATCTGACGCCGGCTGGTACCTCACTCCAGCGTGCCGACCTGGGGCAGACTGACTATGAGCCCGTCGGGGCTCGCACGCGCAGCCACGATCCACCCCGTACCGTACGCTCGGAAACGGATCTGCCACAGCCCTGCCCGACACCCGTTCGGGCACCAGTACACAGTCAGGATCGTCCTGACCCCTCACAGAGCGGGCTGGATCACTCGGACTCTGGTCCATGGCCCGCGGCGGGTAAACGGGCTAGGGGCCCTCTACTGCTACGAGAACCCAAACGGGTGCGGCTCTCCCTCGTCCAGCGGCTATGAAATGGAGGGAGCATCCCGGCCTCCTAATCTTTTGGGGGGGAGAATGTGGTAACACAATACAGCTTCCTGTGACTCGAACTTTATTGCATCACTTCCTGTGATTAGTCCAGGATAAATACTGGACTGATCAGTTGGATTCTGGAGAGGCATAGAGTAAGACCTCTTTTGTATGTAGCACCTTTTTAGTTGATTAAAGCTTACTTTAAGTTCACCACGCGTAAGGCTCATTCTTACGACAGTAATGCCGTTGAATGTCAAGGGGTGGTGGTTAGATTCTCTGTTGTTGGAAATGGTCATTGTCTGTCACTTGTGTGGCACGAATATAACTTGTACTTATCAGCACAAGCCTGAATGTCGTCCAGGTGTTGCTGCATGCGGGAATGGACTGCTTCATTATCTGAGGAGTTGCAAATGGAACTGAAAATTGTGCAATCATCAGCAAACATCCACACTTCTGACCTTATGATGGAGGGAAGGTCATTGATGAAGCACCTGAAGATGGTTGGGCCTAGGACACTGCCCTGAGGAACTCCTGCAGCAATGTCCTAGGCTGTGATGATTGGCATCCAACAACCACAATCATTCTCCTTTGTGCTAGGTATGACTCCAGCCAGTGGAGAGTTTTCCCCTTGATTCCTATTGACTTCAAATTTACTGGGGCTCCTTGATGCCACACTCTGTCAAATGTTGCCTTGATGTTAAGGGCAGTCACTCTCACCTCACCTCTAGAATTCAACTCTTCTGTCCATGTTTGGACCAAGGTTGTAATGAGGTCTGGAGCCGAGTGGTCCTGGTGGAACCCAAACTGAGCACTGGTGAGCAGGTTATTGGTGAGTAAGTGCTGCTTGATAGCCCTGTTGACGACACCTTCCTTCACTTTGATGATGATTGAGAGTAGACTGATGGGGCGTTAATTGGCCGGATTGGATTTGTCCTGCTTTTTGTGGACAAAACGTACCTGGGCAATTTTCCATATTGTCGGGTAGATGCCAGTGTTGTAGCTGCACTGGAACCGCCTGGCTAGAGGGGCGGCTAGTTCTGGAGCACAAGTCTTCAGCACAACAGCCGGGATGTTGTCGGGGCCCATAGCCTTTGCTGTATCCAGTGTGCTCAGCCCTTTCTTGATATCACGTGGAGTGACTCAAATTGGCTGAAGACTGGCTTCTGTGATGGTGGGGACCTCATGAGGAGGCCAAGATGGATTATCCACTCGGCACTTCTGGCTGAAGATTGTTGCGAACGCTTCAGCCTTGTCTTTTGCACTCGCGTGCTGGTCTCCGCCATCGTTGAGCTGGGGATGTCCATGAAGTCTCCTCCTCCCATTAGTTGTTTACTTGTCCACCACCATTCATGGCTAGATGTGGCAGAACTGCAGAGCTTTGATCTGATCCATTGGTTGTGGAATTACTTAGCTCTGTCTATAGCATGCTGTTTCCGCTGTTTAGCATGTATGTAGTTCTGTGTTATCACTTCACCAGGTTGGCACTTCATTTTTAGGTACGCCTGGTGCTGCTCCTGGCATGCTCTTCTGCATTCCTCATTGAACCAGGGTTGGTTCCCTGGCTTGATGATAATGGTAGATATGCCAGGCCAAGAGGTTACAGATTGTGGTGGTATACAATTCTGCAGCTGCTGATGGCCTGCAGCACCTCATGGATGCCCACAAAGTCCCGTCTTCGCACTGAGGACACCCTCCATTGTGTTGTGTGGCATTACCACAGTGCTAAATGGGATAGATTCAGAACAGATCTAGCAGCTCAAAACTGGGCATCCATGAGGCGCTGTGGGCCATCAGCAGCAGCAGAATTGTATTCCACTACAATCTGTAACCTCATGGCCCAGCATATCCCTCACTCTACCATTACTATCAAGCCAGGTTCAATAAGGAGTGTAGAAGAGCATGCCAGGAGCAGCACCAGGCGTACCTAAAAATGCAGTGCCAACCTGGGGAAGTTGCAACACAGGACTACATGCATGCTAAAAAGCACAAGCAGCATGCGATAGACAGGGCTAAGCGATCCCACAATCAACGGATCAGATCAAAGTTCTGCAGCCCTGCCACATCCAGTTGTGAATGGTGGTGGACCATTAAACAACTAACGGGAGGAGGAGGCTCCATGAATATCCCCATCCTCAATGATGGTGGAGCCCAGCACGTGAGTGCAAAAGACAAGGCTGAAGCGTTTGCAACTATCTTCAGCCAGAAGTGCCGAGTGGATGATCCATATCAGCCTCCTCCTGAGGTCCCCACCATCACAGAAGCCAGTCTTCAGCCAATTCAATTCACTCCACGTGATATCAAGAAACGGCTCAGCGCACTGGATACAGCAAAGGCTATGGGACGTGACAACATCCCGGCTATCGTGCTGAACACTTGTGCTCCAGAACTAGCCGCACCTCTAGCCAAGCTGTTCCAGTACAGCTACAACACTGGCATCTATCCAACAATGTGGAAAACTGCCCAGGTAGGTCCTGTCCACAAAAAGCAAGACAAATCCAATCCGGCCAGTTACCGTCCCATCAGTCTACTCTCAATCATCAGTAAAGTGATGGAAGGTGTCATCGACAGTGCTATCAAGCGGCACTTACTCACCAATAACCTGCTCACTGATGCCCAGCTTGGGTTCCACCAAGACCACTCGGCTCCTGGCCTCATTACAGCCTTGGTCCAAACATGGACAAAAGAGCTGAATTCCAGAGGTATGGTTAGAGTGACTGCCCTTGACATCAATGCAGCATTGGATTGTTTGTGGCATGAAGGAGCCCTAGTAAAACTGAAGTCAATGGGAAATGGGGGGGAAAACTCACCACTGGCTGGAGTCATGCCTAGCACAAAGGAAGATGTTTGTGGTGATTGAAGGTCAATCATCACAGCCCCAGGACATCGCTGCAGGAGTTCCTCAGGGCAGTGTCCTAGGCCCAACCATCTTCGGCTGCTCCATCAACATCCTGGGGGTCACCATTGACCAGAAACTTAACTGGACCAGCCACATAAATACTGTGGCAACAAGAGCAGGTCAGAGGCTAGGTATTCTGCGGCGAGTGTCTCACCTTCTGACTCCCCAAAGCCTTTCCACCATCTACAAGGCGCAAGTAAGGAGTGTGATGGAATACTCTCCACTTGCCTGGATGAGTGCAGCTCCAACAACACTTAAGAAGCTCAACACTATCCAAGACAAAGCAGCCCGCTTGATTGGCACCCCATCCATCACCTTAAACATTCACTCCCTCCACCACCGGTGCACCGTGGCTGCAGTGTGTACCATCTACAAGATGCACTGCAGCAACTCGCCAAGGCTTCTTCGGTAGCACCTCCCAAACCCGCGACCTCTTCCACCTAGAAGGACAAGGGCAGCAGGCGCATGGGAACACCACCACCTCCAAGTTCCCCTCCAAGTCACACACCATCCTGACTTAGAAGTATATCGCTGTTCCTTTATCGTCACTGGGTCAAAATCCTGGAACTCCCTACCTAACAGCACTGTGGGAGTACATTCACCACATGGACTGCAGCGGTTCAAGAAGGCGGCTCACCACCACCTTCTCAAGGGCAATTAGGGATGGGCAATAAATGCTGGCCTTTCCAGTGACGCCCACATCCCATAAATGAATTAAAAAAAGATACGGCCTCTCTTTCAAAATCTTCAGCATCACCCATGACCCTTCTGCTTTCTCTAGTTATCACACTATTCCAAACCACACTTTTCTTCCTGTAATGCATTGTTACTTTCCAGCTCCATGCTTACCATTCCCAAAACTCTATATTCAGATTTTTGCCATACAGCTTCCACCCTTCTCACAGCACTGAGACAGCTTTGTCCAAAGTCCCAAATTACATCCTTTGTTGACTGTGTCCATGGTGTGCTATTTCTCCTTCTCCTTCTCAACCTCTGTGCAGTGTTTAATATGAAGGACAGTGCCATTCTCCATTGCCTCTCCTCCATTGTTCAGCTCCATGGGACTGTCCTTGCATGATTCTACTCCTACCTGTACAAACACAGCCAACAGAACTCCAGTCATGGCTTCTCTTCCCGCCTCCACTCTGTCACTGCTGGAGTCTGCCAGAGGTATGGTAGTGTAGTGGTATGGTACTGGATTAGCATCTCCGAAGTAGTGAGTCCAAACACCACCATAGCATGTTCTGAAATTGAATTAAGTAAATCTGGTAGTTGGTATGCTGGCAACAGAAAAATTGACCATGAAAGCTGCCAGATTGTTGTCAAAACCAAACTGGTTTACTGATGTCCTTCAGGCAAGGGAACCTGCCATTCGTAGTGCCCTGTCCTATATTATTTGGTTGACTCTTAATGCTCCCTGAAGTGGCCCAACAAGCCACTCAATTGTGAACAGGTACAGGGTCATATATGTGCTAGATACCCAGTCTCTATTTCACCATTACTTCTCTTGACTCCATGACTTCTCCACGCTGACAGAACGCCTGGTGAACATCAAATTGTGGCTAGCTAAATGCTTTGTATGAATTGCAAAATCAACAAAGATTTGAAAACTTGTTTTAAAGATTAGCTCATCAGTTTGCCAGTGTTGTGAACAGTGAAAAATGATTAACTAACAAAAGCTATGAGATTGATTTTCTGTTATCTAGTCATTTGAGAGGCATTGATATCAATATGGCAAACATACCAAAAGCCTGAGTAAGGGAGAAGCACTATAAAATGCAACAATCTGGATAAGAGGCAGTCCTCAAAGAAGTATAATCATTTAGTGCATCAAATGGCTTTATATTACATACTTGTTTCCCTTCCCTAGGGAGAGCAGCCTTCGTGCATCACTCTCTGTCTTTTACTTTTAAAGTTAGGTGCCAGTTGTGTTGGATTCCACCATAGCATGTGGAGACCTGTTGCTGTATCAGTGGAGATGGGAAGGCCAGCTCCTTGTATTTATTTTACTCAAGCTGATTCTGTAATCCAACAGCAGATTCCTAGACCTACATTCTTGTGGTTCTTTAATGCTGTAAGCTCCTTTGATGTGGAAGTATTTATACCACGGAGCAACCGCCAGAGGTACATGATCGTACGTCTCCTGTCAAATTAAATGCTATAATATAAAAGCGCCTGAAAAGTGAAATTGTTTGTTTCCCCTATCTCATTGTGTCTAGCTAGTTGTAAAAAAAGTGACAACAAAAGCATTTTAATTTTCTTTGACGTGACTGGCTTGCATCTTCACTTTAGAAGTAACGTTAACAATTATTTGCACCAGTAGGTTGTAGTAATTATTTTAAAAGATCAAAACATGCCGCTAGCTCAAAGGGTTAATTCCGTAATTCCAATTGGAAAATTGTGCTTAATTACACCTCAAGCTATGTCATAACATTGTTACGATAACAGAAGTAGGAAAAATGCAGGATATCTTCAGGAGAACAGGTTAATGCTATTATAGCTTTTTTCTTGTGTAACCAATAACTCTTGTACACCCTAGTGCTGAGTGCGCGTTCACAATCTGTCATGCAAGTAAAAGAACATCCTAAACTGTTAATTCCTGGCATTGTTTTTAGGAGCAGGAGTATGCCATTCAGCCCCTCGAGCGTGTTCCACCATTCAGTTAGATTACGGCTGATCTGTACCTCAACTTCATTTACCCGTCTTTGATCTATATCTCAGGATACCCTTACCTAATAAAAATATGTCAATCTCAGTCTTGAAAATTTCAATTGACCCAGCATCCACAGCCTTTTGGGGAAGAGAATTCCAGATTTTCAATAACCTTTGTGCGAAAAAGTGCTTCCTGCTTTCACTCCTGAATGGCCTAACTCTAATTTTAAAATGATGCCTGCTTGTCCTTCCTGAGGTGCAGTGCCCAAAATAAACAGTCTTCCAGGTGGGGTCTGACCAAGGCTCTGTGCAACTGAAGTATAACTTTTTCCCCTTTGTGTTCCAGCCCCCTTGAGATAAAGGCCAACATTCCTTAAGCCTTTTTGATTACTTTTTTTACTTATTCTTCAGCACTGGTCATGTGGATTTTCCAATCTTTCCTAATTGTTAAGCATTCTGTAACCAAAATATAATACTGCTGCACCACCATTAATGAAGACTACATCTGTGTGAATTATTTTATCTGATTCTTACAGGTGTGTAATATTGACCCTGTGGGCAGTTGAATTAACAGTTATACCAATAGAATAAACTGAACTCTTTCCAATTCTGCCATTCAGGCTAACCAGGAGCTCAGCGCCCTGGAGGAAGTGACAATACAAATGCAAGAATCAGCCAACCTGTTTGAGGTGACTGTTCCAGAGTATAAGCAGTTGAAGCAGTGTCGCCGAGACATAGTTCTACTCAAGCAACTCTGGGACATTATTGTATATGTGAAGGTGAGGTGCATCCATTTATTCTTGTATCATAAAAAACATATATTTGTCATTATTTTTCTTGTAAAGTTCCCATGCACCACTACTTTCTGTTGGTACTCCTTTTTTCTTCATACTGGGACAGTGGCACTGTTCAAGGTAAGGACTGCTCCAGGATGGTCATAATCAATGTTACCCTGAGATCATACAATAGCGGGTGCATTTTACCAAAGGCAAGACTGGCATGGCTGTTTTTTCCTGTAACCTGAGCTGAAATATTGTACTATCATTTGATACTTCATTTAACAGACAGAGTGAGAACTAGTGAAGGGCAAGAAAACTCCAACTACAGGGAAGACAGGAGTAGCACTCGCAAGCTCTAGTTAGGAGCCTAACACTCTGCTGCTACAACAACAACAACTGGCATTTATGGTATGTGCAGTGGAAATCTGGAACTCTCTGCCCCAAAAAGCTGTTGAGGTTAGGTCAATTGAAAATTTCAAAACTGAGATTGATAGATTTTTGTTAGGTAAGGTTATTAAGGGTTACGGAACCAAGGCGGGTAAATGGAGTTAAGATACATTAGAAAATGGATGCCGAGCCAAAGAAGGAAATATTAGGAGGGGTGACTAATAAACTTGGTCAAAGAGGTAGGGTTCAAGGAGATTCTTCAAGGTGGAGAGAGAGAGATGGAGAAGCGGAGGCGTTTAGGGAAAAAATGCCAGAGCATGAGGTCTCGATGGCTGAAGGCACACCAATGGTGGGGAAAAGGGAGGTGGGATGCACAAAAGGCCAGAGTTGGAGAACTGGAGAGTTTAGGTGATGGGGATAGGGTTGTAGGCTGGAGGAGATAATAGCGATAGGAAGAGGTGAGGCCATAAAGGGATTTAAAGACGAGAATGATAATTGAGGGACTGGGAGCCAGTGTAGGCCATTGAGGGGAAGGTTGATGGGTGAGTGGGGACTTGATGCAGGAAAGGATACTGGCAACAAAGCTTCGGATGAGCTGAAGTTTGTGGAGGGTGGAAGATGGGAGGCTGGATAGCAAAGCATTATAATCAATTCTGGAGGTGACAAAAGCATAGTTGAGGGTTTCAACAGCAGATGGGATAAGGAAAGGGTGGAGACGGTAAAATCGGGCCGTGTATAAAATGGGCAGCCGATCTAATACTATCAGTTTTTCTCCAGGTGGTTAGGTTAGAATTAGCCCCCAAGGTTAAAGGGTAGTTTAAACCCCTCCATTGGTCGGAATTTTCTGGGGTCCATGCGGGCGCAATCGGAGGCGGGTCAGGTGGGAAATTTGAAAAATCTTACAGCGGGTCGGAAACCCGCCGTCATCCCGCCCCCACGCGCCTTTCCCTTGGGCGTGATTGCCGGCGCGGCAGCGACCCGAACGGCAGAGGCGGGCGATCTAATTTAAATCATTATTAGGTACTTGTCAGACCCTTAAGAGTCTTTTTAACCCTACCTTTCAAATTTTACTGGATTACCAAACACCACCAACCTTCACCTCAACCACCTGAAGCTGCACAGGACAGAGGGCATCAGCGCAGGGCTGCACCGCGCCGGTGGTGATACCCCCAACACAGGGTATACAGGCAGAGGATGAGCTTCCTCAACATGACGGAGCAGCAGTGCCAAAGGAGGCTCAGGCTATCACACCAGGTCATCGCAGACATTTGCACATTGCTGGAGCAAGACCTGCAGCCCAGAGGAACGGGTGGACAGGCCTTACCAGTGGCTGTCAAAGTCACCACTGGCTGTCAAAGTCACCAATGCCCTCAACTTCTTCGCCTCAGGCTCATTCCAGGGATCTGCAGCAGACATTTGCGGCATCTTGCAGTCGGCCGCCCACAGATGCATCACACAGGTCACCGATGCCCTGTTTGACAAGTCAGCCAATTATATCAACTTTGCCACTGATGAAGCCAGTGCTAATGGCTTTGCCACTCTAGCTGGCTTCTCACGGGTGCAGGGTGTCCTGTAGCCATCAGGGCAACTCATCATGGAAGATCATCATGCATGTGTGTGTCAAATTCCCTGGCAGCTGCCATGACTCTCTTGTCCTTCGCCAGTCTACCCTCCCTCAGCTCTTCGCTCCTCCAAACAGACTTTCCAGCTGGCTGCTTGGAGACTAGGACTATCCACTTAAGACGTGGCTCATGATACCCTTGAGGAGGCGAAGTACTGAGGCCCAGGAGAGATACAATGAAAGCCACATTTCCACCAGATGTGTCATAGAGCAGACAATAGGCATGCTGAAAATGCGTTTCAGATGCTTTGACAGATCTGGATGAGACCTTCAATACGCACCAGCCAGGATCTCCAGAATCATGGTGGTCTGCTGCGCCCTGCACAACATAGCGCAGCAGCGAGGATTAGTGCTGCATGAGGAGTGAGGCACTGAGTGCACAGCCTCTTCAGAGGAGGAGGAGCAGGAAGAACGTGCGGTCCAGATCCCATCAGCACCCGAGCATGGTGTTGCCCAGGAGGCCAGGGATGGGCCCATCAGGGCTAGATTTACTTAACTTTATGCAGTACATCCATATGGCTGGCACATGCTGCACCAGGTTGACACCACCTCACAGCAACACCATTAAGCATCCCTAAAATGACCAAGCCATTCCTTTTACATTGACCACTATTGCTGGAGGTAACCTCATGTGCCACCATTCACTCTAACCCACTAAGACACTTCACAAATTTGTCCAAGTGGTGAAAATAAAGATATTTATATGTGACATCACAATGACGGAAACATTGAATAAAACACCCAAGTGGTTACCCTTGTGAATCTACTTGTGTGTCAACTTTCTCTTCTGTGTGCTTCTACGAGGTGCTACCCCTGTGGCTTCAGCAGAGGTAGAGGCAGCCGGCTCACTTCCCTGCTGCAACTGCTTAGACACTCTTGGCGGACGTCCTCTGGGCTTTGGAGCCTCTGATGGCCCTGCCAAAGTCTGCTCCTCCTGCAACTGTGCAGGGGCAGACTTGGCCATCGCTGTCCAAGGAGGGGGGCTCTGACTGAGGGAGTGGCAACAGGGGAGAAATGTGAGTGCTTTGAGAGGAGCCCCCACTTCCATGTGCGCTCTCAATATCATCCCTCTCATGGGCCACCCGCCCATCCCTGCTAGCAAGGAGCTGGAGAGCACCTTGCTGCACATCAGTGGGGCCATGAGGACCCTTGTCTACATTGACATCCCTCCTCGAGAGGAGGTGTATGAGTCTCTGCCATCTATTCTCCATAGAGATCTAGGGGGAAAAATATGTGTTTGCCAGCAAAGTTGCCGGTGTTGCAACTGCAGTTAACGGCCGCTGGAAATGGCTGCTAAATGAGTGAAATTGGTCTGGGGGGCATGGAGATAGGCGGCGCAGCGCTCACCTTCCGTGAAACGCCGTCCTGGTGATGTTGCTGGAGGGATCCAGGACAAAGTTCCTGTCCAGGTCCGGCGTTGCAGCTTCTCACAGCCTCTGTGAGCGAAGCTGTGGAGCTCACAGGGAATTGTGGGTAATGAAGTCTGAGATTTAAAGGGACCATGCACACTGAAGCAATACAAAATAAAATGCAGTGAATCAATACATTTTTCAGCCCTTTGTGGCTTTTAAAAAATTTCAATATTTAGAAGAAGTTCCAAATGTGAATATTCAGTTGTTAAAGCTAAATTATCTTCCTAACCTCAACAAATGGAAAAACTGCCTCAGTACTAACACAAATGGTTCAGCAAGCCAGGGAAGGGGCACCCAGGGTCTCACACGCAGCTCTCCAGCTTTGTGCAGGGGGTCAACACTGTAAGAGCGGCCCTCCAAAAAGAACGATGTGGTAGTACATCACTAAGGCCGTCACTGCCAGCAGTGTTGCCCCCACCAACTGCCTCCAGTGCCCAAAGAAGCTTCATGACCTCAAACCACTGGTCAAGGCCAGTGAATGCATCTTCAAAAGCCATCTCCTACCAACTGCACCACTAGCCTCACACACTGCTCAATGCACAATACCCAATCACTCACCTACCAACAATCTGCACTAATGATGAGGCACATCTTCCATTCCTAGCCTCACCTCACCCCCTTGGAGGAGACAGTGCAGGCCATTCTTGGCAGGGGCATGGTTGAGCCCTTGGCCAGCGGCGGGGCTGAAAGGATACAAGATGCGGGTATCCTTGTATGTTATCCTCCTTCTGGCATGCACCTCTTACTTTCCCACCCTCCCGTCAGCACAACTCCACCCTTGTGCCTTCCTCATTTCACACACCCAAGAAATGCAGCCTGCCCAGCGAGTGGGTCAGCAAGAAGAAGCAGCCTGCCCAGCCAGTGGGACCGCAGGCAGATGATTCCATCCCGGATATCCTGACCACAAAGGGACTGTCTGGGATGCATCCTTCCATCTGATTCCTCCTCTTCTGCGTCTTTCTCTTCCCTCTGTAAGCAGATGCGGTAAATGTGAAATGACAGCATAAAATCCCGGAAATACTCAGTTAGTCAGGCAGCATGTCGACCTGAGATGTGAACTCTGTTTTTCTCTCCATGGATGTTGCGTGACCTGCTGAGTATTCGCAGCATGTTCTGTCTTCTCAAAGGCCTTCATTTACCATCCGAGCCCTTGCAAGCGTCCAGCAGCACTCCCTACACACTTGAATAACTTTTCACATCTATTGCAGCAAGTCACCATTTCAATAAAACCAAAAAAAACAGTCCAAACCCTTAAATTCTAACTTTACTGAATGCTGTGTGTGTCTCTTTAAGAGCTACAGACATCACCGCTGTCAGCCTGCTTGCATGCCAGGTTAACCTGGCCTGCTTAAGACCCAGCGCTAGGGCCGAAGTTCTCATTGGTGACGTTAAGTCGGTATTGTATGCCAATTGACGTCACCTTGCCGCCATTTTTTTCCCAGGGCGCTGCCAGTTACCAGCAGTACAAAGAGGGAGAGGAATATGGTGGCTGCCGTGGGACCGGCCACCAGCTGGCGAAAGAACATATGGAGGGAGTCATCGGAGAACCTGGGTGCAGCCCTATGTCTCTGTACAGTCATCTCTGGAACTGTTTGCAGCTGTCCAATTGTGCAGTGTGCTGCCTGCACACTCCTAGATGAATCTTCAAATGTAGTGTGGCCATGGCTCCTTTAAATATCCCAGCTGAAAACACGTAATTGAGGAGGTCATCAGACCCACACCATTTAATAGGGCCGGGTAACGCGCAGGGCGGGCTTAATAGGCCCCAATAATGCAAAGTCGATTTCAGGAGCAGGATGGAATCAATAACGGGATTGCGACCCGCCACGCCAATCGCCCGCATCCAACCCGCCCAGGTACGGAAAATCCCAGCCATCGGGCTGGATTATGCCAGGCCCGAGGAGGCGTGATTGGAGGTGTGTGAGGTGTTAAAATCGCAAAAAATGACGGGCGGCTCTGATCCCGCCTCCGAGCAATTTTCCCAGAATCGGGGTTTCAGACCCCGTTTCCATCCCGCCTCTAAGGCCCATAACAACCAGTTAAGTGCCTCTATAATCCCATTTTGAGAGGCCTTTCTGAATTTAACACTTTTCCTCCGTGCTGCACGTCTCCTCTGGAACACGCCAGTTAATCCTGGTGGCCTCACAAGTGGATTGCTTACTAACAGCTGCAGCTCCACCATTAAAAAGGAGTTTTCAGCAATCATCATTTGCAGGTGGCAGAACTTTGTTGTCTCAGGTCTGGGGGAACTTTTAGCAGGCCTACTCATTGTTGTGGAAGTTTGGAGCCTGACACCCATCTCCAGTGTGACCTCCTGGGAAACCCCTCTCCCCACCTTGACTGAGCACTTCCTCAACTGAGGTATATACCAGAAGAATGGGAACCATTTATTTCCTTTCCTCCTGGACATCAGATTCGGACGAAGGCCAGCCGCGGCAGCAGCAGAACCCTGAACAACAGCAACAGCAGGAGCAACAACAGGAGTGCCAGGGTGCTGCTTACCCACCTGAAGCTGAACAGGCCAGAAGGCGCCAGCGCAGGGAAGCACGTTGCCGCAGGAAATACCCCCAAAACAGACAGAGGATGAGCTACCTCAACATGACTGAGCAGCAGTGCCAAAGGAGGCTCAGACTTTCGCGAGAGGTAGTGGGTGACATCTGCGCAATGCTGCAGCAAGACCTGGAGCCCAGAGGAGCGGGTGGACACCCCTTACCAGTGGCCGTCAAAGTCACCACCGCACTCAACTTTTTTGCTTCAGGCTCATTTCAGGGATCAGCAGCAGACATCAGCGGCGTCTCCCAGGCGGCCGCACACACTTGCATCACGCAGGTAACCGATGTCCTCTTTGCCATCGCGCACAATTACATCAACTTCTTCAAGGATCAAGCAAGTGTAAGCACGTGTGCGGTTGGATTCGCTAATCTGGCAGGCTTTCCAAGGGTGCAGGGCGTCATTGACTGCACACATGTGGCCCTTAAGGCACCCCATCACAATCCAGGTATTTTTGTCAACCGCAAGGGTTTCCACTCCCTCAACGTGCAGCTGGTGTGTGACCACAAGAATGAAATTTTGCCTGTTTGCGCCAAGTACCCTGGCAGTTGCCATGACTCCTTCATCCTGCGCCAGTCTAGTGTGCCTCCGCTCTTCAGTCCACCAGATGAACTTTTCGGATGGCAACTTGGAGACAAGGACTATCCCCTGAAGACGTGGCTAATGACGCCGTTGAGGAGCCCATCCAACGAAGCTGAGGAGCGCTACAACTCCAGCCACATTTCCACCAGATCCATAAACGAGCAAACCATCGGTATGCTGAAGATGCGCTTCAGTTGCCTTGATAGATTAGGTGGAGCCCTGCAGTACTCAGCAGCCAGGGTCTCCAGAATCGTCGTGGTCTGCTGTGCACTTCACAACATGGCACAGCATCATGGCTTTCAGCTGTCTGAGGAACAAGTGGCTCATGGGATAGCCTCCTCAGATGAGGAGGAGGAGGAGGAGGAGAGCGACAACGAACAGCTTGCGGAGGCGCATCAACCAGCGGCAGCAGCACACGACCATATTGCTGCCCAGGATGCAAGGGACGCACTCATCTTGGCCAGATTTGCTTAGCCTAGCCAATCAAACACTTTTGCCTCGCACCTTCTTACCAGAGCATCGACAATGGCCAAGAATCTGCGAATTCCTATCACTCTGACCATCATACTGACAATTGCAAGCCGCCCTAAGCCCTCAATGTGGAAGTCCCATTTGCGAAATGACACAGGCCACAACTTCAACAGTTTGCCATCAGAATTTTTGATCACAACAAGCAACTGATGGCAATTCAAAAATAAACACAACGTAACACCCAAGTGACTACCCTTGTGACTACTTGTGCATTATCTTCCTCTTACGTGTGCTCCTACGTGGTGCTTCCCCTGCGGCTTCAGCAGATGTGGAGGTCCCTTGCTCACTTTCTTGCTGCTCCTGCCTCGACACCTTTGGCGGGCGTCTTCTGGGGTTGCGAGCCTGTGAGGGCTCCGCAACAGTCTGCTGCACCTGCGGCTGTGCAGGGGCTGAGACGCCGATCTCAGTTGGGTGAGGACTCTGGTGGGGCTCTGACCGAGGGCTTTGCAGTGGCATGGCTGTGTGAGCGCTTGGAGAGGAGCCCCCACTTCCTTGTTCTCTGCCACCAACATCCCTCTCATGGGTCAGCCCCACTTCAGAGCTAGCAAGTGGCTTGACAGCACCTTGCTGCACTTCAGTGGGGCCATTAGGACCCGTTTCTGCACTGGAAGTCCTACTCCAGAGGACTTCCATGAAGGTCTGGTTTCTCTGCTCAATAGCTGACCATCGCTCCTCAAGAGATGTCAGTCTATTCTGAACAATGACCATGTTTTCAAGACTCTGGCGACTAAGCTCCTCCATGGCCGTAGCTATCCTCTCCTCTACGGTAGCCATCCTTTCCACGGAGGTTGCCATCCTTTCCGCGGTGATGCGTTCATGCGCCAATGCCTCCACAAAGGCTCTGCTCATGTTCGCGATGGCCTCCTCCATTCGCTCCACACTCGCAGCGACCCTGGAGACAAAACCTGCCAGAGACTCCTGCACCTTTTCCTGGAGTTCCAGCACCGCTCTTCTTCTGGATGGACCTGGAGGCAAAGGGTCGACATGCAGCGGAGCCGAACTGGGAGAGCCCTGCGTCCTCCGACGAGGACTCTCCACTGCCGTCCCTGTCTCCATCATCTGCTGATACTCACTTGTGAGCTGTGATACACCAGGCGACAACTCTACTCTATATCCCAAAGGTCCCACCGAGGTGTGAGTTTCTGTGCTGGTGCTGGGTGCGCTTAATTCTGCTGACGCTGCGCCCTCAGAGGTTGCAGCTTCCTCTGAGGAGTCTGGGGGCTCAGGCTGTTCCTCCTGGACAGTGGGGAGGGGGGCTGTCGATGGTCCTGTGGGGGAGTAAAGGATAGTGTTAGACATGTGAGATAAACATTGCATGCACATTGAATTGTGCAGATGATCATAAGTCAATCTGTTAGAGCATCAGAATCAAGATCAGTCACTCATGCAATGTCAATGAGAGAGATGAAAAACTATTCTGTCACCAGCTTGCTCTTATGCCCTCGTCTGTCCATCCCCCACTTGCGCATCCTCCTCCACTCCCACGATCTCCAGGGCCGCCTTCTCTGAAGTGGTGAGCTGGGCTATTGAGGGTGGCCCTCCTCCTGTACTCGCCCTCTCCCTCTTATTATGGGCTCCCTTTTCCTGCAATGAGGGAGGCAAGTGGAGTTTGAGTGAGAATGAAGGAGTGAGTGTAGAGAATCCATAGCATAGATGCTTAGAAGGACCCTCCCTGTGTGTTGTAAGTTGTTTTCATAGCATCACAGTGATTGGGAGTGTGAGGGCTACATAGTCGAATAGTTAAGTGAATGTGAACATACAGAGAGAGGGAATGGGTAAGGGTGAAGTGGGATGTGGAGGAGGAGGTTGACAAAGCAGAGTGCTGGTGATGAGAGGCGATGGGGATCAGATTGAGGGTCATAGGGATGGAATACTCACTTTTCCTGTGCGGAGAAGGTCATGAAACCTCTTTCGGCACTGAAGCCAGGTTCTGCTGCACATTGATATGGCATTCACCTACTGTGCCACTTGAAGCCACACAGCTTTGGTCTGTTGTGAATGCTTTTTCCTCCCTGAGGAAGGAAAGAGCACTCCCGTGTTTGCTTTTGCTCCCTCCACCAGAGCTTGGAGGGAGGCCTCATCAAATCTGGGTGCACACTTTGACCTGGTGCTGGTCATAGTAGCAGTTGGAATCCCTCAGAAGTATGGTCATAAAGTTGTAAGGCTAAAAAAGAACCAAGGCTGCTTGCAGGCCTTAAATCCAGCTGCATTGATGACGTTATCGGAGGCGCGTTTCAGTATCAAAAGACTCATTGGGCCAGGGGTTCCCACACGCTGGAAATCAATTGCCCAATTAGGGCAAAATCGCACTTTTGTCCCGCCTCACATCAGAGGCGGGGTCCTGACACTCCGACCACCTGACACGCCCCCAGCCCGCCCCCAATGACAAAATCCAGCCCATAGTCTCTGCGCTGTCAGACGGCTTTGTCTGACATTCAGTCTTGCATGAGCCGTGGTTTTCAAACTTTCTGCATGGACCCCGCCTGCAAATATAACATACTCCTGGGAATCCCTGTCCTAACTTCCGAAATACCATGTGACATACCCAAAGGATGCCTGTGCTCTCACTGTAGAAAATACTGATTTGTAAATGTAGCAATAGAAATAGTGTGGGTAGTTGGTCAACAAGTATAAAAAATGCAGAGATCTGTTGACAGATTGATGAAAATCCGATTGCTTTAAGAATCCCCTTGCAGACCCCTTAAGATCCAGACAGTCCAGTTTGAAAATCTGTGCTTTATGCCACCTGTTTACTCACTAGCAACTTTCTTAGGGGAGGGGACAGAAAAATATCTATAGTCTAAGTAAATTGTTATTAAAAAACATTTATGCTCCCTGTTTCTGTATTTCTGAACTCTAGTTAACTAAACAGCACTTACTTGTAATGGAAGTTTGTCTATTGAACCCTCATATATTTAGTTCATTTTTTGTCATAAATTTTACAAAGATTCACTGCATCTAGTACAAAAGCAAAATACTGTGCATGCTGGAAATCTGAAATAAAAACAGAAAATGCTGGACATACTCGGAATGAAAGGTCATCGACCTGAAACTTTAACTCTGTTTCTCTCTCCACAGATGCTGCCTGACCTGCTGAGTATTTCCAGCATTTTCTGTTTTTATTTCACTGCATCTAGTGATTGTCAGTAAAAGTATTTTAAAGACATGAAATGTTTTGGTTTGCATGCTTATGTTTCCCCGTTTAACAGACTAGTATTTATGACTGGACCAAGACACAGTGGAGACAAATCAATGTGGAGCAGATGGATGTGGAACTCAGGAGATTTGCAAAGGCAAGCCAGCTTGCTGCATAACGTTATGTAAAACATTGTTCTCTTCTCTTTTTAGCCAGTGTTTCAACAGCTTAAATCTTGCATCCTCCTGCATTAGAATCTTAAACAGCAGGAACTTTGTGTATTATTGACGTTATTCTATTTTGGACCACTTTTCAAACCTATTGCATCTTGTATTAAATATAACAAGGGAATAAACTCATGCCAGCCTAGTGTCATACGTATATTGGATCACCAGGCAGGGTACAGATTCAGTCTCCCACAGTTTCAATCTCTGTTCAGTTCTTGATTTCAGCCGCATACTGTGGAGAAGCCTTTGCTCAGCACCTTTTCTTGTGGGAAAAGTGAGATTTCTTGTTGGACTGTTATCACACGTTCTTGGTCCTAGTAGGTGGCTGAAGAACAGGCTGAGTAGATGCCTGATCCAGAGAGACTAATAAAGGGGAAAAAAGAGGAAGGGTGAATGAAGAGATTTCATATGATTGCTTTCTAGTTCCAATTCACCTCTCTAAGGCAATTGTTTCCTTTGCTACTATTTTGATGTTGTTGAACCATCTTTGAGTGTTCTGCTAGGATCAGCTTGTGGTAGTTAGAGGATTTAGTTGTGAATTAATTGTCTGGTATCCCTCCCTTCTCCATTTAGGATTAGGTGATTCTTTGTTGGCCATCACATCCTCCACCAACACATGCAGCTCTTTTTCTGTGACCTTTGATTTCTGCAATGCTTTTGTCTTTCTTTGCTTAATTTTCTGAGGAGGCTGGTGGAATATCCATATGTCCTTATAGAGCGTCAAAGTTTGAATTAGTAGCTCATCGTATAACTTGACTTGGATTATTGATATTTGATTATTGATCACCAAGTTCCATGTCCATAACATCACCCACCTTAGCCTATCTGATACTGAAACCCTCACCAATGCCATTGTCACCTCCAGACTCGAATATTCCGTTACTCTCCTGGCTGGCCTTCCATCCCCCATCCTGTAATCTTTAGCTCATCAATAACTCTGTTTCCCAAATTGAATTCCACACCATGTCCTGACTGTAGCCTCTTGTACACCATAGCCCCTTTGCCCCATTATCAAGGCACTTGCTTTCAGCCATCTAGGCCCCTCGCTCTGGACTTCCTTCGCTAAAGCCTTCTGCCTCTCCACCACTCTTGCCTCCTTTAAGACCCTCCTTAAAATTTGCTTCTTTGGCCAAGCTTTCTGTCACCCTTCCTAATCCTTCCTTTTTGTTCAGCATCGTGTTTACTTACACCTCTGTGAAATACCTTGGGACATTTTTCTTTGCTAAAGATTCTTTATAAATGCAAGTTGTTGATGATTTTTGATTATTGGTGTTATGATTTGGTGTCTTAAATACCCCATTGGTTGAAATTTTATGTCAGTCTGGTAGATACTTCAGCAGAGGTGCTGTCTAAAGTTCTTCTCAGTCTGCTTTCTGAATGATTCATACCTAAATATTTTGTTAGGAAAAGCTGTTCTTTGAGCTTCTGTGTTCTAATCAGTGATTCTTTTCTTGAGATTGAAATGTTCTCTCTGTCAGAGTATGCCTCCTTTAAAAAATTTTATTTAATATTTTTTGTTCCTTCAAATTCACATTAAGGACATTAAAAGAAAACACTTTTTATTCACAGCATACCAGTGAAAAAGACATGACCACTAGTGTATGCTCATCGTACATACGAACATACGAATTAGGAGCAGGTGTAGGCCACTCGGCCCCTCGAGCCTGCTCCGCCACTCAATAAGATCATGGCTGATCCGATTACTCCACTTTCCCGCCTACCCCCGATAACTTTTCACCCCCTTGCTTACCGAGAATCTATCTACCTCTGCCTTAAAAATATTCAAAGACTCTGCTTCCACCGCCCTCTGAGGAAGAGAGTTCCAAAGACTCACGACCCTCTGTGAGAAAAAATTTCTCCTCATCTCTGTCTTAAATGGGCGACCCCTTATTTTTAAACAGTGACCCCTAGTTCTAGATTCTCCCACAAGAGGAAACATCCTCTCCACATCCACCCTGTCCAGCCCCCTCAGGATCTTATATGTTTCAATCAAGTCACCTCTTACTCTTCTAAACTCCAGCGGATACAAGCCTAGCCTGTCCAACCTTTCCTCATAAGACAACCCGCCCATTCCAGGTATTAGTCGAGTAAACTTTCTCTGAACTGCTTCCAATGCATTTACATCCTTGCTTAAATAAGGAGACCAATACTGTACACAGTACTCCAGATGTGGTCTCACCAATGCCCTGTATAACTGAAGCATAACCTCCCTACTTTTGTATTCAATTCCCCTCGCAATAAACAATAACATTCTATTAGTTTTCCTAATTACTTGCTGTACCTGCATACTAACCTTTTGCGATTCATGCACTAGGACACCTAGATGCCTGCGCATCTCAGAGCTCTACAATCTCTCACCATTTAGATAATATGCTTTTTTATTCTTCCTGCCAAAATGGACAATTTCACATTTTGATCTCTTTCAATTTCATTGTTAGCTTTTTCATCATCATGTGTAGAGTACTTAAGTAACCATTTTCTTCTTCCTATGTGCAGTACTCTATACTTGTCTGTATTAAATTCTATTTGTCACCTATTACACATTTCGTCTAACTCATTTTATAGTTGACCACTCAGAATCAGCTACCTCTCATAGTTTGTTATCCTCTGCAAATTTGAACAGTTTGCACTGAGTATCTGAATACATGTCTTCCTCTTGTATGTACCCTTTACTTTCTACTCTTCAGCCAATTTACCTATTTCCCAGCTTTTTAAGCTTAACTAGCCTTTCATACAGAACTTCATTAAATGCTTTTTGGAAGTCAAGGTACATTGTCAAGCTTTCCACAGTACACTTGAAATGTTGCTTCCTCAGGCAGGATCTTCTCCTTCTGAATTCAGGTTGGCTGCTGTTTACTAGGTTACTATCATATAATGCTTAAGTTTACTCTTGATAATTGATTCCAGTATTTTGCCACGTACTGTAGTAAGATTAAACAGGCTGTAGTTGCTTGGGTATGCTTTGTAATCCTTGTTAAATTACCTTTTTGAAAATGGGCACCATATTTCCTGTTTCCAATGCACTGGAAGCTCCCCAAATTTCCCCAATAAGGCCATCCCCGGCCTAAAGCAAATCTGGGTCCTGGGTGAGTTTGTGACCATTCTGGTGGACTCCCATTGGATTTACAGCCAGAGTCTGCCTGGATGACCATGGATTTTTGAGGCACAGTCGTTGCCAATCATGTTTTGTGGCAATAACTTACTTTTAAGAAACCATCTTGAACAAGCCAGGAAAAGGGATCAGTCACGTGCCCATTTTATCAGTAAGCTCAGTGCCAGGGACATAGCAGTCCAAAAGACGTGCTGTATGAAATTTGGTGAAGGACCTTTTTGACATAGGTTTGCTCACCTGCAACATAGGCCAAAATTCCTTCACCGCGTGTAGTGCGCTGTGCTTTGGGGACATGGGCCTAATGTCCCGATTTCATGATGACCTCTTAGCCTGAGTGAGGTTCCTTGCCAGAGGCAGAAACCTGCAAAATTGGGCCTATTTCTGGGTGTGGCAGAAAATTACAGCAAATATAAAAATGCATTGGCATCAGAGTGCAAATTCACCAATCATATGCTCTCAACTGAGAAGCATGCTCAAAGGGAACACAGGTCAAATAATTGGCACTATAGGGTTGTACCCCCATCGTTGTCCTGCACAGGATCAGTGAGTTTACCACATATCTTTAGCAGCAAATCATTTCCTACTCGCAACCTGCAACATACAATACCACCAATAACATTAATGTGATTTTTACTGTTGCACAAATGTGTTTACTATGTACTGTATTCTTTTACATTGTCTTTCAGTACCATAGAGGCCTTTCATTTTTCTAGTCAGTAATGTGCATGCTAAAAATGACCTGCTGTATGCTGTTTTCATTCAAAATTCTAATTTCATGTTGCTTTATACCTTGTGTAGGAGATCAGAATGTTAGACAAAGAAGTGCGTGCTTGGGATGCATATACCAGTCTGGACTCCACTGTGAAGAATCTGCTCACATCACTACGAGCAGTGACAGAATTACAAAACCCAGCCATCAGAGACAGGCACTGGTACCAGCTGATGAATTCCACAGGGGTCAGTCAGAAATAAGTTACCACAATATTTTGAGATTTTTACTAATTTAGCTTGGAAGGGATTTTGTTTTAATTTATATTATGTTCTTAATATAAGGTCAGATTCAGCTTACAAAGGAGTAAATCCCAGAGATACTTAGGGGGAGAAATTGCGTAACATCCCGTTTGAGGAGATAACTTTTGCGGTGGCTTAAAAGTATCGCCGGGCGCTACGTGAGGGACTCCGATGCGAACTTCTGGTTTAACGCTCCAGGAAGGAAGTGGAGCGCTAAATCAAGCGTTACCACTTTACTTTGAGCGCTAAAGCTGGCAAAAAGGGCGGTAGCAGTGCAGCTCTGCCCAATGTCGAGGGCAGCGCTGACGGGAACGGAGGCTTCTTCCCTCCCTTAAAGAGAAAGGCCATCGCTGCAGGCTCTGCATGGAAAGGTGGTCCCTCATCGCCGACGGCAGCCATGATCCGCGCCGATCAGCCCCAAGCACCCTGGCAGAGTGCAGAGCTGATCGATTGTGGCTGAGGAAAACGCTGAAAAATTGAAGTAACACATTCAGAAAGTTTTTTCATTGACGCAACCATCATCCCCTTTAAATAGCGTTCCCAAGCGCCCGGACTCCCTAACAACGCCTCCTGCAGCTGTCGGTGTCGTCGCCTGGCGGTGCTGCATGGGGCGGAACCGAAGTTCGGGTCCGGGGCGCTACCTGTGCGATGCCGTCACGCTCTCCGGGCGCAGGAGATCGTGGTGCTAGGGGTTACTGCCTCCGCAAACCTCGACGGGAATTTTGCGGGCGTCGGTACTCTCACCGTGCACGGTCGCAAAGCCGGTAGCGCCCCCCGGAGGTGCTAACAGGAGGTGCAAAGGAGGCAGATTTCTAGCCCTTAGAATTTTATTTTGGACGGTTCTAGTGATTAAGTACCACAGGAACATAGGCCCCGATATTTACTTGGGGCCGTGGAGAGAGCAGGGTGATTTTCGGACGGGAAAACTGGAAGCAAGGGTTTCCCGGACATCCTGCTGAAATTAACAGCAGGACGTGTTTTAAATTTTTTCTGCAGGTTTCCCACCCGACAGCCAGCCTGATTGACAGGTTGGTTGCCTGTCGGGCAGGAAAGCTTGCAGCACAAGGCCGCAGCCGGGGCGCGGAGAGGAAGGAAGGAGAGGTCTGTTGGGGCGGGTGGGGAGATCACGGGAAAGAGATTGTGGAGGTCAGGGATGTGATAGTGGAGGTTGGGGGGGATGTTGGAGGTGAGGTCGGGGGTGAGGTCGGGGTTGGGATCGTGGAGGCCAGGGGTGAGGTCGGGAGTGAGGTCGTGGAGGTTGGGGGTGAGATCGTGGAGGTCGGGGGTGTGATCACCGAGGTTGTGAAGGTTGGGTGGGGGAGGTCGTAGAGGTCGGGGGAGATTGTGGAGGTCAGGGTAAGTCGGGGAGGTCGGGGGGAGATTGTGGAGGTCGGGGAGGGAGATCGTGGAGGTCGGGGGTGAGATTGTGGAGATTGGGGGGCGAGATCGTGGAGGTCGGGGTGGTCATGCAGGTCAGGGCTGTGATCATGGATGTCGGGTGGGGAGATTGTGGAGGGTTGGGGTGGGGGGGAGATCGTGGAGGTCGGGGCACGCAGCGCCTTAAAAGATTTGAATGACCGACCCGCCTCCTGAGAGCGGATTGGTCGCCCATTACCATTAAAACCAGAAGTGGGTGGGTTGGGGCTGGCTATGAAATTGAAAAAAAATTCAACTTGCCCCAAATCCACCCATTCTTGGGAGTTAAAATTACCTCCATAGTTTCTCTCTTTCTACCCTAGCAAATCCTTTAGTCATCTTAAACACCTCAATTAGATCACTGCTTAATCTTCTATACTCAAGGGAATACAAGCCTAGTCTATGCAACCTGTTCTCATAAGTTTAGTCCTGGTATCATTCTGGCGAATCCGCTGCTCCCCCTCCAAGGCCAATATGTCCTGCCTGAGGTGCAGTGCCCAGAATTGAATGTACTCCAGATGGGGTCTAACCAGAGCTCTGTATGGCTGTAACATTACTTCCACCCCTTTGTATTCCAGCCCCCTTGAGATAAAGGCGAACATTCCAATAGCCTTTTAAATTATTTTTTGTACCTGTCCACTAGCTTTTAGTGATTTCTGAACTTGGACCCCTAAATCTCTCTGCTCCTCCAAAGTTTCGAGCTTCTCGCCTTTTAGAAAACTCCGATCTATCTTTCTTAAGTCCAGAGAGGATGACCTCACATTTCCCCACATTGAACTCCATTTGTCACAGTTTTGCCCACTCACTTAGTCTATCAATGTCTCTTTGCAACTTTCTGCTCCCAGCTGTACTATTTACTGTGCTACCTAACTTGGTGTCATTAGCAAACTTTGATATATGGCTCTCTATTCCTTCCTCTAAGTCATTGATAAATAAAGTGAAAAGCTGAGGCCCCAGTACAGATTGCTGGGGGTCACCACCAGTCACATTCTGCCAATTTGAATACATACCCATTCTCCCTACTCTCTGTCCCCTACGTCCTAACCAATTCCCTATCCAAGACAATAGGTTGCCTCCAATTCCATAAGCTCTCATTTTTGTTAGCAGTCTCTTATGTGGAACCTTATCGAGTGCCTTCTGGAAGTTCATATAAATAACATCCATAGACACATATCTATCACGTTAGTTACCTTCTCAAAAAATTCAACTTGGCTTGTTAGACATGACTTACCATTTACAAATCCATGTTGGCTCTCTTTGATCAGTTCACTCCAGACAGGCCAGTCATTATAGACATGAGGCATTGGGAAGTCATTGGGTGCATTCCATAATAGTTCGCACCCTGATGGATGAATGGTTCCCATTTCAGTATTCCCCGCTAGAGGACCTAGCTGAAGAGATAGTGCAAGTGCCGTAAACTTTCACATCAAGGAAGTAGGGCAGAATTTCCTTCAAGTTGGCAACTTTGATTGGCTGCTTTATGATAAATCCTTGGCACACCGAAGTGAGGGAGAGGTTAGAGGACAGTCTTTGTTTTCTCTCTCCCTCTGGAGGGGCTGTTTAGAATAGGGAGAGACACAGAGAGATCGCCCTCTCTTGTCTGTCAGAGAGAGAGAGGAGACAGGCTGAGGTCTGAATATAGACAGCCCATAGCAGAAGTCGGAAGAGCTAGTTTGCAAATTGCTTCTGCCTAGAAAGTGGTAAAATTACATATTTTATTGCTTTTATATGGCACGAAGAGCAATGTGTCTCACAGGAAAACTATATTCTGCTCGTTCATATGTTTTATGCAATAAAAGAAACCAATTTGATGACTTTCAGTTGATATGATCTCACTGGACTGCTTTTCAATTTGCCTTCTGAAAAGACAGGCGAACTCCTATCTTTGTTATCAACCCCGGGTCATGACTGCGTTTAACGAGATACTGGGCAGTAAAAGCGGACTCCTGATTGTAGGGGACACGAGGTCTGTATATGGGAATGACCAGTGATACTGATTCCAAGAGAAAGATCTACTCATGAAATTTGTAGCAGTTACCTTAACCTGGCGAACATTTACACCAATCTCAGCCTTTCATGCCAGAGCGAAACCTGTGCCCCCAACTGTTTAACCTGCTGAGCACCTCAGTAATATTTCTATGCAAAAGTCCTAGAAAAATATAAGATTACAATGTTCATAATATTCATAGTGCTTGTATTTTTAATAAAGGATTGATTTGTTTTCTTACTTGTTTTTTAGGTTAAGTTTATTATGAGTGATAATATAATCCTGGCTGATCTTTTAGCCCTGGAGTTACACAGAGTGGAAGAAGAAGTCCGGAATATCGTGGACAAGGCTGTGAAGGA
Source organism: Squalus acanthias (assembly GCA_030390025.1). NCBI lineage: Eukaryota > Metazoa > Chordata > Chondrichthyes > Squaliformes > Squalidae > Squalus > Squalus acanthias. Next base: position 83,738,335 of record CM059428.1, on the reverse strand, counting down.
GTTGGGAATAGAGAAGGTCCTTGACTTTTCCATTGCTGAATTTTCTAGTTCTGAATTTGGAGAACAGATAGTTCAATTAAACTGTGTTTCTTCAACAGTATTTTCTGGCATGCCTGTTAGTTACGTAATCCAGAAGGGTTTTAGAGATAATTTGGTGATCCCACTCTGTTCTTGAGACTTCAGTCAGGCTGGAAGTCAAGTGGTAGCTTTTTATATATTTTATATGAGTTAAAAAACACTTGACATGATACAAATTATGTAATTTTAATGTTTCTGCCCCATACATACTAACTTCAAAATACATGCAACAGCAGATTTTTTTTAACCAACTACATGATGCATGCTGTGGTGAAAAAAAGAATAGTGGTCCTTCTAATTATTATGACGATTGTTATTATTTAATGTTACCATCTTTACTGATTAATGCTGAAGCTGGACTCAGTCCAGACAGAAAGGGAAATTAAGTTTCCTGATTAAGTTGCTTATTGTGCATGTATCTAGAAGAAGGAATAAACATTTCTATTCAAAGTGGAATATGTGAACAGTTCGAGATTAGAGACCATAGCAGTTAAATTGTGATATTCAAAACTGATTTCAGAAAACTGGATAATGCTTTTGGACACATCCTAGATGAATATCCAATGATCTGTCATTTTCAGGTTCTCACAGAGATCAGTCATACATGGACCACTATGGAATTTTCATATGAGGAACACCATAGAACGGATACCCCTCTGTTAAAGTTTGACGAAGAACTCATTGAAATTCTAGATGACAACCAAGTATGATTTTTTTTAAATTTTATATATCTTATGTTTTTTGTGAGATGAGGCAATATTAGCACTAAAGATACAAGCGAGGTCATTGAGAAGTAAGGGGGTAATTTGAACCTAACCCAAAGTCAATGGAAAGTAAAATTGGGCGGCGTGTAAAACGAGCAGCCGATCAGATTGGATCAGTTTCCCGCCCGGCAGGGTACGTTAACATTACCTACCACAGGAGAAGTTAGACCAGCTGTGCCCATTTTCATGGGGTGTAGAACGGAGGAAATAACACCTATTTCCCGGTGCTGTTCCTGTGCCTCAAGGGCGTCTGAAATAAGTCCAATGCCATATTGGTTCGGGCGATATTCAAGTGCCTCTGGTGGCTGACTAAAGCATGTTAATGAAGGGCCTACACCTGTTTCAGGACCTCTTTTGAGAATCGTTAGGACTGAGTGGAGCATGTTCAGCTCGGGTTTTTGGGTTCTTTAGCAGCCTAACCATCGGTCCTTAAAGGCACCGCTGGAAGCCGGCACCAGAAAAGTGTTTCCTATTAAACTTAACTTCATGTGGACCCAGGAGAGTGGTAGTGCTCCTTCTTACTCCACAAGGCCCTCCGGCTTCTGACACACTCCCAGTGCACCGACCATTATTCGCCCAAAAATGTTGATACATTTCATCAAAGAATGAGGAGAGACAATACGTGCTAAATGGTACAATTTTAAAGGAGGTGCAAGAACAGAGAGAGCTGAGGGTGCTTGTGCACAAATCTTTGAAGGTGGCAGGACAGGTTAACAAAGCAGTTAATAAAGCATATGGGATCCTGGGCTTTATAAATAGAGGCATAGGGGGCGAAATTCGTCTCCTTTGCGCCCGCCGTTAGCGCCTCCGGGGGCGCGAACTGGACGTAAAGGGCTTATCGCCTGGACAGGGGGGCTAATAGCGCCTGCCGAGAAATTCGGTGGGGCGCTACTGACGTTATCGCCGAGCGATCGACCCCTTAGTGCCCCGCCGCGGCCACTTAGCACCCCGCAGCCGAAATTCGGCTGTGCCCGCGAGGCTGCTGCGGGCGATGTCAGCGACAGCCTCGCGGGTCACGAGCCAGGCCACACACCGCTGGTGGGGCGCTAAATAAAGTGGTGGTCCAGCTGTGCCCCGCGCCAACATTTTCTGTTTTGGCTGACCTCCAGCTCGGCTCCTGTTGGCAGCCCTTGGCGTGGTCCATGGCTGCCATCGAGCCATCCGGCACCGTGTCTCAGTTCCGGGCTGCGGCCACGGCACCACGCCGCCCTGGTGGGCTAGTGGAGGCCGTCAAACGGCCTGCAGAGTGCGCAGCGGCCCTCCGCTTTAACGGAAGGGGAGGGTCGCTGAAACGTGTCGGCGCTACACGGAGCAGCCGTATAGCTCTCCGGTGCTACCGCGCTTTGCGCCCCATGAGGAAATGGAGCGCCCGAGATAGCGCTCCGCTTCCTCGCTGGGGCGGTAAGCCCAATTTAGCGGCCGGGGTAGTACTCCCGCTGCGGGTGCTAAACGTGAGGCGCTAATCCGGTTACTGCCCCCAAATGGGGTGTAAACGAATTTCGCCCCCATAGAGTACAAAAGCCAGGAAGTTATGCCAAACCTATATAAAACACTAGTTTGGCCCCAACTAGAGTATTGTTTTTTTTTTTTCCGGCCCTGGGGAGGCGGGACTGTCGTGAAAATGGCAGAATTTGGGGGTGGGTGCCCAACCTGCCCCCAACCCGTCTCCACGCCATCTTCCTAGGAGGCGGGTAGCCGTCCCGCGCCGGGTCCCATCTCCTTGGAGGCGGGAAGGGATTAAAGCCCATTAACTGCCTGTTAACAGGTAGTTAACAGGCAGAAAATAGGATTGTCCCCTTTTTGCCCTCACAAGTGCGGGCTTCCCAAAGGCTCCAAAACACGCCAGCTCTGCGAGGCGAGTACTGGGTCTGCGGGGGTCAGGGGGGTGCAAAAGTGTGGTGTGAAGGTAAGTGATGGGTGCAAGTGTGGAGAGGTGAGTATCTGAGGTCTAGCAAAGTGTTAGAAAAAGTGTACTTACCTTTGTTTCTTCCTGCAGGCTTCAGTCGGTTTGTATGCGGAGAGTCTCGGACCTCCGTGTTGCAGATGAGAGATGGCTGTTTCATTCTCAGATGCAACAAACATCTCATTTCTGTAAAAGAAAGAAGGTTGATGGGGTCTTGAATGCAAGACCTCATCAAACTGCAGAGAATGTCACTGTTTGACAGCTTCACAGAGCTGTCAAATGATGACAATTCATCTGTCAAATTTTTGACAGATGAAACGTCATACGTTGACGTTCTCTGCAACCGGCTTTCCCTTAATTGGCCTGCTAAGCCCACTGGGCGGGCTTAACAAGGTCAGTCAAGGGAAAATAGCGTGGGTTGGCCACAAGTTTTTGGAGGCGGGACTGAAACCCGACAAGTGGGAGTCCCGCCTCCAAAAGCTCCCCATTGAGAAAATCACCCCCATTGTGTCCAATTCTGGGCACTACACATTAGGAAGAACATAAAGACTTTGGAGAGTGTACAGAAGAGATTTACTGGAATGGTTCCAGGGATGAGGAAATACAGTTATGTGGATAGATTGGAGAAGCTGGGGTTGTTCTCCTTAGAGAAGAGAAGGCTTAGAGGAGATTTGATAGAGGTATTTAAAACCAGGAAGGGTTTAGATAGAGTAAATAAAGCAAAACTGTTTCCAGTGGCTGAAGGGTTGATAATGAGAGGGCATAAATTTAAGGTGATTGGCAAAAGAACCAGAGGCGACATGAGGAAAAAAAAATTTTATGCAATGAGTGGTTAGGATTTGGAATCCACTGCCTGATAGGGTGGTGGAAACAGATTCAATCGTAGCCTTCAGTAGGGAATTGGACAAATACTTGAAGGAGAAAAAATTGCAGGGATATGAAGAAAGAGCAGGGGAGTGGGACTAACTGGATTGCTCTTCGAAAAAGCCGACACACACTCGATGAGCCGAATGGTCTCCTTCTGTGCTGTACTATTCTGATTCTATGATTCGCTGAGTTAGCTGAAGTAACATATAAAATAAGGTTCTCCTCTGCATCTTGAAAGACCATTTGTCTTTAGAAGATGTATTTTACTGGATGAATGATGGCCTATATAATGGCACTATAGGTGTGAAATCAATTTTTATAGCACCCATAGCAATAGAGGTACAGTATTTGCATTTGTTTATTAGGTGCTCAGCTATAAGGTGCTTTCTTGTGAGAGACAGCTCTTCTTCCTCTCACCCTTGTCGTATTGATCACAGATGAGAGAAACATTCCTCTTTGTCTCAAAAGTTATTTCTTCTGGCTTTATAGGTGCAATTACAAGTTATACTGCTGAGCAAACATGTGGAGTATTTTATTGAGCAGGTCTCAACCTGGCAAAAAAAGCTGACAGTAGCAGACTCTGTCATCTTTATCTGGATGGAGGTCCAACGCACATGGTCTCACTTGGAGAGTATTTTCATTGGATCTGAAGACATTCGAAATCAACTTTCTGAAGATGCCAAGCGATTTGATGGAATAGATACAGACTTTAAGGTTGAATTTTTATTTTATTTTATTTTGTTTTGGGTGATGGTAGTACTCCATTTTTAAAAGTTATAAGTCTGGATTTTCCTGAATGCGGTAACACCACCAATAGACTAGTCGTGTGGAGCTTCAGACGAACCTACGGTTGACCTAAGTGAATTTGCTCTGCTCAGCTTAATTTAAATATTTCTGGTTGGGCTTTCATTGGATTCCTGCCTTCATTTAGGAGCTCACCACTAGGAGGCAGGAAATGCCCATTGCTGAAGGTATGCAGCAGCGTAAAGGAGCAGGCAGCTTCATTAAACAACATTCTTGGTGCGATGAAGTGGCAGATCTAGTGATGTATAATTGTTGCTCCATTGTGTCTCAGCCAATTGGCCATCCCTGTTCAGGTCTTTATGTACTCGACACCATTGTGCCTCTTCTGGCAACGTGAGACACCTGTTGAATGCTGGTCTTAGCCTCCAGCATTGCTAAAGCAGTAATGAAAAATGTAACGTATGGCATCACTATTTCAGTATTGCCCATACTTATTGGCTGAAAAGATAGATATGTACTCAGGACTTTGCTTTTACCACATTAAAACCAGCCAAAGTAAATATAAAGGTAATTTCTCCAATTTAGTTCAGGGGAAAAAATCTTACTGTCTTCAACATACATCTAACTGTATCTTGAATGAATCTAAGATCCTTGCTACATTATCCTTCTAAGTGCTGCTCACACTGGATGAAGAAGTTCGTCCTGATATTAGTCCTAAATCGTCCTTTCAGTTTCAGCCATGGCTTCTTCGGCAGCACCTCCCAAACCCGCGACCTCTACCACCTAGAAGGACAAGGGTAGCAGGAACACCACCACCTCCAAGTTTCCCTCCAAGTCACACACCATCCTGACTTGGAAGTATATCACCGTTCCTTCATCGTCGCTGAATCAAAATCCTGGAACTCCCTACCTAACAGCACCATGGGAGTACCTTCACCACACAGACTGCAGCGGTTCAAGAAGGTGGCTCACCACCACCTTCTCAAGGGCAATTAGGGATGGGCAATAAATGCTGGCCTTGCCAGCGACGCCCACATCCCAGGAACGAATAAAAAAAAGCTGCTGTTCCCACTGTGAATGATTCTCCCTTTGATTTCGCTTTCGATGAGTAACCTTTGTGTTGGACATTTAAAGTGATGTGGCTGAGATTAATAATACAACACATGGAGGATTGTGGGTATCAACCCTCCTTCTCCCACTCTGCAGCATGGCGTGCTGCTGCTCCAATTTGCGGCAACCACTGTGCCAACAAGACTGAAATTCTTGTGTCCTGATGTCTGATTAATCTCAATGAAACTGTTGTGAAATTAACAATGACATATATTGAAAAGCATCAATCTTTTCTTCTATGAAGATATTCAAAATGACAATAATCTTCTTTGAGCTTAGCATGAAAATCACAACTCAAATGTGTTGACTTTTTGAATCATCAGGCTGGATTTCTTCAATGAGAATGACCTGGATTTTGTGGTGGCGGGTCGGGTGGGAAAGTGTTTTTTTTCCCCAGCGGGTTGGGACCCCGCTGTGAACCCACCGCCACCAAATGTCGGGTCTGTCAGCGCTGAGCAGACCCGACACGCAGCGACGGGGGAGGCAATTAAAATCATTAGTGGCTTGTTTACAGCCACTTATCAATGGGTTTTTTCCCAGCTTTTTGGATTTGACAGGTCGCCCACCGGTTTCCTGCTGTGCCTAGACCTCGTCGGTGAAGCTGAGACTGGAGGTCAGTGGCCACTGAATGAGCTGATGAGTTGACAGCTTCAAATGTCACGTCGAAGCTCCCAGCTGATTAAGAAATGTTCCCTTAGCCACTAGCTTCTCTAAACTGCATTTCCTCTACAGATTCAGAAAGCTGCAAGTCTTTACACAAGTCTCCATCCAGTCTGACCTTACTACCTCTCCCACCATTGACAGATCGCTTCTGTCATCTCTGCTTCACCTGCCATCTATTCCATCAGCATGGGCGCCCTTGAAACTCTCTCACCTTGGTCCTCAGAATCCCTTCTCCGCAATCAACTGATGCTACACAGGACACGGGGCATCAGCACCCGACCACATTGCTGTCCGGGAGGCCAGGGATGGCCTCACCATGGCCAGACTTACTTCACTTGACGCTGTACACCCTGGCTGCCACATGATGCGCCAGGTTGGCATCACCCCACACCAACACCATAAAGCATCCCTACAATGCCCAAGCCATTCCTTTCACACTCATCACCATTGTGGGGGGTAACGTTATGTCTCACCATTCACTGCAATTCAGTAAGTCACTTCCAAAGGTGCACACAAACCTGTCCAAGAACAAAAAGTGTTGAAAATAAAGGTTTCAATGTTTGACACCACATTAACAGAAACTTTACATGAACAATGCATAAAACACCCAAGTGCCTACCCTTGTGTGTTGTTAGTTCGTATGATTGCACTAGGTTGAGGGTGAGTGTGAGGGGTGGCTAGTGAGACGGGGATGTGATAATGTAGATAGAAAGGGATGGGTGGAGGTGCAAGGTAAGTTGGTGTGAGTAAGGATGTGCAGGAGTAGGGTAGGGAAGGCAGAGTGATGGGGATGTGATGAGAGGCACAGCAGGATGAGGTTGAGTGTGGCTTTGTACTAACGCTTCGTGATCTACTGAAATCATTGAAACGTTTATGGCACTGGACCCAGGTCCTCCTGACCACATCCCTGCTTGTGTCCTCCTCTGCAATGTGCAACCAGGCTGTGTTGATCTCCTAGGGAGGTCTCTTCCGCCCATGGGAAGGGAAGAGGACCTCCCTGTGTGCTGTGACTCCCTCCATAAGCATATAGAGGGAGTCATGGGAGAGCCTGGGTGCAGCCGTGCACCTCTGTGCAGTGCTCGTCAGTGTTTAAAGCACCTCAGTGCTGTAGAACATTGACAGCACAAATGTCAATTGAAAGTTGGCCATGGTCCCTTTAAGGAAACCGGCTGATGATGCTTCCTCTAATTGGCCGGGAAATGCGCTGGGCGGACTTAACAAGCCCAATCACGGTAATTTCATTTTAGAGGCCGGGCTGGAGACAGCAGCAGGGACGTCGCCCGCCACGGACCCGCCGAGGTTCGTAAAATCCAGCTCAATGACTTTGTGAGGGCGTGAGACCATGATTGTACTTAGCATAAAGGTTCAGCTAAGAAAAGATAAAATAGTAACCACTAGTTTTATTCAAAATGGAGATCTGATGAGGATGCATGATAGCCAATAAATATTCTGTGGCCTTATGTTAAGGTTATCGACAAAAAAGTAGTGTAGCAGGGTGAATGAGGGCTCTGGTCCCTGAGTAAGGGTATGTCCCCCTTTAAGAACCACCCCTTTAAAGATAATTGCACCTGGAGTGGGAGCACTTGGAGAGCGAGGAGACTTTCCCCAGGTGAACATAAAAAGGGAGGTTATGGGGAAGTAAGAGGGCTTTCAGTAAGAGTAGGGAGCGACTGAGCTCCCACTCTAAGTGCAATTATCTTTAAAGGAAGATTCTTAAAGGGAGCCATACCCTTACTCTGGGACCTGAGCGCTCAGTCACCCTGCTACAGTAGCTATTGTTTCAAATCCGGATAATAATTCCTGCTCTCTCTTTTTAAAAAAAAAAGGAATTAATGTTTGAAACAGCCCAAACAAAGAATGTCATTGAAGCAACAAATAAGCCGAAATTATATGAAAAACTCGAAGCTCTCCAGCAAAGGTAAGATTTCAAAAGTATTGGCCCAGAATCTGTGGTCCCGATGACGGCAAACTGGCAGCGTTCACCGTCCTTCTGCCTTTGAAACTGACCACAACCTCAGGATTTAGCGCAGGCGCAGCCTAATGCGGAGATCCTGAAGTTGTGGTCTGTCATTCACTGCTCCTCCACAGGCTGTGCTGTGCCCACCAACCCTCACCCACCCCCGCCCCCCCACCCCCAACCACAGAGCCGGCAATCAGTGAAATCATTCAAATGACGAAAACTTCGGCTGTTCCACAGTAATACCGCTGTTAAATTCCCCACTAAAAGTTAGACCCAATGGGATTAGGTGTAACTGGGGTTTTAGCAGCGTATTGACTGCTAAACAAAGGTTATGGGCCTGAAAACTAATTTTAAGAGCTTACCCACTTTCGTGTTCTGCGTTTTGATTGGCTGCTTAGACAGCTTGTTGACGTCACAGCAGCTCACACTAGGGATTCTCACTAACCTCCGTTGATTTGAATTACACGTCGGAAAATCCGAAGTTCTCGACACAGAGATCGTGAAACTTACTTCGGGGCCAGCAGCGAACGCTTTTGCTTCGCCACTGACCACAAATTCCGGGCCAATTGTGTTTAATGCATTCAGATGTGTATACTTACAGCCAGGTACATCTACACTTTCCTGACAGTCTAGACCCACTTAGTCTTAAAAGATAGATTATTGGAGATATAATTTTACTTTTGAGAAATAACAGTTCTTTTCTTCAATAAAATGTCATAGTGCTGTATTTTTCTCCAGGCCGGTATTGTAGGGGGTGATTTTATCATTGGGGATGTGATGGAGGCGGGACTGCTGCTTGTCGGGTTTTAGTCCCGCCTCCATCAACGTCTGGCCAACCAACGCTATTTTCCCTTGATTGACCTTCTTAAGTCCGCCCAGCGGGCTTAGTAGGCCAATTAAGGGAAAGCCAGTGACAGAGAACATCAGCGTATGACGTTTCATCTGTCAAAAATTTTTGACAGATGAATTGTCATCGTTTGACAGCTTTGAGACCCGGCGCGGGTCGGGTACCCGCCTCCTGAGAAGATGGCACGGAGGCGGGTTGGGGGCGGGATGGGTACCCGCTCCCAGATTCTGCCATTTTCCTGGCAGTCCCGCCTCCATACCCGCCTCCCCAGGGCTGGGAAAATCGCCCCCGTGGAGTGGGCTCCAAGGGTCATTCTGCTCTACTGAAGGACTCTACCACCACACAACCGGAAAATACAGCGGTTACAGTGGGGCACACCCTGCAGCACCCAAAGGGGGAGGAGCTACAGTTAGTGGGGCAGAAGCCCTCTGAAGAACAGAATAAAATCTAGTGTAAGTGGCTCGGAATAAGCCCATTATTGGAAGTAGCTGATGTGAGGTGGGCATAGGAAAGGGTGTAGTTTTTAGGACTAGGTCCTCTCCCTACTTTAGTGGTAGACTACCCCGCTCCGTTTTGCCTGCTTCATTACTATTAATACCACTAAACTTTGAACATTATAGCAGAGAAAAATCCAGTCTTCAGTTTCCAGAACCATCTTAGTACTTTTGGGAAAGACAGAACACTTTTAATTGCAGTGAAAAATATGTAATTTCTTAAATGTTTATTTCTATTAAATACATTAGCAAGCAACCAAAGAACAAAATTCATAGTAACTTTGAAAGATGTTTAGAGATGAAAAGAAAAACTAGAAATTCTGGAAATCAGAATTGGAATTAGAAAGTGCTGGAAATATATTTCAAGTCCACCAGCATCTGGAAAGAGATGGGAAGTTAATATTTCTGGTTGATTCTGTTGAAGGATCTCAAATAGATACCTGTCTTCTCTTTCTGAACATTGTTCATAGAGTCATAGAGTTATACAGCACAGAAAGAGGCCCTTCGGCCCATCGTGTCCGCGCCGGCCATCAAGCCCTGTCTATTCTAATCCCATTTTCCAGCACTTGGTCCGTAGCCTTGTATGTTATGGTGTTTCAAGTGCTCATCTAAATGCTTCTTGAATGTTGTGAGGGTTCCTGCCTCTACCACCCTTTCAGGCAGTGAGTTCCAGATTCCAACCACCCTCTTGGTGAAAAAGTTTTTCCTCAAATCCCCTCTAAACCTCCTGCCCCTTATCTTGAAACTATGCCACCTGGTTATTGACCCCTCTACTAAGGGGAAAAGTTGCTTTCTATCTACCCTATCTATGCCCCTCATAATTTTGTACACCTCAATCAGGTCCCCCCTCAGCCTTCTCTGCTCTAAGGCAAACAACCCAGGCCTGTCCAGTCTCTCTTCATATCTGAAGCGCTCCAGCCCAGGTAACATCCTGGTGAATCTCCTCTGCACCCTCTCCAATGCAATTACATCCTTCCTATAGTGTGGCGACCAGAACTGAACACAGTACTCCAGCTGTGGTCTAACTAGCGTTTTGTACAGCTCCATCATAACCTCCCTGTTCTTATATTCTATGCCTCGGCTAATGAAGGCAAGTATCCCATATGCCTTTTTAACCACCTTATCTACCTGTCCTGCTGCCTTCAGGGATCTATGTACATGCACACCAAGGTCCCTCTGATCGTCTGTCCTTCCTAGGGTCCTACCATTCATTGTGTATTCCCTTGCCTTGTTAGTCCTCCCAAAATGCATCACCTCACACTTTTCAGGGTTAAATTCCATTTGTCACTGTTCTGCCCATCTAACCAACCCATCTATATCGTCCTGTAGCCTGAGGCTTCCCTCCTCACTATTTACCACTCCACCAATTTTCGTGTCATCTGCGAACTTACTGATCATACCTCCTACATTCATATCTAAATCATTAATATACACTACAAACAGCAAAGGACCCAGCACCGATCCCTGCGGTACACCACTGGACACAGGCTTCCAGTCACAAAAACAACCTTTGACCATCACCCTCTGCCTCCTGCCACTAAGCCAATTTTGGATCCAATGTGCCAAATTGCCCTGGATCCCATGGGCTCTTACCTTCTTGACCAGACTCCTATGCAGGACTTTGTCAAAAGCCTTACTGAAGTCCATGTAGACTACATCAACTGCACTACCCTCATCCACACACCTAGTCACACCCTCGAAAAATTCAATCAAATTGTTTAGACATGATCTCCCCCTGACAAAGCCATGCTGACTATCCTTGATTAATCCTTGCCTCTCCAAGTGGAGACTAATTCTGTCCCTCAGAATTTTTTCCAATAGTTTCCCTACCACTGATGTTAGGCTCACTGGCCTGTAATTCCCTGGTTTATCCCTACTACCCTTCTTGAACAATGGTACTACGTTAGCTGTCCTCCAGTCCTCTGGCACCTCCCCTGTGGCCAGAGAGGTTCTGAAAATTTGTGTCAGAGCCTCTGTAATCTCCTCCCTTGCCTCACACAGCAGCCTGGGATACATCTCGTCTGGGCCTGGGATTTATCCACTTTTAAGCCCGCTAAAACCGCTAGTACCTCTTCCCTCTCAATACTAATTTGTTCAAGTATATCACAATCCCCCTGCCTGATTTCTATACCTATATCGTCCTTCTCCATAGTGAACACAGATGCAAAATATTCATTTAAAACCTCACCCACATCTTCTGGCTCTACACACAGATTGCCACTTTGGTCCCTAATGGGCCCTACTCTTTCCCTGGTTATCCTCTTGCCCTTAATATACTTATAAAACACCTTGGGATTTTCCTTTATTTTGCCCGCCAGTGTTTTTTCATGCCCCCTCTTCGCTCTCCTAATTTCTTTTTTAAGTACCCCCCTGCACTTTCTATACTCCTCTAGGGCTTCCAATGTTTTTACTCCTTTGTATCTGCCAAAAGCCTCCCTTTTTTTCCTAATCCATTCTTGTATATCCCTTGACATCCAGGGTTCCCTGGGCTTGTTGGTCCCACCCTTGACCTTTACGGGAACATGTTGGCGTTGTACTCTTTCTAATTCCTTTTTGAAAGACTCCCACTGCTCTGATGTGGATTTTCCTACAAGTATCTGATCCCAGTCCACTTTGGCCAGATCCTGCCTTATCATATTAAAATCGGCCTTCCCCCAATTTAGAACCTTTATTTCCGGTCCATCTTTGTCCTTTTCCATGACTACCTTAAATCTCACTGAATGATGGTCACTGTCACCAAAATGCTCTCCTACTGACACTTCTACCACTTGCCCGGCTACATTCCCTAGAATTAGGTCCAGTACTGCCCCCTCTCTTGTAGGACTTTCTACATGCTGACTCAAAAAGCTCTCCTGGATGCACTTTAAGAATTCCGCACCCTCTAAGCCTTTCACACTCTGACTATCCCAGTTAATATTGGGGAAGTTGAAATCCCCTACTATTATTACCCTATTATTTCTACACTTCTCTGAGATTTGCCTACATATCTGTTCCTCTATCTCCCCATGACTGTTTGGGGGCCTATTGTACACTCCCAGCAAAGTGCTTGCCCCCTTTTTGTTTATAAGTTCTACCCATATGGCCTCATTAGAGGAACCTGCTAAGATATCATCCCTCCTTACAGCAGTAATTGACTCCTTGATTAATATTGCGACACCCCCTCTTCTTTTACACCCCCCTCTGTCTCGCCTGAAGATTCTATACCCCGGAATATTGAGCTGCCAGTTCTGCCCCTCCCTCAACCATGTCTCTGTGATAGCAACAATATCATACTCCCATGTGTTCATCAACACCTTCAATTCATCTGCCTTACTCACAAGACTCCTTGCATTAAAATAAATGCCATCCAGCCTTGCCATACTCCCTTGTGCCGTTACATATTTGCTCTGTCTTCCAGGCTGACTTGATTTTTCCTCTATTTGGCTGTGCATCACCCCCTACTATAGCTCCACTCCGTATCCCATCCCCCTGTCAAGTTAGTCTAAACCCCCCCCAACAGGACTAGCAAACCTCCCCGCAAGGATGTTGGTCCCGTTCCGGTGCAACCCGTCCAACTTGTACAGGTCCCACCTTCCCCAGAAGCAAACCCAGTGATCCAGGAAACTAAAGCCCTCCCTCCTGCACCAACTCTTTAGCCACGCATTCATCTGCTCTATCCTCCTATTCCTATACTCACTAGCACGTGGCACCGGGAGTAATCCAGAGATTCCAACCTTTGAGGTCCTGCTTTTTAATCTGCTACCTAGCTCCCTAAATTCTTGTTGCAGGACCTCATCCCTCTTTCTACCCATGTCGTTGGTATCAATGTGAACCACGACCTCTGACTTTACGCCCTCCCCCTTCAGAATGCCCTGCAGCCGTTCAGTGACATCCTTGACCCTGGCACCAGGGAGGCAACATACCATCCTGGAGTCACGTCTGCGGCCACAGAAACGTCTATCTGTTCCCCTTACGATAGAACCCCCTATCACTATTGCTCTCCCACTCTTTTTCCTCCCCTCCTGTGCAGCTGAGCCACTCATAGTGCCACGGACTTGGCTCTTGCTGCATTCCCCTGAGAAACCATCTCCCCCAGCAGTATCCAAAACGGAAAATCTGTCGGAGAGGGAGATGGACCCAGGGGACTCCTGCTCTACCTTCCTAGTTCTTTTACTCTGTCTGGCGGTCACCCATTTCCTATCTGCCTGTGCAGTCTTTACCTGCGGTGTGACCACCTCGTTAAACGTGCTATCCACGAAGATCTCAGCTTCGCGGATGCTCCACAGTGACTCCAGCCGCAGCTCCAGCTCCGAAACGTGGATTTCGATTAGCTGCAGCTGGAGATACTTCCTGCACATGTGTTCGTCCTGGACACCGAAAGTGTCCCTGACTTCCCAAATAGCACAGGAGGAGCACTCCACGGTGCCGAGCTGCCCTGCCATGTCCTACCCTTAATTTACTCCCTTTACTTCCTTTAAATTATTAAATACACTAGGGACCTTATTTCCCTTTAAACACTACCTGCTCTAAACTAGAGACCTTACTTTCACTTTAACGACTGGACTGTAGAAATACTCACCAGGTCCTACTTACCAATCAGCTCCTTTCTTGGTTGTGACGTCACTTTAGCGGTTTCGCAGTTGTTGTTGTTTGACTGCTCCTTGTTGGGCCTGCTGGGTTTTTTTAAAGCATTTTTTGTTTTCCTTTTACAACATAATAAACCTGATGTAATGGGTTTCCCATAAACTCAATGGAACTGTTACAGTATGATGATTGATTTCTGCCCCTATTACCTCATACTATTATTGACCCAACATGTTTTCTGGGCCCTTTAAAATAATACATTAAAGACAGGGCTGATTTTCCTGTCCAGTGCGCTTGGGGAAATCTCAGTTCCCAGGAACAAAGGGGAGGAAAAGGAGGAGAGCCATGATGTTGGGTCTCTGTCCCCTTTATGTTGGTCCAGGAATTTGGGGCTTCTCTTAAGGTGGCATGCCTGAAACTACAACAAGCGCAGGCAAAGGGCAAGCGAACGAAGATGGGAGGGAGTTTTCCCAGTATTCCAGTGTAACGTTCCTCCATATTTGCCAGAAGGGCACCCAAATGTAAGGGCGCTGGAAGAACTTGGTGATAGACCTTACACCTGGATTCCCTCAGAGCAGAGGATCTGAGGGGGGCAGGCAGCAAGGCAGTGGAGGCCTAAGAAGATAAGAAAGTATTTTGGGGTCTGGAGGCATTCTGATTGCTGTTTTTAGATAGCAGCCAGAAGGCCTTTATGCTGGCAGACCTCTCAGTGCTGTATTTCCACCCCCATTTCAATATTCTGCCAGGAGGCAGTCCTGCAATGGAGTTGTGTTAATGATCTCAATCTAGAAATACAGGTGGGTTCAGGGTTCTGCACACAGAGTGCACTTTGGGTGGGCTTTGTCTACCAGTAGGGGAGGGGGGGGGGCTTGCAAATCTGCCCCATTGTCCCTCATGCTGAATGCACTATATAAATAATACTAGTTCCTCACTTTGAAGGCATGGTTAGGTAATAGGATTACATTGAAACCAGCAAACATTTAATTATATCTTAATTAGAAAGGGCCTGCATTTATATAGCCCCTTTCATGTCCTTAGGACGTGTCAAAGCACTTCACCGCTGAATACGCATTTTTGAAGGGTAGTCACTGTTGTAATCTAGGGAACTGAAGGTATAATTGTATCACTTACTTTTCCTCTCTGTTCCTGTAGGCTCGCCTTATGTGAAAAAGCTTTAGCTGAGTATCTTGAAACCAAGCGTTTAGCTTTCCCGAGGTTTTACTTTGTGTCCTCAGCAGACCTATTGGATATCCTTTCCAAAGGAACACAGCCCGGACAGGTATGCAATCAATTGCAGCAACAATTATTTTGTTTTTTTATTAAGTATTAAGCAAAAACTTATTGGAAAAGCTACAGAACAGTTTACATCTTCTGCACAGTAGACATCAGAGGGCTGATCTTCCAGGTTCGCGCCGCTGACGGTTGAGTTTCCCTGCCAGCAGCGCACACTCGGAAGTCATTAGCATATTGAAAAATATGTCAAAGTCAGACACGAAGAAAGTAATCCATGCAATTACTGTTAAAGAATGGCTTGTTTGTGAAGGGACTGGATCGGTGCCATTAATTCATTGTTGAAACTGTCAGCCAAGAATATTGATATAATTGAAACACTGTTTGAGTTTTTCAGTGTTAGATTCAATGGCATCAAAGAAAGGTGGTGAGGGTTGAATAGGTCATTGTTCTTTTTTGACTGCTGGTCTCTCGAGAACTGCAGTGCTAATCATGGAATGTAGCCACTGTTGAAATTGGAGAATATGATTTGATTTCCAGGGCTCTAATAAAAGGCTAAAAATTACTTTTGTAATATTATCATACAAGCCCTTAACACACTTGTGTCAAATTTCTCTCTCCACTTTGATGGTGGCATTAATCCATTTACTTTGATTTTAATTAACTGGCTGGATTTAATGTTGTCAGACAAAACTTTCAGTAAAATAAATCACCAAATATACTAATAGAAGAATTACATGAAAATGCATATTCCATTGTCTTAAAAATACAGTACTCTGTAGCCTGTAATGAAGAAAACATTTGGCACTCCCAAAAAGTGTGCATGATTACTTGCATTGAGTTTGTTCACTGTGGTTTATTAATAAGATCTTAATTAAAGAATGTGAATTTACTGGAGTCTGTTACTCACAATACAGTGAAACAAACATAGTTACTAGTTAATCAATACAGAGAATTTATTATTGTTTTAAGATAAATATTCTATAAAGTTATCATATTTATTAAACGTTTCCTCATTGAGCCTTGTTACGACAGAAATTATTTTGTCTAAGCAAAAGCTACATGATACTGGCATTTCATTAGAATTATAACATGATCCTGCTTAAAAGATCTGTTGTTAATGATTTAGGTAGCATTGCTTTTTCCCCTTTTACTGTTAATTTTCCCCCTCTCCTCCTCCTTTCCTGATGACGTTGACTCCTTGTTGGGGTACGGTTTCACGGGCAGTGGGTACTCTCTGGTGCTCACATAAGTGGCCATTCTTCATGTATGAACCTAGACAGTGAGTAGTGGCAGGTTTCTTGACTGTGGGAACAGTCTCATCCCAACCTGGTCCTGTCTTCTTCAATGTTGGCACAAAATAAACTTTCCACAAAGGGTCTCTGGATAACAAATGGAGAATGGGCCCTACCTAATTTTCATGCCTTACTATAAAGACATTGCCCCCGATACTTATGGGGAGGCGAGGAGGGAGTGCGGGCGCATATCTGCGGCTGGGTAACTCGGAAGGTGGAGGTGCTGATGAATTTAACGGCAGGACTTCATTATAATTTTTTTTGCTCCGTTTCCCGCCCGGCAGCCAGGCAGATTGAGCGTCTAGCTGATTGCAGGGTGGGAAAGTATGCAGTAAAAGGCCGCAGCCGAGGACCGTCCTCTGCAGAGAAGATCAAGTGGTGGGGGTGGGCGCTTGGAGCGCAGCATCGAAGAGGGAGTAAGGGAGGGGGAGATCCCGGTGGGGTGAGGGGGAGATTGGGGGTGGCGGGGGTGGGGGGGGGTGGTCGCCCGATAGCAGGGGTGGCAGGTGTTTGAAGATCGCGAGGTGGGGGGTCGTCGGCCGATTGCGGAAGAGGAGAGATTGCGGCAGAAGATTTGCTTGAGGAGCCGGGGGAGCACTCCTGCTTCTTCTGGCCCACAAGCAGTGCTTTAAAAAGCACTCACCGGCTGGATCTGGCAGTTCTTTCCTCCCTTTAGCTGCCAGGTTACCCGAGCCATTAAGTTTAAATGGCTCCCAAAATCTGAGCAACGGAGCCTCATTTAAATATTATAGTCACTGGCTTGCCTTTCCAGTGTGGGATACTCGGCCAACTCCAAACCTGCCGCGGTTAAACCGGAAGTAGGCGTATTTGCAGTGAGTTGGGGTCAGGTTCCACATTTTTAACAATTTAACCCATTCTCCCCCCTCTGCTGATCCTCTCCCGTCCGTCATGGGTGCAAGGTGGTGGGGGGGGGGGGTTAAAATTGCCCCACTGATGGGTAGTTACTACTTTGCATTACTCTGAAACCTTAAAACATTTGCAATAGCGCACAAATCCTATTCTAAATAGAGGTGTTCTGTGAAATACCAGTTAGTTGCAGCTGTTTGAATGGTGTGAGGACTTTCAAAAGAACCATCCTTCTTTACCTTGTTTAAAAAACAAGCATTGTCTTGAATATCTGTTTGTGATTTTCTGTTGTACCGTGACAATTTAATTGCCTAAAAACAAGGTGGCTATTGTGTTTTTTAATTGTTTTGGACAGTTCTTCTGCCAAGGGCATATACGACTACGGTGAAATTTAGTACAATAAATAGTTTTTTATTGAAGTAAATTTATGTCTTTGGCTTTTTTCACTGATGATTGTAGCAAACGGAAGCAATGTATTTTCCTCAGAATTTTGATTTTCATTCTTATTAGTGTGATCAAATTGAGCGTTCCTGAGGGGCTGATCATACTAAACAGTAATTCACTGATCATACAGTCCCCTCTGGGAGTCCCCTCAAAGTGCGCGCGGGATGTAGAATTGGTGCTACACTGTTGTAGACCTATCTCTGACCTGTGCTGAGAGTGCAGGATCGGTGAATTCACTTTTAAGAAGCTTCTACTATATGCTGTAGGTTAGGATGAGCAAAATAATTGCTTATAACTATATTTACATAACATTATACCAGCAAAAAAATTAACTTGATAAAATTGTTTCAATTAAGATTTTGCCAGGAACTTGCTTACATAATGAAATACATTTTATATCCTGAGCTTGTCCTTTATAATTTCTCAATCGCTGCTTAATTGTGAAACTGTTGTATTTTAGGTTACTCGTCATCTTGCCAAACTCTTTGACAACATGGCTGACCTTAAATTTGAAGAAGATGGAGATAAGACTGCAATAGGAATGTACAGTAGAGAGAAGGAATATGTCCCATTCCTAGCAAAGTGTAAATGCATTGGGCAGGTAAGACTGATAAAAGAAAAAAGAAAGGCCGCGAAATTCACATCCGTAGCACCAGAACTTTTGGCCTTTTAAAAAAAAATGGCGTCCACCTCGCTTCCGCCTACTTGCGTATGGCCCGCGCTGTTTGCCATCTTGGTGAGGGCGATAGCGTGGTCGGTACGTGTGTGCGCCGGCAGTATACAGAGTAGGCAGATTGTGACGTCAGTCAGCGTGTAACGCTGATTTGACGCATGACCTGTCATTTTCGCCGCCGCCGCTGCATTCAAATCCCTCTCGTAAACAGGCAAAGCTGCACGTGCGTTCAGCTACACAAGGGAACCCCCAGCAGCACTACTTAAAGGCATACATCCAACTTACAGTTAAGTTGATTATTGCTTTTGCACTGCCTCTTGCAGAGTTTGTAGGAGTACTGGGTTGCTGTAAGAGATTTCAAAAGTTGTTCAAGTGTGCAGGGAGTGGTGCTGGACGTTGGGAAGGTGTTTGCTGCTACTCGAAGGCCTCTGAATACACCACTTGCTCCTAGTCATGGGGGCTCAAGTTACAGTCCCCCTCACACTGCAGCATGACAAGGAGATGGAGCAGTGGCAGCAAAGAAGAAAAGCTGCTTGCAGAGGCAGGAGGAGGAGGGGGATGGGCTCTCAGCAGGTGGCCTTACCCACCTAGGGTCTTCAGGGAGCATTTCTCCAACCTGCACCTAAGTCAGGAGCAGTGTATTCGGAGGCTCCACTTCACCAAGGAGGTGGTCACAGAACTCTGCCGCCTATTGGAACCAGCCCTGCAGCCTCCGAGCAGGGTAACGATGACGCTGCCAATGGACCTCAAGATGACCGTGGCCCTGATTTTTTTTCACCAGCGGGTCCTTCCAGGCTGGAACAGGTGACATAGCAAACATCTCGCAGTTCGCCGTCCATCGCTGCATCCGGGAGGTCACAGAGGCTCTACAGTAGGAGAGGGAACTTCATTGTCTTCACTCTGAACAGAGAGAAGCAGGATGAGCACGCATGTGGCTTTGCCAGGATAGCGGGCCTCCCCGTGGTGCAGGGTGCCATCGACTGCACACACGTGGCTTTGCAGGTGCCGCATCTTAATGGTGAGATGTACCATAACCACACAGGATACCACTCACTTAATGTGCAGGTGGTGTGCGACCACGCCCAGCACATCATGCTGGTGAATGCCCGCTATCCTGGCAGCAGTAATGATGCATTCATCCTGCACCAGTCTGGTGTGTCAGCAATCTTCCAGCCCCATCAAAGTTCTCAACTGAGTCCTCTGCAGTAGAACTCATGTGCGACCTCGCCCTCCAGGGAGCTGGCACCTGCAGTACCCTTTCCCCCTGTCCTGGCTGCAGCCGACTTGTGCTCGGTGACTCACCACATGCAGATCCCGCCTCTATACTACCCTCTAAAGCCCGTGCAGTGCTAGTATCTGAGCTGGTGCCTGCGAGTGTCAGATCGAGTGACGGTGTCTCTTCTCCATCACTCTCCTCTTCCTGCACTGGCTCACCAGGTTGGAGTTCTTGGGTATCTGAAAGGAGATAGGCACAAGGGTAGGGTTGTGGTGAGAGGAGGGGGGGAAAGCAAGATGTGCATGCTTACACCATCAGCAGTTTGCAAGTGAGAAGAGATTGTGGGATGAGGGGGAAGTGGGATGAGCATACGGTGATCTTGAATGGTTTGAGTCTCGCCATTCGCCACGGCCTCAATGATGGCCCCTCCAATGATGTTCCTCCACCTGGGTATGCAGGCTTGCCCATCCCCCGCCGTTTAGCTGCTGCTGCCTGGAATTATGAGCCATCTTGCCCTGCAAGAGAAAGGGAAGTGTGTCAGTGAGTGTGGCGCAGTGTGTTTGGGTAATGTGCCTGTCGTGGTTGAATAGCTGGCAGTGTGTGCAAGGTGTGAGATGTGGGTGTGAGGCTTGCAGCTGTGAGGTATGAGTCGTGATTGATAGAGATTGTTGGTAGATGAGTGATGGGTGTGTGGTGCATTGAGCAGTGTGTGAGGCTAGTGGTGTAGTTGGCGGGAGACGGCTTTTGAAGATGCATTCACTGACATTGACCACTTGTGTGAGGTCATTGAACTTCTTTCAGCACTGGATCCAGGTCCTCGGGGCAAGACTGCTGGCAGTGACCGCTCCGGCTATCTGCTCCCACTGCCTTCTCACTGTGTGTCCAGAGGGCCTCCTGGCCCCCAGTGGGTAGAGGACCTGTCTCTTCCTTTCTGCCGTCTGTATAAGGCCTCTAGAGCTCTGTCCGAGAACCTTGGTCCCCTTTCTCTGCTCTATTGAGTCATTATTCACTCACAGTTGCCTTCACAAGCAGTTCCAGCAGCTGCTGAATGCAGAAAGCACCTCACCTTTAAGAGGTGCAGACTGCCGTTAAGAAGTGGAGGCCAGCTTTAAATAGAGCTAGCCTCGCACGAACTTCGGCCCCCTGCTGAACGCTCAGCCTCTCAGCATCACGCTCAGTCTCTCAGCATCACGCTCAGTGCAGCAATCACGGTAATTAGTAGGCAGCACGAAGGTCCAATTTTTAGCCTAAAGACTTGCATTTATATAACGCCTTTCACAACCTCAGGACGTCCCAAAACAGTTTACAGCCAATGACGTACTTTTGAAGTGTAGTCACTGTTGTAATGTAGGAAACGCGGCAGCCAATTTGCGTACAGTAATGTCCCACAAACAGCAATGTGATAAGGACCAGATAATCTGCATTAAATGAGAAATAATTTTTCTAATTTTTAAACACACTTGCAAGGGCACTAAAATTTACTCGGTGCACTTCTTTGGAGGTCAGTGGCATTGCAACTAATGTTCAACTGCCCAGCAACTCAACACATCTGCAATAATGCTGCATAGTCAATTGTAAAACTCTTCATAGGTACATTAGAGATACAAAGAATGCACAGTGATTATTTCCAGCTGCGGAATGTGCAAATTTGAGCATCAATGGAGGGAACAAGGTATAGAAAGACCAGCTTCATGTGATAATGGTGAAATGTCCTGGACAGTTCTGAAGGACACACCATGAGAAAACAAATGTTCCAGCAGGGGGACATTATAGGGGTGGGGGAAGGGGGCTGTAAATACAATGCCTGACACTCTGCACCTGGAAGAGTGTTCAGAAGAAGGTGTCCAATTTGAAGAAAATTGTCAATGAAAAAGATTATCAATTATCTTACACCTCTTTATATGGATATCTGAGGATGTGTCAGCTGTGTTTGCCTGACAAGTTTCACAAATGGTATTGTTAACCCAAATCCATCCATTAGACTGCTGGAATTGAAATACAAAAGAAATCTAAGGAGGATATGACAGAAGTATTACAACAGGCTACAAAAGACAGCCAAGCCAAGCAAGCTTCATCAACTCTTGAACACCAACGCCCCTCCGGAACCTTCTTCCCCTTCACTTTCCTCTGACCCCCCTTCTCCCAATCTCACCCCCTGCCGCGTTTTCACTATCCCTTCTGACCTTCTCCTCTCTGACCCCGAACGATCAGTCCTCAGCAAAGGCCTGAGCTTCATCCCCTTATGCCCCCACCTCAATGAATTTTGAGCTCAGCACGATGCTGAGCTCTTTTTCCACCGCCTTCGCCTCCGTGCCCACTTCTTTGGCCAGGAGTCTTCCCCCCCGCACGGCTGACCCTTTCTCCCGCTTTCAGAATTCTCGTTCTACCTGGACCCCTCCCTCTGGCCTCTTACCCTCTCCAGATCTTTTCATTGCTAACTGCCGCCGTGACATCGGCCATCTCCATTTCTCTGCTCCCCTCACTCACTCCAACCTACCTCCCTCTGAACTTGCAGCACTCCATTCTCTCAGATCCAACCCCGACATTGTCATTAAACCTGCTGACAAGGGTGGTGCTGTTGTTATTTGGCGAACCGACCTCTACCTAGCGGAAGCTGAACGCCAACTCTCCAACACCTCCTACCTCCACCTGGACCATGACCCCACTACCGAACATCAAGCAACCGTTTCCAAGACTGTCACTGACCTCATCTCCTCTGGAGATCTTCCCCCCATGGCCGCCAACTTCATAGTTCCCCAACCCCGCACAGCCCGCTTCTACCTCCTTCCCAAGATCCACAAACAGGACTGCCCTGGTAGACCCATCGTTTCAGCCTGTTCTTGCCCCACGGAACTTATCTCTTCCTATCTCGACTCTATTTTTTCTCCCCTTGTCCAGTCTCTTCCCACCTACATCCGCGACTCTTCCGACGCCCTCCGCCACTTTAACAGTTTCCAGTTTCCCGGCCCCAACCGCCTCCTTTTCACTATGGACGTACAATCCCTCTACACCTCCATCCCCCACCAGGATGGCCTGAGGGCGCTTCGCTTCTTCCTTGAACAGAGGCCCAACCAGTCCCCATCCACCACCACCCTCCTCCGCCTGGCTGAACTTGTTCTCACATTGAACAACTTCTCCTTTGACTCCACTCATTTCCTCCAAATCAAAGGTGTTGCTATGGGTACCCGCATGGGTCCTAGCTATGCCTGCCTTTTCGTGGGATATGTGGAACACTCTTCGTTCCAGTCCTACTCGGGTCCCCTCCCTCATCTCTTTTTCCAGTACATTGATGACTGTATCGGTGCCGTCTCCTGCTCTCGCCCTGAACTAGAAAATTTTATTCACTTTGCTTCCAATTTCCACCCTTCCCTCACCTTCACATGGTCCATCTCCGACTCTTCCCTTCCCTTCCTCGACTTCTCCGTCTCCATCTCTGGGGATAGGTTATTGACAAACATTCACTACAAGCCCACTGACTCCCACAGCTACCTCGACTACACTTCCTCCCACCCCGCCTCCTGTAACAACTCTATTCCATTCTCCCAGTTTCCCCGTCTCCGCCGCATCTGCTCTGACGATGCCACCTTCCATACCAGTGCTTCCGACATGTCTTCCTTTTTCCTCAACTGAGGATTCCCCTCTACGGTGGTTGACACGGCCCTCGACTGTGTCCATTATATCTCCCGCACTTCTGCCCTCACCCCTGCCCCTCCCTCCCGGAACCACGATAGAGTTCCCCTTGTCCTCACCTTTCACCCCACCAGCCCCCACATTCAACGGATCATCCTCCGCCATTTCTGCCACCTCCAGCGTGATCCCACCACCAAACGCATCTTCCCCTCACCTCCCCTTTCAGCATTCCGTAGAGACCACTCCCTCCACGACACCCTAGTCCACTCCTCTACCACCCCCAGCACCCCTTCCCCTTCGCCCGGCACCTTCCCGTGCAAGCGCAGGAGATGCAACACATGCCCTTATACCTCCACCCTTCCCACTCTCCAGGGCCCCAAACACCCCTCCAGGTGAAACAGCGATTTACTTGTATTTTTTGCAATTTAGTATACTGTATTCGCTGGTCACGATGTGGTCTCCTCTACATTGGGGAGACCAAACGCAGATTGGGTGACTGCTTTGCGGAACACCTCCATTCAGTCCATAAGGGGGACCCCGAGCTCCCGGTAGCCTGTCACTTTAATTCACCGCTTCACTCCCACTCTGACCTCACCGGCCTCGGCCTCTTGCATTGTTCCACGGAAGCTCAGCATAAGCTCGAGGAACAGCACCTCATCTTTCAATTAGGCACTTTACAGCCTTCTGGACTCAACATAGAGTTCAACAATTTCAGATCATAACCTCGGCCCCTATCACATTATATATATAGATATATATTTTTTCCCCACACTTTTTGTTTGGCCTTTTTTTCTTCCCTCCCACATGGCAGCTGTCCTTCATTCTGCCAGTGCATTTCACACTTCATCTAGAGCCATCCTTTGTTCCTTAACCTGTCACATTACCACCTCCTCTTGTCTTGAATATCTCTTAATGTCTCTCAATCTCTCCTGCTTTCTATCCTATCACTGACCTTCCCTTTTGTTCTTTCATCCCCTCCCCCATTTCCCCACCCCTAAACCTGCTTTAAAATCTATTCCATTTGTTCTGATGAAAGGTCTTCGACCTGAAACGTTAACTCTGTTTCTCTCTCCACGGATGCTGCCTGGCCTGCTGAGTTTTTCCAGCGTTTTCTGTTGTTATTATAGCTGATAATGATTGCTTGCCAATCTCTTTATGCACATATAAAATTGGAAATCTTAAAGTATTCATCTGCTTTTCTAACTGCAGCTAACAAGTCATAATAGAGGTCATATGCTAACAAGAGATGCGCAATAAATGTCACCCAGATAGCTTCACCCACAGGCAGTGAACAAATAAAAAATCCTTTCAAACTACCGTCATCACCCCACTCCTCAAAAAACCCATGTTTTCCCCTCTGTCCGTGCTAACTATCATTCCATTTCCAACCTCCTTTTGCTCTCCAAGGTCCTTAAACGTGTTGTCACCTTTCAGATCCATGCTCACCTTTTGCATAACTCCCAACAAAACGGCCCGTACCAAAGTCACGAGTAGCATAAGAGCCGGACAATTTCCCGCCCTCCCACAAGCGATGACTGCAGTGGGGCGCTCATTTGTGCCTGCTCCTCACCGGCTGCATTCAAGTGAGGCCCAAATTACAAGAAGAATTACAGTAAACTCTTGTTTAAACGGCACTTAATCATCCGGAATTCTTTAATAACCGGCAAAATAGATAACCGGTAATCTTGCCGAATCCATCCATTTTTCGTTTTTCCAAGTCCGAGTTTCCCGCGGTGGCCGAGTTATTCTGTGGTTTTTATTGTTTTTGTGTTAAAAATTGCCTACCTCTCTGTTATCCGTAACCGGCACCATCCCGGTCCCATAGATGCCGGATACGAAAGAGTTTATTGTAATAAACTTGCAGAATTGGCATATAATTGGCGAATTAATTTCAACACAGATAAGTGTGAGGCATTACGTTTTGGTAAGAAAAATAAGGAGGTCACATGTTACGTGGAAAATAAGAATCTAAATGGGGTAGAGGAGCAAAGGGATGTGAGTACAAATACACAAATCACGAAAAGCAGAGATGCAGGTTAATAAGGTCATAAAAATGCAAACCAATCACAAGGATTTATTTCTAGAGGAATAGAATTGAAAAGTAGAGAAGTTACGCTAAACTCGTATCGAACTTTGGTTAGACCACACTTAAAGTACTGTGATCAGTTCTGGTCGCCATTTTATAAAAAAGATATAGAGGCACTGGAGAGGGTGTAAAAAAAGATTTACGAGGCTGATATCAGGAAAGGATGAACAGGCTGGGTCTCTTCTTTTGAAAAGGGAAGGCTGAGGAGTGACCTAATAGAGGTCTTTAAAGTTATGAAATATTTTGATAGAGTAGACACAGAGAAAGTGTTTCCACTTGTGGGGAAGAGCAAAACTAGAGGCAATCAATATAAGATAGTCACTAAGAAATCCAGTAGGGAATTCAGAAGAAACTTCTTTACCCAAAGAGTGGTGAGAATGTGGAACTCGCTACCACAGGGAGTGGTTGAAATGAATAGTATAGATGTATTTAAGGGGAGGCTAGATAAGCAT
Source organism: Squalus acanthias (assembly GCA_030390025.1). Taxonomy (NCBI): domain Eukaryota; kingdom Metazoa; phylum Chordata; class Chondrichthyes; order Squaliformes; family Squalidae; genus Squalus; species Squalus acanthias. The sequence continues at coordinate 83,712,449 of CM059428.1, read as the reverse complement.
ATGAGGAAGAAGGGAATAGAGAGTTATGCTGATGAGAGTTAGATGAGGATGGATGGGAGGAGGCTTGAGTGGAGCATAAATGCCAGCATGGACTGGTTGGGCCGAACGGCCTGTTTCTGTGCTGTACATTCTGTGTAATCCTATGTAGCTTTGGGTGGTCGGCGTGGCTGCTTGGCCAATTTCATGTCCGTTTTGGAGCGGAATTAAAAAACCCCACACCCAAGGATGTACATGACTTGGCATTCCTTAGGTCTGCTATTTTAGGGGCATTAACGCATTCAAAATATGCAGGTTAACAATTCTATAAAATAGGAAAAGAATGTCATATGAATTATATCTTTTTTTGACAATGGAACATTAGCATGACCAAGGAACTGTCAGCTTCTCTCTCTCTCTCCCCTCCACCTCTCTTTCACACCCCACTCTCTGTCACCGCTCTCTCTTTCTGATTCGCTGTCAGATTAATACATTTTCTGATGTTTATAGAATATAAAATAAAAGGTACAAAAGGTCTGCAATTAGTATACTGTCATATTTTCTCTCTTTCTCACTCAGACACATATTGGAACAGCCTCTTTTTTAAAAAAAAAACACGTTAAATTTTACCACAGTTAAGCTTTTGAAATTCGTTCTCTTGTTTCTCAAATTTATTTGAAGAAAAGCTACAAAGCAGAAATATGATGAAGCTGAAGAAAAATATTGCATTAGTGTCGCTGAATGAATGGTACGGATACAAAAACAATTAAGTAGATAAGTTCAATAGGTTATTAATAAATGTGGACATAGGAATTTATAATGAATAAAGTTGACACGAGGGGAGATTTTCCTGGGTCAGACTCACTGGATCATCTTGTCGGAGAAAATTGTGGAAAATTCAGGTCGGTCAGAGCGCATGTCTGTGAAGGGATCTGGTCAATTTTCTTTCCATTTAAATTAATGGAGTGAAAATCAGTCAGATTTCTTTGCGCTCCAACCCATCCAGTTTTCCAATACTTGCTGTGCCCAGGTGACTCAGACCAGAAAAATCACCCCTAAATGTACGACAACAAGAAGTCAAGTGGTACAGCCGGAGTGGATGCAGGCGCAAGATTTTTGATACATATAGATAGGACTCACTAAATACAATTTTTTTTAATGGTGAAAATGAGGATAAAGGTTTACAGAGATTGAGTGTTGACATATTTTCTCCTCATACCATTTAATTGTCTCTCCATGATCTGTAACGTTCCTAGTAAGGAGAATAGACTCCAGCCCTGTTCCAGTTCTCCATCAAAGGTGTGCTGAAATCAGTTACTAGATGTGCATGAAAATAGCCCACAGTTGCTCTTCCGTTAATTTATGTCCTTCATTGTAGGAAGTGCTCGGCACCAGCCCAGAGTGATACATCAGCAATCAGAAACATGTACATGGAGATTCACAGCAGTTTCCCTTATTGAACCACTCTATGATGCAGTATATTGAAGATCCAATATGTAGTGTAACTATGTCATCTTGACTAGTACAAGATTTCATGCAGAAGAGAAAGTTACGAGCTTTAGCTGAATAATTAAGTTGCAGAAAGTTTACTGTCTCAAACATACAGGGCCTGAAATCCTGACACCCATTTTGCCACCAGAAGTGCAGGCGCTGATGAACTCCCACACTTGACTCTGCAGAGTATCCGAGGTCAGGGCAGGTCCACTTCATTTGGATGCCATGGTCACTATGGGTGTCCTCCAGAAGGATGGGGGTGGGTCACCAAAGCAGCACTGGTAGGGCATTCGTTCTGCAGCTGGTGCCACTGGTCAGAATAATTTTTAAATGGGGCTGAAAAGAATAATTGAGTTGCTTTCTTCTGAAAGTCTAAGCCTGAACCCACAACGGCCCCACTTCAGCCACTGAGCAGACCTGCTTACTGGGTTCATCCCAGCATCCAGGTCATTCGGCAGTACGGAGGCTGGGGCCGAGGAAATTCCAAACATGGGAATTTCCTCCTCTTGGGCCTCCCCCCTCTGACATCAAGAGCCAAGTTTGGAGTTGTTGGATGTTGCTCTTGTCCCAGATCCCTGCGTAAATTGCAAGTCTAGAATCTGAGTGCAGACTCAGTGGGGGAAAAATTTGTGTTCGCCTGCAAAGTTGCCGGCGTCACCGGCAGCTGCAGTTAACGGCCGCTGGAAATGGCCGCAACGTTAACTGAGTGAAATTGGTCTGGGGGGCATGGAGATAGGTGGCGCAGTGCTCACCTGCCTTGTAATGCTGTCCTGATGGCGTTGCTGGAGGAATCCAGGACAAAGTTCCTGTCCAGGTCCGGCATTGCAGCTTCTCACAGCCTCTGTGAGCGAAGCTGTGGAGCTCGCAGGGAATTGTGGGCAATGCAGAGGTCTGCGATTTAAAGGGGCCATGCACACTGAAGCAATACAAAATAAAATGCAGTGAATCAATACATTTTTCAGCCCTTTCTGCCTTTTAAGACATATTCAATATTTAAAAGAAGTTCCAAATGTGAATGTTTAGCTGTTAAAGCTGAATTACCTTCCTAACCTGAACAAATCGGAAAACTGCCTCAGTACTAACACAAATGCTTAGCAAGCCAGGGAAGGGGCACCAAGGGTCTCTCATGCAGCACTCCAGCATTGTGCAGGGGGTCAACACTGCAAGAGTGGCCCTCTACCCACAGGGGCCAGGAGGCCCTCCAGAAAGAACGATGTGGGAGTACATCACTAAAGCCATCACTGCCAGCAGTTTCGCCTCCACCACCTGGATCCAGTGCCCAAAGAAACTTCATGACCTCAGACCACTGGTCAAGGCCAGTGAATGCATCTTCGAAAGCCGTCTCCTACCAACTACACCACTAACCTCACACACTGCTCAATGCACAACCACGCGCCCCCCCCCCCCCCCCCAATCACTCACCTACCAACAATCTGCACCAATGATGAGGCACAACTCCCATTCTTAGCCTCACCTCACTCCCTTGGAGGAGACGGTGCTGGCCATTCTTGGCAGGGGCACGGTTGAGCCCTTGGCCAGCGACGGGGCTGAAAGGATACAAGATGCCGGTATCCTCATATGTTATCCTCCTTCTAGCATGCACCTCTTGCTTTCCTGCCCTCCCGTCAGCACAACTCCACCCTTGTGCCTTCCTCATTTCACACACCCAAGAAATACAGCCTGCCCAGCCAGTGGGACCGCAGGCAGATGATTCCATCCCAGATATCCCGGCCACAAAGGGGCTGTCTGGGATGCATCCTTCCGTCTGATTCCTCCTCTTCGGCTTCCTCCTCTTCTGTGTCTTCCTCTTCTGCGTCTTCCTCTTCCCATTGCAAGCAGATGCTGTAAATGTGAAATGACAGCATAAAATGCTGGAAATACTCAGTTGGTCAGGCAGCATGTCGACCTGAGATGTGAACTCTGTTTTTCTCTCCAGGGATGTTGCATGACCTGCTGAGTATTGGCAGCATGTTCTGTCTTCTCAAAGGCCTTCATTTACCATCTGAGCTCTTGCAAGTATCCAGCAGCACTCCCTACACACTTAAAAAACTTTTCACATCTATTGCAGCACTGCCACCACTTCAATAAAATTTAAAAAAAAAACAGTCCAAGCCCTTAAATTCAAACTTACCTGAATGATGTGTGTGTCCCTTTAAGCGCTGCAGACATCACCACTGTCAGCCTGCTTGCATGCCAGGTTAACTTGGCCTGCTTAGGATCCAGCGCTGAATTCAGCGCTAGGGTCGAAGTTCACGTTGGTGACGTTAAGTCGGCGTTGCACGCCGATTGATGTCACCATGCCGCCATTTTTTTTTGCAGGGTGCTGCCCGTTACTGGCAGCGCAAAGGGGAAGAGGAATATGGCGGCCACCGCGGGAACCACCACCAGCTGGCGAAAGAGCGGTGGCCGCCATTTTATCGCCATTTCATGGCGCTACGGAGTGGCGGTAAGTACATGAATTTCTAGCCCAGTGTTCCTGTCAGTATTCTCGCATTTGTCAGGTTTCCTGTGCCCAATTTGTGCTGCAGCCAAGGGTTTTTAGCCCCAAGGTATTTACTTGTGTATATACAAAAAATGGCAAGTGAAAAACGTACTTCAATATACTGTCATCAAAATTATTCTATCAGTTAAACCTTGTGCATAAGTTGTACCTTAGTTGAGGTTTTCATGACTTGTAAACCTGATGGTGTGCCTAATGTACCAATGTAAATGAATTTCCAGCCGACTTTTGGCATGTGACTAAAATTGATTTGATGGTTGTACAGGTGTTTATATAAAAACAGTCCCTCTTCTGTGTTTTTAAGGTTGAAGCTTGGTTAAATCGAATAGAGGAGGCCATGCAGGAAACCGTCCGTCATCAGCTTACAGAGGCTGTAGCAGCTTATGAGGAAAAACCAAGAGATCAATGGATTTTTGACTATCCAGCTCAGGTGGTGCTCACCAGCTCACAAATATATTGGACTACAGATGTAGGAATTGCATTTGAAAGGCTTGAGGAGGGCTATGAAACAGCACTGAAAGATTATAACAAAAAACAGGTACATTGTATATAACAAGATCATTGTGCCACAAGGTTGAAGCACAGTTGTTTAAATTACAAATGTGAAGTGTCCACGCACTTTGGGCTGGATTTTGAAGTTGGAGTCGTGTTGGGGTCGGGAATCACACATTCTGGCTTGTGAACCCGCCTCCATCGAGATGTGGCCAACCCACTGTATTTTCCCTTGATTGACCTTGTTGAACCCGCCCAGTGGGCTCAGCAGGCCAATTAAGGGCCACCCGGCAACAGGTGACGTCACAGACTGACATTTCATCTGTCAAGAGCTTTTGACAGATGAAATATCAGCGTTTGACAGCTCTGTGAAGCTGTCAAACACTCACAATATGATTTCTAACTTCAGTCCTTCCTTTCAGGCTGAGTTAGAAATCATTCCACCACAGAAAATAGAAGGCTGCCGTTTCTGACAGAACCACGGCTTTCTGCTTTCTGTGCCGGTGAGATTTCTAACTCCCGAGACCTGAAGGGCTGACACCTGCAGGAGGAAGTTAAGGTAAGTAAAACTTTTTCCAACACTTAGCACTTACCTTACACACTTACCTCTGCACACATGCACCCATCACTCACCTGCCCACCGGACATATCGACCCCTCCAACCCCTGCAGACCCACGGCCTGACCCGATAACTTGGAGTGTTTGCCACCTGTCGGGAAGCCCACACTTTTGTTTTTAAAATAGGGATTATGCAAAAAACTGCCTGTTAACTACCTGTTAACAGGCAGTTAATTGTCACTAATCCCTTCCCGCCTCGGGGAGTCGGGTCTCAGACCAGGTCGGGTACCCGCCACCAGAGAAACTGGCATGGAGGCGGGTTGGAGGCGGGATGGGGTCGGGACCCCCGAATCTGCAACTTTAACCCACCCCCCCCCCGACTCCAAACCCGACTCCACGGGTCATTCAAAATCCAGCCCTTTATATTTTAAAGTATAAATACTTGAATGATAGCTCTTGTATTTAAAGTTAGGTTGGCAGCTGTCTATTCAACGTTAATAGTGAACATACAGCTATGCACATAGGAAAATAGCCTCCACAACGTACTTAGATTCAATGTAAGAATTAAAAAGTAAAATGAAGAGTCAAAGGCAAGGGTGTTGATCTGGAAAAAGTCAAAGTTCGTCGAGATAAGAAGGGATCTGGCTTAAATGAACTGAGCAAAATTGTTAGCAAACACATCGATGTATCAGCAGTGGGAAAACTTAAAATATGAAATGGATAGAGTCCAAAATAAATATATGCCTGTAAGGTGAAAAGAGGTTGCATCAAAGAATAGAATTTTGTGGCTAAGTAGATTAAAGCTAAACTGAAACTTAAAATAGAGGCACATGATAATGTTAGGCTTTACAATAGTACGGAAAATTATGAGGAATATAGAAAGTATAATCGGGAAGTGAAAAGAGATTAGAAAAGCTAAAAGAGATTATGAAAAAAAAAGCAGATAATATAGCAGGAAATAGAAAAGGCTTTTATAAGCATGTAAAAAGTAAAAGAATAGTTAAATAGAGGCTAGAACCACACAGGATGGAGGAGGTCTGCACTCTTACTTACCTGGACACTAATGCCTTCATCAAGCAGCCCCTTTTCCTTCATCTTGGCCTTCCACTTCTTAATCCCTTACCCCTTTAGTTTAGGCAAAGGCTGCTGATGAGATGAGATGAGTTTTATGGTCTTCCAGAATCTGTCTAAACTTTTGTCTTAACCCCAAACATTGTTATACTTCCGTTTAAATTTAACAGGTAGAAATTTCCTCTCCTAGCAGTGGTTGCATCCTAGACCTATCTGAGTTTGCACCTGGATTTACGAACAGATATGCAAATTAGATTAGACTGGAGAATTGAGTCCTATTTGAATTGGGATTCTGACACATTATAAAGTATTCTGAACCAAATTAGAACTAACTTGGATAAGTCTCAGATGAGCTGCAATTTTCTCCAGTTAAACATTGAGAAGACCAAAGCCAACATTTTCGGCAGCCATTACAAGTCCGTAACCTTGCCACCAATTCCATCCCCCTCCCTGGCCTTTGTCACAGGTTGAACCAAACTGTTTGGAACCTTGGCATCCTATTTAAACTGAGTTTCCAACCCCATACGCACTCTATCACAAAAGACGCTTGCTTCCACCTCCACAACATCACCTGCCTTTGGCCCCCACCTCAGCCCATCTGCTGCTGAAATCCTCATCCATGCCTATGTCACCTCCAGAGTTGACAATTCCAAAGCTCTCCGGCTTGGCCTCCTATACATTACCGTTGATAAACTTCAGCTCATTCAAAACTCTGCTACCTGTATCCTATCCCTTGACAAGTTTGGGCCATGCATCACCCCATGCTCGCTGTCCTACATTGGCTCCCGGTCCATCCAACACCTCAAATTTAAAATTCTTATCCTCATATACAAATTTGTTTATGGCCTCTCCCCTCCCTACCTCTTTAACCTTCTTTAGCCCTACAATCCTCTGAGAACTCTGCGTTCTTCCAGCTCTGGCCTCCTCGGCACCCCCTTACTCTCTTCGCCCCATCATGGGTAGCTGTGCCCTCAGCCATCTAGGCCGTATAGAATTCCCTCCCTCAACATCTCCACCACTCCACCTCCCTCTCTTCATTTAAGACCCTCCTTAAAACCCACCTCTTTGACCAAGCTTTTTGTCGGCCATTCTAATATTGCCTTCTTTGTCTGATTACCTTTGTGAAGTGCCCTGGGAAGTTTTTCTATGTTAAGGGTGCTATATGAATGCAAGTTGCTGTTGTTGACTTATAGCTGAAGAGGAAATCAACCCTGTATACTCAAAGTAGCTTCCTACCCACAGTTATTTAAGGATATCTTGGCTTTATTGTTCATTGGAACAGAGATGCATCCAAATAGATAAACATGCTGCAAGAACTATATATTGACACCAAAGTTACTACCCACCCTGCTCATATTACTAAATCTGTTTGCATAACACAGCAAATAAAATGAAATTTAGAAACAAAATGTACTGGAAAATTAATTTAAGACCTGAACTGAGCCATTTGAACTTTGTTCAGGAGTGCTGTAATTTTGGATAAGATTATATTAGCTTGTTTTTTTAAATGATCTATGTCTGCATTTTCCTGACAATGGAACAATGGGAAGGAAAATTCGGTGGGGGGGATGGGGGGAGTGTTTAACGGGCGGCCAATCCACTACCGCCCGTTTTGTGCCCCTGCCGAAGTTGAATTTTACCCCCAAAATGTCGGTTTATGCATGAGCAATATTATTGTAACATCATTTCCTGCAGTCATAGCAGGTGGTGGATGAATGACTACCATCCAGGGTGGAGCCAAGCAACAGATGTCCTTTTTTTGTAGACGCCCCGGAGTCTTGTGGGCATCCAGTCCCTAGTAGTCTAGTAGTACTTTTATGTGTTTTGACTGTAGTCTTGGATGATGCAATCCTGTTGGTCTTGTAGATCAATAGTGAGAAGTCGCACAACACCAGGTTATAGTCCAACAGCTTTATTTGAAATCACAAGCTTTCGGAGCGCTGCTCCTTCGTCAGGTGAAGGTCATTGTAGATCAATGTGAATTTGTTTCCTTTGCTATTGTTAGCAGACTGACTAGCCTGATGGAGGAGGCTTTGCAGACAGTACTGGAGGGATTTCATTTAGGAACATAGGAACAGAAATAGGCCATTCAGCCCCTCGAGCCTGCTCTGCCATTCAGTGAAATCATAGCTGATCTGTGACCTAGTAGTTGGGGGAAGGTTTAGAGGGGATTTGAGGGGAAATTTCTTCACCCAGAGGGTTGTGGGAGTCTGGAACTCACTGCCTGAAAGGGTGGTAGAGGCAGAAACCTTAACCACATTTAAAAAGTACTTGGATGTGCACTTGGGATGCTATAACCTGCAGGGCTACGGACCAAGAGCTGGGAAGTGGGATTAGGCTGGATAGCTCTTTGTTGGTCGGTGCGGACACGATGGGCCGAAATGGCCTCCTTCCGTGCTGTAACTTTCTATGATTCTATGATTCTAACTCCATATACCCGCCTTTGGCCCATATCCCTTAATAACTTCCAAACTTCCAAACTTCTACCACCCTTTGTGTGTAGAAGTGTTTCCTAATTTCACTCTTGAAAGGTCTGGCTATAATTTTTAGACTATACCCCCTAGTCCTAGACACCCCAACCAGCGGAAATAGTTTCTCTCTATAGAATCATAGAAGATAGGAGCAGGAGTAGGCCATTCGGCCCCGCTAGCCTGCTCCGCCATTCAATGCGATCATGGCTGATCATCCAAATTCAGTACCCTGTCCCTGCTTTCTCCCCATATCCCTTGATCCCTTTAGCCTTAAGAAATATATCCAACTCCTTCTTGAATCTATTTAATGAATTGGCCTCAACTGCCTCCTGTGGCAGAGAATTCCACCGGTTCACCACTCTCTGGGTGAAGAAATTCCTCCTCATTTCTGTCCTAAATGGCTTACCCCTTATCCTTAGACTGTGACCCCTGGTTCTGGACTCCCCGACCATCGGGAACATCCTTCCTGCATCTAGTTTGTCCTGTCCTGTCAGAATTTTATAAGTTTCAATGAGATCCCCTCTCATTCTTCTAAACTCCAGCGAGTATAAGCCCAATCGACCCAATCTCTCTTCATACGTCATTCCTGCCATCCCAGGTATCAGCCTTGTGAATCTTCGCTGAACTCCCTCCATGGCAAGAACATCCTTCCTCAGATAAGGCGACCAAAACTGCACACAGTACTCAAGGTGTGGTCTCACCAAGGCCCCATACAACTGCAGCAAGACATCCCTGTTCCTGTACTCAAACCCTCTCGCTCTGAAGGCCAACATACCATTTGCCTTCTTAACCGCCTGCTGCACCTGCATGCTTACCTTCAGCGACTGGTGCACAAGGACACCCAGGTCTCGTTGCACTTCCCCTTCTCCCAATCTATTGCCATTCAGATAATAATCTGCCTTTCTGTTTTTGACACCAAAGTGGATAACCTCGCATTTATCCACGTTATATTGCATCTGCCACGCTTCTGCCCAATCACCCAACCTGTCCAAATCATCCTGGAGTTTCTCGGCATCCTCCTCGCAGCACACACACCCACCCAGTTTTGTGTCGTCTGCAAACTTGGAGATATTACCCTACCTGTTCCCCTTAATATTTTGAAAACTTCAATCAGATCACCCCTTAACCTTCTAAATTCTAGGGAGTACAACCCTAATTTGTGTAGTCTCTCCTCGCAGCTTAACCCTTGAAGTCCGGGTATCATTCTGGTAAACCTACGCTGCACTCCCTCCAAGGCCAATATATCCTTCCTAAGGTGTGGTGCCCAGAACTGCTCACCATACTCCAGGTGTGGTCTAACCAGGGTTTTGTAAAGCTGCAGCATAACTTTTACCCCCTTGTATTCTAGTCCTCTAGATATAAAGGCCAACATTCCATTAGCCTTTTTGATTAATTTCTGTACCTGTTCATGACATTTTAATGATCTATGTACCTGGACCCCCAAGACTCTTTGGACCTCCACTGTTTTTAGCATTTCGCCATTTAGAAAGTACTCTGTTATAAGAACGTAAGAAATAGGAGCAGGAATAGGTCACTTGGCCCCTCGAGCCTGCTCCGCCATTCACTAAGATCATGGCTGATCTTGGGCTCAAAACCACTTCCCTGCCCGCTCCCCATAACCCTTCACTCCCTTATCTTGCAAAAATCTGTCTATCTCCACCTTAAATGTATTTAATGACCCAGCCTTCACGGCTCTCTGGGGCAGAGAATTCCACAGATTTACAACCCTCTGAGAGAATAAATTCCTCCTCATCTCAGTTCTAAAAGGGCGACCCTTTATTCTGAAACTATGCCCCCGAGTTCTAGATTTCCCCACGAGAGGAAACATCCTCTCTGCATCTACCTTGTTGAGCCCCCTCAGTATCTTATATGTTTCAATAAGATCACCTCTCATTCTTCTAAATTCCAATGAGTATAGGCCCAACCTGCTCAACCTTTCTTCATAAGTCAACCTCCTTATCTCTGGAATTAATCTCGTGAATCGTCTCTGAACTGCCGCCAATGCAAGTATATCCTTCCTTAAATAAGGAGACCAAAACTGTACGCAGTACTCAAGGTGTGGTCTCACCAATACCCTATACAGTTGTAGCAGGACTTTCCTGCTTTTATACTCCAACCCCCTTGCAATAAAGGCCAACATACTGTTGAGGGGGACGACTTACCAGTGGTAAGCCACGGTGACCGGATCTCCGACGCTGGGTCCGTCCCTGTGGCTCAGAAGGGAAGGGGGGAGAGCAGGAGAGCAATAGTTATTGGGGACTCAATAGTCAGAGGGACAGATAGGAGGTTCTGTGGCAGCAAAAGAGACTCACGGATGGTATGTTGCCTCCCGGGTGCCAGGGTCCGTGACGTCTCGGACCGTGTTTTCAGAATCCTCAAAGGGGAAGGGGAACAATCACAAGTCGTGGTACACATCGGTACCAACGACATAGGTAGGAGAAGGGACGGGGATTTAAAACAGGAATTTAGGGAGCTAGGTTGGAAGCTGAGAGCCAGTACAAACCATGTTGTAATTTCTGGTTTGTTGCCGGTGCCACGTGCTAGCGAGTTGAGGAACAGGGAGAGAGTGCAGATAAACACGTGGCTGCAGGGATGGTGTAGGGGGGAGGGTTTCAGTTATGTGGATAATTGGAGCACATTCTGGGGAAGGTGGGACCTGTACAAACAGGACGGTTTGCACCTGAACCAGAGGGGCACCAATATCCTGGGAGGGAAATTTGCTACGGCTCTTCGGGGGGGTTTAAATTAATTTGTCAGGGGGATGGGAAAAAGGGCTGTAGTCCACGAGCCAGTGGTGAGTGTAGGGAGGTACTGAGGAGGGTATCAAGGTCGCAGGAATGTACCGGCAGACAGGAAGATGGCTTGAAGTGTGTCTACTTCAATGCAAGGAGCATCCGGAATAAGGTAGGAGAACTTGGAGCGTGGATTGGTACTTGGGACTACGATGTGGTGGCCATTACGGAGACATGGTTAGAACAGGGACAGGAATGGTTGTTGGAAGTTCCGGGGTATAGATGTTTCAGTAAGAGTAGGGAAGTTGGTAAGAAAGGTGGAGGAGTAGCATTGTTAATCAAGGATAGTTTAACAGCGGCAGAAAGGCAGTTCGAGGGGGATCTGCCATCTGAGGTAATATGGGCTGAAGTTAGAAATAGGAAAGGAGCGGTCACGTTGTTAGGAGTTTTCTACAGGCCCCCAAATAGTAATAAAGATGTGGAGGAAGAAATTGCAAAGCAGATTATGAATAGGTGTGGAGGTCACAGAGTAGTTATCATGGGTGACTTCAACTTTCCAAATATTGATTGGAACCTTTATAGGTCAAACAGTTCGGATGGGATAGTTTTTGCACAGTGTGTGCAGGAGGGTTTCCTGACACAATATGTGGATAGGCCGACAAGAGGTGGGGCCACGTTGGATTTGGTACTGGGTAATGAACCGGGCCAAGTGTTTGATTTGTATGTGGGAGAGCACTTTGGAGATAGTGACCACAATTCGGTAACTTTCACTATTGCAATGGAGAGGGATAGGGCCATACGGCAGGGCAGGGTTTATAATTGGGGGAGGGGTAATTATGATGCGATTAGGCAAGAATTAGGGAGTATAAGATGGGAACAGAAACTATCAGGGAAAGGCACAAACGAAAAGTGGAGCTTTTTCATGGAGCAATTACTGCGTGTCCTTGATAGGTATGTCCCTGTCAGGCAGGGAGGAAATGGCCGAGTGAGAGAACCATGGTTCACAAAAGAGGTTGAATGTCTAGTCAAGAGGAAAAAGGAAGCGTATGTAAGGATGAGAAAACAAGGTTCAGTTGGGTCGATTGAGGGGTACAAGGTAGCAAGGAATGAGCTAAAAAAAGAGCTTAGGAGAGCTAGGAGGTGGCATGAGAAGTCCTTGGCGGGTCGGATCAAGAAAAACCCCAAGGCATTTTACTCTTATGTGAGAAATAAAAGAATGACCAGGGTGAGGGTAGGGCCGGTCAAGGACAGTAGTGGGAACTTGTGCATGGAGTCAGAAGAGATAGGAGAGGTGATGAATGAATACTTTTTGTCAGTGTTCACCGAGGAGAGGGGCCATGTTCTTGAGGATGAGAGTGTGATAAGGTGGATAGGCTGGAGGTGGCAGATGTTCTGAGGGAAGATGTTTTAGCAATTTTGAAGAACCTGAGGGTCGATAAGTCCCCTGGGCCAGATGGGATATATCCTAGGATTCTTTGAGAGGCAAGGGAGGAGATTGCAGAGCCTCTGGCTTTGATCTTTGGGTCCTCACTGTCCACGGGGATGGTGCCAGAGGACTGGAGAGTGGCAAATGTTGTTCCTCTCTTCAAGAAAGGAAATAGGAATGACCCTGGTAATTATAGGCCGGTTAGTCTTACTTCGGTGGTTGGTAAGATAATGGAAAAGGTCCTGAGGGATAGGATTTATGACCATTTGGAAAGGGGCAACTTAATCAGGGATAGTCAACACGGATTCGTGAAGGGTAAGTCTTGCCTAACAAATTTGATTGAATTCTTTGAGGAGGTAACTAAGTGTGTAGATGAAGGTAGAGCAGTTGATGTCGTATACATGGATTTTAGTAAGGCGTTTGATAAGGTTCCCCATGGTCGTCTCATGAAGAAAGTAAGGAGTTGTGGGATAGAGGGAAATTTGGCCGATTGGATAAGTAACTGGCTATCTCATAGAAGGCAGAGGGTGGTGGTGGATGGAACATTTTCGGACTGGAGACCAGTTACCAGCGGTGTGCCACAGGGGTCGGTGCTGGGTCCTCTGCTGTTTGTGATTTTTATCAATGACTTGGAGGAGGGGACTGAAGGGTGGATCAGTAAATTTGCTGATGACACCAAGATTGGTGGAGTAGTGGATGAGGTGGAGGGCAGTTGTAGGCTGCAAAGAGACATTGATAGGATGCAGAGCTGGGCCGAAAAATGGCAGATGGAATTTAACCCTGATAAGTGCGAGGTGATTCATTTTGGTAGGGCAAATTTGAATAAGGATTACAGGGTCAACGGCAGGGTTCTGAGGAACGTGGAGGAGCAGAGGGATCTGGGGGTTCATATCCACAGATCTCTGAAGGTTGCCACTCAAGTGGATAGAGCAGTAAAGAAGGCCTATGGTGTGTTGGCGTTTATTAACAGAGGGTTTGAGTTTAAGAACCGTGAGGTTATGCTGCAACTGTACAGGACCTTGGTGAGACCACATTTGGAATATTGTGTGCAGTTCTGGTCACCTCACTATAGGAAGGACGTGGAAGCATTGGAAAGAGTGCAAAGGAGATTTACCAGGATGCTGCCTGGTTTGGGGGGGAGGTCTTATGAGGAAAGATTGAGGGAGTTGGGGCTTTTCTCTTTAGAGCGGAGGAGGATGAGAGGCGACTTAATAGAGGTTTATAAGATGATGAGGGGGATAGATAGAGTGGATGTTCAGAGACTATTTCCTCGGGTAGAGGCAGCTGTTACAAGGGGGCATAACTATAAGGTGCATGGGGGGAGATATAGAAGGGATGTCCGAGGTAGATTCTTTACTCAGAGAGTGGTTGGGGTGTGGAATGGACTGCCTGCTGTGATAGTGGAGTCGGACACTTTAGGAACTTTCAAGCGGTTATTGGATAAGCACATGGAGCACACCAGAGTGATAGGGAGTGTGATAGCTTGATCTTGGTCTCGGACAATGCTCGGCACAACATCGAGGGCCGAAGGGCCTGTACTGTGCTGTACTGTTCTATGTATCTAATCTATGTATCTATGTATTCCATTTGCCTTTTTGATTACTTGCTGTACCTGCATGCTAACTTTTTGTGTTTCATGCACAAGGACCCCCAGGTCCCTCTGAACTGTAGCATTTTATAATCTCTCTCCATTTAAATAATAATTTGCTTTTTTATTTTTCCTGCCAAAGTGGATAACCTCGCACTTTCCCACATTATACTCCATCTGCCAAATGTTCTATCCTTTTAGGTCCAAAGTGGATGACCTCACATTTGCCTACATTGAAATCCATTTGCCACAGTTTTGCCTATTCACTTAATCTATCAATATCCCTTTGTAATTTTATGCTTCCATCTACACTGCCTACAATGCCACCTATCTTTGTGCTATCGGCAAATTTGGATATATGACTTTCTATGCCATCATCTAAGCCGTTAATAAATACTGTGAATAGTTGGGTGTTAGAAGCATAAGAAAGCATAGAATGAGAAAAAGACTTAAACCCATCAAGCTCCACAGATCATGTGTCATGAACTCCATCCATTTTATTAATCTCCTGGGGAAAAGTTCTTTCCAGTTTCCATTGGCTCATCCCAAAGACGAATGGAGCAAAACTCCAGGATAACTAATTAAAATTAGAACCTGCATTATTCATCTTTGACCAATTGCCTTTGATGACATGATTTATCAATGGTCCCAGAAGCTCAGAACCATTGTGTTCCATAGTATTTTATAATTTTTGTAAATAATTGATCTTATAATCATCAGTCCTATTTTTATCCATATAGTTATTCAGCGCTTAAAGGAATTAATCAACATAGTATTAACTGCATTCAGCAGGGATCTATTGGTAATGAAAGCAAAATATTGCGGATGCAGGAAATCTGAAATATTAACAGAAAATGCTGGAAATACTAGGCAGGTCAGGCAGCATCTGTAGAGAGAGAAACAGAGTTAACCTGTCAGGTTGTTGACCTTTCATTAGAACTGGAGAAAAGTTAGAAATGTAACAGGATTTAAGCAAGTACAGAGCCAGGGAAAGTGGGGGGGTGGGGGGGTGCAGGGGGTGGGGGGGAGGGTGGCGGGGGTATGTGGTGGCGGAGAGGGGAGGAAAGAGAATAAGAGAAGGTCTGTGATAGGGTGGAAGGCAGGAGAGATTAAATGACAGAAGAGTGTGGTAATGGGACAAGTGAAGAAACAAAAGATGGGTCGAGAGGAGCTGTAAATGCTAACGTCAGAATCATTACCAGCTGCTGCTGTCTGAAAAAATGGGGGCAGAGGTTATGATCTGAAATTGTTGAACTCAATGTTGAGTCCGGAAGGCTGTAAAGTGCCTGATCGAAAGATGAGGTGCTATTTCTCGAGCTTCCATTGAGCTTCATTAGAACAGTGTAGGAGGCCGAGGTCAGAGTAGGAGTTAGACGGAGAATTAAAATGACAAGCAACCAGATGGAAGCTCAGGGTCACGCTTGCGGACTGAATGGAGGTGTTCAGCAAATAATCACCCAATCTCCGTTTGGTCTCCCCAATGTAGAGGAGACTGCATCGTGAGCAGCAAATACAGTATACTAAATTGAAAGAAGTACAAGTAAATCGCTGTTTCACCTGGAAGGAATGTTTGGGGCTCTGGACGGTGAGAGGGGGAAGGGGGTATTGGGGGTGTTTAAAGAGTGGACCAGGATGTCGTGGAGTGAATGGTCCCTTCGGAATACTGGGAGGGGAGAGGAAGATGTGTTTGGTGGTGGCGGAAATGGCAAGGAGAACCCTATCGTTGTTCTGGGAGGGAGGGGAAGGAGTGAATGGAGAAGTGCGGGAAATGGGACGGACACAGTTGAGGGCCGTGTCAACCACGGTGGAGGGGAATCCTCAGTTGAGGAAAAAGTAAGACATATCGGAAGCACTGGTATGGAAGGTGGCATTGTCAGAACAGATGTGATGGAGATGGAGAAACTGGGAGAATGGAATAAAGTCCTTACAGGAAGCGGGGTGGGAGGAAATATAATCAAGGTAGCTTTGGGAGTCAGTGGGCTTAAAGTAGATGTTTGTCAACAGACTATCCCCAGAAATGGAAGCTGAGGAAGGGAAGGGAAGAGTTGGAGATGGAACATGTGAAGGAGAGGTAGGGGTGGAAATTGGAAGCAAACTTGCTGACATTTTCCAGTTCGGGGGAGAACAGGAAGCGCCACCGATACAGTCCTTAATGTACCGGAGAAAGAGATGAGGGAGGGGACCTGCGTAGGACTGGAAGAAAGAATGTTCCATGTATCCCACGAAAAGGCGGGCAGAGCTAGGACACATACAGGTTCCCATAGCAACACCTTTTATTTGGAGGAAGTGAGTGGAGTCAAAAGAGAAGTTGTTCAGCGTAGGAACAAGTTCAGCGTAGGAACAAGTTCAGCCAAGTGAAGGAGGGTGATGGTAGATGGGGACTGGTTGGGCCTCTGTTAAAGGAAGAAGCGGAGACTCCTCAGGCTGTCCTGGTGGAGACTGGAGGTGTAGATAGACTGAATGTCCATGGTGAAAAGGAGACAGTTAAGGCCTGGAAACTGTTAAAGTGGCAGAGGGCGGATTTAGGTGGGAAGAGACTGGACAGGAGAGAAAGTCGAGATAGGAAGAAACAAGTTCTGTGGGGCAAGAACAGGCTGAAACGATGGATCTGCCAGGGCAATCTTGTTTGTGGATCTTGGGAAGGAGGTAGAAGCGGGCTGTGTGGGCTTGAGGAAATCTGAGGTTGGAGGCCGTGGAGGGAAGATCTCCAGAGGAGATGAGGTCAATGACAGTCTAGGAAACGATGGCTTGATGTTCGGTAGTGGGGTCATGGTCCAGGGGAGGTAGGAGGAGGTGTCAGAGAGTTGGCGTTCAGCCTCTGCAAGGTAGAGGACGGTTCACCAAACAACAACAGTGCCACCCTTGTCAGCAGGTTTAATGACAATGTCAGGGTTGGCGCTAATGTGTTTCAACTTTTAAAAAATTCGGTTTTGCGCTCCAGGAAGGAAGTTGAGTGCTAAATCAATCGCTCCACTTCCTTCCTGGAGTGCAACAGGCAGCAGGCGGGGTGGTAGGTGTGCAGCGCTGCACAATGGGCCGTGCAGCGCTGCCGCGTTGGAAGGCTCCTTCCCTCCCTTAAAGGATTGAGCCATCGCTGCAGGCTCTGCAAGAGGAAACCAAACCTGGTTCCCGATGGCAGCTGCGATCAGCCTGGCACTCTGCATCATCGGGCTGATCGATTGTTGGCGAAGAGAAATGAAAAAAAAAAAGAGAAAGAGCATTTCACAATTTTTTCCACTTACCTCAGCCACCTCGCCTTTAAGTATCGTCCCTGAAGCACCCGGCCTCCCGATGAACGCCTCCTGCAGCTGCCGGTGTTTTCGCCCGATGATGCTGCAGGGGGCGGAACCGAAGTTCGCATCTGGGGCGCTGCCGGGGCGATGCGCATGGCGATGACGTCACGATCTCCGGGCGAAGGAGATCGGGGCGCAATGCCATACCGCTGCCACAAACCTGCCAAATATCGTGGGTGTCGATCTTCTCGCCGTGCCCGGTCGGTAAGTGCTTGGCGCCCTGTTATCGCCCCCTGGAGGTGATAACGGGAGGCGCTAAGGAGGCCAATTTCTAGCCCATAATCTCTTAGTTACCTTTAGGCCTATTTGTACTCATGTCTTCTAGTTCTGTGTAAGATCCTAGTTAAAATATTCCGCTTACACCTACATTCTCCATATACTTTTTTAGGATTTTGTTGCTCTCAGTAACCATTCTTCTTGGTGCTATGTTTAGAAATGGGGGCATATTTTCCTATTATTGAACTTGGCATAAAGAATCACCAGGGCACAGAACACAGAGGAAAACAAGGCCCGAAGAATCACACACCCATAATGGATTTTCCATCTGTTTAAATTAATGATTAGAAAATTGGCAGGCTTTGTCCCTGCCCAATTTTTCTTTATACACAACGCCCAGGTGATCTTTTACGCCAAGAGCAGTAACAGGAACATCTAACCCATTCTGTCTTCACAACCCCAGAAACATCTACCCTATTGTGTCTTCACAACCCCAGAAACATCTACCCTATTGTGTCCTCACAACCTATTTTTCTTTGTACTCCATAAAGACACAAAAAGTTAAGAGTAGAATTTGAAGAAAAATTTAATAATTCAGAGACAAATTCAGCAATAGTTAAATTAATTGAGTTGACACAGCTTCATTTGGATATCTTAATGAGGAATGATGAAGAACTTTATTGAATGTGAAGATGTCAGCTTATGTAAATTACATTTCTCAGCAGAAATAATTTATGTGAGCTTTACGATTTTCTTTGAAAGAGCTTTTTTAAAAAATGTTCAGCATCCTATATCTAATTCTGTCTTTGTCCTTCTAGAGATTTGTACTTTCAGAGTGGATATGAGCTGTCAAGGGAATTAAGGAGCAAGTTGATAGTCTACAAGAAAGCCATATTCTCTTTTTGGCTATATTCAGTTCTCCAAAAGATGTCAGATTTACATGCTAATTTGCTGAATGTGCTATTCTTTTGGAATACTAAATGAACCAGACAATGTGCTTGAACTCCCAGTTGACTGAGCCGCCACTCAGTTGACAGTCTCACTGCTGAAATAACTCTGATTCTGTTCAGTATGTAAACTTCACTCCTGAAACACGTGCATTTAAAATTAAGCATATTTTCAATTTATCAATTCCATTGCCTCTGCAAATTTCTGTAACTGCAAAGTACACTCAGATATTTTGATCATCTTTGTTACATGTAGAAACTGTATTTTATATATATATATATATATCTATATAGTACTTTAACTAAAGAACTTTCAGTTATATCATGCACTTCACAACCTCAGGATGCCACAGAGTCATAATGGCACAGAAGGAGACCATTCGGCCCATCAAGTCCGTGCTGGCTCTCTGTAGAGCAATCCAGTCAGTCCCATTCCCCTGCTCTATCCCCGTAGCCCTGCAAGTTTATTTCCCTCAAGTGCCTATCCAGTCTTCCCTTGAAACATTGAGTATCTCCACTTCCACCACTTCCATCGGCAGCGAATTCCAGGTCATCACCAATCGCTGCGTAAAAAAGTTTTTCCTAACATCCTCCCTGTATCTCTTGCCCAAAACCTTAAATCTGTGTCCCCTAGTCCTTGTACCATCAACTAGTGGGAACAGCCTTTCCCCGTCTAGCCTATCCAAACCCGTCATAGTCTTGTACACCTCTATCAAATCACCCCTCAACCTCCTTTGCTCTAATGAAAACAAATCCAGCTTCTCCAACCTGTCCTTGTAGCTAAGATCCCCCATCTGCGGAACCATTCTGGTAAATCTCCTCTGCACCCTCTCAAGGGCCTTCACATCCTTCCTAAAGTGTGGTGACCAGAACTAGACGCAATACTCCAGTTGTGGCCTAATCAGCACTTTATAAAGGTTCAGCATAACTTCTCTACTTTTGTACTCAATACCTCTATTTATGAAGCCCAAGATCCCATATGTTTTGTTAACCACTCTCTCAATATGTCCTGCCACCTTCAGGGACCTATGCACATTAACTCCCAGGTCCCTCTGTCCCTGCACACTCTTTAAAACTGTGCCATTAAGTGTATATTGCCTCTCCCTGTTCCTTCTGCCAAAATGCATCACCTCACATTTCTCTGTATTAAATTCCATCTGCCACTTGTCTGCCCATTCTGCTAGCCTTTCTATGTCCTGTTGTAGTCGATTGGTATCATCATCACTGTTTGGCACCCCCCCAAGTTTGGTGTCATCAGCAAATTTAGAAATTCTACTCTGTATTCCAATATCCAGGTCATTTATATATATCAAAAAAAGCAGTGGCCCCAGCACTGACCCTTGGGAAACACCACCGTCTACCGTCCTCCAGTCTGAAAAACAGCTATTTACCACAACTCGCTGTTTTCTGCCCTGAAGCCAATTCCTTATCCAAGCTGCCACTGACCCACCTATTCCATGAGCCTCAATTTTGTTAACCAGCCTTCTATGTGGTACTTTGTCAAATGCCTTCCGAAAATCCATGTTGACAACATCCATTGCATTCCCTTCATCGATCCTCTTTGTTACTTCATTAAAAAATTCAATTTGATTAGTCAAACACGATCTGCCTTTTACAAATCTCCTTAATTAGCTTAAACCTCTCCAAATGCCCGTTAATTGTTTCCTTGATTATTGTTTAAAAAAACTTACCCACCACTGATGTTAAACTGACCGGCCTGTAGTTACTAGGATTGTCCTTACACCCTTTCTTGAACAATGGTGTCACATTTGCCAATTTCCAATCCTGAGGCATCTCCCCCGCATCTAGGGAAGATTGGAAAATTATGGCAAGCCCTTCCGTTATCTCCTCCCTCAATTCCCACAGCAACCTGGGATGCAAGCCATCTGGACCAGGTGACTTGTCCACTCTAAGCATACCCAACCTTTCTAGTACATCCTGTCTATCAATTTTCACCCCTTCCATTGCTTCTACCTTTTCCACTTCTACCGATATTTTGTCAGCATCCACCTCCTTAGTAAATACCAATACAAAGTACTCATTGAGTATCCTAGCCTTGCCCTGCGCCTCTAAGCATACATCACCTTCTTTGTCCCTAATAGTCCCCACCCCGCCTCTTACTACCCGCTTACTGTTTACATGCCGGTAGAAGATTTTTGGGTTCCCTTTTATGTTAAACGCCATTCTACTCTCATATTCTCTCTTTGCCAATCTTATTTTCATCTTCACTTCCCCTCTCAACTTATTGTATTTGGTCTGGTTCTTTCTTGAAGAATTCACCTGACATGCATAATACACCCTCTTTTTTTGTTTCATCATCTTCTCTATCTCCCTCGTCATCCAAGGAGCCCTTGCTTTGGTTCCCTTACCCTTCCCTCTTATTGGAATGTACTTGGAACATCTCCTCCTTAAAGATCACCCATTGTTCCGTTACAGTTTTTCCTGTCAATCTTTGGTTCCATTTTACCCTGGCTAGATCCCAAAGCAATTTACAGCCAATGAAGTAGCTTTGAAGTGGAGTCACTGTTGTAATGTACAGAAACGTGTGCCGAAAAGCTGTTTTCAAATCGTTAATAAAAACAAAGTGTACAGCTTTGTAATTCTTCACTATTAAAACAGCAGGTGGGGTGACTTGGCATGGTAACAAAATATAATTAGCAAATTGCCTCATACATTGTCTGGGGCTTTTTAATCAGGTGATTAATTCGACTGTCGTTGTCCCAGTGTAGAGATCTAAAGAGTGCTGCTAATGGTTGGTTTAGTAATATTATATCAAGTGCAAATATTTTTGGTCCCAATTTCAGATTGATTCGGTTGCACATTATTATGAAACATTTAGGCCTGAATTTTCTTTACCTGGGCGGGTCCAGTGCGGGCTGCAGCCATGGCGGGTCACGAGCCCATTGCTGGCTCCATCCTGCTCCACAGAACAACTTTATGTTAATGGGGCATTTTAAGCCCACCCTTCATGTTACCCGGCCCAATTAAAATGTGCGGGTCTGGTGACGTAATCGATGACGCTTTTTCAGCTGGGATATTTATTGGAGCCATGGCCACATTGCATTTGAAGGTTCATCTGGGAGTGTGCAGTCAGTGCACTTCACAATTCCACTGCTGCACACACCACCAGAGATAACTGCACAGGGGCAGAGGGCTGCACTCAGGTTCTCCGATGACTCCCTCCATATGCTTGTGGAGGGAGTCAGAGCACGCAGGGAGGTCCTCTTCCCTGATGATGGGAGGAAGAGACCTCCCCAGCAGAGCAAAGGAGCCTGGCTCCAAATAGCAGAGGAGGTGAATAGCAGGGATGTCGTCAGGAGGACTTGGGTGCAGTGCCACAAATGCTTCAACTATCTTGTTAGATCAGGAAAGGTGAGTACAAAACCACACTCACCTTCATCCTGCTGTGCCTCTCATCACATCCCCATCACTCTGCCTTTCCAATTCTTCTGCACATCCTTACTCACACCAACATACCTTGCACCTCCACCCATCCCTCTCTCTCTCTATCTACATTATCACACCCCCATCTCACTAGCCACCCCTCACACTCACCCTCATCCTAGTGCAATCATACCGACTAACAACACACAAGGAGCCGACTTGGAATTGCCACCCCAATCCATCATAGTCACTCTCTAAAGATGTAACCCATCTATTCCTTACACTCATTCCATCACTCTAACTCAACCTTCTCTTTCCCTCCTTGCAGGAAAAGAGAGCCCACAATAAGAGGGAGAGGGAGAGAACTGGTGGTGAAACGGCATCAGTGGCCACCCTGACCACAGCAGAGGAGGCTGCCTTAGAGCTAGCGGGAGTCGCCGAGCACCTGGAGGTGAGAGACGGAGAGAGGGGGACATCTCAGCAACCTGGTGACAGAATTCCATATCATACAACTACATGGCATACATCAGTCACTCATATGGGAACTGATGTCAGCAGCCATTGAATGGTCATTATGTGCATAATGGTATCTGTACCCAATCTAGAAGTGACATATCTAACTCATCTCTTTACTCTCCCACAGGTCCATGAAGAGTACCCCCCTCCCCCACTGTCCAGGAGCAAGAGGAAGACAACTCCTCAGAGGAGCCTCCAACCTCTGAGGGCGCACCGTCACCAGATACAAGCGCACCCAGCACCAGCACAGATACGCACACCTCGTTGGGTCCCTCGCGACATAGAGTAGTGTTGTCACCTGGTGTCTCACAAATTACAACCGAGCAAGAGCAGATGGTGGAGACAGAGACAGCAGTGGAGACTCCTCGTCGGAGGGCGCAGGACTCTCCCAGCTCTGCTCAGCTGCATGCAGACGCTGAGCCCCGGGGGCCATCCAGAAAGAGGGTGATCCTGGAGCTGAAGGAACAAATGCAGGGGGCTCTGACAGGTTTTGCGAGTGCGATGACTGCCAGTGTTCAGAGAATGGAGGAGTCCATCTCCAATATGAGCACCACCGTGTCACAGGCGGTGGCGACTGTAGGCTCCTCCATGGACAGGATGGCCACCTGCATGGAGCAGCTAATGCACCACTCACAGGAGCACATGGTCTCTATGGAGAATAGATGGCTATCTATGGACAATGGATGGGTATCTATGGAGGATAGATGGCAGAGGCTCTGTAAGCCTCGCTGTCCTATTCTCAGGCTTGTGGTTGGTTTTGACCTACGAATTACAAGGGAAATAATTAACAAATCACCCAAAAGCTCTTAAGTTAAACAAGGTCGTTTATTAAAGGAAAAGAAGAAGAGAGAAAAGAAAACAAAAATGCTTATAGATTTAAATGGCAATACAATGCCCTTTTTAGTGTACCTGGCAATACCATGCCCTTCTTACTCTACTCTTAGCAATAAAGATGCTCTAGCAATACAATGCCCAAATATGTTCTAAGTAAATGGTCATACAATCACCCCGAAGTGGCCAGCTCCTGTTGATTGCAGCTCTCTCCTTCCGACGATCAGTCGGGTTAGTTTCTTATTGACTGCAGCTCTCCTTCCGACCCCTCGACTGCAGTAACAAAGTTACCTTAACAGCTTCTTTTATATCTTTTCCTTTTCAATGGTGGACAGGATGTTACATCGCCAAGGCCTTATTGACCTATCGATGATAGCCTTAGATCGTGATAACCAATAATATATTGCGGTTTTTGTTTAAAACTTGAAGTTAAAGCCAACATGATCTTAAACCTCCTTTTCTGTAATTTCTATCATGTGAAGACCACAGTAACAGTTAATTGGCTGGACAGCTCACGCAAATCTCAACCATCTTGCTGGCAAACTTTCTGATAAGGATTGTTTATTGAACAGGCCCTTTGAGTTCTGTGTTATCTCGTCAAGGCCTAATCCCTCATTGTTTACACAGATGTCTCCTTTAGCCTCACAATGTCTTTGTTCCTTCTTGATAGCACCGTCTGGTTTTGGTGTTTTGCCACCGCTCAGCAGGTTTTAATTTTAAAAGAAGCTTTTCCCCCATCAGCACTGTTCCCAGCTTCCCAAAGCAGCTGGTTGAATGTCCAGCTTGAAAATTGTGTCAAAGGAGGGCTTCTCTTCCTTACAGCTCATAGACGTCCTCTCTAGGAGGCATGTCAGCGTAGACGTGGGTTCTCATGGCCCCACTGCTGTGCAGCAAGCTGCTCTCCAGCTCCTTGCTAGCAGGGAAGTGCGGGTGGCCCATGAGAAGGATGATGGTGAGAGGGGACATGGAAGTGGGGGCTCCTCTCAAAGCACTCACACTTCTCCCCCGTTGCCACCCCCTCAGTCAGTGTCCCAGATGCCTCCCCAGACAGTGATGGCTGAGCCTGTCTCTGCATAGTCGCAGCAGGAGCAGACTTTGGCGGGGCCATCACAGGCTCCAAAAGCCAGAGGATGACTGCCAAAAGTGTCTAAGCAGTCGCAGCAGGGAAGTGAGCAGGCTGCCTCTGCCTCTGCTGAAGCCACAGGGGTAGCACCACGTAGAAGCACGCGTAAGAGAAAGATGCCACACAAGTAGATTCACAAGGGTAGCCACTTGGGTGTTTTATTCAATGTTAATGTGAAGTTTCAGTTAATTTAATGTGAACCATAAATTTCTTTCTTTTCAACACTTTCTGGTCTTGGACAAATTTGTGTGCACCTTTGGAAGTGGCTTAGTGAGTTGGAGTGAATGGTGAGACAGAGGGCTCAGTTTTGCCAGGCCCGAGGAGGCGGGAATGGAGGCGTGTGAGTTGTCAAAATCGCTAAAAATGGCGGGCGCTCCGATCCCGCCTCCGAGCAATTTTCCCACATTCGTGGTTTCAGACACCGTTTCCATCCCGCCTCCAAGAGGTGGGATAGGCCCTTAAGGCCCTTAACTACCAGTTAATTGGCTCTATAATCCCATTTTGAGAGGCCTTTCTGAATTTAAGACATTTCACCCGTGCTGCACGTCTCCTCTGGAACACGCCAGTTAATCCTGGTGGCCTCACAAGTGGATTGCTTACTAACAGCTGCAGCTCCACCATTAAAAAGGACTTTTCATCGATGATCATTTGCAGGTGGCAGAACTTTGTTGTCTCAGGTCTGGGGGAACTTTTAACAGGCCTACTCATTGTTGTGCAAGTTTGGAGCCTGGCACCCATCTCCAGTGTGACCTCCTGGGAAACCCCTCTCCCCACATTGACTGAGCGCATCCTCAACTGAGGTATATATCAGAAGCATGGGAACCATTTATTTCCTTTCCTCCTGGACATCAGATTCGGACGAAGACCAGCCGCGGCAGCAGCAGAAGCCTGAACAACAGCAGCACCAACAGCAGGAGCAACAACAGGAGCTCCAAGCTGCTGCTCACCCACCTGAAGCTGCACAGGCCAGAAGGCGCCAGTGCATGGAAGCACGTTGACGCAAGAGATACCCCCAAAACAGGGTCTACAGACAAAGGATCAGCTACCTCAACATGACTGAGCAGCAGTGCCAAAGGAGGCTCAGACTTTTGCAAGAGGTAGTAGCTGACATCTGCGCAATGCTGCAGCAAGACCTGGAGTCCAGAGGATCCGGTGGACACCCCTTACCAGTGGCCGTTAAAGTCACCACCGCACTCAATTTTTTTGCTTCAGGCTCATTCCAGGGATCAGCAGCAGACATCAGCGCTGTCTCCCAGTCGGCCGCACACACTTGCATCACGCAGGTAACCGAAGCCCTCTTTGCCATCGCGCACAATTACATCAACTTCTCCAAGGATCAAGCAAGTGTAAACGCGCGTGTGGTTGGGTTTGCCAATCTGGCAGGCTCTCTAAGGGTGCAGGGCGTCGTTGACTGCACACATGTGGCCCTTAAGGCACCCCATCACAATCCAGGTATTTTTGTCAACCGCAAGGGCTTCCACTCCCTCAACGTACAGCTGGTGTGTGACCACAATAAGGAAATTTTGCATGTTTGCGGCAAGTACCCTAGCAGTTGCCATGACTCCTTCATCCTGCGCCAGTCTAGTGTGCCTCCGCTCTTCAGTCCGCCAGACCAACTTTTCAGATGGCTACTTGGAGACAAGGGCTATCCCCTGAAGACGTGGCTAATGACGCCATTGAGGAGGCCATCCAACGACGTTGAGGAGCGCTACAACTCCAGCCACATTTTCACCAGATCCATAATCGAGCAAATCATCGGCTTGCTGAAGATGCGATTGAGATGCCTTGATAGATCAGGTGGAGCCCTGCAGTACTCAGCAGCCAGGGTCTCCGGAATCGTCATGGTCTGCTGTGCACTTCACAACATGGCACAGCATCGTGGCTTGCAGCTGTCTGAGGTACAAGTGGCTGATCGCATAGCCTCCTCAGATGAGGAGAAGGAGGACACCGACAACGAACAGGTTGCGGAGGCACATCAACACGCATGCGAGCACATTGCTGCCCGGGATGCAAGGGACGCACTCATCTTTGCCAGATTTGCTTAGCCTGCACAATCAAACACGTTTGTATCACACCTTCTTACCAGAGCATTGACAATGGACAAGAACCTGCGATTTCCTATCACTCTAAGCTCCACACTGACAATTGCAAGTCGCCCTAAGGCCTCAATGTGGAAGTCCCATTTACGAAATGACACAGGCCACAACTTCAACAGTTTGCCATCAAAATTGTTTATCATCACAATTCACGGATGGCTTTACAAAAATAAACACAACAGAACACCCAAGTGACTACCCTTGTGACTACTTGTGCTTTATCTACCTCTTACGCGTGCTCCTACGGTGGTGCTTCCCCTGTGGCTTCAGCAGATGTGGAGGCCCCTTGCTCACTTTCTTGCTGCTCCTGTCTCGACACCTTTGGCGGGCGTCCTCTGGGGTTGCGAGCCTTTGAGGGCTCGGCAACAGTCTGCTGCTCCTGCGGCTGTGCAGGGGCTGAGATGCCGATCTCAGTTGGTGAAGACTCTGGTGGGGCTCTGACTGAGGGCTCTGCAGTGGTATGGTCGTGTGAGCACTTGGAGAGGAGCCCTCACTTCCTTGTTCTCTGCCACCAACATCCCTCTCATGGGTCAGCCCCACTTCAGAGCTAGCAAGTGGCTTGACAGCACCTTGCTGCACTTCAGGGGGGCCATTAGGACCCGTTTCTGCACTGGAAGTCCTATTCCATAGGACTTCCATGAAGGTCTGGTTTCTCTGCTCAATAGCTGACCATCGCTCCTCAAGAGATGTCAGTCTATTCTGAACAATGACCATGTTTTCAATACCCTGGTGACTAAGCTCCTCCATGGCCGTAGCCATCCTCTCCTTTACCGTAGCCAGCCTCTCCTCTACGGTAGCCAGCCTTAACGTGGAGGTAGCCATCCTTTCCGTGGTGATGCGTTCATGCGCCAATGCCTCCACAAAGGCTCTGCTCATGTTTGCGATGGCCTCCTCCATTCGCTCCACACTCGCAGTGACCCTGGAGACAAAACCTGCCAGAGACTCCTGCATCTGTTCCTGGAGTTCCAGCACCGCCCTCCTTCTGGATGGAGCCGGAGGCACAGGGTCGACATGCAGCTGAGCCGAGCTGGGAGAGTGCTGCGCCCTCCAACGAGGACTCTCCACTGCTGTCCCTGTCTCCACCAGCTGCTGATGCACACTTGTGATCTGTGATACACCAGGTGACAACACTACTCTATCTCGCGAAGGTCCCACCGAGGTGTGAGTGTCTGCGCTGGTGCTGGGTGTGCTTAATTCTGCTGACGCTGCCCCCTCAGAGGTTGCAGCTTCCTCTGAGGAGTCTTCAGGCTCAGGCTGCTCCTCCTGGACAGTGGGGACGGGGGCTCTCGATTGTCCTGTGGGGGAGTAAAGGAAAGAGTTAGAGATGTGAGATAAAGGTTGCATACACATTGAATTGTGCAGATGATCATAAGTCAATCTGTTAGAGCATTAGAATCAATATCAGTCACTCATGCAATGTCAATGAGAGAGATGAAAAACTATTCTGTCACCAGCTTGCTCTGATGCGCCCATCCGTCCGTCCCCAACTTACGCATCCTCCTCTACTCCCACGATCTCCAGGGCCGCCTCCTCTGCAGTGGTGAGCTGGGCTCTTGAGGGTGGCCCTCCTCCTGTCCTCACCCTCTCCCTCTCCTTGTGGGCTCTCTTTTCCTGCAATGAGGGACACAAGTGGAGTTTGAGTGAGAATGAAGGAGCGAGTGTAGAGAATCCATAGCATAGATGCTTAGAAGGACACAAAGATGGAGTGAGGTGCCAATACCAAGGGTCCTCCCTGTGTGTTGTAAGTTGTTGTTATTGCATTACAGTGATAGGAAGTGTGAGGGCTACATAGTCGAATAGTTAAGAGAATGTGAACATACAGAGAGAGGGAATGGTTAAGGGTCCAGGGATGTAAGGGTCAAGTGGGATGTGGAGGAGGAGGTTGGCAAAGCAGACTGCAGGTGATGAGAGGCGATGGGGATCAGATTGAGGGTCATGTGGATGAAATACTCACTTTTCCTGTGCGGAGAAGGCCATGAAACCTCTTTCTGCACTGCAGCCAGTTCTGCTGCACATTGATATGGCACTGACCTCCTGTGCCACTTGCAGCCACACAGCTTTGGTCTGTTGGGGAGGCTTTTTCCTCCCTGAAGAAGGAAACAGCACTTCCTTATTCGCTCTTGCTCCCTCCACCAGAGCTTGGAGGGAGTTCTCATTGAAACAGGGTGCACACTTTGGTCTGCTGCTTGACGTGGTTGGAGCACAAATCCCTCAGAAGTTTAATGCAAAAGTTGTAAGGCAGAAAAAGAACCAAGGCTGCTTGCAGGCCGTAAATGCAGCTGCACAGATGACGTTATCAGAGGCGAGTTTCAGGACCAAAATACTCATTGGGCCAGGGGTTCCCACACGCTGGAAATCAAGTGCCCAGTTTGGGGAAAATCGCTCAATTGTCCCGCCTCACATCGGAGGTGGGGTCGTGACACGCCGACCACCTGACCCGCCCCCAGCCCGCCCTCAATGACAAAATCCAGCCCTATACCTCTATTTATGAAGCCCAGGATCCTGTAAGCCTTTTAACTGCCCGACCACCTTCAATGATTTGTGCACACATACCCCCAGGTCTCTCTGCTCGTGCACCCCTTCAGGATTGTACCATTTAGTTTATATGTCCTCTCTCCATTCTTTCTACTGAAATGTATCACTTCACACTTTTCTGCGTTAAATTTCATCTGTCACGTGTCCGCCCATTTCACCAGCCTGTCTATGTCTTTCTGAAGTCTATCACTCTCCTCACTGTTCACTATACTTCCAAGTTTTGTGTCATCTGCAAATTTTGAAATTGTGCCCTGTACACCCACGTCCAAGTCATTAATATATATCAAGAAAAGCAATGGTCCTAGAACTGACCCCTGGAGAACACTACTGTATACCTTCCTCCAGTCCGAAAAACAACCATTCACCACTCCTCTGTTTCCTGTCACTTAGCCAATTTCGTATCCATGTTGCCACTGTCCCTTTTATTCCATGGGCTTCAACTTTGCTGGCAAGCCTATTATGTGGCACTTTGTCGAACATATTCTTACTTATAATGGTTAGATTATTTTTGTATTATCAAGTAGTTATGGGACCTGAAGCCCACTGTGGCTGAGGAATCCCATTACTGTCCACCAATTACCAATTGGTAAATGTGGGAATAAATGCCAAGAATTCTTTGTTTCTACATGGTTTAGAAATGAACCCTTTTAAAATGGTTTTCTGCTGCCAAAGCTGTTTGGTTTGCATGTTATGTTGTAGAGTATACAGGCATGTCGGCAGGAAAGTATTTTTATGAAGCACACTGCACACGCCTGGCTGACATTGCATCACAGTCTGAGAGTCAGAAGACACAGTATAGAACAGGAAAGAAAGACGAAAGAAACAGAAAATAACCGGTAGGGGGAACAACAGAAGCAAAGGAAATGATTAAAGTGAAGAACAGTGATGAGGAGAAATAGAAGAGAAGCAGATACTTATGGGTACAGAATGGAAGATAAGAAAAGCAAAGGTTGATTTCACAATTCCTGGGAAAAACTTGAAAGAAGAAAACACAGTCTGGCTGGTTGAAACTAGAATACACTTGTAAAATTACAAGGACTGTCTAATCTAACCAAAGGCTTTTCCCAGTCCTTTAACAACAGGAATGATATGAGAAGTAGAGAACACAGCCCTGAATTTCCACAGGGTTCTCTTGATCTTCTGGCCGTAACTTTGTCAGAAGATCGATGGAACCCACAGTGAAACAACGAAAATGGCTGCTTTTAGCTGTTTACATTGTTTTTCCGAGGTTTCTGCTGATCTCCCATTGGAGAACCCTAGTGGAAATTCCAGGTTACTGTCTCTTCAACTGGGGAAATGTTCTGGTGTATGGGGCTTCCTACAATGCAGGAGTAGGAAACCATGTGCTGTAGTATTTGCAACACTTGGTGTATTTTGTGTCTGCTAAGAATTTCTGTGGGGGTGCTCCCGATATCCCACCGTAACTTTGATTGAAAATAGGTGGAAACCCTGGAGAAATATTGTAAACACCCATTTATACCATTCCTCTGGGGTCTTCGCTGACCTTCCACCAAAGTTACAGTGGGAGATTGGAAAAAACTTGTGGAAATTATACCTCTTGGTTTCTCCAGAACCAAGCAAGTTATGCTTTACCCTTATTGGTGTACAGAAGATGAAGGCCATTTGACAAATTGAGCAGATCCAACAAGTACGGCTTCCCTTTATCATGACTGCTCTGGTGAAGTCACATAAGGCGAACATCTTGGCGCAAACAGCTGGAGCACAACTTCAAACTAGTTTGAGGACTGCTCTAGTGCTGCATGTGCTTGGGAAAACATGTTGCCTCAAATAAATTTCTGGGAAGATTTATTAGAGACATTTTTTAATTCTTTTACTCCTGTAAAACAGGCAGGGGGCAATCCAATTTCTAGGCCAGTACTTTGAATTGAAGATTGATGGTAATATTTGGAATAAAATTGCTATAAAACAATCAAGTCAGGGACTGAGTGCTGTCATTTGTTAAACTGTGTCTGAAGTCTGGCCACAGTAGTGGAATTAAATACAGTATCATGAATTTACGCTGGGGTTCACCCGATCAACCGACATAACTATTCAGGCTGCCAATTCTGTTTATTTTACTTTTGTTTTCCATGCATTGAGTTCCTGTGACTAAAACGTAGTGATTTTTTAAAAACATTTTCAGGTGGTGCATTTGAATGTTCTGATCAACATGTTGCTGGGAGAGCTGACTCCAGGTGACAGGCAGAAGATTATGACTATATGCACTATAGATGTCCATGCTCGGGACGTTGTGGCGAAGCTCATTGCTCAGAAGGCATGTTAGAGTTATCTACGGCTTTCTTGTTTGTTTTACTTGAACAGACTACTTTCCCCTCTTACTACCTTTTTGTTCTTTTAATTTGTCTGCTTTTTGTTCATGTTTTTTTTGGCTAAAATATAAAATACTGCCTTTAGTTGTGACATTATATCATAAGTATGTACGTTTCCCCCTCAGGTTACAAATTCCCAAGCCTTTGCTTGGCTGTCTCAGTTGCGGCATCGCTGGGACTCCGCCCAGACTCACTGCTTTGCCAACATATGTGATGCTCAGTTTCAATACTCTTACGAATATCTGGGGAACACTTCTCGATTAGTGATCACTCCTCTGACTGACAGGTAAATAATACTAACCCATTTTAAATTCTATACTCTATAGTTTTTTTAATATAATACTTTGATATTATACTATTACTAGCCGATCTTTCATGGCAATGCACATGGGAGGGCCGATTTTAACACTGGTAGTGGGCAGAGGGTGCCCGAGCCATGTTGTTGACGTGAGGCCCAAGCCATTTTGAGTCTTGGGCCTCATTTACAAGGCACCAAGCAGTTGCCTGCTGCAGCTTGCTGGTTGTGACATTTGGAGGCTAGGGGAGGCACCTGCTCTTTCTGGTCCCACTGAAAAAAAAATCAAAATTGCCTGGGCTGTTCATTAAAGAGCAGGAGTAGGCTATTCGGCCCTTCGAGCCTGCTCCGCCATTCAGTAAGATCATCGCTGATCTTTTACCTCAACTCCACCTTCCTGCACTATCCCCATATCCCTTGATTCCCTTAGTATCCAAAAATCTATCGATCTCTGTCTTGAATATACTCAACGGCTGAGCATCCACAGCCCTCTGAGGTAGAGAACTCCAATGATCCACAACCCTCTGAGTGAAGAAATTTCTCCTTGTCTCAGTCCTAAATGGCCGACCCCTTATTCAGAGATTGTGAACCCTAGTTTAGACTCCCCAGCCAGGGGAACCATCCTCCCAGCATCTACCCTGTCAAGCCCCTTAAGAATCTTACATGTTTCAATGAGATCACCTCTCATTCTTCTAAACTCTAGGGAACATAGGCCTAGCCTGCTCAATCTCTCCTCATAGGACAATCCCCTTATCCCAGGAATCAGTCTGGTGAACCTTTGTTACACTCCCTCTAAGGCAATAAATCCTTCCTTAGGTAAGGAGACCAGAACTGTACACAGTACCTCAGGTGTGGTCTCTCCAAGGAGCTATATAATTGTAGTAAGACTTCTCCAGTCTTGTACTCCAATCCCTTTGTAATAAAGGCTAATTGCTTTCCTAATTGCTTGCTGTACCTGCATGTTAACTTTCCGTAATTCATGTACAAGGATGCCTAGGTCCCTCTCAATACCAACATTTCCCAGTCTCTCACCATTTAAAAGATATTCTGCTTTTCTATTTTTCCTACCAAAGTAGATAATGTCACATTTCTCCACATTATACTCCATCTGCCATGTTCTTGCCCACTTACTTAACCTATCTATATCCCTTTGCAGCTTCTTTGTGTCCTCCTCACAGCTTACTTTCCCACCTAACTTTGTATCGTCAGCAAACGTCCCCTCATCTAAGTCATTGATATAGATTGTAAATAGCTGAGGCCCAAGCACTGATCCTTGTGGTACCCCACTAGTTACAGCCTGCCAGCCCGAAACTGACCCATTTATTCCTAATCTCTGTTTTCTATCCGTTAACCAATCCTCAATCCATGCTAGTATATTACCCCCAATCCCATGAGTCCTGATTTTGTATAATAACCTCTTGTGTAGCACCTTTATGTTTTTTGGAAATCCAAATACACCACATCCACTGGTTCCTGTTATCTACCCTGCTAGTTACAACCAATGTCTCTCTAAGCTGCGCGTGTGCACGGCTGTGCAGTAATCTGTAAGGTGCCGCTCACAAGCTTTTCCATTTGAAATACCGTGCATGCGCAGAAATTTAAAGGGACCGCGCATTGAAATAAACAGGCCGCGCACAACAAAGACAATTTAGAGGGAACATTGGTTACAACCTCAAAAAACAGATTTGTCAAACACGATTTCCCTTTCATAAATCCGTGTTGACGCTACCCAATCCTATTATTATTTTCTAAGTGCCCTGTTACCACGTCCCTAATAATAGATATCAGGTTAACTGGCCTATTGTTCCCTATTTTCTCTCTCCCCTCCTTTCTTGAATAGCAGGGTTACGTTTGCTACCTTCCAAACCACTGGGACCGTTCTAGAATCTAGGGAATTCTAGAAGATCAAAACCAATGTATTTCTGTAGTCACCTCTTTTAAAACCCTAGGATGTAGGCCATCAGGTCTAGGGGTTTTGTTGACTTTTAGTCCTGTACTATTTCTCCTGTACTATTTATTTACTAATACTAATTTCTTTCAGTTCCTTATTCTCGCTAGACCCTTGGTTCCCCACTATTTCTGGAATGTTTTTTGTGTCTTCTTCCATGAAGAAAGATACAAAGTATTCGTTTAATGTCTCTTCCATTTCCTTATTCCCCATTATAATTTCTCCTGTCACTGCCTCTAAGGGACCCACTGTTACTTTTGCTCATCTCTTCCTTTTTACATACCTACAGAAGCTTTTAAAATCTGTTTTTTTTGTCTCTTGCTAGTTTACTCTCATATTCTCTTTTCTCTTTCTTTATCAATTTCTTGGTCATCCTTTGCTGAATTCTAAAATCCACCTAATCCTCAGGCTTGCTACTCTTTTTGGCAACATTATAAGCCTCTTCCTTTAATCTAATACTATCTTTAACTTTTTGTTAGCCACATTTGGACCATTTTCCCCATGGGCTTTTTATTCCTTAAGGGGATGTATATTTGTTGCGAATTATGAATTAATTCTTCAAATGTTTGCCATTGCTTATATGCCATCATATCTTTCAATCTAGTTTCCCAATTTACCTTAGTCAACTCGCCCCTCATACCTACATAGTTTGCTTTGTTCAGATTTAAGGCCCTAGTTTCATACTTAACTAAATCACTCTCAAACTCAATATAAAATTGTATTATATTATGATCACTCTTCCCCAGAGGCCCCTTTACTACAAGGTTATTAATTAACCCTTTCTCATTGTACAATACTAGATCTAAAATAGCCTGTTCCCTAGATAGTTTCTCAACATACTGATCTAGAAAACTATATTGAATGCATTCCATGAACTCGTCCTCGATGCTATTATTGCAAATTGGGTTTCCCTAGGCTATATGAAGATTAAAGCCCTCCATGATTACTGTATTACCCTTGTTACATGCACCTCTAATTTCCTGATTTATACACTGCCCGACACTACGACTACTGTTAGGGGGCATATAAACAACTACCACAAGTATTTTCTGCCCCTTATCATTTCTTAGCTCCACCCAAACTGATTCTACATCTTGATTTTCTGAGCTAAGATCCTAGCTCTCTACTGTCTTCATCCCATCCTTTATTATCAGGTCTAGCCACCCCCTCCCCCCAACCCCTTTTCCATTTTGCATATCTCTTCTAAATGTCAAGTATCCTGGAATATTTAGTTCCCAACTTTGGTCACTGTGCAACCACATCTCTGTAATGGCTATTAGATCAAAACCATTTATTTCTATCTGTGCTATTAATTCATCTATTTTGTTGCGAATGCTTCGCGCATTCAGATATAGTGCCTTTAGCTTTAACTTTTTTCTATTTTTTCCTGATGTCACCTTAGTCTCTAATGCCCTATTACCTTTGTTAAGCTCTCTGTCCCTTTCTGGCCCACTCTGCTTATTTTTACCCAAATTTCTACTCTGCTCTACAGCCTTGCCTTTTCTCTTACTGCTTTTGAATTTTCCATTTCCTGATTCCTTCCTTCATTAGTTTAAAGCCGTATCTATTGCCCTAGTTATTCAATTCACTAAGACACTGGTCCCAATCCGCTTTAAGTGGAGCCTGTCCCAACGGAACAGCTCCCTCTTTCCCTAGTACTGGTGCCAGTGCCCCATGAAGCGAAACCCCTGCCTCCCACACCACTCTTTCAGCCACGCATTTAATGTTCTAATCTATTTGTCTCTATGCCCATTTGCGCATGGCTCATGTAACAATCCTGAGATTATTACCTGTGAGGTTCTGCATTTTAATTTCAACCCTAGCTCCTCAAATTCTCACAGCGGAACCTCATTCCTTGTTTTACCTATGTTGTTGGTTCCTTTGTGGACCACAACCACCAGATCCTCCTGCTCCTACTCCAACCGCGAGGAGATGTCCTCTACACTGGCACTTCGGAACTCCTGGTCGCATCTGCAGAAAACGATATCTACCCCCACTGACTATACTGTCCCCCTACCACTACCATATTCATTTTCACTCCCCCCACTTAAATGGCCTCCTGTACCACGGTGCCATGCTCAGTTTGCTCATCCATCCTGCAGACTTTGCCCTCATCAACACAGGCAGCAAGAACCTCGTACCTGTTGGATAAGGGAAAAGGCCGAAGCTCCTCCAGCACTGCACCTGGGGTTCTCTTACCTGCCTGAGTCGCAGCCACACCCTCCTGAGCCTGACGATTAACCAAACCTGTACCACTACCTAACCTGAGGATTGTGACAGCCTCCTGATAACTCTCCCCCCTCCCTGATGTCCTGCAATGTCTGCACCTCAGACTCTAGCTCAACAACTCTGAGCTGAAGTTCCTTGAGTTGCAGACACTTACTGCAGATGTGGTTGTCCGGGATCGCGATGCACTCAACAAACTCCCACATGCTGCGCTAGGGGTTATTAACATGTATGACCCCATTAAAATGAAGCTGCCATACATTTAGGCTGACCTAACAAGCCACCGGCACCGACCTCTGCACCGGCTTCGGACACGACAAAGGCACATCCAGCCCAGTCGACCCTGCAAAGTCCTCCTCACTAACATCTGGGGACTTGTACCAAAATTGGGAGAGCTGTCCCACAGACTAGACAAGCAACAGCCTAACATAGCCAATGTCAGCTGTGGCTCAGTTGGTAGCACACTCGCCTCTTAGTCAGAAGTTTGTGGGTTCAAGTTCCCACTCCAAGGACTTTGAGCACATAAAGCTAGGCTGACAATCCAGTGCAGTCTGAGGGAGTGCTGCACTGTCGGACATGCCGTTATTCGGATGAGATGTTAAACTGAGGCCTTGTCTGCTCTTTCAGGTGGGTGTAAAAGATCCCATGGCACTATTTTGAAGAAGAGCAGGGGAGTTATCCCTGGTGTCCTGGGACTTATCCCTCAATTAACAAAAACAGATTATCTGGTCATTATCACATTGCTGTTTGTGAGAGCTTGCTGTGTGCAAATTGGCTGCCGTGTTTCCCACATTACAACAGTGACTCCACTTCAAAAAGTACTTTTGGCTGTAAAACGCTTTGCGACGTCCGGTGGTCGTGAAAGGTGCTATATAAATGCAAGTCTTTCTTTCTTTACTCACAGAATCATACCTTTCAGCTAATGCCCCAGACCCCTCCATCACCATCCCTGGGTATGTCCTGTCCCACCTTGGCATTGAAGAAGCAAAATAATCAGTTTTAACAAATGGTGCTGATGGAGGAGTTGCACAGATGTGGCTTTATCTGCATGGGTGTGTCAGAGGTAGCACTTTTAAATACCAGGACACTTGCCATTCATGTCCTGCTATGCCAAATCATGCATAGGACATACCAATTCATCCACACCATTTCAAAGACAGGATGTGAATGACAGTGGATGTACATGTTTCTTCCCTATGTAATGCACGCTCTCCATTTCCAGAAATTTACCTGATTCCCTTATAAATTAACAATAGCCATCTCATTGAGTTTTCCCCATATGTTGAGTTAATTACTGTTTGTACCTTATTTGCACATTAATTTAAATTTTTAGACCACATTTGACATGGGGCGGTAGTTGAGTGGGTAAGAGAGATGCTTGATTTTAACTCACACCAAGTTAAAATCCCCCTTGGCTGTTACATCTACTAGTTAAATGTCTGTTAAGCCACCTTAGAAGTATGAAATCAGCATGTAGCAGGTAAGTGAAAATTGGCCAGATTTCCAACATTAACACTAATGCCAAAATGATGTAAGATTGTAACATGGGGAAAGTGTGTCATTTCACAAGGCAGGACATTAGCATTAGTAAACCTGAAGAATAGGTCTATTAATGCTTCAGGAACATAAAAACTTATGCAACTATTTCCATTTTCTCTATTGACTGCTGCTACAACAAAAGCTCCTCTGACCTGCAAGCGTTGCAGTGCTTATTTTGTAAGACAATAACACAGCAACACTAGATGGCAGTGTCGGAGGTTATTACAATGTTAATTCTAAGACCTGTTACAAGGGACTTAACTTATTATTAATCTCTTAAACTGCCATTGACTGTAGTCTTTTTCTCCAAAGTTATATGAAGTGTGTTTAACTTTATTTCATCTGTGTTATTTTTTTATGTTTACAATGACCATAGTGTTATTAAAGGAAACCTCACAGAGTTATACAAGATAGTAAGTTATACAGAAAAGATAAATTGGAGCATGACTTCAAATTAGAATATGACATTTAAATGAGGGGCATAGGCTCAAGCTAGTGAAAGGCAACTATAAGACTGATGTGAGAAAGTTCTTCATGCAAAGAGTGAGCAAAATGTGAAATGTATTTCTGGATAGGGTAGAACTCGGGAATCAATCGGATATTATGAGGGGGAACGGTAGGTTCT
The DNA here is from genome assembly GCA_030390025.1 of Squalus acanthias. Taxonomy (NCBI): domain Eukaryota; kingdom Metazoa; phylum Chordata; class Chondrichthyes; order Squaliformes; family Squalidae; genus Squalus; species Squalus acanthias. The sequence continues at coordinate 83,674,237 of CM059428.1, read as the reverse complement.
TACTGATGAGATAGGTAGGCCATATGTCCTCCCTGAATCATATCTATCTTTTTATCTTGTGAGACAACAGTAAAACATGTTGGTACTAATTCCAACACATACTTACTTTTGAAGATGTCCAGGTAGTTAGTTATTTTCTCTGATAATTGATCGTTATTACAGGGCTCCTTGGTAGAGACTAAAAAAGTATGCCTCACAATTAGTCTGAAAACAGTCTGCCATCAATGATATATGGAAAGGACATGCTCTGCGTTTAGTCATCAGAATATGTCTGCTCCACTGATTTATTGAGTAAATGTTCTCTGGAGGAAACTTTTAAAGTGTAATTACTTCTAAAACAAAGTTTTATTTAAAAAATCAATTTCGGACATGCCTGGGAGAAAATAGCAATACAAAATAGATTTAATGAAGATAAAAACATTGCAAAAAAAATTATAAAGATGAAAGGGGTAATTTTACAACATTGCCCTGCTGGTGCAGAGCTTCATCTACCAGGAGTGCGTATTGAGAATTTGGGGGCGAAGTTCAGTTCAGTAGATTATCATCTATTACCAAATTTGCAAAATTTATCCAACATAAAAAAGTGGTGCTGCTGCTCTGCAATCATAGCGCTAAAATATTTTTCAAAGATGCATGATAGTAGATCACCCATGGCATTATTCACAGATATTTTCTTTAAAAATTGAGTTCATGAAAGACTGAAGATTTTGGCTGCGATTTTATCGGCACTGAGAGGGCGGGTTTGGAGGCGGGTCAAGGGTTAAAATCGTTTTGATTGACGGCGGGTTGCACAGGGCTGCACTGCGCCGCAGGAGATACCCCCAACACAGGGTTTACAGGCCGAGGAAGAGCTTCCTCAACATGACTGAGCAGCAGTGCCAAAGGAGGCTGAGACTTTCGCAAGAGGTAGTCGCTGACATCTGCGCAATGCTGCACCAACACCTGGAGCCCAGAGGAGCGGGTGAACACCCTTTACCAGTGGCTGTCAAAGTCACCACCGCCCTCAATTTTTTTGCTTCAGGGTCCTTCCAGGGCTCATCAGCAGACATCAGCGGCATCTCCCAGTCGGCCGCACACACTTGCATCACGCAGGTTACCGATGCCCTTTTTGCAAAGGCACAAAATTACACCCACTTCTCCACGGATCAAGCAAGTGTAACCGCACGTGCGGTTGGCTTTGCAAAGATGGCAGGCTTGCCAAGGGTGCAGGAAGTCGTAGACTGCACACATGTGACCATTAGGGCACCCCATCACAACCCAGCTGTATTTGTCAACTGCAAGGGCTTCCACTCCCTTAACGTCCAGCTGGTGTGTAACCACAGGAAGGACATTATGCATGTTTGCGCAAAGTACCCTGGCAGTTGCCATGACTCCTTCATCCTGCGGCAGTCTACTATGCCTCCACTCTTCAATCCGTCAACCCAACTTTCCGGATGGCTACTTGGAGACAAGGGCTATCCCCTGAAGACGTGGCTAACGACGCCGTTGAGGAGGCCATCAAACGAAGCAGAGGAGCGCTACAATGTCAGCCACATTTCCACCAGAGCCATCATCGAGCAAACCATCGGCTTGCTCAAAATGCGATTCAGATGCCGTGACAGATCAGGTGGAGCCCTACAGTACTCACCAGCCAGGGTCTCCAGAATCATCGTGGTCTGCTGTGCACTGCACAACATCGCACAACATCGTGGCTTCCAGTTGCCTGAGGAACAAGTGGCTCAGCGCACAGCCTCCTCAGATGAGAAGGAGGAGGAAGACCTTGCGGAGGCGGATGTGCTAGCTCCAGAAGCACGCGAGCACATTGCTGCCTGTGATGCAAGGGATGCACTAATCTTTGCCAGATTCGTTTAGGTAGACGAATCAAACACATGTGGCTGGCACCTTCTTATCACACCGTACACAATGTACAAGAACCTGTGGGTTCCTATCACTCTCACCACCATCATTACAAATGCAAGTCGCCCTGAGCCCTCAATGTGCAACTTCCATTTCCCAGAACACATAGGCCAGACCTTCAACTGTTTCCCATCATTTTTGTTTAATACATACACAAAAGGATGATAATGCCAAATATTAAACAGAACAAAAGACAACAGAACAGAACACCCAAGTGACTACCCCTGTGACTAATTGCCTTGTGTGTTTTATGGAATTGATTATCAGGATCTGATTGGTTCATAGTGTCATGTGATTGGTATGGACCAATCAGCAACATTTTTCGCCCTACAATCACATGTCTCATTGAGGAAAAGATTCTTCTGCACCATTTGTAGCAAAATTGTAATTTATAAAGAACTGTACATAACGCACAAAGGAAATTTTGGCCCTACATTCCTACAAGCACAAAACTAGTAACAGTATACATGATTTTGTTACAATCTGATGTGGAAAATTAATTGCTCTGCAGCCTTCATTATACTTTTTGCGCTGTTGTGACAATTATGATAACTATTATAAATCAATGCTTTCTGTTTCTTTCTGTTTGAAGGTGCTACATCACCCTCACACAGTCTCTTCACTTAACCATGAGCGGAGCACCTGCAGGTCCTGCTGGGACAGGCAAAACAGAGACCACTAAAGATCTTGGGCGTGCCCTAGGTGTGATGGTGTATGTCTTCAACTGTTCTGAGCAAATGGATTATAAGGTATGTTTGCTAGTGACTGTTATGGTGCTTCTACCTCATATTTATAAAATAGAATATATGAATACTATTTTTGCATTGTACAGTCCATAGGGAACATCTACAAAGGTTTGGCACAAACTGGTGCCTGGGGCTGCTTCGATGAGTTTAATCGGATCTCCATTGAAGTTCTGTCAGTTGTAGCAGTGCAGGTCAAAACAATACAAGATGCCATTAAAAACAAGAAAAAGAGGTGAGTGTAAAAGAATAAATGAATAGTATCATCATCATCATTTATTAATTTGTACCAATTTAGACAGTTTAATGTATCATACTTATTGTTTGCAGATTTGTCTTTCTTGGGGAAGAGATTTCTCTAAAACCTGCTATTGGAATATTTATAACCATGAATCCGGGTTATGCTGGTCGAACAGAGTTGCCAGAAAATCTTAAAGCACTTTTCAGGTGAGTGAAGTTAGCTCTTTTGAGTACTGCTGGTATAATGAATTGCCTGCTGACTACAGATATGAATTCTGAGTGCTGTAACAAGATTACTGAGATTTCATTTGGAAGCATAGTGAGAACTACTGTGCTATGGCTATCCTCAAGGAACCCACCCAATAATTTTACTGTCTGTAACATTTATTAAAGAAAAATACTATCTTTTGATAGAAATACTGGCCACCAAAACACTAAATGCAGCATACGCTTCTCCACTGGACTAGTGATCTAGTGACTAGTGGATCGCGAGTGAAGCTCGGGGCCAGGGATCGCGAGAATATCAGTGCTAATTTCATCCTGTGAGAGACAACATCATCCATGTCCGAGGTCGGGACCCAGGAGCGAGGACGAGCCCAGCAGCGAGGTCAAGGCCCAGGAGTGGCGCAGCGTGGACCAGCAGCGGGGTCGGGGCCCAGGGACGGTGCGGCACGGGCCAACAGCGAGGTCGGGAGGACCACAATGCATCCTACGAAACCCAGGCAGAGAGGACCTGCGGGAAGGAGGGAGGAGGACAGTAGCAGTATGTTTGTGTGTGTGTACTAGGCCGATGTAGCAGAGCCTGGTCTCCAATCATCTTGGATCCCCTTGCCATTGGAGCAAGACCTTGCTCTTTCAAGCCCGTGTGGTAGCTGGTGTGCAACGACCACCCCACGTTAAAAGAATTCACGCACAGGCATCTTCCACCCTTTAAAATGAAGTTCGGGACCTGGAACGTCAGGACCCTCATGGACAACCCCAACACCGACAGACTGGAACGCCGTACTGCTATCGTTGCCCGGGAGCTCAGACGTTTCGACATTGACATCGTCGCCCTAAGTGAGACCGGGCGGGCAGGGGAAGGCCAGCTCAAGGAGCAAGGCGGTGGTTACACCTTCTTCTGGAAATGATGCGGAGATGCCGGTGTTGGACTGGGGTGGACAAAAGTGAGAAGTCGCACAACACCAGGTTATAGTCCAACAGATTTATTTGAAATCACAAGCTTTCGGAGCGCTGCTCCTTCGTCAGCTTCACCTGATGAAGGAGCAGCGCTCTGAAAGCTTGTGATTTCAAATAAATCTGTTGGACTATAACCTGGTGTTGTACGACTTCTCACTTTTCTTCTGCAAAGGCAAACTTGAACAAGAATGCCACCTCCATGGGGTTGGCTTCGCCATTAAAAATGAACTAGTTGAACGTCTCAGAGACTCCCCTTGTGGAATAAACAAACGCCTCATGACTCTTTGGCTCACCCTAGCCCGGAACCAGTGCGCTACGGTCATCAGTGCGTATGCCCCGACACTGGAAGCCACAGACGAGACCAAAGAGGAATTCTACTCCAGCCTCGAACAATCCCTGTCCCGAGTCCCAACGGGCAGCAAGCTGATCCTCCTTGGCGACTTCAACGCCAGAGTTGGAAAGGACACAGACCTCTGGGGAGGTGTGATCGGCAGAGAGGGGGTAGGGAAAGCCAACTCCAATGGTACCCTCATCCTGACGAAATGCTTAGAACATGGCCTTGTCATAACCAACACCTTGTTCCGTCAGAGAGACAAGTACAAGGCTTCATGGCAACACCCTCGCTCCAAGCACTGCCATCTGCTGGACTATGTCATCGTCCGAGCGAGGGACCGCAAGGACGTCCGCATCACCCGCGCCATGACAGGAGCTGACGACTGCTGGACAGACCACCGCCTAATCCGCTCTGTCATCTCCATCAACATAGCCCCAAAACAGCGGCGGCAACGGAAAAAATGCCGCAGGAAAATCAACGCTGGAGCACTCAAAGACCCCGCGAAGAAAGCCCTATTCAGCCTGCGCCTCACAAGCAACCTGACGACTCCCAGTGATGCAGAGACACTGAGTGTCCACAGCGCTTGGTCTGCACTCAAGGCCTCCATAATCAGCACCTGTGAAGAGACGCTCGGTCACTCAACCAGGAAACACCAAGACTGGTTCGACGAGAACGACCAGGAGATCCAGGAGCTAATAAGCCGCAAGCGCAAGGCATTCCTGATCTGGAGACAGCAACACAACTCGAAGGCTGAGGTCCAACAAAAAACTCGCGACCTAAAGAACAGATGGTGGGTGGAGAAAGCGCAGGAGATCCAGCAGCTAGCTGACAACCACGACCTGCGTGGATTCTTTAGCGCAGTCAAGACCATTTACGGCCCAAGCACCCAAGGTCCTATTCCGCTGCGGGCCAAGAACGGAGAGGTACTCTTCAAGGACAGAGAGACAGTCAGTGCCCGCTGGAAGGAGCACTTCGAAGATCTCCTTAACCGAGACTCTGTCTTCGACGCGAGTGCCCTCAACTCCATCCCGCAGCATGCTACCCGCCACCATCTCAGCATAACCCCAGCCCGGCATGAGGTTGAAAAGGCCATCCGACAACTGAAAAACAACAAGGCCTCAGGAGCAGATGGAATCCCTGCCGAGGCACTAAAGCATGGCGGAGAAGCACTACTGGCGCGAATTCATGAACTCATTTCTCTTATCTGGAAGGAGGAGAGCATGCCAGGGGATCTCAGAGACGCCGTAATTGTGACCATCTTCAAGAAAGGTGACAAGTCCGATTGCGGTAATTACAGAGGAGTTTCCCTGCTGTCTGCCACAGGGAAAGTCATTGCAAGAATCCTCCTCAATCGCCTTCTCCCAGTGGCCGAAGAGCTCCTCCCAGAGTCGCAATGCGGATTCCACCCACTAAGGGGCACAATGGCCATGATCTGCACCGCACGTCAATTACAAGAGAAATGCAGGGAACAGCACCAACCGCTGTACATGGCCTTAGAATCATAGAAAGTTACAGCAAGGAAGAAGGCCATTTCGGCCCATCGTGTCCGCGCCGACCAGCAAAGAGCTATCCAGCCTAATCCCACTTCCCAGCTCTTGGTCCATAGCCCTGCAGGTTTGAGCATCCCAAGTGCACATCCAAGTACTTTTTAAATGTGAGAAGTCGCACAACACCAGGTTATAGTCCAACAGATTTATTTAATTTTACAAGCTTTCGGAGCTGTCGCTCCTTCGTCAGGTAAGTTAGCAATGAGAGAATCTCCCAGAATTCACAATTTAAACCCAGACAAAATCTATTCACATTATTCGCTACAACAAAGAGCACAGCCAAGACAATGAGATGTGTCCCAATGTGAACCAATGAAATGTGGTTAGGGTTTCTGCCTCTACCACCCTTTCAGGCAGTGAGTTCCAGACCCCCACAACCCTCTGGGTGAAGAAATTTCCCCTCAAATCACCTCTAAACCTTCCCCCAATTACTTTAAATCTGTGCCCCCTGGTTTTTGACCCCTCTGCTAAGGTAAATAGGTCCTTTCTATCCACTTTATCTATACCCCTCATAATTCTATACACCTCAATAAGGTCTCCCCTCAGCCTCCTCTGTTCCAAGGAAACCAGACACAGCCTATCCAGTCTTTCCTCATAGCTAAGATTCTCTACTCCCGGCAACATCCTTGTAAATCTCCTCTGTACCCTCTCTAGTGCAATCACATCTTTCCTGTAATGTGGTGACCAGAACTGCACGCAGTACTCTAGCTGAGGCCTAACTAGTGTTTTATACAGTTGAAGCATAACCCCCCTGCTCTTGTATTCTATGCCACGGCTAATAAAGGCAAGCATTCCGTATGCCTTCTTAACCACCTTATCTACTTGGCCTGCTACCTTCAGGGATCTGTGGACATGCACTCCAAGGTCCCTTTGTTCCTCTACACTACTCAGTGTCCTACCATTTAATGTGTATTCCCTTTCCTTGTTAGCATTCCCCAAATGCATTACCTCACACTTCTCCGGATTGAATTCCATTTGCCACTGTTCTGCCCACCTGACCAATTTATTGATATCTTCCTGCAGTCTACAGCTTCCTTCTTCAGTATCAACCACACAGCCGATTTTAGTATCATCTGCAAACTTCTTAATCATGCCCCCTATATTCAAGTCAAGATCATTGATATATACCACAAAAAGCAAGGGACCTGGTACTGAGCCCTGCGGAACCCCACTGGAAACAGCCTTCCAGTCACAAAAACACCCATCAACCATTACCCTCTGCTTCCTGTCTCCGAGCCAGTTTGGAATCCAACTTGACACTTTGCCCTAGATCCCATGGGCTTTTAACTTCGTGACCAGTCTGCCATGTGGAACCTTATCAAAAGCCTTGCTAAAGTCCATATACACTACATCAAACGCACTACCCTCATCTACCCTCCTTGTTACCTCCTCAAAAAATTCAATCAAGTTTGTCAGACACGACCTTCCCTTAACAAATCCGTGCTGACTCTCCTTAATTAATCCGTGTCTTTCTAAATGAAGATTTATTCTGTCCTTCAGAATTCTTTCCAATAATTTTCCCACCACCGAGGTTAGGCTGACTGGCCTGTAATTACTTGGTCTATCCTTTTCTCCCTTTTTAAACAAGGGTACCACATTAGCAGTCCTCCAGCCCTCCGGCACCACACCTGAAGCCAGAGAGGATTGAAAAATGATGGTCAGGGCCTCTGCTATTTCCGCTTTTGCTTCGCTTAACAGCCTGGGATACATTTCATCCGGGCCTGGGGATTTATCCACTTTTAAATCTGCTAAACCCCTTAATACTTCCTCTCTCACTATGTTTATTTCATATAATATTTCACACTCCTCCCCCCGATAGCATTGTCTGCTTCGCCCCTCACCTTTGTGAAAACAGACGCAAAGTATTCATTAAGAACCCTACCGATGTCTCCCGTCTCCACACACAGATTACCCTCATGATCTCTAACAGGCCCTACCCTTTCTTTCGTTATCCTCTTACTCTTAATATATTTATAAAACATCTTTGGGTTTTCCTTGATTTTACTTGCCAAGAATTTTTCATGCTCTCTCTTTGCTTTCCTAATATCATTTTTAATTGCACTTTCTGTACTCCTCGAACGATTCTGGAGTATTTAGCCCTCGGTATCTGTCATACGCCTCCCTTTTTTTCTTTATCCTACCCTGCATATCTCTAGACATCCAGGGGGCTCGAGATTTGTTAGTCCCACCTTTTTTCTTTAAGGGCACATGTTTGGTCTGAACCCTCCGGACCTCGTCCTTGAATGCCTCCCACTGCTCTGACTCTGATTTACCTTCAAGTAGCTGTTTCCAGTCCACTATGGCTAAATCCCCTCTGAGCTTAGTAAAATTTGCTTTTCCCCAATTTAGAATTTTTATTCCTGGTCTATCCTTGTCCTTTTCCATAACTACCTTAAATCCAACAGAATTATGGTCACTTGCACCAAAATGCTCCCCCACTGATACGCCTTCTACCTGCCCAGCTTCATTCCCTAAAACTAAGTCCAGAACCGCCACCTCCCTTGTTGGGCTTGCTACATACTGGCTAAAAAAGTTCTCCTGGGTGCATTTTAGGAATTCCGCACCTTCTATACCCTTCACACTAATTTTATCCCAGTTAATGTTGGGGTAGTTGAAATCCCCTACTATTACTGCCCTATAGTTTTTGCACTTCTTTGATCTCACATAGGCCTTCGACACTGTCAACCGTGAGGGATTATGGAGTGTCCTCCTCAAATTTGGCTGCCCTCAAAAGTTTGTTACCATCCTCCGCCAGCTTCACGATGACATGCAAGCCGTGATCCTGACCAACGGTTCCACCACAGACCCAATTCATGTATGGACCGGGGTCAAACAAGGCTGTGTCATCGCACCAACGCTCTTCTCGATCTTCCTTGCTGCAATGCTCCATCTCACCCTCAGTAAGCTCCCCGCTGGAGTGGAGCTAATTTACAGAACAAACGGGAAACTGTTCAAACTCCGTCGCCTCCAGTCCAGATCCAAGGTCGTCCCATCCTCTGTCATCGAATTACAATATGCAGACGACGCTTGCGTCTGCGCTCACTCGGAGGTCGAACTCCAAACCATCTTCAACACCTTCACTGAAGCGTACAAGAGCATGGGCCTTACACTACACATCTGTAAGACAAAGGTCCTCTACCAACCTGCCCCCGCCACACAGTACTGCCCCCCGATTATCAAAATCCACGACAAGGCCTTGGACAACGTGGACCACTTTCCATACCTCGGGAGCCTACTGTCAACAAGGGCAGACGTCGATGACGAAGTCCAACACCGCCTACAGTGTGCCAGTGCAGCCTTCGGTCGCCTAAGGAAGAGAGTGTTTGAAGACCAGGACCCCAAACCCAGCACAAAGCTCATGGTCTACAGAGCAGCAGTGATACCTGCCCAGCTGTATGCCTCAGCGACATGAACTATGTACAGCAGGCACCTCAAAGCACTGGAGAGGTACCACCAACACTGCCTCCGCAAGATCCTGCAATTCCATTGGCAGGATAGGCGCACCAACGTCAGTGTGCTCGCTCAGACCAACATCCCCAGCATCGAAGCTTTGACCACGCTCGATCAGCTCCGATGGACGGGTCATAGAAACATAGAAACATAGAATCTAGGAGCAGGAGTAGGCCATTCGGCCCGTCGAGCCTGCACCACCATTCAATACGATCATGGCTGATCATTCAAATCCAGTACCCTGTCCCTGCTTTAATCCCCACAGTACACATTTCCCAACCGACCCCCCGTAACCCCACGTATTTAATTCCCCTAACATATCCCATCCTATCCCCATAACCCCACATATTTAATCCCCCCCTAACACTAAGGGTCAATTTATCATAGCCAAATCAACCTAACCCGCACATTTTTGGACAGTGGGAGGAAACCGGAGCACCCGGAGGAAACCCACGCAGACACGGGGAGAATGTGCCCGATACGAGACTCCCAAAACAAGCGCTCTACTCGGAGCTTCGACACGGCAAGAGAGCCCCAGGTGGGCAGAGGAAAAACTTCAAGGACACCCTCAAAGCCTCCTTGAAAAAGTGCAACATCCCCACCGACACCTGGGAATCCCTGGCCCAAGACCGCACGAAGTGGAGAAGAAGCATCCGGGAAGGCGCCAAACACCTCAAGTCTCTTCGCCGGGAGCAAGCAGAAGCCAAGCGCAAGGAGCGCACGTCAACCCAAGCACCCCACCCACCCGCCCCTTCAACCACTGTCTGCCCCACCTCTGACAGAGACTGTAGGTCCCACATTGGACTCATCAGTCACCCGAGAACTCATTTTTAATGTGGAAGCAAGTCATCCTCGGTTCCGAGGGACTGCCTAAGAAGAAGAAATGCAGCATACTAAAAAAAATAAACTTTTCAATAATAGTTACGTTAACAAAAACAAATATAATCTTTGTGTCTAAATACAATTTGATTTTAATTGTAAGCATGCACTTTTGAAAGTCTTTTTGACTTTGAGCGATAGTGTAAAAAGGGCAATATTGGATCAGCCGCTCGTTATACATCTCTCCCAATTTTAATTTCAATGGGACAGATGTATAACAGCCAGCTGATTCGATATCGCCCGTTTTACACTGTCGCTCAAAGTCTAAATTACCCACATTGAGTGTTGTTTTATGTGACTATAAATGGCACACCTTTCTAGTACACTAACGTTACTTAAAATTATATGTTGAGTATAATTGGGTGATGCAGTGGGTTAGTCACTGGCCTTTCACCTCTCGGATTGGTGGGAGGAACGTCTTCTCTGTATTCTAACTGTGAGGGTCTCACTTGAAATGAATTTGGGCAGTCTAGAGGGTAACACTTGCCCATTTCTCACCTGAGAAACAGATGGCCAGTGTTGAAAATCTGGGGTGGCACATTGGCTGCCCCTTAGACGCCCAAGGAATCCTAATTCAATTTTCAGTGCGGCCTCTAACTGGACGAAGGCTGTTTAAATATGTAAATTGGGATCCTACAGAATTGTAGGACTGTGATTGCAATTTTGAAGTGCAAATTGGGCAAACAGCCGAACTAGCAGTCCTTAAAGGGACTGCTGGAGGCTGCTCAAAAAACGGCCCGAAGAAATTTTATTTTTGTGGGGCCAGAGTCCTTTTTTTTTATTCGTATATGGGATTTGGGCATCGCTGGCAAGGCCAGCATTTATTGCCCATCCCTAATTGCCCTTGAGAAGGTGATGGAGCGCCGCCTTCTTGAACCGCTGCAGTCCGTGTGGTGAAGGTACTCTCACAGTGCTGTTAGGGAGGGAGATCCAGGATTTTGACACAGCAATGATGAAGGATCGGCGATATATTTCTAAGTCAGGATGGCGTGTGACTTGGAGGAGAACTTGGAGGTGGTGGTGTTCCCATGCAGCTGCTGCCCTTGTCCTTCTAGGTGGAAGAGGTCGCGGGTTTGGGAGGTGCTGCCGAAGAAGCCTTGGCGAGTTACTGCAGTGCATTTTGTAGATGGTACATATTACAGCCACGGTACGCCATGGTGGAGGGAGTGAATGTTTAAGGTGGTGGATGGGGTGCCAATCAAGCGGGCTGCTTTGTCCTGGATGGTGTCGAGCTTCTTGAGTGTTGTTGGAGCTGCACTCATCCAGGCAAGTGGAGAGTATTCCATCACACTCCTTACTTGTGCTTTGTAGATGGTGGAAAGGCTTTGGGGAGTCAGGAGGTGAGACACTCGTCGCAGAATACCCAGCCTCTGACCTGCCTTTGTTGCCACAGTATGTATGTGGCTGGTCCAGTTAAGTTTCTGGTCAATGGTGACCCCCAGGATGTTGATGGTGGGGGACTCGGCGATGGTAATGCCGTTGAATGTCAAGGGGAGGTGGTTAGACTCTCGTTTGTTGGAGATAGTCATTGCTTGGCACTTCTGTGGATCGAATGTTACCTACCACTTAGCAGCCTAAGCCTGAACGTCATCCAGGTCTTTTTGCATGCGGGCATGGACTGCTTCATTATCTGAGGAGTTGTGAATGGCACTGAACACTGTGCAGTCATCAGCGAACATCCCCATTTCTGACCTTATGTTGGAGGGAAGGTCATTGATGAAGCAGCCGAAGATGGTTGGACCAGACACTGCCCTGAGGAACTCCTGCAGCGATGTCCTGGGGCTGTGATGATTGACCTTCATCCACACCAACCATCTTCCTTTGCGCTAGGTATGACTCCAGCCAGTGGAGCATTTTCCCCCCCGATTCCAATTGACTTCAGTTTTACTAGGACTCCTTGATGCCACACTCGGTCAAATGCTGCCTTGATGTCAAGGGCAGTCACTCTCACCTCACCTCTGGAATTCAGCTCCTTTGTCCATGTTTGGACCAAGGCGGTAATGAGGTCGGGAGCCGAGTGGTCTTGGCGGAACCCAAACTGGGCATCAGTGAGCAGGTTATTGGTGAGTAAGTGCCGTTTGATAGCCCTGTCGATGACACCTTCCATCACTTTGCTGATGATTGAAAGTAGACTGATGGGGCGGTAATTGGCCGGGTTGGATTTGTCCTGCTTTTTGTGGACAGGACATACCTGGGCAGGTTTCCACATTGTCGGATAGATGCCAGTGTTGTAACTGTACTGGAACAGCTTGGCTAGAGGCGCGGCTAGTTCTGGAGCACAAGTCTTCAGCACAATAGCCGGGATGTTGTCGGGGCCCATAGCCGTTGCTGTATCCAGTGTACTCAGCTGTTTCTTGATATCACATGGAGTGAATCGAATTGGCTGAAGACTGGCTTCTGCGATGGTGGGGACCTCAGGAGTAGGCCGATATGGATCACCCACTCGGCACTTCTGGCTGAAGATGGTTGCAAATGCTTCAGCCTTATCTTTTCCACTCACGTGCTCGGCTCCAACATCATTGAGGATGGGGATATTCATGGAGCCTCCTCCTCCCGTTAGTTGTTTAATGGTCCACCACCATTCACAACTGGATGTCGCAGGACTGCAGAGCTTTGATCTGATCTGTTGATTGTGGGATCGCTTAGCCCTGTCTATAGCATACTGCTTCCGCTTTTTAGCATGCATGTAGTCCTGTGTTGCAGCTTCCCCATGTTGGCACCTCATTTTTAGGTATGCCTGGTGCTGCTCCTGGCATGCTCTTCTACACTCCTTATTGAACCAGGGTTGGTCCCCTGGCTTGGTGGTAATGGTAGAGTGATATGCCGGGCCATGAGGTTACAGATTGTGGTGGAATACAATTCTGCTGCTGCTGATGGACCACAGCGCCTCATGGATGCCCAGTTTTGAGCTGCTAGATCTGTTCTGAATCTATCCCATTTAGCACGGTGGTAGTGCCACACAACACGATGGAGGGTTTCCTTAGTGTGAAGACGGGACTTTGTCTCCACAGTGACAGTGCGGTGGTCACTGCTACCAATACTGTCATAGACAGATGCATCTGCGACAGGTAGATTGGTGAGGACGAGGTCAAGTAGGTTTTTCCCTCGCCACCTGTCGCAGGCCCAGACTGACAGTTATGTCCTTCAGGACTCAACCAGCTCGGTCAGTAGTGGTGCTACCGAGCCACTCTTGGTGATGGACATTGAAGTCCCCCAACCAGAGTACATTTTGTGCCCTTGCTACTCTCAGTGCTTCTTCCAAGTGGTGTTCAACATGGAGGAGTACTGAGTCATCAGCTGAGGGAGGGCGGTAGGTGGTAATCAGCAGGAGGTTTCCTTGCCAAGCGAAGAGGGGGCATGAAAAAACACTGGCGGGCAAAATAAAGGAAAATCCCAAGGTGTTTTATAAGTATATTAAGGGCAAGAGGATAACCAGGGAAAGAGTAGGGCCCATTAGGGACCAATGTGGCAATCTGTGTGTCGAGCCAGAAGATGTGGGTGAGGTTTTAAAGAAATATTTTGTATCTGTGTTCACTATGGAGAAGGACGATGTAGGCATAGAAATCAGGCAGGGGGATTGTGATATACTTGAACAAATTAGTATTGAGAGGGAAGAGGTACTAGTGGTTTTAGTGGGCTTAAAAGTGGATAAATCCCCAAGCCCAGACAAGATGTATCCCAGGCTGCTGTGTGAGGCAAGGGAGGAGATTGCAGGGGCTCTGACACAAATTTTCAGAACCTCTCTGGCCACAGGGGAGGTGCCAGAGGACTGGAGGACAGCTAATGTAGTACCATTATTCAAGAAGGGTAGTAGGGATAAACCAGGGAATTACAGGCCAGTGAGCTTAACATCAGTGGTAGGGAAATTATTGGAAAAAATTTCTGAGGGACAGAATTAGTCTCCACTTGGAGAGGCAAGGATTAATCAAGGATAGTCAGCATGGCTTTGTCAGGGGGAGATCATGTCTAACCAATTTGATTGAATTTTTCGAGGGGGTGACTAGGTGTGTGGATGAGGGTAGTGCAGTTGATGTAGTCTACATGGACTTCAGTAAGGCTTTTGACAAAGTCCCGCATGGGAGACTGGTCAAGAAGGTAAGAGCCCATGGGATCCAGGGCAATTTAGCACATTGGATCCAAAATTGGCTCAGTGGCAGGAGGCAGAGGGTGATGGTCGAAGGTTGTTTTTGTGACTGGAAGCCTGTGTCCAGTGGTGTACCGCAGGGATCGGTGCTGGGTCCTTTGCTGTTTGTAGTGTACGTTAATGATTTAGATATGAATGTAGGAGGTATGATCAGTAAGTTCGCAGATGACATGAAAATTGGTGGAGTGGTAAATAGCGAGGAGGGAGGCCTCAGGCTACAGGACAATATAGATGGGTTAGATGGGCAGAACAGTGGCAAATGGAATTTAACCCTGAAAAGTGTGAGGTGATGCATTTTGGGAGGACTAACAAGGCAAGGGAATACACAATGAATGGTAGGACCCTAGGAAGGACAGAGGATCAGAGGGACCTTGGTGTGCATGTACATAGATCCCTGAAGGCAGCAGGACAGGTAGATAAGGTGGTTAAGAAGGCATATGGGATACTTGCCTTCATTATCCGAGGCATAGAATATAAGAGCAGGGAGGATATGATGGAGCTGTACAAAATGCTAGTTAGGCCATAGCTGGAATACTGTGTGCAGTTCTGGTCGCCACACTATAGGAAGGATGTGATTGCATTGGAGAGGGTGCAGAGGAGATTCACCAGGATGTTACCTGGGCTGGAGCGCTTCAGCTATGAAGAGAGACTGGACAGGCTGGGGTTGTTTTCCTTAGAGCAGAGAAGGCTGAGGGGAGACCTGATTGAGGTGTACAAAAATATGAGGGGCATAGATAGGGTAGATAGAAAGGAACTTTTCCCCTTAGTAGAGGGGTCAATAACCAGGGGGCATAGTTTCAAGATAAGGGGCAGGAGGTTTAGAGGGGATTTGAGGAGAAACTTTTTCACCCAGAGGGTGGTTGGAATCTGGAACTCACTGCCTGAAAGGGTGGTAGAGGCAGGAACCCTCACAACATTCAAGAAGTATTTAGATGAGCACTTGAGACGCCATAGCATACAAGGCTACGGACCAAGTTCTGGAAAATGGGATTAGAATAGACAGGGCTTGATGGCCGGCGCGGACACGATGGGCCGAAGGGCCTCTTTCTGTGCTGCATAACTCTATGACTCTATGACTCCCATTCCATCTGCCTAATCTTAGCCTTTCAGCATATCTTTCCATTCCCTTTTCTATCATGTACTTGTCTAGTTTCCTTCTGAAAGCATCTAAGCTATTTGCCTCAACCACTTCCAATGGTAATGAGTTCAACATTCTAACTAATCTCTGAGTAAAGAAGTTTCTCCTTATTTCCCTGTTGGATTTATTAGTAACTATCTTGTATTTATGGCCCCTAGTTTTGGATTTTCCCACAAGTGGAAACATTCTCTCCACATCTACTCTGTCCAATCCACTCATAATTTTAAAGACCTCTATTAGGTCACCTCTAAGTCTTCTCTTTTGTAAAGAAAAAAGCCCCAAGCTGTTCAATCTTTCCCGACAGCTGTAATCTGTCAGTTCTGGTACCATCCTTATAAAAAAAATGCACTTTCTCCAGTGCTTCTGTGTCCTTTTTATAGTAAGTACAACAAATCCATTAATTAATAATATTTAGAATACTATGTATATCTAACAATAGTGTGGAGTTGATTCTGCATTGAAATACAGTGCATAACATAGAATATGGATTCAGCAGCTGTGTAAATGACTCTTCTATAAATGGCTTACTGAGATAGTGTGTGATATGTGTGCAATATATATTCAAATTCCATAGCTACAGTTGTGTTCATGTGTATACAGTGGAGATACAGTAAAATTTGTCTAATGTATTTTGCTTGTTTGTTTAGGCCTTGCGCTATGGTGGTCCCTGATATCGAGCTGATCTGTGAGATTATGCTGGTTGCTGAAGGGTTTTTAGATGCCAAATTGCTGGCCAGGAAATTCATCACTTTGTATACTCTTTGTAAGGAGCTGCTTTCAAAACAGGTGGTTTTTCTTTACTTTCTTTGGCTAATCTGCTGATGATCATTATTTGCTTACAGAAACATTTGAAATTAATTATTTTAAGTGTGAATTTTACTTTAAAGGGGTCATTTTTCCGATTTCGAGCTGCCATAAATGTCAGAAAATCATGTGCAATGTACACCAGAATTTCTGTCATACGTTCCAGTGAACAAGGCTTCCTGCCGCAGTGCAAAGTCAGAAAATTACTCCTTAAATGTTTGCATTTGTCATACTGCATTTTAATGTTAAACCAAACAGTTTTGATGCTAACTTTAGACCAGGAATTTTCTTAGAGTTTCTCCTGCTTCGCTGCCAGAAGTATGGCAGAAATCGCATTTATGCGCCTAAAAGCGGTTTCCACGCACTTGCGGCGAAGTTACCACGGCGGAGTGGGAGCAGTTCTGAGGAAATTCCTGGCCTAAGTCTGTATGTATTAATAGTGGAATACCCTGTCAACAGCTATTGAGAGTTAAATCAAGATATTTTAAAGGTCAACTGACACAGTGTCGTGTTTTGAAACAATTGATTTGTTTCAAACGAAACATTTCAAACTAGTGCATGACCAGAGGTCGTCACATGTTTGTTTTCTATATAACATCGCCCAGAGTAATGAAAGGTAGTGAGGAAATGTCATGGCAACTGCACGGTTTTGTTGCCCACAATGAAGCTGTCGGGTACTCATGATGTCATGTATTATAAACAGGAAATTAGATGAAGATTAAAAATTCCAAAAAGGGAAAAGATTTCCATTATTACTAACCACCCACCACACTGATAATTATATAGAACTAAAATGTCAGCCTTGTCAGCAAGCATTTAAGGCTAGAATTCAAACAATAAAAATGCCTCAGTCTACCAGTGTTATTTGCCATGTCCCATTTGGTATTTAAGGTATAAGCTGATCATCAGTAGAAAAAGACTGCATGAATTGTGGAACAAATTAAATAGCAATGGAGTGGAAAAACATAAAATAATCTAGTAAGACTACATTGTTGTTTTAACTTATAAAACAGTCGTGTCTCCCCTGAGAAATTCCTTTTGGCTGGTCATAAAGCAAGCTTTGCTACTTTTTAACTTAGTCATATAATTTTTTTTGCTACAGCACAGAAAATGTTGGAAATATACAGCAACTGTAAAGAGAAAAGACAATTTTTTGCTGTTTGTTGCTCACAAGACTCACTTTGTTTCTTGTTAAGGACCATTATGACTGGGGTCTTCGTGCAGTGAAATCTGTTTTAGTTGTTGCTGGTTCCCTAAAAAGAGGAGACAAGAATAGGCCAGAAGATCAGGTAATTCAACATTTATAAATCATGCAGTCTCCCTCAGAACTGGACTATTTTTAACCCTAAGACAGCCAAAGTTCAGAGAAATTGCTCTTTTTGGACTGACAGGTTTTATCAATTTATCGTTCATGTGCTGTGATTCTGAAACAAACATTTTTGTAGTAAAGCTATTCAAACATAAAGGATACATTTATTACTCTAATATTAACCCAAAACTGTTAAATATTTCATCTAAAACACAATCTTATACAAAAAAGTAAATACTTTACATATACTTGGCTCGTTGTCCCTTTCCCTCCTATTTTTCCACTATTCTCTCCGTGTCCTATTTTTATTTAGAATTTAATTGTATTCTTAATCTAACTAATATACTCTGTTCTACCTAATTTAATTCTTTTTGCTTATTTTTATTTTTAAACTTGAAATTTGTAGTTTACCTTTATTTCACTCCCACCTTGTTTCCACTGTTCAATTGACTGAAAGTTTTAAAAGTCATTTTCCTGGTTAATTGAAATCCAGGTTCCAAAGATAGATATGGTTGTCCCCAAAAGTAGGAAATGCTGCTGCCAAATCAACTTGCCATGTCCTGAAAATACCTGGCAAAGCAAACTCAATAAAGGTGCTCAAATCTATATGCAATAATTAAATACTTATTTTTTAGCTTAACATCCTGAAAGAAAATTGCTCCTATAGAACTTTGTATTTTATTTTTCAAACTAGCATGATTGTTTAAAAAAATGTACCCTAGATTGTCTGCTCAGTTGTTACGCCAGCAGAACTGCAGTGGGGCAGGACTAATGCCTGTTGTAAGGGTACGCCCCTGACCCTGGCCAATTCAGACTGTGGGTCACCTAAATAATTTTGGTGGGCGCCCTGGCCTCCAAAGGAGAGGTAACAGATATTGGCTTTGCGGCATAGAATGGCCATAACCTCCTGGGCTGGATAGAATTATTAAAAATGTTTTTTAAAGATATATATATATGTACATACACACTGCCATGGCTCATGCAATTGATCCCATTGGGATTTCCAGCCTTCTAATATGTAAATGCTGTCACTGCCACTCATAGCAATGTCAAGCATTGCGATGCCATAAATGACGGTGTGTGACTTCTTTCCATCATTTGCGTAGTATTTTAATAGACCCGCCTATATTTAGGTGCCAGATTCTATGTCCTCTCTCTTCTGGTCTCTTCCTGCAAGGACAAACACTGAACTGACGGAGTGGCTCGGGAAAAAATTTCCGCCACATTCAGTTGGAGTTAGCCCGGCTCGCCAGCATAACTCCAGCAGAAAATTTGGGTCTATATTTTTTTTCTTATATTACTACAAACTTGGGATGAAAATTATATAATTATTTTATAACAAGTTATTTCTTGTCCAAGGTGTTAATGCGTGCTTTAAGGGATTTCAATTTGCCAAAGATTGTGACAGATGATATTCCCATTTTTATGGGACTTATTGGTGATCTGTTTCCTGCCCTGGATGTTCCGAGAAAGCGAGAACAGGAATTTGAACAGATGGTTAGACAGTCCACTCTGGAACTCAGCCTACAGCATGAAGAAAGCTTTATCCTCAAGGTGTGAAGTCTTCCTCTTAATAAAAGCACCTTTTCTCTTGTCAGTAAAAGTAACATCTGATTTTTTTTCTTTGGTTGGACTGGGAAAGTCACACAAGTTGGCTATTGAATTGTGGCATGTTACACCTGTGTGCCTAGTCACAATTCTCCTGTTGTGCTTTCCCAGATTAGTATTTGAATACTAATGAATAGAAGCTGCATTTCTACCTAAAAATCAGGCATTGTTTTAACTGTAATACACGAGAAATGGCTGCAAAGAACAAGAACACAGTAAGTGGTTATTTGTTCCTGTGTTAACACTTTTGCAGAATGATACAAAAAGAAAGTATGGGTTTCCTCTTTTTTTCTATGCATTTCTGGGTAAATCTACATGCCCATGCTTCATAACTATGTCAGTGTTGAGAAAAGAAGCACTTTTTCCATTTCTAACACCCAGAATCAATATACTGCACCCAGAGCTCTCCCAGGCCAGATATAACATAGTTAGATGCAAAGTAAATGAGGGAGAAATTCAATTTCGGCAGGGGAGCAAAATAGGCGGTAGCAGATCGCACACCCATTATACACCAAAGGAATATCGAGCAGGGTGTATAACGGGCGGCCAAACTTTTACTGCTTATTTTGCGCCTCTGTCGAAGTTTAGTTTCTCCACCAACATGTTTTTTACTCTGCCCCAACAGTTGGCTTAAATCTAACCTAAGAGGCGCACTTCCTACTTTACAGTGTACATTTTTCCACTTCCTACAATTGCCAAGTTGTCTGTGTAGGATTGGCATTTTTTTGCAATTAGTTTTAGATTCTGGGCAGTTTTGTGCTGTTGGCCCTACATAGGAGGAACTGAGTCAGACTCCCAGAACTCATTCCACACCTGTCAAGACTGGGCAAAAATTCTGGGGTTGAGGATTGACCGTGAGGTGGAACAAAGAACTATCATTGCAGGTGAAAACGGGATAAAAGTTATGTGACAGCACAGACAGGCTCTCTAAAGTATTACAATATTACAGGCATACAAACACAAAACTTAATTATATAGCTATAACAACTATCTGGAATTTTTCAGAAATAAAAATACCAGTGTATTCTTCTAACCAGTTCTTCAGTTTAAATAATCATTGTTATCAATGTTGCCTTCATCCTAGGTGGTTCAGCTGGAGGAGTTGTTGGCTGTTCGTCATTCAGTCTTTGTAGTTGGAAATGCTGGGACAGGAAAGAGTCAGGTAGGCAAAGCACCACCTACTGAGCTGCAAGATTACTCAGAGGAAGTAACAATAGTTTGGCAACATTGATTTGTGTGCAAATACTGAATAGCAGATAGACTGGTGTTTTTCATAAAAAGAAAGAAAAATTTGCATTTATATAGCGCCTTTTTCATGACCTCAGGACGTCCCAAAGCGCTTTAACCCCAATTAAGTACTTTTGAAGTGTAGTTACTGTTGTAATGTAGGAAACGTGGCAAGCTCCCACAAACAGCAATGTGACAATGACCAGATAATCTGTTCATATAATATTGATTGATAAATATTGGCCAGGACACTGGGGATAACGCCCCTGCTCTTCTTCGAAATAGTGCCATGGGATCTTTTACGTCCACCTGAGAGGGCAGACGGGACCTGGGTTTAATGTCTCATTCAAAAGACGGCACCTCCGACAGTGCAGCACTCACTCAGTCACTCTCACCTCACCTCTGGAATTCAGCTCCTTTGTCCGTGCTTGGACCAAGGCTGTAATGAGGTCGGGAGCCGAGTGGTCTTGGTGGAACCCAAACTGGGCATCAGTGAGCAGGTTATTGGTGAGTAAGTGCCGCTTGATAGCACTGTCAATGACACCTTCCATCACTTTGCTGATGATTGAGAGTAGACTGATGGGGTGGTAATTGGCCGGGTTGGATTTGTCCTTTTTGTGGACAGGACATAACTGGGCAGTTTTCCACACTGTCGGATAGATGCCAGTGTTGTAACTGTACTGGAACAGCTTGGCTAGAGGTGCGGCTCGTTCTGGAGCACAAGTCTTCAGCACGATAGCCGGGATGTTGTCGGGGCCCAGAGCCTTTGCTGTATCCAGTGCGCTCAGCCGTTTCTTGATATCACGTGGAGTGAATTGAATTGGCTGAAGACTGGCTTCTTTGATGCTGGGGACCTCAGGAGGAGGCCGATATGGATCATCCATAGAAACATAGAAAAATAGGAGCAGGAGTAGGCCATTCGGCCCTTCGAGCCTGCTCCGCCATTCAATATGATCCTGGCTGATCCTCTATCTCAATACCATATTCCCGCTCTCTCCCCATACCCCTTGATGCCTTTTGTGTCTAGAAATCTATCTATCTCCTTCTTAAATATATTCAGTGACTTGACCTCCACAGCCTTCTGTGGTAGAGAATTCCACAAGTTCACCACCCTCTGAGTGAAGAAATTTCTCCTCATCTCAATCCTAAATATCTTACCCCGTATCCTGAGACTGTGACCCCTCATTCTAGACCCCCCAGCCAGGGGAAACATCCTCCCTGCATCCAGTCTGTCTAGCCCTGTCAGAATTTTATACGTTTCAATGAGATCCCCTCTCATTCTTCTAAACTCGAGTGAATACAGGCCTAGTCGACCCAATCTCTCCTCATATGACAGTCCTGCCATCTCAGGAATCAGTCTGGTGAACCTTTGTTGCACTCCCTCCATGGCGAGTATATCCCTTCTTAGGTAAGGAGACCAAAACTGCACACAGTACTCCAGGTGTGGTCTCACCAAGGCCCTGTATAACTGTAGTAAGACATCCTTGCTCCTGTACTCAAATCCTCTTGTAATGAAGACCAACATACCATTTGCCTTCCTAACTGCTTGCAGCACCTGCATGTTTGCTTTCAGTGACTGGTGTACAAGGACACCCAGGTCCCTTTGTACATCAACATTTCCCAGTCTATCACCATTTAAGTAATACTCTGCCTTTCTGTTTTTCCTACCAAAGTGGATAACTTCACATTTATCCACGTTATACTGCATCTGCCATGTATTTGCCCACTCACTCAACTTGTCTAAATCACCTTGAAACCTCTTTGCATCCTCCTCACAACTCACAATCCCACCTAGTTTCATGTCATCAGCAAACTTGGAAATATTACATTTGGTTCCCTCATCCAAATCATTGATATATATTGTGAATAGCTGGGGCCCAAGCACTGATCCCTGCGGTACCCCACTAGTCACCGCCTGCCACCCCGAAAAAGACCCATTTATTCCTACTCTCTGTTTCCTGTCTGTTAAGCAATTTTCAATCCATGCCAGTATATTACCCCCAATCTCATGTGCTTTAATTTTGCACACTAACCTCTTATGTGGGACTTTATCAAAGGCCTTCTGAAAATCCAAATACACCACATCCACTGGTTCTCCCTTATCTATTCTACCAGTTACATCCTCAAAAAACTCCAGTAGGTTTGTCAAACACGATTTCCCTTTCATAACTCCATGTTGACTTTGTCTAATCCCATTGATATTTTCTAAGTGTCCTGTTATCACATCCTTTATAATAGACTCTAGCATTTTCCCTACTACTGATGTTAGGCTAACTGGTCTGTAGTTCCCTGTTTTCTCTCCCTCCTTTTTTAAATAGTGGGGTTACATTTGCCACCCTCCAATTTGCAGGAACTGTTCTGTAATCTATAGAATTTTGGAAGATGGCAACCAATGCATCCATTATTTCCATGGCTACCTCTTTTAGTACTCTGGGATGCAGATTATTAGGCCCTGCGGATTTATCAGCTTTCAGTCCCATTAATTTCTCCAGCACTATTTTTTTACTAATACTAATTTCCTTTAATTCCTCCTTCTCACTAGACCCTTGGTTCCCTAGCATTTCTGGGAAGTTATTTGTGTCCTCTTCTGTAAAGACAGAACCAAAGTATTTGTTTAATTGCTCTGCCATTTCCTTGTTCCCCATTATAAATTCTCCCGTTCTCCACTCGGCACTCTGGCTGAAGATGGTTGCAGCCACAGTGTTGATATGACTAGTCCATTTCAGCATCTGGTCAGTGGTGACCCCAGGATATTGATGGTGGGGGACTTGGTGATAGTGATCTCATTAAAAGTCAGTGGGAGAATGAATGGGCTTTCACTTGTTCAAGGTGGTCATTACCTGGCACTTATGTGGCATGAATGTTATCTGCCATTTGTCAGCCCAAGGCAGGATTTTACCCAGATTTTCCTATATGTGAAAAATGTGCCAAACAACGATAACAACAACAGAAACTTGCATTTATATCGCGCCTTTAACGTAGCAACACGTCCCAAGGTGCTTCACAAGAGCGTTATTCATCAAAGTTTGATACCGAGCCACAGAAGGAGATATTAGGACAGATGATCAAAAGCTTGATCAAAGAGGTAAGTTTTAAGAAGTATCTGAAAGGAGGAGAGAGAGGTAGAGAGGCGGGGAGGTGTAGGGAGCATTGCAGAGCTTAGGGCCAAGGCAGCTGAAGGCACAGCCATCAATGATGGAGCAATTAAAATAGGGGATGCGCAAGATGCCAGAATTGGAGGAGCACAGAGATCGCGAAGGCTTGTAGGGCTGGAGGAGGTTACAGAGATAGGGAGGGGCGAGGCCACGAAGGGATTTGGAAACAAGGATGTAATATTTCACTGGTAGAAATTTGAGTATTTACTTTTAGAATTATCGCAAACAAATAGAAAATTAAGATCCTTGGCAGTTAGCCAAAACACAAGAATCTCTTCAAAAAGGCTTACTGATTTTCAAATGTATACCATGCAGTAGCATTTCCATAAAGCAAATAGACCAGGAAAGTGGTCAATTGACACACCAAGTTTAATTTTCTGTTAATGGTATTCATTGATTATATCAATCGAAGCAAAGACTTAATGGGTGAAAAATTGGGCTCAGCAGCTCCTGTTTTTTGGGCACTATGAATCTCTTAGGGTTAGAAAATGGTGTCTGCGGCATGCGCACACACTAATAAGCAGCAGGATGAACCCCCCCCCCCCACCAGCGCTATTTAAAGGGATCATCAGCTACTTACAAGTTAGTTGCTGGTTGATTTCTTCTGGCTGTTGCTACGATTCTACAAGTTTTTGGTGCTTTCTATAGTTGTTTCAAGTTTCAAAAGTCTGCAATGGCTATTAGCTCAAACCCATTTATCTCTAATATTTGTGCCACTAATTCGTCTATCTTGTTATGAATGCTTCCTGCATTCAGGTAAAGAGCCTTTAATGTTAACTTATTCTCTGCTTTCACCTTATTCGCTGATGCACTATTACTGTTAAACTCTCTGTCCCTTCCTGTCACACTCTGCTTATCTTCACCCAAATTGCTACACTGCTCCATTCCCTTGACTTTCTCTTCAGATTTCTAAATTTCCCCTCACCTGCTGCCCGTGCAAAAAAGATTTACAAGGATGATACCAGAACTATCAGAAAAGACTGAACAGGCTGGATCGCTTTTCTCTAGAAAAGAGAAGACTGAGAGGTGACATGACAGAAGTCTTTAAAATTATGAATGGGTTCGATAGAGTAGACATAGAGAAAATGTTTCTATGGGCTGGATTTTATCAATGGGGGCGCGTTGGAGGCGGGACTGCTGGTTGTCGGGTTTCAGTCCCACCTCCAACGACGTCCGGCCAACCCACGCTATTTTCCCTTGATTGACCTTGTTAAGCCCGCCCTGCTGGCTTAGCAGGTCAATTAAGGGAAAGCCGGTGACACAGGCCGTCAGCGTATGACGTTTCATCTGTCAAAAATTTTTTGACAGATGAATTGTCAGCGTTTGACAGCTTAGAGAAGCTGTCACACACTGACAATCTCTGTTCTATGGTGAACCCTTACTGAAGGCTCACCAAAACCTATTTCCTCCGCAGAAATCAGATGGCTGCTGCATCTGAGAATGCAGCAGCCATTCTGTCATCTCTGCCGTTGAGATGAGGCACCTCCAGATCCCCAAGGGTTGAAGCCTGCAGGAAGAAGCAAAGGTAAGTAAACTTTTTCTAACACTTTACACTCACCTCTCATACTTACCTCTCCACACTTGCACCCATCACTCACCGCCACAGCGGACTTTTCGATCCCTCTCACCCCCGCAGACCCACTGCTCGCCTCGCTGACCCTGGCGGGGTTTCCCAACATCGGGAAGCCCGCACTTGCAGGGGTAAAATGGAGATAAGCCTCAAAACTGCCTGTTAACTACCTGTTAACAGGCAGTTAATTGGCTCTAATCCCCTTCCCGCCTCAAGGAGACGGGTCCCTGCGCGAGTCAGGGACCCGCCTCCCGGGAAGATGGCACGGAGGCGGGTTGGGAGCGGGTTCGGTACCCGCTCCCAGTTTCTGCCATTTTCCCGGCAGTCCCGCCTCCATACCCGCCTCCCCAGGGCTGGCAAAATTCCCCCCAAAGTGTGGGAGAGTCCAAAACTGGGGGCCATAATTATATGATAGTCACTAATAAATCCAATAAAGAATTCAGGAGAATTTTACTCAGAGTGGTGAGAATGTGGACTTTCTACCACATGGAGTGATTGAGGCAAATAGCATAGATGCTTTTAAGGGGAAGGTAGATAAGTACAAGAGGGAGGAAGGATATGGTGATCGGGTGAGATGAAGTAAATAGAGCGGGAGGAGGCTCGTATGGAGCATAAACTCTGGCCCAGTGTGCAGCGCTGCTGAAGTCTCCGCCCCGCTCTCCGACGTTAGCGCCCTAAGAAGGAAGTGGAGCACTTGATTTAACGCTTCACTTGGGGCGCTAAAACTCAATTTCGCGGTTGCTGGCGCCAAAGTTAGCGCCCAGGTGATGTTAACGCCCCAAAATGGGCGATACCGAATCTTTCCCCCTATGTAAGTAATATAATACAAAGCAACTGACTGATGGGTAGGCATGAATTCTAAATAGATTCTCGTGCAGACTTATAATTCAAAGTCAAATAACACGTTTTATTAATGTGACCATGGAGAGAATTACTCTGGCAGCTTTGTGTAGTAACATTGTACACCTGTTAATGTACATTTTCTCTGGTCAGCATCTTCAGTGAAATTATATAAATGTGTTTTAATTAAAATGCGCTACACATAGCAACCAGATCAGCTCTTCTCCCCTATATCTCCACATACTTTATTAACTGCCAGCAGCTATCACCGTTGTCCTTACTTTTTCATATATATTGATTTTGAGTTGTAAAAATCGATTTAACAAAAATGGGATGATTATGTACAATTTATTTGTAATCGATTGTTGCAAGTCTCAAGAATGTGCCTCTGACAATGTGAGTATGTTTGAAGATTCCTGTGTGTGGTACAAATGCCCCTTGTGCTCAAGAAGTAATAATCTCTGTTCATGAGCACACACTGACTAAAACTAGAAATGTAATTAAATACTGGAATATATTATTAAGTAGCACACCTTGAATTTGGAAATGTTTTGTTTAAAAAAAGCAGTAATGTAAATGACTTTGTGATTACTCTGTTATTAAAAATGAACTGCTATAATAAAGTGAGATACTTACAGGACTTTGCATTACAACTGAGAGGGAACACAGTAAAATGATGAAGTGTAGTGTTTTCCTAATTTAACTTCAAAAATTATTATAAAGTTTTAAAAGAGTAGAATTTGGAAACTAAAATAATTGTTAGTTTTCACTGTTGATTGACAAATAGAATTGTATCTGTATTGTAAACATACACAGGTACTTTTACATCATTTGAACTACTAGATAAAAGCACCCAGATATGGTTTTGTGTTTAAATTTGTTTGTTCCTGGTTACAATGCAGAACTTTGATGCTGGAATACTATAACCAGGGTACCCATTATGGTCATGTACTTGTTAGATCATTTACTGAAATAATGTTCATGCTCAAAACTGTATACCATCACATTCCTTCTCACTTATACTTTATTATCTGCTCGTAGCTATCACAGTTGTCCCTACTCATTCATGTATTGATTTTGAGTTGCAAAGATTGATTTAACTAAAATGCTTCTAATTCAAAATTCACTCAGGAAAGCCAGGTCTACATATGACTTAAAGGGACCCTCTGTTAGGCTGCAACCAACCAGGTGAGTTATATATACTTACCTGAATGTGGAGCCTGAAGGAGCAGGAGTGCACCTCCCAAGCCCACATTAAAAGAATGCAGGGTCTGCCAAACACCGATTATACCCCCCACACCACCGATTGCTATCGTTGCCGTTACCAGTCACCCCCCCCCACCCCGTTCGCTGCTGTGACCATCCCCAATCACTGCTACTAACCCCCACCACCGATACCATAAGGTTATTAAGGGATATGGAGGGGGAATTGGGATTAATAAGATAGAACTCCTGTGGCAGATCTGTCCTATGCGGTGATAGGATAAAGTGTCTAGGATACACATGGGAAATATCACCACTAGTATTTTAGCAGTGTCAGAAAGGTGAAGTTATCTTAAATGAATTTTTACACAACAAATAATTTTTAATAGAAAAATTAAGTAACATAAAAGTGGAACTTGTACTTGTGTAATGTGATTGACTTTAACATTTTTGCAAAATTAATATTCTTTCTATGTATAGATATTAAAGACTTTGTACAGGACATATATTAACATGAAACGAAAGCCTGTCTGGAATGATCTTAACCCGAAGGCGGTCATCACAGATGAGATGTTTGGTTTTATACACTCTGCAACCCGAGAGTGGAAGGATGGCAAGTATACCAAATACAGTATTTGGAACAGCTGTAGCTCTGCTGATAAAACTGCAATCAGCAGTTTTGACAAAGACATTGACTGAATCTTATTTTTAGTGTATCTGTGCTCACACCAGAAAGTGCTGATTGACCTGTGTTATTTGGCAGTAAGAAGCACCTTACTGCTGCCAAATAAATATACAGAAGGCCATTACATTACAATCCATGTCCATTTCAGAATTTTATCAGTGAAAATACAATATACAGAGGCCAACAGTATCCCAAAGCAGGACAACCTTTTTAATCTTTTGGGGTTTAATTTTTGTGCTCATCAAGATGGGGGATGTCAATACTAGGGAATGGGAATACTTGTACATTTCAGAATTTAGTTTCAATATCAAGCACTCCCACATCACACTTAACATCCTTCTGTCTTGCCCAGTTGTGTTTTAACCCCAACATCAGAAGAGCACAGCCTGCTGCACTGATGTGAATTTAATAATTTCCAACACCAGTGATCTTTGTGACCTAAGTGATACCATTCAATGTCAATTGTGCCAAATTAAGGACATTTTTTATGCTGCGTTTGTATTCACTAGGAATAAGTTGCCTGAGTTAATTTCACTTAAGCCCCTTACAGCAGGCAGAATTCGAGACTTTTGACTCATCAAATCCTTGCCCCAAAGCTGAATGAATCTATTGATTGCCTAGTCCTTATTAGCTTGGGGAAAAAAGCTGGCAGTTGAAGGAATTGGAATTGAAACAAGGAAAAAATTAATGGGCATTTGGAGAGGTTTAAGCTAATTAAGGAGAGCCAACACGGATTTGTAAAAGGAAGATCGTATTTGACTAATCTAATTGAATTTTTTGATGAAGTAACAGAGAGGATTGATGAAGGGAATGCAATGGATGTTGTCTACATGGATTTTTGGATGGTGTTTGACAAAGTACCACATAGAAGGCTGGTTAACAAAATTGAGGGTCATAGAATAGTTGGGTCAGTGGCAGCTTGGATAAGGAATTGGCTTAAGGGCAGAAAACAGCGAGTTGTGGTAAATGGCTGTTTTTCAGACTGGAGGATGGTAGACAGTGGTGTTCCTCAAGGGTCAGTGTTGGGGTCACTGCTTTTTTTGATATATATAAATGACCTGGATATTGGAATACAGAGTAGAATTTCTAAATTTGCCGATGACACCAAACTTGGGGGTGTGGCAAACAGTGAGGAGGATACCAATCGACTGCAGCAGGACATAGAAAGGCTAGTAGAATGGGCAGACAAGTGGCAGATGGAATTTAATACAGAGAAGTGTGAAGTGATGCATTTTGGCAGAAGGAACAGGGAGAGGCAATATACACTTAATGGCACAGTTTTAAAGAATGTGCAGGGACAGAGGGACCTGGGAGTTAATGTGCATAGGTCCCTGAAGGTGGCAGGACATACTGAGAGAGTGGTTAACAAAGCATATGGGATCTTGGCTTCATAAATAGAGGTATTGAGTACAAAAGTAGAGAAGTTGTGCTGAACTTTTATAAAGCGCTGGTTAGGCCACAACTGAAGTATTGCGTCCAGTTCTGGTCACCACACTTTAGGAAGGATGTGAAGGCCCTTGAGAGGGTGCAGAGGAGATTTGCCAGAATGGTTCCGGGGATGGGGGATCTTAGCTACAAGGACAGGTTGGAGAAGCTGGATTTGTTTTAATTAGAGCAAAGGAGGTTGAGGGGTGATTTGATAGAGATGTACAAGATTATGACAGATTTGGATAGGCTAGACGGGGAAAGGCTGTTCCCACTAGTTGATGGTACAAGGACTAGGGGACACAGATTTAAGGTTTTGGCCAAGAGATACAGGGGGGATGTGAGGAAAAACTTTTTTACACAGCAAGTGGTGATGACCTGGAATTCGCTGCCGACGGAAGTGGTGGAAGCGGAGACACTCAATGTTTTCAAGGGGAGACTGAATAGGCACTTGAGGGAAATAAACTTGCAGGGCTACGGGGATAGAGCGGGGGAATGGGACTGACTGGATTGTTCTACAGAGAGCCGACATGGACTTGATGGGCCGAATGGCCTCCTTCTGTGCTGTTATGACTCTATGGGGGCGATTTTCTCACTGGAGGTGAGATGGAGGCGGGTTTCAGTTTGTGTGGGTTTGAAACCCGCCTCCACTGATAGTTTTCAAATATTTGCCATGATTGGCCACTTGATTTCAGAGGTGTGGGTTGCCCTTGGTCAGTTAGTGTTTTGGGACTGAAACTCGCCTCTGCTGACATCACTTTTCCAGCCTGATTTTATGGCTTCTTGCTCCCTTGGCTCATTCCACAGGATTTCTGCCTATCCTGCACCACCTGTAACATATTTTGAGAAATCACTGTCCAATTCCAAGGCAAGGGCCTCCCCGAGGCTCTTGGATGAGGTGCTGCAAAAGTTGTTTGAGGGGGTGACAGTTAGCATGGAGGTGCTCTTCCACTCATCTGGGAGGAAGAGGCCTGCCAAAGAAACCTCTGTGGGTACAGCTGGCAAGGGATATAACCTCCAGATCTGTGTGCAGATTGGGAGAATGTTTCTGTGTATTGATGAAATACCATCCCTTTTGGAAAGCATTAAAATGATTTGAAGCCAAAATGTTGGCGTTATGCCATCTGTTCTTTCGCCTTAGGCAGCTCCACATTCTGGGCTCTGCCACACTTGCATTATCAGGTTGGTAGCCTGAGTGAAAGGAGGCCAGAGAGTCATGTCCATTGTCAATGATGTCCTTGAATGGAGCCAAGGACCTGTGCCAACTTGGGCAACCTATGCAAATCTGGCCAGGATAAATTCATCCCTTGCATCACAGGCAGCCATGTGCTCGCGTGCTGCCGCTGACGCTGGTTAATACACCGGTGCTCTGACCTCCTCCTGCTCCTCCTCCTCTTCCTCCAGAACCTCCTCCTCCTCCCCAGCCTCCTCCTCCTCATCCTCATCTGAGGTCCATGCAGAAAGAAAACGAATGATTCCCATGCTGCTTGTAGATGCCTCCTTTGGGGAAGCGCTCATTGCAAGCGGAGCGAGGATCTTCCAAGGAGGTCCCACAGTTGATTGATTCAAGCTGCAGCACCTCCGACTTCAGAAGGCCTTCTAAAAGTGCTCAGAGACCTTTTAAAGCCAAGGTCTGGCACCTGCAAGTAATCCTTGATGCAACAAACGATGTCTTGTTAGACCTGCAGCTGTGAGGAGGCCACCCACAAGTCAACCCACCAGGTTTACCTGGCGTGGTTTAGGAGATGCGTGGAGTATGCCGAAATGCTCGAAATATCACGGGGGCCTCTCAAAATAGGCTTAGAGAGGCCCTTAACGAGCATTTAATGATCACAAGTATCGCTATGGCCAGCTGGAGGTGGGACCGTCCCTCGACCTCCAGAACCGGCACCGGCAAAATCCCTCGGAGACGGGTTCCGAACCCGCCCTCATTGAATCTGATTTTCCCGCCTCCTCCGACGGCAGAAAATCGCCCCCTATGACTCTAATTCAGCTACCTTGGATTCAGTTCAGTTCATAATGCTGCCTCCCTCCAGTACAGTATCCTTACTACCTCTTCCTGTCAGGCCATCCCTTCTATCAGCAGTGCAGAGGTTTGAACAGAAGGAAATTCACTGAAGACCTAAGCTCCACCTCTTTGCCATCATTTACATGTACCAGATCGAGCGATGGGCTGTCATTGGAAGCAGAGGTGGTGGAGGAAAATCTCGACAGCCAATTTTAGCATTCGGGATTTGGCTGAAGACTTCCCTTCCACATTTGCCTCTATTTTTCACCCAGAAACCCTCATTTTAGGTGGTAGTACTAAGAAAAGTTTCCCTTCTCCCCTCCCCACCCCCCAGCACCCCAGCTTTCTCAACGTAGCCTATCCAGCAACACCTGTTCCACCTGAGAGAGTTTAACGCATTGAATAAGCAATGCATTACTGCTGTGATAGGGAGTGTTTTGTTCTTGAGTGTCAGCTTAGCTCAGTTGGTAGCACTCTTGTCTCTAAACCAGAAGGATATGGTTTCAAGCCCCACTCCAAGAGTTAAGCACGTAATGTAGGATGACACTTCAGTGCAGTACTGAGAGAGTACTGCAATGTTGGAAGTACCATCCTTCAGGTGAGATGTTAAACCGAAGCTCCATTAGCTTGTTCTGGTGATTCAGGTGGATATTAAAGATCTCATGGCTCTATTCAAAGAAGATCCAACAGGTTCCCTGGTGTGCTCACTAACGCGCTTCCATCAAAAACATGAACTGATCGTTCATCTCATTCCCCTTTGTGAGGCATTGCTCTATGCAAAATGGCTGCTGTGCTTGCCTATATAACAGGAGTGATTGCACTTTTGGACATGGTAAGGTACTATATGAATCAAAGTCCTTTCTTTGTTATGTGCCCAATGTGCCAGGTTAATGGGTTTTACTGTATAAATTGAGTGCATTAGCACCTGAAGCAAAAACATTTCTAACAACAATTTCTGTTTGGGGTGGGGAACACAGGATACATGAGTGCTATACCACACACCTGACATTGTGGACCACTATTGTACTCTTGCTGACGTCGTTAAATTTAACGCCTCTGCAACATCTGAGCTTCTAATGTACCAAAGTTGTCTTCAGTACTTAATTTATCAGGTGTAAATTTAAAAAATGTTTTTATTGTATATCTACTTGTTATGAATTTTGAACTGCATTCATTGTGGTGGGTGCCTCATCAAAACTTAGCAGCTCATTGTCCACGAAACACAAAAGGCAAATTGGGATTGTGATCAAAATATGTTTTAATTTGTAATTTAAAATGTAGAGCAAATGCATATTTGACATGATTTGGTTCACCACATAGCTTCGTTAGTTGGTACAGAAACAGACTAATAACCACACTTGGGAGGGAATTTTTCAGGGGGTTAGTGAGCATGTTTGGTGGCGGGTTGGTTGGGGAAAAAAAATTTTGACAGCAGGTCGGGCCCCCGCTGTCAACCCGCTGCCATGCGCATTTCCCAGATGTTGGGTCTGTCTGCTCACCTTTACATTTTACAAGGTCGCCCACGGGGTCCACGTTGCTCGGGGATCATGTCAGGTAAGCAGGTCGGGAGTTGTATGACCATCGAATCATCTCTTTACTTGACAACTGCAAATGTGCTATAAAAGCTCCCAACTCATTTCTGTTCACTTTCCAAGCTCAGAAGCTGTTGCTTACTGCATTTGGGAGTCAGATTGAGCTTTATGCTGGTTGCAAGTGTTTGGAGTGAACTCTATCCAGTGTCACCTCATTGGAACAACCTCTCTCACCATTGACAGATCGCTTCTGTCATCTCAAGTTCACCTGCCATCTATTACAGCAGCATCGGTGCCTTTGAAACTATCTCACCTTGGTCCTCAGAATCCCACCACGATCAGCCCCAACACCAGCATCACCAGGCACACCAGCAGCACCAACAACAAGACCAACCTTCTCCGCAATCACCTGATGCTGCACAGGACACAAGACATCAGCTCCTGACCACATTGCTGCCAGAACGCCAGGGATGGCCTCACCATGGCCAGATTTACTTCACTTGACGCTGTACACCCTGGCTGCTATATGATGCGCCAGGTTGGCACCACCCCACACCAGCACCATAAAGCATCCCTACAATGCCCATGCCATTCCTTTCACACTCATCACCATTGTGGGGGGTACCGTTATGTCTCACCATTCACTGCAACTCACTAAGCCACTTCCAAAAGGTTCACACAAATCTGTCCAAGAATGCAAAGTGTTGAAAATTATAATATTTAAATTGATGTTCCGCTTCCTGGGAGCAGGTTGGTTGCTCGCCTTCGGTAAAACCAGAAGTGGGCGGGTTGGAGGCGGGATCAGGTCAGGAATCCCATTTTTAACACTTTAACTGCCCTCACGCTCCAAACCCACCTGTTTTTGTAGGGGAAAATTCTGGCCAATAACTCTCCATCCCACTCAAAATTTCCTCCCAATTGTTCCAATCTAAATTAGTAACAATGTGCCCGCAATCACGCGCTCTTGCTTTCTCAAATTCCCATTGGACCAGCTCGGTTCTCAATCACAAGGCATTGCCTCAAGTCATGCTCTTTATTTGCTCCATTAGTCGGTTGCATCAACTGGAATGTAAACAGCTTAAGGTTTTGACCTTCGGAAGCTGCGATGGTTGGAGCGTGGACTGTGGTGCTCGAGCCTTCTCGCGCGGGTCAGGACAGGGTGGAGAATAGTGAGGAAAGATTGGGTGTGACTGACTGAGTGCGTTCAGAGGAGGCTGGCATCACAGTAAGTTATTCCGCCAGATCCTGGGAAATTTTTTAAATAATTTCTAGCGGGTACAGGATTTCTGATTTACAGAATGGAATCGCCGACTGCTGGGAATCTGAAATTAGAAGATGTGCAGCAGGTGGGCCAGAAAGGTGAGGCTTTGTGGTGGAATAGTTGTTCTGTGTATTTTGGGTGGATCCCCTGAAACCTTCTTGCAGACTCCCAGGGGACCACGGACCCTGGTTTAACCACTGTTTATTAAGCCAAGGATCCCGTATGCTTTTTTAACAGCCTTCTCAACTTATCCTGCCACCTTCAAAGATGTGTACGTATACCCTCAGGACTCTCTGTTCCGCCACCTCCTGCGCGATGCCACCACTAAACACATCTTCCCCTCCCCTCCCTTTCAGCATTCCCAAGGGACCATTCCCTCCGCAACACTCTGCTCCACTTTTCCATCACCCCCAATGCCCCCTCCCCTTCCCATGGCACCTTCCCGTGCAAGCCCAGGAGATGCAACACCTGCCCTTTTATCTCCTCCATTCCCACCGTCCAGGGCCCCAAACACTCCTTCCAGGTGAAACAGCGATTTAATTGTACTTCTTTCAATTTACTCTATTTGCTGCTCACGATGTGATCTCCTCTACAATGGAAAGACCAAACACGGTTTAGGTGACCACTTTGTGGAACACCTCCGTTCAGTCCGCATGCGTGACCCCGAGCTTCTGCTCGCCTTTCTTTTTAATTCTTCGCCCCATTGCCACTCTGACCTCTCTGTCCTCGGCCTCCGACACTGTTCCATTGAAGCTCAGTGTAAGCTCAAGGAACAGCACCTCATCTTTCGATTAGGCACTTTACAGCTTTCCGGACTCAACATTGAGTTCAGCAATTTCAGATCATAACCTCTGTCCCCATTTTTTCGGACAGGAGCTGCTGGTAATGTTTCTGCTATCCCCATTCACACCTCCTCTAATCCCATCTTTTGTTTCTTTACTTGTCCCATTACCATCCCCATTTACCTTGCACCATCATCCCTTTTGTCATTTAATCTCTCCTGCCTTCCATCCTATCATAGATCTTCCCTTTTGTTCTTTCCTCCCCCCACCCCTTTCCCTGCTTAAAACATGTTACATATCTAAATTTTTCCAGTTCTGATGAGAGGTCATCAACTTGAAACAACTGTTTCTCTCTCCACAGATGCTGACTATTTCCAGCATTTTCTGTTTTTATTTCAGATTTCCAGCATCCGCAGTATCTAGCTTTTGATTTATTAACCCATGTTCTTCCAAGTGACAATTAATTTTGGTCCCCATTATGGTCTCTTGAAGTTTCCCCACTACTGATATTAGGCTGACTGGCCTGTAGTTACCGGGCTTATCTATCCCCCCTTTTTTGAACAGGGGTGTAACATTTGCAACCCTCCATTCCTCTGGCACCACTCCTATATCTAAGGAGGATTGGAAGATTGTGGCCAAAGCCTACGTTATTTCCACCCTTACTTCTCTCCGCAATCTGGGATACATCCCATCTGGACCCAGTGATTTTTTTACTTTGAGCACTGCCAATCAAATTTGCCCAATCAAATCCTGCCCTGTCTCATCTGGCTTTTACATTTGCCCGCTTACAACAGGTATTGTTGGGTAGTCATCAGGAGCAAGATGTCTCTTGTTTTTTTTTCCATTCCCTGGCCTAGGGACACAAAGACCAATTGTTTCATCTCTGCTGCTACCCCAGGTGAAATTTGTTTACTTGGCACAGACCATCCTGCTTTGTATAGCTCAATACCTCAGTACTAAGTACAGTGCATTTGCTCACTAAGCCATTAGAAAACAGTCAGCAGTGAAATGTAAATGGATATTTCACTCTTGTCTGTTGCACATAGTAATAATTTTTTGGGAAGGAGGAAAAATCTTGAAATACAGTTGAAAGTTAGTTTCAGTAAAGCTGTGCATAACTGCAGTTCTTTTATATTTGCTGTTTCTGTTGTTCACAGGTCTTTTTTCTTCTATCATGAGAGAGCAAGCCAACATAACTCACGATGGTCCAAAATGGATTGTGCTGGATGGTGATATAGATCCCATGTGGATTGAGTCACTAAACACGGTTATGGATGATAATAAGGTAGATAATGCTTTTATTAGAGAATAGTACGTGTATGTTAGGAAGTATCAATATGCTCGAGGTGGGCACTCATCTGAAACTATTTATTAAACTACTTCACAAATATGCATGCATGTTGTTCTATTCTCTTGTAAAATTCTGCCTATGACACTGATTTAATTAGTCTGATGCATCCCAACTTAATATAATCGTTCCTTTTTTATTAAATCCACTATTAATGCTGCTAAACAAAATTTTATTAAAATAGACTTCATCTGCTCCTTCAGCAGACGCTGCTTCTGGTTTCTTGCCAAAGTTGTCTCCTAACTTCTGTGAAGCTTTTTTTCCATCATTGCAATGTTCCAATGGTGCTTTAGCTAGCTCTCCTAAACTGAAAGCTGACTTTTTTTCTACCCATTATTACCTTGATGATCTAGATAAAGAACTTCTCTTCATGTTTTCATCCTCATCAGCTCCAGAAAGACCTCTGAACCTTCTGATGTCTAGGTGTATGCCTCTGAACTTATTCCTGTTCTGTGCCATCTTTTAGTATCTTAATTCAGTCTACATTTTCTTTTGAAACATTTTTCCTGTCAAAGCATCCCTATGAAAGGTGATACTATTGGCCCAAAAATTCGTGAGGAAGCCTTCGTGCGAGGGTAAGGCTTCCCCGCGATCTCTCACTGCGCGTTGGCTTTTTCAGTTCCAGCTCGCACGAACTTGATGTTCTGGACAGCTGCTGTGCTGGGCTTGCGTATCCCACAGGCGCAGTTAATTCGTGCGAGCTGTGGGATCACGTGACTCAGTTAGAGCCAATGGCAGCACACCATCTTCCATTCATAACTTTCACATAAGTGCTGTGAAAGCTATGAATACTATAGCCCCCCAAAAGAACAGCTAAACCTCAACTAAATTTAAAAAAAAAACCATCACATTAATAAAATAAGTATAGTTAAATAAATTAACCATTTTAAATAAAAAATTAAATTTTTGAAAAAATTTAAAATCTTTTAAAAAGTTATAAAAATAAACTTACCTGTCTTTAAAGTCTCTAAAAAAGATATACCTGTTAAAAAAAATTCAAAATAATACTTAATTCACTACTTACCTTGTTAAGAGTGGGTCTTACTCCTCCTTTTTTTATGTGTAAAATCTTCCATACTTACCTGCGCGTTGAAACCACTAAGTGCACTGCATGCGCGCAGCCTGTAGCGCGCACGCGGTTCACCTAGGAACTGCCCCCTTTTCCATTCACCAAGTGCCGGTTTTCAGCGCATGCGCAGTGCATGCAGAAAACCAGCAATTGGAGACAGAATACGCGAGAGTACACAGTGCGTACTCTTGCGTATCAACACAAATTTTTGGCCCATTGTCTTTTCTAAACTTCCTAAGATAATCAAAGCTTCTGTTCATCAGTTTCATCTAGATTACATTCCTACAGTGCAGACAATCTCCAGACCTCTCGCAGTGTAATGCGGAATCACTACATTTTGATTTATGTCATGCCCTTTGATGGCTCATTTCTTCCAATTCTTCAGAGATGCAGTCCTTCATCTCTCACAAGATTATTCAACAGCTACCGCAACTTACTTTGGATAGCTGCACTTTCAGTCCTTCTTCAACCTTTGACATTCACTATCTCCACGAAATCCCCACTTTGCCTTCATTTTCATGGGTGCCTCCAAGAAACTTGGGCCTAGAAATTCAAGTCGGCCGGAAACCTGCCGGTGCCACTGCGGGCTGGAGTTAACGGCCGCCTGCAATAATAGCACAGGCAGCAGCGGTATTTTGGTGCAGCCTGCTGATTAACCTTAGTGCAGCGCAAAACCTGTAGTGCAACACACTTTTTCCGCGCTACTCTCAGCAGGAGTCCCAATGTAGCGTGGCCATAGTGTCCCTGGAGCAAGGCAGTGTTCTATTAAAGCTAGCCTGCCATTTTAGAAAGCAGTGTCGATCCCTTAAAGGGGAACTGCCTTCTAAAATGAAAAAAATAAGAATCATTTAAAAATAGGCAGTCTTTAGCCCATGGAGCTCAACAGCCTTCTGAAAGCATGATATGCGACTAGATCCCCGAGGCTGTCACTGCCAGCAGAGTCGCCCCCACGACCCGGCTCCCGTGCCCAAAGACACTTCATGATCCCAGACCAGTGGCCAAGGTCAGTGAATGTATCCTCAAAAGCCGTCTCCTACCAACTGCACCATAGCCTTACACACTGCTCAATGCACAACCCCCCGCGCACCCCACCCCCCCCCCCCCCCGCCCCACAATCACTCATCTACCGACAATCTGTACCAAACCCATGGCACACCTCACATTTCTAGCTTCACCTCACCCCCTTGGAGGAGAAGGTGCTGGCCATGCTTGGCAGGGGCATGGCTGAGCCCTTGGCCAGTGGCGGGGCTGAAAGGATACAAGATACTGGTATTCTGATACGTTATCCTCCTTCTTACATCCCACTTCCCCCTCATCCCACAATATCTTCTGATTTACAAGGTGCACATGGTGTAAGCATGCAGTTCTTGCTTTCAAGCCCTCCCCTCAACACAACTCCACCCTGATGCCTTCCTCATTTAACACACCCAAGAAATCCAGCCTGCCCAGCCAGTGGTTGATCAAGAAGAGGGAGAGGAGAGTGAAGAAGAAGAAACACCGTCACACAATTTAACACTCCCAGCCACCAGCTCCTCGAGATCGTCCGCAAGGCCATCTGCAGTGTCCCCCACTGAAAGTCAGCAGCCTTCCACCAGCCATGCTGCAGCCACTGGGGTACCACTGGGTGACATCAGTAGGATAGACACAGACAGTCACTAAAGGAATACACAAGGGTGATTAGTTGATTTCTTGATGTCATATTGGATGGATAGATGTATAAAGTTGGATTGGAAAGGTTGCTTCGTGGTGGCTTTTATTTCAGCATTGTGATCAAGAGGACGCTGTGATGGTCAGTAACAGAGGGAAGGTAAGGTGTGGGACAAATGTTGAAAGGGGAATTAGGGTTGTGGTCACTGGTACCGCAACTGGATGATTCCATCTTCGATATCCCGGCTAGAATGGGGCTATCTGGGTTGCCTCCTTCCTTCCGCTTCCTCCTCTTCTGCTTCGTCCTATTCTGCTTCTTCCTCTTACCTCTGCGAATAGATGCTGGAAATCTGAAATAAAAGCAGAAAATTCTGGAAATACTCAGCTGGGCAGGCAGCATCTCGACCTGAGACGTTAACTGTTTCTCTCTCCACCATTGCTGCCTGAGCTGCTGAGTATTTCCAGCATTTTCTGTCTTCTCAGAAGCCTTCCTTTGCCACTCGAAGCCTTGCAAGCATCCAGTAGCACTCCCTGCACACTTCAAAAACTTTTAACATCTATTGCACCAAGCCACTACTTTAGTTAAATATAAAAAAAAAGTCCAAAAGCTCAAATCCAAAGTTTCCTGAAAGATGCGTGTGTCCCTTTAAGAAGCACTGACAGCGTCTCTGCAGGGCTGCTTCACGCACGCTTTTCTGTGCCTGCTTAGGACCTGACGTTATGGCGTGCAAAAACATCCAAGTTGGCAGTCGTGGAGTCAAGTCAGGTGTTGCACGCCGACTGACATCACGATTTGCTAATTTACATTTCGGGGCCAGCGTTGTCGACGGCATTGCTATGGCCATTACCTAAATGACGGTCACTGTGTCCCACGCCTGAGGCGGCCGGAAGCGAGGTGGCCACCATATTTTCCAGAGAAGCAGCATTAACGGCCGGCACTCAGGTTAAGGAATTTCTAGGCCTTGGTTTCTCCTTTTGTGCCAAACACATCTTTTCTCCTCAAAAACTCTTAACCCTGATTGAACCCCAAGTATAGAATCATAGAATAGTACAGCACAAAAGGAGGCCATTCGGCCTATCGAGTCTGCGCCGGCGTTTTTGAAGAGCAATCCAGTTAGTCCCACTCCTTCACTCTTTCTCCATATCCCTGCAATTTTTTCTCCTTCAAGTATTTATCCAATTCCCTTTGAAAGCTACTATTGAATCTGTATCCACCACCCTGCCACTGTTGCCATTTACAATCTGAAGAAACGTGGGCTGGTCGTTTCCACCAACCCCAGTCAACTGACCCAGCAGCACGTTCAGCAGGGACAAATGAGGTCAGCTGTCAATGTACCTGTTTCAGAGCAGCCCCAAGACTTGAATACGTAGGGAGGATTTTCCCAGCACTTCCACTCCTGGACTGGTAAAAGAAACAGATGTTATCTGATATGCACTACTGTTGTCACTTCTAGCTTCCAATTCTATTTTCCTTGTGCAACCTTTCTTGTCTTTATTTTATAAATACTACTATGGCCACCGCTCTTCTGAATTTTCTCCCTTGTTTTTCCAAACTGAAGAGATGCTATCCTCCACACAGTTTTTCCTCCTTATACCCATTGCATGTAAATTCAGACTCATTGCACAACTCCCTCCTGTTATTAATTCTTTTAAGGTACCTCAGAACTGTGCAACTCCATTCCTCCTTCAGTCTTTTGTTTCTCCAACAATCTTTTGTTTTTTAAAACCCAAGCTTGGCATCACCTAACCATTACTTCCTGATTTACCTCATCTCTTTTACTATTTCCAACCTGTCCTGCCATGTAGGCCTTGGCATTGCATCCTAGCTTCTCAATAATAAAAAAAATCCTTAGAGTTATGAAGTTTCCATTTTAATGTTAGAGTCTTAGAAAGTGCCCTTCAGCAAATCCACGTGGTAGTTGCAATGCTAAAGTGTACAGATCCACTCATTTTAAAATGTTTGCCCTGTAGTAAATTTAGAACTTTGCTGAGTTGATCTCTCTCCAGACCATTGGTGTTCATAGAATCGTGCAAGTTACAGCACAGAAGGAGGCTGTTCCAGTGCTAACTCTAAAAATATTTTACTCTAATCCTAATTCCGCCCCCTTTCCTTATATTCTTTTATATTATTTCTTTTCCAGTATTTTTCCAAATCCCTTTTAAGTAGTGTTATAGTTTCTGCCTCAATTGCCACTTGTGGTAGCATTCCATGTTCTAATAACCCTCTGTATGAAAAGAAAACTTTTAACTTCACCCTTTGTTCTTCTGGTGATAATCCTGAGGCTATGCCCCCTAGTTACCGATTCTCCAACCACTGGAAGCAATCTTTCACTATTTACCCTCTTCATAATCTTGAAACCTCTACTGGATCTCTTAACCTTTCTTTCAGTGAAAAAAGCCCCAATTTTTCAAGCTTGTCCTTACAACTATAACCTCTCATTCTTGATATCATTTACTGAATCTTCACTTTACCCTTCCATGTTTCTAATACCCTTGCCAGAACTGTCCAGACACCAACATCCAATACACCAACAGTGGCCTAACTGATGTCTTGTATGAGTTCAATATCACTTCCTTACATCTACAGTATATTCAGGCCCCCAAATATAAAACCCAGAATCCCATTTGCCCTTTTTTGGCTTCTTCTACCTACACTCCAACCGTTAAAGGTCAATGGGATACATTTTTAACTTCACCCCCTAGACTATAGCCTGGCAAGTCGTATCTCTTGCTCATTGTAGAATCCACCTGATGGTCATTCCATTGATAATGGAATGAAAATTGAATAGGTTCTACAATGAGAAGGTGATCCAACCTGCCAAACTATCGCCTGGGGCTGAAGACAAAAATCTACCCCTATGATCTACATCCTAAGATCCCTCTGTTCCTCCACTTTGTTAAGAATCTTGGGAAGATGAATTTCCATTTGTCATTTTTCTGGGGTTTCCACAGCTCTTTCCCTTGGTTGATAAGTCACCTATTCTTTTTGGGGAGAAATATATTCATTTAAAACTTTAAATAAAAGCTTTTAACTATGTTTCTGTTGTTGTAAATTGTATTCCAGGTACTAATATTAACTTTTGAACACCTTTTTTTGGTATTTGCATACA
The DNA here is from genome assembly GCA_030390025.1 of Squalus acanthias. Lineage (NCBI taxonomy): Eukaryota > Metazoa > Chordata > Chondrichthyes > Squaliformes > Squalidae > Squalus > Squalus acanthias. The sequence continues at coordinate 83,632,104 of CM059428.1, read as the reverse complement.
GGTCCTGACTCTTGCCAGCAATGAACGTATTCCACTTAATCCTTCCATGCGCCTTTTGTTTGAAATAAGCCATTTAAAAACAGCTACACCGGCCACTGTTTCCAGAGCGGGTATTTTATATGTTAATCCTCAGGACTTGGGCTGGAATCCGTGAGTTACTGATTTTATTGGTGTTGGTAATAACACAATGACTGAATGATTTGCATTACCCCTTTTAGCAGATGAATCTTGTATGCTTGCTTGCTTGTGACAGCCGTGGTTGTGTTGGTAGCTATCTCACCTCTGAGTCAGAAGGTTGTAGGTTCAAGACCCACTCTGGAGACTTAAGCTGACACTCCAGTCAGGGAACACTGAGTCTTACACACTGAGGAAATGCTGCATTGTCGGAGATGCCATCTTTTTTGTGCCAGCTGTGGCTCAGTTGGTTAGCGCTCTCACCTCTGAGTCAGAAGGTTGTGGGTTAAAGTCCCACTCCAGAGACTTGAGCACAAAAATCTAGGCTGACACTCCAGTTGACACTGAGGGAGTGCTGCACTGTTGGACGTGCTGTCTTTAGGATGAGACCCCATCTCCATCCCTCTCCCTGGCAACTGTCTGAGGATGAACCAGACTGTTCGCAACCTTGGAGTCCTAATTGACCCTGAGCTGAGCTTCCAACCTCATATCCTCTCCATCACCAAGACCGCCTACTTCCACCTCCGTAACATTGCCTGTCTCGCCCCCTGCCTCAGGTCATCTGCTGCTGAAACCCTCATCCATACCTTTGTTACCTCTAGGCTCGACTATTCCAATATTTTCCTGACCGGCCTCCCACCTTGAATCTTCCGTAAACTTGAGCTCATCAAAAACGCTGCTGCCCGTATCCTAACTCACCCAAGTCCCGTTCACCCATCACCCCTGTGCTCATTGACCTACATAGGTTCCCGGTCCGGCAACGCCACAGTTTTAAAATTTTCATCCTTATTTTCAAATCCCTCCATGGCCTCATACATACAAAATTGAGAGGTCGCACAACACCAGGTTATAGTCCAACAGTTTTATTTGAAATCACAAGCTTTCGGAGCTATCGATTGCTCCTTCCTCAGGTGAAGTAGATACAGAATTAGATACAGAATCGCCAAAGCATATATAGATAGAAAACAAAGCATGTGTACTTAACAATTGCAGACCAATAAATTAAATCATCCTGACTATCTGCCGAGGTGTGATAAAGTTAATTAAGTCAGCCAGGAAGGTACCACATCAAAGACATAGCAAGATACAACTGAGACAATGAGGTGTAGTCGCAGGGGTTCTAACGTGTCAAAAGCTGCCGTCTGTATGTAAAACGAAAAGCTTTAAAAAAAATTTACATTTTTACTGGGAAAATTTTTACTTTTTTACTGGGAATCACATCTGTGAACAAGCTAACGACGACTCGAGTCCGGATCACGTCATGTATCGTGACATAAACCCAAGATCCCGATTGAGACCGTCTTCATGAGTGCGGAACTTGGCTATCAGTTTCTGCTCGATGATTTTGCGTTGTCGTGTGTTTCTAAGGTTGCCTTGGAGAACGCTTACCCGCAGATCCGAGGCTGAATGTCCTTGACTGCTGAAGTGTTCCCCGACTGGGAGGTAACAATCCTGCCTGGCGATTGTTGCGCGGTGCTCGTTCATACGTTGTCTCAGTGTCTGCATGGTCTCGCCGATGTACCATGCCGCGGTGCATTCTTTCCTGCAACGTATGAGGTAGACAACGTTGGCCGAGTCACATGAGTATGTACCATGTACCTGGTGGGTAGTGTCCTCACGTGTGATGGTGGTATCTGTGTTGATGATCTGGCATGTCTTGCAGAGTTTGCCATGGCAGGGTTGTGTGGTGTCGTGGTCGCTGTTATCCTGAAAGCTGGGTAATTTGCTGCGAACGATGGTACTTCTGAGGTTAGGCGGCTGTTTGAAGGCAAGTAGTGGAGGCGTGGGGATGGCCTTAGCGAGGTGTTTGTCGTCATCGATGACATGTTGAAGGCTGCGAAGAACATGGCGTAGTTTCTCCGCTCCGGGGAAGTACTGGACGACGTAGGGTACCCTGTTGGTTGTGTCCCGTGTTTGCCTTCTGAGGAGGTCTATGCGATTTTTCACTGTGGCCCGTCGGAACTGTCGATCGATGAGTCGAGCGTCATATCCCGTTCTTACGAGGGCGTTTTACAGCGTCCGTAGGTGTCCATCGCGTTCCTCCTCGTCTGAGCAGATCCTGTGTATTCGCAGGGCTTGTCCATAGGGGATGGCTTCTTTAACATGGTTAGGGTGGAAGCTGGAGAAGTGGAGCATCGTGAGGTTGTCCGTGGGCTTGCGGTAGAGTGAAGTGCTGAGGTGTCCGTCTTTGATGGAGATTCGTGTGTCCAGGAATGAGACCGATTCTGAGGAGTAGTCCATGGTGAGTTTGATGGTGGGATGGAACTTGTTTATGTTATCGTGTAGTCTTTTCAGTGATCCTTCGCCATGGGTCCAAAGGAAGAAAATGTCGTCGATGTATCTGGTGTACAGCGTTGGCTGGAGGTCCTGTGCAGCGAAGAAGTCTTGCTCGAACTTGTGCATGAAGATGTTGGCGTATTGGGGTGCGAATTTCATCCCCATGGCTGTTCCGTGTGTTTGGGTAAAAAAATGGTTGTCGAAGGTGAAGACATTGTGGTCAAGGATGAAGCGGATGAGTTGTAGGATGGCGTCTGGAGATTGGCTGTTGTTGATGTTGAGTACTGAGGCTGTTGCAGCGATGCCGTCATCGTGGGGGATACTGGTGTAGAGTGCCGATACGTCCATCGTGGCAAGGAGTGTTCCTGGTTCAACTGGTCCGTGGGTGCTGAGTTTCTGTAAGAAGTCTGTAGTGTCGCGACAGAAGCTGGGGGTTCCCTGTACGATGGGTTTCAGAATGCCCTCGACGTATCCAGAGAGGTTCTCACACAGGGTTCCATTGCCTGATACGATAGGACGTCCGGGTGTGTTGGCTTTGTGTATCTTTGGGAGGCAGTAGAAGTCTCCCACGCGGGGAGTACGTGGGATGAGAGCGCGTAGGATGTTTTGAAGGTCTGGATCGAAGGTCTTGATCAGTCTATTGAGTTGGCGGGTGTGTTCTTTGGTCGGATCTGCGGGTAGCTGTCTGTAGTGTTCCTGGTTGTCCAGTTGTCGGTATGCTTCTTTACAATAGTCCGTTCTGTTCTGTATGACGATGGCTCCTCCTTTGTCCGCTGGTTTGATGACAATGTTGCGGTTGGTCTTGAGAGCGTGGATGGCGTTGCGTTGTGCTCGGGTGACATTCTGGACTGTCTTGTGAGTGCGGCTGATGAATCTGGCGTTGATGCATCTCCTGACAGCTTGAGCATACATGTCAAGCTTGGGGCAGCGACCCTCCGGAGGGGTCCAGTTTGACTCTTTTTTCTTCGGTTGCTGCACTGCGAGTCCCTCTGTCTGCTGTTCTGGATCATTGATTGTCTCATTGGGTTTGTTGCTGACATCTTGGGATTTGTGGAAGTATTCCCGGAGCCTCATTCTCCTGATGAATTCCTCCGTGTCTGCCGCGAGACCGATGGGGTCCATTTTGGTGGTTGGGCAGAACTTGAGCCCTAGGGCGAGAACTTCGATTTCGTCTGGTTGAAGGGTATGGTCGGACAAGTTGACGATGGACTTCCCTGTGGTTGCAGCCGTGGTACCGGGGGAGGCTTGGTTGCTGCTGGTGGTGATGCCGAGTTTCTCAAGCTTCCTGTTCTTGATGCGCATGTAGGCAGCGTAGTTCCGTTGCCTCGTCTGTTTGGTGGTGTCTCGTAACTGGTCTGCTGTGTCCTGAGCACAGGCTGAGAGCATGGACTCTATCTTGGTTTCGAGGTTGTGGCGTTTGCTGTAGAGCTGGTGTACGAGATGGTTGAGGAGTGTGCGAGAGGTACGACGGCAGAGTCTCTCAGCGTAGTCTGTGTTGTATGTCGACTTGAGTGGGTTCGTGATCTGTAGTCCTTTCGGGATCTTGTCTGCTTTCTTGCATCTCTGTAGATACTTGATGTCGGTGTCGATATGCGCGATCTTCTTGGCGATTCTCTCCACTTTGAGCCGGCAGTTTGTGGTGTCGATAGTGGTCATGATGCGGAGATGCCGGTGTTGGACTGGGGTGGACAAAATTGAGAGGTCGCACAACACCAGGTTATAGTCCAACAGTTTTATTTGAAATCACAAGCTTTCGGAGATATCGATTGCTCCTTCCTCAGGTGAAGTAGATACAGAATTAGATACAGAATCGCCAAAGCATATATAGATAGAAAACAAAGCATGTGTACTTAACAATTGCAGACCAATAAATTAAATCATCCTGACTATCATACATACATACATACATACATACATACATACGAACATACGAATTAGGAGCAGGAGTAGGCCACTCGGCTCCTCGAGCCTGCTCCGCCATTCAATAAGATCATGGCTGATCTGATTACTCCACATTCCCGCCTACCCCCGATAACCTTTCACCCCCTTGCTTATCAAGAATCTATCTACCTCTGCCTTAAAAATATTCAAAGATTCTGCTTCCACCGCCCTCTGAGGAAGAGAGTTCCAAAGACTCACGACCCTCTGTGAGAAAAAATTTCTCCTCATCTCTGTCTTAAATGGGCGACCCCTTATTTTTAAACAGTGACCCCTAGTTCTAGATTCTCCCACAAGAGGAAACATCCTCTCCACATCCACTCTGTCAAGTTCCCTCAGGATATTATATGTTTCAATCAAGTCACCTCTTACTCTTCTAAACTCCAGCAGATACAAGCCTAGACTGTCCAACCTTTCCTCATAAGACAACCCGCCCATTCCAGGTATTAGTCCAGTAAACCTTCTCTGAACTGCTTCCAACGCATTTACATCCTTCCTTAAATAAGGAGACCAATACTGTACACAGTACTCCAGATGTGGTCTCACCAATAACCTGTATAACTGAAGCATAACCTCCCTACTTTTGTATTCAATTCCCCTCGCAATAAACGATAACATTCTATTAGCTTTCCTAATTACTTGCTGTACCTGGATACTAACCTTTTGCAATTCATGCACTAGGACACCCAGATCCCTCTGCATCTCAGAGCTCTGCAATCTCTCACCATTTAGATAATATGCTTTTTTATTCTTCCTGCCAAAATGGACAATTTCACATTTTCCCACGTTATACTCCATTTGCCAGATCTTTGCCCACTCACTTAACTTATCTATATCCCTTTGTAGCCTCCTTATGTCCTCTTCTCAATTTACTTTCCTACCTATCTTTGTGTCATCAGCAAATTTAGCAACCATACCTTCGGTCCCTTCACCCAAGTCATTTATATAAATTGTAAAAAGTTGAGGCCCCAGCACTGATCCCTGTGGCACACCACTCATTACATCTTGCCACCCAGAAAATGATCCCTTTATGCCTACTCTCTGTTTCCTGTTAGCTAGCCAATCTACTATCCATGCCAATATGTTACCCCCTACATCATGAGCTTTTATTTTCCGCAATAACCTTTGATGTGGCATCTTATCAAATGCCTTCTGGAAATCTAAGTACAGTACAACCACCAGTTCCCCTTTATCCACAGCACATGTTACTCCCTCAAAGAACTCCAATAAATTGGTTAAACATGATTTCCCTTGCACAAAACCATGTTGACTCTGCCTGATTACCTTGAACTTTTCAAAGTGCCCTGCTATAACGTCTTTAATAATAGCTTCTAACATCTTCCCTATGACAGATGTTAAGCTAACTGGCCTGTAGTTTCCTGCTTTCTGTCTCCTTCCCTTTTTGAATAAAGGAGTTACATTCGCTATTTTCCAATCTAATGGAACCTTCCCCGAATCTAGGGAATTTTGGAAAATTAAAACCAATGCATCAACTATCTCATTAGCCACTTCTTTTAAGACCCTAGGATGAAGTCCATCAGGACCCGGGGACTTGTCAGCCCGCAGCTCCAACAATTTGCTCCGTACCACTTCCCTGGTGATTGTAATTTTCTTGAGTTCCTCCCTCCCATTTCCTGATTTACAGCTATTTCTGGGAAGTTACTTGTATCCTCTATAGTGAAGACCGATGCAAAATACCTGTTCAATTCAACTGCCATCTCCTTATTTTCCATTATTAATTCCCCAGACTCACTTTTTATAGGACCAACGCTCACTTTGTTAGCTCTTTTCTTTTTAAAATATCGATAGAAACTCTTACTATCTGTTTTTATATTTCTAGCTAGCTTTCTCTCGTACTCTAATTTTTCTCTCCTTATTAATCTTTTAGTCATTCTTTGCTGTTTTTTATATTCTGTATAATCTTCTGACCTGCCACCCATCTTTGCGCAATTATATGCTTTTTCTTTAAGTTTGATACAATCTTTAACTTTTTTAGTTAACCACGGATGGTGGGTCCTCCCCTTGGAATTTTTCTTTCTCATTGGAATGTATATATTCTGTGTATTCTGAAATATCCCCTTAAATGTCAGCCACTGCAACTCTATTGACCTATCCCTTAACCTAATTTGCCAGTTCACTTTAGCTAGCTCTGCTTTCATGCCCTCATAATTGCCCTTATTTAAGTTTAAAATACTAGTCTTGGATGCACTCTTCTCTCCCTCAAACTGAATGTAAAATTCAATCATATTATGATCGCTGCTACCTAGGGGCGTCTTCACTATGAGGTCATTAATTAACCCTATCTCGTTGCACAATACCAGGTCTAGTATAGCCTGCTCTCTGGTTGGCTCCAGAACGTGCTGTAAGAAACTATCCCGAAAACATTCTATGAACTCCTCACCTATGCTACCTTTGCCCATCTGATTTTTCCAGTCTATATGTAGATTAAAATCCCCCAAGATTATTGCCGTACCCTTCTAACAAGCTCCCATTATTTCTTCCTTTATACTCCATCCTACCGTGTGGTTACTGTTAGGGGGCCTGTACACCACTCCCACAAGTGACTTCTTGCCTTTATCATTTCTCATCTCTACCCAAACCACTTCTACATCCTGGTTTCCTGAACTTAGGTCATCCCTTTCTATTATGCTAATACCATCATTAATTAACAGAGCCACCCCTTCACCTTTTCCTAGCTTCCTGTCCTTCCTAAATGTCATGTACCCTTCGATATGCAGGTCCCAATCTATGTCATCCTGAAGCCATGTTTCTGTAATGGCTATCAGATCGTACTCATTTATTTCTATTTGCGCTATCAGTTCATCTGTTTTGTTTTGAATGCTACGTGCATTCAGATGCAGAGCCTTTAGTTTTGTCCTTTTATTATTTTTATAACCTCTAGCCTTATCTGTTGATTTACTCTTAGATTTGTACTCTCTATCCCTTCCTGTCACGGTCTGTTTATCATTTCCCATATTAATACCTTGCTCTTTTGCCTTGTCTCTACCCTTTGATTTACCACATCTTCCCAAGTTTGATCCCTTGCCCCCTCTATTTAGTTTAAAGCCCTCTCTATCGCCCTAGTTATATGACTCGCCAGAACACTGGTCCTAGCACGGTTCTACTGAAGACTGTCCCAACGATACAGATCCCACTTTCTCCAATCGAAACCCATTTCTCCCACACCAGTCTTTGAGCCATGCATTCATCTCTCTAATTTTATTTACCCTATGCCAATTTACTCGTGGCTCAGATAATAATGCAGACATTATTACCCTTGAGGTTCTGCTTTTTAATTTAGCCCCTAGCTGCTCATACTCTCTCAGCAGAACTTCTTTCCTAGTTCTACCTATGTTGTTGGTACCTACGTGGACCACGACCACTGGCTCCTCCCCCTCCCACTGCAAGTTCCTCTCCAGCCCAGAGCAGATGTTCCGAACCCTGGCACCGGGCAGGCAACACAGCCATCTGGACTCTCGCTCTTGGCCGCAGAGAACTGTATCTATCCCCCTGACTATGCTGTCCCCTATTACCACTACATTCCTATTAACTCCCCTCGCTTGAATGGCTTCCTGTACCACGGTGCCATGGTCAGTTTGCTCATCCACCCTGCAGCCACCGCTTTCATCCATACAGGCCGCAAGAACCTCAAACCTGTTGGACAGTTGCAAAGACTGAGGCTCCTCCACCTCCTGGGTCCCCATACCTGCCTCACTCGCAGTCACATCCTCCTGTCCCTGACCACTGACCAAATCAGAAGACCCTATCCTAAGGCGTGTGACTGCCTCCTGGAACAAAGTGTCCAGGTAACTTTCCCCCTCCCTGATGCATCGCAGTGTCCGCAGCTCGGCCTCCAGCTCATCAATTCTGAGCCGAAGCTCCTCAAGCCGCAGACACTTACCGCAGACGTGTTCGTCCTGGATCACACTGGCGTCCAGGAGCTCCCACATCCTGCAGTCGCAACACTGGATGGCCTCGCCCCTCCCTAGCTCTGTAACTTCCTCCAGCACTACAACCCTCCTAGATCTCTGCATCCTCCAATTCTGGACTCTTGAGCATCCCCGATTTTCATCGTTCCATCATTGGCATTGTGCTGTTAGCTGCCTGGGCACTAAGCTCTGGAATTCACTCCATAAACTTTCCACCTCTCTACCTTTCTTTCCTCCTTTAAGACGCTCCTTAAAACCTACCTCATTAATTAAGCTTTTGGTCACCAGACCTAATATGTTCTTGTGTGGCTCGGTGTCAATTTTTTTTAATTAACGCTCCTGTGAAGTGCCTTGGGACGTTTTACTACGTTAAAGTGCTATATAAATGCAAGTTGTTGTTGTTGTGGTTGTTGATGTCGCCATGTGGCAGCATATAGATGAGGAAGAGAAGGGGACTCCTGAGGAAACAGTGTGCTGGTAGGAAAATAAACAATTTTTGGAGATGCTCTGACAATGATCGATAGCTAAGAATGGAACTAAGTGACTGAGCCCGACAACAGAGGAGAGGCGTTGGAGGGGGTTGATCGTGTCAAAGGCTGCAGAGAGATCAAGGAAAATGTACCAAGGTCACATTCACAGAGGATGTCATTCGTGACTTTGGTTAGGTCCATTTCAGTGATGTGGCAGGGCCGGAAACCTGATTAGAGAGGTTCAAACCTGGAGTTGCAGAAAACATAGAAACATAGAATCTAGGAGCAGGAGTAGGCCATTCGGCCCGTCGAGCCTGCTCCACCATTCAATACGATCATGGCTGATCATCCAAATCCAGTACCCTGTCCCTGCTTTAATCCCCACAGTACACACATCCCACCCTACCCCCGTAACCCCACTTATTTAATTCCCCCTAACATATCCCATCCTATCCCCATAACCCCACATATTTAATCCCCCCCTAACACTAAGGGTCAATTTTTTTTAAATTTTTTTTTATCATAGCCAAATCAACCTAACCCACACATTTTTGGACTGTGGGAGGAAACCGGAGCACCCGGAGGAAACCCACGCAGACACGGGGAGAATGTGCAAACTCCACACAGACAGTCACCCAAGGTCAGATTCGAACCCGGGTCCCTGGCGCTGTGAGGCACCAGTGCTAACCACTATGTTGCCCTGATGGGCAAGGATTTCAAAACTGCTCTCATCAACCCCTCCTCAACAAAACACACCCTTGACTCCTCTGTCTTTGCAAACTCCTGCCCTATCTCCAACGTCCCTTTCCTTTTCAAAGTTCTTAAATGTGTCCCTTTGTCGAGGACATTGGAAAAGTTGGCAAGTCGCCCCCCCTCCCCTCCACCACCCCAGAAGAGGAACCTGGCTACTCCCTTAATCTGTGTCAGGAAGCAGCTTTAAAATATTAAAAAAACACCCCTAATCTCCACCATCCAGGACTCGACCACTTCCTGGACCTCCTTCCACCACTATCAGTCCGGACTTAGGAGACCTTATCCCTCTTAAATCGATGGTCTTGTCGGCGCGAGCGGAGGTTCTGCCCCCACAACGCCATAAAGGAAACTTGCACTTAAGACAGGGACATGTCATACCTGGATCCCAGGCAAGTCGCCAGCCATTCTGGTAGGCTCCTGTGCAATTTCAGGACCTTTCTGTTTACTTTTTCTGAAAAAAACATTGCATGCAGCCATAACTTTGTGACTCTTAATGCATAGATATGTGACCAGCTGGATTGACACAAGGATTTACCAGTCAGAAAAAACCAACCTGACCATTCTCTTTGATAAATATGTTCCTTCATGTCTGGAACAGCTACGATCTTCCATAAAGACCATCACCCCCATTCCTGAAAACAGCATGGTACAGGTAATCATCACATCTCTCTCCCATGATCTGCCTCTGGAGGTTGCGGGTTTTCATAACAGTCACTTAAATAAGATAAAATTACAGCTGCTGTTGCTAACTTAAAATAGAATTATTTTGAATCATTTCCTTACAATAACCTTTCACTTTTTCAATATTTTTACTGAGGGGGTGGAATCAATAATTAGAGGAACATGCGTAAGGAGTCTCAGCTGCTGGGAGCACATAGCAGAAATTTGGATGCAGCTGCACATGATTTTCCAACCATTTAAAATAATGGCCAGAAATATGTGTGCAGCATATACCCAAACTTCCATTATGTACTACCGGAGGGTGAGGTTCCCCGGTGTCAACATGCAGTCGGAAAGTTAAGTCATTTGATGAAATTCCAGGTGAGTCTCTTAAGAGGTTGTCAGTAAATATATCCACCAATTTAAGTGCAGATTCTTTAGGATAGATTTTCATCCGTGGCCTCAGGAACCTTAGATCTCCCCCTGTTCCTCTGCTTTGAGGAAGAAGAGCCAGAAAATTAGGAGGACCTGCAGGGATGCCAGGATTAACAGGCATTGTATGTAACTTCTGGCTCCCTACTGGTTGGTGCTCGCCCTTTCCTGTCTGCAGATCCAGCTTGCTGTGGCCCATCGACAATGCTTTAGAAGGCTGTGCCTCCCTCACAATGTAGTAACTGATTTGTACCAGACGTTAGGCAACTGCAGTTACATCTAATAAGGGAAACCTCCAACTTACTAAGATCCGAGCCCGCCGCCTAATGAGTTCTACCGTCACAGTCCCCATTTGGCAACAAACTCAACTCAGTTGCTTACTGACATTGAACTCTCCACAACTTCCAAAGCTTCCATTTGGAGATCATTGTGCTACTCGTTCATGTCGGCATTTCGCCCACCTTGATAGGCAACCTGCCTCAGGGGAGGGTGGAAAATCTCGTGCTGCTACAACACTAGAAAGTGTAACAATAAAGATTGAAAGTGTCACAGTAGGCATGTTGTGTCTGTAACAGTGTGGCTTACTACAGAATCTGAAACTGATACTTCTTCAGGGCAACAAACCCACAGTTTTACAGACCCAGTTGAGGTGTTACTGGCTGTAATCTGGCAAAGGAGGACCCAGCTTTATGGCCTTGAGGGAAAGAGGCCTGTGAAGGGCATGATCAGACCCAGGGGAGGAGATGGCCTTGACATTAAGGAATGTCTTCTGATAGCTGGATTGTATTCAATACTTTGGCTGAGTACAAAAGCTTGCATTTTGTTGTGCAGTTCTCTCTGGTACCATTCCCATGTGGATGGTCTTCGCACATGAACCTGGACATTGAGTGTTAGTGGGATTTTCAGTCATGGGATTAATTTCTACCAACTCTGTCTCTGTCTTCACCCAGTACTCACACATGTGCTTCCGGCAAGGGTCAGTAGGGCAGATTTTGATTTTGTGCAATAGTGTAAAACGGGCGATAGCGAATCGGCAGCCTGTTTACATCAATGGAAATAAAAATCAGGAGAGCAGTAAACAGGCCGCCAATTCGCTTTCACCCTTTTTACACTATGGCACAAACTCAAAATCTACCCCAGTAGATCAAGAGCTCATGTTGGGAAACTGAGACCTATGTACCACACCGACTGCTATTTTGGCTAATTCAGCACAGAGCAGGGATTAACCGAGTCTATAAGGCCATGTGCCACACGGTGATACATTCACCGTGTGAGCTGTGGTGGGGGTGCGGTGGGGGAACTTTACTTCTCTGTTTTGATCATTTTTCTGTGCTTATCTAATCATATTATTACCATTTAGACCCTTTGCTCCCTTTTGGAATGTCTACTGACTCCAAAGAATGTGCCTCCTGATTCGCCACGAGAACTTTATGAGCTTTATTTTGTCTTTGCCTGCATCTGGGCCTTCGGTGGAGCAGTATATCAAGATCAGGTTGGTTCTTGTCTATTCTAGGTATGACTCTTTGTGTTTATGTTATTGAAAAGTGGCTATGACCATTAGAGTTTTATGCGCCTGTAATGCTGTGAGATGTTTTCACCAACAAGATAAATAGATGTAAAAACAGAAAATGCTGGAAATACTCAGCAGGTCAGGCAGCGTCTGTGGAGAGAGAAACAGAGTTAACGTTTCAGGTCGATTTTCTGTCTTTATTTCAGATTTCCAGCAGTATATTGCTTTTGTAAGAGAAATAGTTGGCTAATATGGGTGCAAATGACTACTATCTTGGCCTCGTTTTTTGAGTTTTGTTTAGAGTACACTGAATTACACCGCTTTCCTGATAACTGATTTTGGCTTTTGAATGTAAAATGGAGATCTTATTTTGATCAAAAAAGTTCAAATATAATGTGGGAGTTATGAAATCCTAGACTTGTATTAATCTACAGCGAAACTTGTCTTAAGAACCATTCATTTAAGAGAAAGCATTGGGCAAATTTTCTTCCATTGTGTTTTTCTGTATAGCGGAGCATTTGAGGAGGAATGCATATTAGTAACAGAGCCTGATGATTTCCCATCCCTGCCCGATTGTCCTCTTTTCATTCTGCGCTGGTGATTACCTATAGCCAAGTGGAACAGTGGAAAAGCTGCCACCACCTGTTCATAGAAATCACCCAACATCAGTAATTACGAGTTCCCAAGGAACATAGAGTCATAGGGGAAAAATTCGGTTGATTTGCGCCTCCCATTTGGCGCCACTAATGCCTCCCACGAAATTCAGTGGGAGGTTAGCGGCAGCGGTAACCGTTAATGCCCCGTGGCGCTGTGCCTCCGCCGATGATGTCATTGCCGTGCGCAGCGCCCCAGCCGCGATCTTCGGTAGCGCCCCGACTTACTGCCGGACGCTATGTCCACAGGGTCAAGGGGGCCTACCTGCGGCCAGGGCAGTGCAAATTAAAGGGGAGGTGCCGGGCAGCCATTTTTGTTTCTGGCCGCCTGACAGCACCTGCCCCCTGTTGCTGTCCCCGGCCTCCTGTGCAGCCCCCCCACGGGGTGCCGGCTGCTCTCCGTGAGCTCGGCACTTCTCTTGAGTGCCAGGCTCTCTTACCGGCAGTCCGATCCCTGGTGGCCCAGCTGGGCCCCGGGTCGCGCTGCGCTCGGCCCCTCCCCTTTAATAAGGGGAGGAAGGCCTGCAGTACTGCTCCACCTCCCTCTTGGGGCGCTGCGAGTGAATTTCGGGTGTGGGGGTGCTAACCTTTTCGGGGCGCTAAAAGTAGCGCCCCGGCGAAGTTAGCACTCCAAAGGGGGCGCTACCCAATTTTGCCCCCATAGAGTCATAACGACACAGAAGGAGGCCATTCGGCCCATTGAGTCCATGCCGGCTCTCTGCAGAGCAATCCAGTCAGTCCCATTCCCCCGCTCTATCCCTATAGCCCTGCAAGTTTATTTCCCTCAAGTGCCTATCCAGTTTTCCCTTGAAAACATTGAGTGTCTCCGCTTCCACCACTTCCGTCGGCAGCGAGTTCCAGGTCCTCACCATTCGCTGCGTAAAAAAGTTTTTCTTCACATCCCCCCTGTATCTCTTGCCCAAAACCTTAAATCTGTGTCCCCTAGTCCTTGTACCATCAACTAGTGGGAACAGCCTTTCCCCGTCTAGCCTATCCAAACCCGCCATAATCTTGTACACTTCTATCAAATCACCCCTCAACCTCCTTTGCTCGAATGAAAACAAATCCAGCTTCTCCAACCTGCCCTTGTAGCTAAGATCCCCCATCCCTGGAACCATTCTGGTAAATCTCCTCTGCACCCTCTCAAGTGCCTTCACATCCTTCCTAAAGTGTGGTGACCAGAACTGGACGCAATACTTCAGTTGTAGCCCAACCAGCGCTTTATAAAGGTTCAGCATAACTTTTCTACTTTTGTACTCAATACCTCTATTTATGAAAATGAGAAGTCGCACAACACCAGGTTATAGTCCAACAGATTTATTTAATTTTACAAGCTTTCGAAGCAGTTCGCTCCTTCGTCAGGTAAGTTGACGAAGGAGCGAACTGCTTCGAAAGCTTGTAAAATTAAATAAATCTGTTGGACTATAACCTGGTGTTGTGCGACTTCTCATTTTTGTCCACCCCAGTCCAACGCCGGCATCTCCACATCATGACCTCTATTTATGAAGCCCAAGATCCCATATGCTTTGTTAACCACTCTCTCAATATGTTCTGCCACCTTCAGGGACCTATGCACATTAACTCCCAGGTCCCTCTGTCCCTGCACACTCTTTAAAACTGTGCCATTAAGTGTATATTGCCTCTCCCTGTTCCTTCTGCCAAAATGCATCACTTCACACTTCTCTGTATTAAATTCCATCTGCCCATTCTGCTAGCCTTTCTATGTCCTGTTGCAGTCGATTGGTATCATCCTCACTGTTTGCCACACCCCCAAGTTTGGTGCCATCGGCAAATTTAGAAATTCAACTCTGTATTCCAATATCCAGGTCATTTATATATATCAAAAAAAGCAGTGGTCCCAACACTGACCCTTGGGGAACACCACTGTCTACCATCATCCAGTCTGAAAAACAGCCATTTACCACAACTCGCTGTTTTCTGTCCTTAAGCCAATTCCTTATCCAAGCTGCCACTGACCCACCTATTCTGTGAGCCTCAATTTTGTTAACCAGCCTTCTATGTGGTACTTTGTCAAATGCCTTCCGAAATCCATGTAGACAACATCCATTGCATTCCCTTCATCAATCCTCCCTGTTACTTCATCAAAAAATTCAATTAGATTAATCAAACACAATCTGCCTTTTACAAATCCGTGTTGGCTCTCCTTAATTAGCTTAAACTTCTCCAAGTGCCCGTTAATTGTATCCTTGATTATTGTTTCTAAAACTTTACCCTCAGGCACCTCCCTTGCATCTAGGGAAGATTGGAAAATTATGGCAAGCCCTTCCGCTATCTTCTCCCCCAATTCCCTTAGCAACCTGGGATGCAAGCCATCTGGTCCAGGCGACTTGTCCACTCTAAGCATACCCAGCCTTTCTAGTACATCCTGTCTATCAATTTTCACCCCTTCCATTGCTTCTATCTTTTCCACTTCTACCGATATTTTGTCAACATTCACCTTCTCAGTAAACATTGAGTATTCTAGTCTTGCCCTGCGCCTCTAACATATATCACCACCTTTGTCTCTAATAGGCCCCACCCCGCCTCTTACTACCCACTTACTGTTTACATTCCGGTAGAAGATTTTTGGGTTCCCTTTTATGTTAACCGCCATTTTACTCTCATATTCTCTCTTTGCCAATCTTATTTTCATCTTCACATCCCCTCTCAACTTATTGGCCCGTAATTTCCGATAGGAGGCTTCCTGTGTGCGGATGCCTCCTATCAGGAAAAAAATCTACGAACTTACCTGAGGGCTCCCGAGGTCCGGACACTTCCGCTCCTGGGCCTCTCCAAAGTTGAATTGTGCAAGGCCCACGTATCTCAGGGGGGCATGCGGTTCACAAGCATCCCTGGGATCACGTGGGCCAGGCCAGCCAATAGGAGAAGGGAATCTCCCTTCATACTTTTGACAGATAGACCTATCAAATATATGAATGGAGATCACACTAAAACATTAAATACATTTTTAAAAAACCATCACGTTTTTAAAATGAGTTAAAATTACATTAAATTAAATATTTTAAACAAAAATTTAATTTTTTGAAAAAAATAATTAAAGTTTTTTACAGGGCTAAAAACAAACTTACCTTTTTTAAAAGTATTTTTAAATTATAAATGAGTGAAAACAATTTTTTTTAAACTTTTTTCAACTCTTATGCTGGTAAAAGCAGGACTTTCGCCTGCTTTTACCAGGCGTAAGATTTCTAAGGGTTTTCAGCAGGCGGAGGTTCTGCAGAAAGCGGAACTCTCCCCCCGCAGAGGCCCTTCTCCAGAGCAGGCGTCCGATCTCTCAAGAGCATTCTTGACAGATCGGAAATACCGGTTTTCAGCACATGCGCTTCGCATGCCTGAAACCGGCATTTCCGATGTCACTACGGGTGGGTACACAGCCCGTACATACCCGTAGGCATCGGAAAATACGGGCCATTGTATTTGGTCTGGTTCTCCCTTGAAGAATTCACCTGACATGTATCATACACCCTCTTTTTTTTATTTCATCATCTTCTCTATCTCCCTTGTCATCCAAGGAGCCCTTGCTTTGGTTCCCTTACCCTTCCCCCTTGTTGGAATGTGCCTAGCCTGTACTTGGAACATCTCCTCCTTAAAGATCTCTCATTGTTCCGTTACAGTTTTTCCTGTCAGTCTTTGGTTCCATTTTACCCTGGCTAGATCCTTTCGCATCCCATTGAAGTTAGCCTATTCCAGTTTAGAAGTTCCACTCTAGATTATTCCTTGCTCCTCTCCATTGCTAATCTAAATCCTATGATACGATGATCACTAGTACCCAAGTGTTCTCCCACAGACACTTGGTCGACCTGGCCCACCTCATTCCCCAGCACCAGATCCAGCAATGCCTCCTTCCTAGTTGGACCAAGAACATATTGGAAAGGAAATTCTCCTGAACACATTTCAGAAATTCCTCCCCCTCCCTTCCCTTTACCCTAGCATTATCCCAATCGATATTTAGGTAATTAAAGTCTCCCAATATCACCACTCTATAGCTCTTGCATATCTCTGCGATTTCCCTGCAGATTTGCTCCTCTCCCTCCCTCTCACTTTTTGGAGGCCTATAGAATACCCCCAATAGCGTGATCATACCCTTTTTGCTTCTCAACTCTAACCAAATGGATTCTGTCCTTGTCCCCTCAAGAACATCCTCCCTTTCCAACACTACAATGTCTTCCTTAATCAGCACTGCCACCCCACCTCCCTTTTTTCCTTCCCTATCTTTTCTGAACACCTTGTAGCCTTGAATATTAAGTGACCAGTCCTCACTGTTTTTAAGCCACATTTCCGTTATTGCCACAACATCATATTGCCACACGACTAATTGTGCTTGTAGCTCACCAACCTTATTCACCATACTTTGTGCGTTTATGTACATGCATTCTGAACCCATTTTTGAATTTTCCCTAGTCTTTCTTAGTCTGCTCCTATCTAATATGGTACTATCTTCTCTCGTACTATCCAACACAATCACTCTTTTATGCACCTTATTCCACTTTTCTACTCCTATATGCTGGTGCCCATCCCCCTGCCAAGCTCGTTTAAACCCTCCCCAACAGCACTCACAAACCTCCCTGCGAGAATATTGGTCCCGGCTCTGTTGAGGTGTAACCCGTCCGGCTTGTACAGGTCCCACCTTCCCCCAATGCCTGAGGAATCTAATGCCCTCCCTCCTGCACCATCTTTCCAGCCACGCATTCATCTGTTCTATCCTCCTATTCCTGTACTCACTAGCACATGGCACTGGGAGTAATCTGGAGATTACTACCTTTGAGGTCCTGCTTTTTAATCTCTTTCCTAGCTCCCTAAACTCTGCCTGCAGGACCTCATCCCTCTTTCTGCCTATGTCGTTGGTACCGATATGGACAACGACCTCTGGTTGTTCACTCTCCCCCCTCAGAGTGTCCTACATCCATTTAGTGACATCCTTGACCCTGGCACCAGGGAGGTAACATACCATCCTGTTGTCACGTCTACGGTCGCAGAAACGCCTGTCTGCTCCCCTAATTGTGAGTTGTGAAGAGGATGTAAAGAGGCTTCAAGGCGATTTAGACAAGTTGAGTGAGTGGGCAAATACATGGCAGATGCAGTATAATGTGGATAAATGTGAAGTTATCCACTTCAGTAGGAAAAACAGAAAGGCAGAGTATTATTTAAATGGTAATAGATTGGGAACTGTTGATGTACAAAGGGACTTGGGTGTCCTTGTACACCAGTCACTGAAAGCAAACATGCAGGTGCAGCAAGCAGTTAGGAAGGCAAATGGTATGTTGGCCTTCATTGCAAGAGGATTTGAGTACAGGAGCAAGAATGTCTTACTACAGTTATACAAGGCCTTGTTGAGACCACACCTGGAGTACTGTGTGCAGTTTTGGTCTCCTTACCTAGAAAGCATATACAGGAAATTCTTTGGTATCCGGCACCGACGGGACCGGTGTGGTGCCGGTTGAATAAAAATTCCGGATGACGGAGAGGGTTATCTACCGAGGCTATTTTTAACAAACAAAAATAAAAAAAATCAAGAAATGTGCAGTATACAGTAATTGGGTACTCACCTGCAGAATGTTGTGTTAAATGGATGGTGGAAGATGCTTGATTAAGTATAGTACTGCCAGTTGAGGGTAATCCATAACTCTTTAATTACTTAACAGTAAAACAAAACTTATAAACGACTGTATACAGTACTGTAGTTGACTGTACACTTATTCCAAGTCAGCTGGTTCATCAGGAATATCCATGCCAGCTGGGTCATCAGGATCATGCACTTCAACAGATTCTTCAGGCACTTCCGCTGCCTCAACTCTTTTGGAAGCTTTCTTAAACATGTCCCGGATGTCTGCTTGCTTAGTGGACTCTTGCCTTTTCTGTAGAAAGGTGGAATGCAGAATATGGAGGTGCACAACTTCTTGGGCAGAGTAGCAAGGCTGCCTTTCAGCAAATTGGAGGATTGAAGCAAATCCTTCTGCAGCTTTAGCCCAAGAAATCTTCTTCTCTTCAGAAATCTCATCCTCTTCACTTTCCATCTCACTTTCCTTTTCTTTCTTTGGATTCAAAACATTCTCAATTATTTCATCATCACTTAGCATATGCACAACACCAACTTCTCTATCTGCATCAACCCACTGCTCGATATCACTTTCACTGAGGTGACGTAGAGGGTTTGCTGGGCCTACATTTTTCACCATGCCAGCCATTTCCATTATTGTACTCTTCTCTGGATGCACATTGAACCCATGAAATTCCTCCTCTGAAGAAGAACCTTCAGCAAACATTACAGAAGGCCACAATTTGCGCCAGGCTTGCCTCAGAGTGTGACCTTTCACCAAGTTCCAGGAACATGCAACATTATAGATGGCATCTTTAAGATTGTATTCCTTCTGAAATGCGTGAATATTGTCATCTTGGTTTATCAGTTTACGTAGGAAGTCTTTCTTGTAATGACACTTCAGATTTTGGATAACGCCCTGGTCCATGGGTTGTATGAGAGAAGTTACATTTGGTGGCAAATAAATGGTGAAAACATTTCCCGAAACCAACTCGGGTTCATGCAGATGGGCTCTACAATTATCAAGCAATAAAATGCATTTGCTATCTTCAAGTTTCCCTATTTTATGGAAATGTTCTCTCACAGATGGAACAAAAATATGATGGAACCAATACGAAAAGATTTCCTTATCCATCCAAGCATTTTTTTGAGCTTTGTACTCAACAGGTAAGTGCCTCACATTTTTAAATGCACGGGGATTTTTATACTTCCCAATAACAAGAAGTTTAACCCAGTGTGATCCAGCAGCGTTCGCACATGTTAGCATGGTTACACGATCTTTATTTTTCTTGTAACCTGAAGCACTAGCCTCACTAGCCCCAGCAAGCGTTGATTCTGGCAAAAACCTCCAAAATAAGCCAGTTTCATCGGCATTGTATATCTGTGCTGGCGACAAATCATGTTGCTGCACAATCCGATTGAAATAATCGCAGTATTCTTCTGCGGCGTCGTGATCAGCTGATTTCTTCTCCCCGGAAATATCGAGTCGTCGTATCCCGTGCCGTAACTTGAAGCACGTTAGCCATCCCTCGGAGAAAGCACACTTGTCAGTGAGCTCCATCCTTTCATAGAAATCCTTCGCTTTCTCGATTAGCATGGGTCCGGAAAGTGGAACACCCTCTGAACGCTTAAGAGAAAACCACTCATAAAGCACGGTATCCAGCTCTTCAAGCTTTGGCTTACGAAGCGTACGCCGTTTCTCTACACTCTTAGATGTCTCCGAGCTTGAATAAAACTTGAGCAGCTTATCCTTCTGCGATTTGATGTCGTAGATTGTTGACGAACCGATTTTGAATTCATTCATAATGTTGATACGCTTCTCTCCCCTTTCTAGTCGTTGGCATATCTCGATTTTCTGTTTTAAAGTTAACACCACTCTCTTCCTTTTGCTTGGACCAACTTTTGGGAATTCCATAATGCAAGATGGGGGAGATAATTCACGATAAAGATGGAGAGACACACAGAAAAATGGTGGCTCGGAAGAGACTACCAGCAGCGCGGGAGAATCAGACTCCTGTTATTGCGGTGTTCGGACTTCCGACAGTGCCAGGAAGCCGAGTAGTGGCACTTTGGAGAACTACCCCCACTGACTAACTCGGCGTTCGCGGGAGACTCGGACTCGGCAACATTGCCGGTTATTGAGGAGTTGTTTTCGGAGTATGAATTTTTCCAGTTAATAGAGAATTCCGGATATTTAGGTGCCGTTTAAACGAGAGTTTCCTGTACTTGCCCTAGAGGGAGTGCAGCGAAGGTTCACCAGACTGATTCCTGGGATGGCAGGACTGTCGTATGAGGAGAGATTGGGTCGACTAGGCCTGTATTCACTCAAGTTTAGAAGAATGAGAGGGGATCTCATTGAAACGTATAAAGTTCTGACAGGGCTAGACAGACTGGATGCAGGGAGGATGTTTCCCCTGGCTGGGGGCTCTAGGACGAGGGGTCACAGTCTCAGGATACAGGGTAGGACATTTAGGACTGAGATGAGGAGAAATTTCTTCACTTAGAGGGTGGTGAACCTGTGGAATTCTCTACCACAGAAGGCGGTGGAGGCCAAGTCACTGAATATATTTAAGAAGGAGATAGATAGATTTCTAGACACAAAAGGCATCAAGGGGTATGGGGAGAGAGCGGGAACATGGTATTGAGATAGAGGATCAGCCGTGATCATGAATGGCGGAGCAGGCTCGAAGGGCCGAATGGCCTACTCCTGCTCCTATTTTTCTATGTTTCTAACTATCGAATCCCCTACCACTATTGCTCTTCCACTTTTTTTCCTCCCCCCCTGTGCAGCTAAGCCAACCGTGGTGCCATGGACTTGACTCTGGCTGCCCTTCCCAGAGGAACCATCGCCCTCACTGGTACTGGTTGGAGAGCGCGATGCACTCTGGGGACTCCTGCACTACATGCCTGGTCCTCCACTTCTGTCTGGTGGTCACCCATTCCCTCTCTGCCTGCATACTCTTAAGCTGCAGGGTGACCACCTCTAGAAATGTGCTATCCACGTAACTCTCAGCCTCGCGGATGCACCGCAGTGACTCCAGCCGCCGCTCAAGCTCCGAGACCCGGAGCTTGAGTTGCTGTAGCTGGCGACACTTCCCGCACATGTGGTCGTCCAGGCTACGCGAAGCGTCCAGGACTTCCCACATGGCACAGGATGTGCACTCCACGGGACTGAGCTGCCCTGCCATACCTCTATTTAATAGACTAAGAACTAACCCAGCAGAAATAAACTTAAAACTTAACAAAAAACACTCCCCAGCTACTGACCAATCAGCTCTTTCCCTCTATTTAATAGGCTATTAACTAACTTAGCAGAAATAAACTTATAAACTTAAAAAAAATACACTCACCAGCTACTCACCAATCAGCTCCTTCCCTTGTGCCGACATCACTTCTTTTACTCTGACATCACTTTTTCCAAAAACTGCCTCTGTTGAGTTGCTCTCACTCTCAGCGCTCTTTATACCACTGCTCCCGCTCTCGGCGCTCTTTATTCCGCTGCTCCCACTCTCGGCGCTCTTTGTGCCACTGCTCCCGCTCTCGGCGCTCTTTATACCGCTGCTCCCGCTCTCGGCGCTCTTTGTGCCGCTGCTCCTGCTCTCGGCGCTCTTTATACCGCTGCTCCCGCTCTCGACGCTCTTTATACCGTTGCTCCCGCTCTCGGCGCTCTTTGTGCCGCTGCTCCCACTCTCGGCGCTCTTTGTGCCACTGCTCCCGCTCTCGGCGCTCTTTATACCGCTGCTCCCGCTCTCGGCGCTCTTTGTGCCGCTGCTCCTGCTCTCGGCGCTCTTTATACCGCTGCTCCCGCTCTCGGCGCTCTTTGTGCCGCTGCTCCCGCTCTCGGCGCTCTTTGTTCCACTGCTCCCGCTCTCGGCGCTCTTTGTGCCTCTGCTCCCACTCTCGGCGCTCTTTGTGCCGCTGCTCCCGCTCTCGGCGCTCTTTATACCACTGCTCCCGCTCTCGGCGCTCTTTGTGTCGCTCCTCCCACTCTCGGCGCTCTTTGTGCCGCTCCTCCCACTCTCGGCGCTCTTTATCCCGCTGCTCCCGCTCTCGGCGCTCTTTGTGTCGCTCCTCCCACTCTCGGCGCTCTTTGTGCCGCTCCTCCCACTTTCGGCGCTCTTTATACCGCTGCTCCCGCTCTCGGCGCTCTTTGTGCCACTGCTCCCGCTCTCGGCGCTCTTTGTGCCGCTGCTCCCACTCTCAGCGCTCTTTGTACCGCTGCTCCCGCTCTCGGCGCTCTTTGTGCCGCTGCTCCCACTCTCGGCGCTCTTTGTGTCGCTCCTCCCACTCTCGGCGCTCTTTGTTCCGCTGCTCCCGCTCTCGGCGCTCTTTATACCGCTGCTTCCGCTCTCGCCGCTCTTTGTGCCGCTGCTCCCGCTCTCGGCGCTCTTTATACCGCTGCTCCCGCTCTCGGCGCTCTTTGTGTCGCTGCACCCACTCTCGGCGCTCTTTGTGTCGCTGCTCCTACTCTCAGCGCTCTTTATCCCGCTGCTCCTACTCTCAGCGCTCTTTGTGTCGCTGCTCCCGCTCTCGGCGCTCTTTATACCGCTGCTCCCGCTCTCGGCGCTCTTTATGTCGCTGCTCCCACTCTCGGCGCTCTTTGTGTCGCTGCTCCCACTCTCGGCGCTCTTTGTGTCGCTGCTCCCGCTCTCGGCGCTCTTTATTCCGCTGCTCCCGCTCTCGGCGCTCTTTATACCGCTCCTCCCACTCTCGGCGCTTTTTGTGTCGCTGCTCCCGCTCTCGGCGCTCTTTATTCCGCTGCTCCCGCTCTCGGCGCTCTTTATACCGCTCCTCCCACTCTCGGCGCTCTTTGTGTCGCTGCTCCTGCTCTCGGCGCTCTTTATACCGCTGCTCCTGCACTCGGCGCTCTTTATACCGCTGATCCTGCACTCGGCGCTCTTTATACCGCTGCTCCCGCTCTCGGCGCTCTTTATTCCGCTCCTCCCGCTCTCGGCGCTCTTTATACTGCTGCTCCGACTCTCAGCGCTCTTTATACCGCTCCTCCCGCTCTCGGCGCTCTTTATACCGCTGCTCCCGCTCTCGGCGCTCTTTGTGCCGCTGCTCTCACTCTCAGCGCTCTTTGTACCGCTGCTCCCGCTCTCGGCGCTCTTTGTACCGCTGCTCCCACTCTCGGCGCTCTTTGTGCCGCTGCTCCCACTCTCAGCGCTCTTTATACCGCTGCTCCCACTCTCGACGCTCTTTATTCCGCTGCTCCCGCTCTCGGCGCTCTTTGTGCCGCTGCTCCCGCTCTCGGCGCTCTTTGTGCCACTGCTCCCACTCTCGGCGCTCTTTGTGCCGCTGCTCCCGCTCTCGGCGCTCTTTGTGCCGCTGCTCCCGCTCTCAGCGCTCTTTGTGCCGCTGCTCCCGCTCTCGGCGCTCTTTGTGCCGCTGCTCCCACTCTCGGCGCTCTTTGTGCCTCTGCTCCCACTCTCGGCGCTCTTTATACCGCTGCTCCCACTCTCGGTGCTCTTTATACCGCTGCACCCGCTCTCGGCGCTCTTTATTCCACTGCTCCCGCTCTCGGCGCTCTTTATACCGCTGCTCCCACTCTCGGTGCTCTTTATTCCGCTGCTCCCTCTCTCGGCGCTCTTTGTGTCGCTCCTCCCACTCTCGGCGCTCTTTATACTGTTGCTCCCGCTCTCGGCGCTCTTTGTATTGCTGCTCCCACTCTCGGCGCTCTTTATACCGCTGTTCCCGCTCTCGGCGCTCTTTATACCGCTGCTCCCACTCTCGGCGCTCTTTATACCGCTGCTCCCACTCTCGGCGCTCTTTATACCGCTGCTCCCGCTCTCGGTGCTCTTTATACCGCTGCTCCCGCTCTCGGTGCTCTTTATACCGCTGCTCCCACTCTCGGCGCTCTTTATACCGCTGCTCCCACTCTCGGCGCTCTTTATACCGCTGTTCCCGCTCTCGGCGCTCTTTATACCACTGCTCCCGCTCTCGGCGCTCTTTTTGCCGCTGCTCCCGCTCTCGCCGCTCTTTTTGCCGCTGCTCCCACTCTCGGCGCTCTTTTTGCCGCTGCTCCCGCTCTCGGCGCTCTTTATACCACTGCTCCCGCTCTCGGCGCTCTTTTTGCCGCTGCTCCCACTCCCGGTGCTCTTTATACCAATTTGGAGCCATTGTCCTGTTAGATTATTCTGCATTGCAGAAATCTTAATCCAATATATTTGTAGAATTCTAAATGAGCCTTGCATAATGTTAGTTAAGGGCTGCTTGGTGGTGTATGGTACTATCCATCACGTACAGGCAGCAGCTCTCGGGTAGTAAATTAGACTGTATGAAACACTAAAGCTGATTGTTGATTTCTTTTTCAGCTGGTAGATTATCGTGTTGAATTCAGTCATTGGTGGTGCAAAGAAATGAAAGCTGTTAAACTTCCATCCCAGGGCACTGTCTTTGATTACTACCTTGATCCTGAAACAAAAAAATTCAGCCCTTGGTCTGAAAAGGTACCAGCATTTGAAATGGAAGCAGATAATCCTCTTCAAGTAAGTGAACTGATGTCTCGTCAGATGAAAATAAAATAAAACTGCAAATGCTAGCAATCTGAAAATAGAACGTGGTGGACGTAGACAGCAGGTCCATCAGCAGCTGGAAGAGAAAAGGCAGGTTAACATTTCAGGTGTAAAACCGTTCAGAGAGTCGATTCAAAACTAATGAAATTATAATGCGGAGATGCCGGTGTTGGACTGGGGTGGACAAAAGTGAGAAGTCGCACAACACCAGGTTATAGTCCAACAGCTTTATTTGAAATCACAAGCTGTCGGAGCTCTGCTCCTTCGTCAGCAACCTGGTGTTGTGCAATGAAATTATAGATATTGAAAAATATATTGGCCCAGAAATTCCGATCGCAGGCCTCCCGCGGGCGGAGGGCTGCGATCTGGAAAAATCTGCGCCAAGACCTGAGGGCTCCCGGGAGGCGCACAGTTCCGCTGCTGGGCCTCTCCAAACTGCCAGTGTGCAGGGCCCACGTATCCCAGAGGCGCAGGTAGTTCGCAGCGTCCCTGGGATCACGTGGGCCATGGGGAGCCAATCAGAGAAGGGAATCTCCCTTCATATATTTGACAGGAAGATCTGTCAAATATATGAATAGAGATCACCCCCAAAACATAGTAAAACTTTAAATAATATTTTTTTTTAAATCACATTTTAAAATGACTATTTTTTGAAAAAAGTAATTAAAGTTTTTAACAGGGCTAAAAATAAACTTACCTTTCTTTAAACTATTTTTAAAAGATAAATCAGTGGAATTTTTTTTTTAACTTTATTTCAACTCTTATCCTGGTAAAAGCAGGCCTTACGCCTGCTTTTACCAGGCGCAAGAATTGTTAGGGGGAAAAATTCAGTTGGTTTGCGCCTCCCGTTAGCGCCTTAAGAGGGCGCTAATGGGGAGCAAAGCAACTAGCACCCGGGCGCGGCGATATCTGCGCCTCTCACGAAATTGACCGGACATTTTGTGGCGGCGCTAAACAATACCGCCCCGATCTCCTGCGCACGCAGATCTTGACGTCATTCGAGCGTGCAACGCCCTTGTGGCGCCCCGGAACAGAAATTGAGTGGCGCCCCCATCCTTTCCGCCTGGCGCAACCAACGACAGGTAGACTGGAACGCTTCCCAGTCGCTGTGGGGCTGGGGGGGCGCTATTTAAAGGGGGCCTCTTCCTGGCTTTTTCTGTGGTAGACATTTTTGCACCACTCGTTCTGAGAGAGAGAAAGAGAGACTTCTGCATTGAGTCAATGCTGTGTGAAGTAGTTTTGGCTACTGAGCATAACTTTGCAGGTACTTTGGTTTTTGACCTTCATAACCTTGATTGCCAAGAGACTGTGGGGGCTGCACTGATTGGGGGCGTCGTCCTGCGCCAGTAGAATCGGAGGCCACAGAGACGCAGAGAGAGAGTGGCAATCATGGCCAGACGGAGGAGGGCCAACAGGCCTCTGTACAGGAGACCTTACCCTCCCAGGGTATTTTGCCAACAATTCTCCTACATTAATTTGTCTGAGGAGCAGTGTTTGCGAAGGCTGCGCTTCAGCAAGGAGGTGGTCACTGAGCTCTGCCACCTGCTGCAGCCAGATCTGCAGCCTCAACTGAGGACCAGGACGTCTCTGTCGGTGGCAGTGAAGATCACAGTGGCTCTGAACTTTTATGCCACCGGCTCATTTCAGTCAGCTACTGGGGACATCGCCAATATCTCCCAGTTCGTGGTCCATTGCTGCATCCGTCAGGTCACAAATGCCCTCTATAAAAGGAGACGAGAGTACATCTCTTTCCCCATGACCCCGGCTAAGCAGCATGAACGCGCAATGGGCTTTGCAAGGATAGCGGGCTTCTCCATGGTGCAGGGCGCCATTGACTGCACGCATGTGGCTTTGCATGCTCCGCATGAGAATGCAGAGGATTTCCACAACCAAAAGGGGTTCCATTCCTTAAACGTGCAGTTGGTCTGTGACCACAGACAGCTGATACTCGCTGTCAATGCCCACTATCCTGGCAGCAGCCACGATGCATTCATCCTGCGCCAGACTACTGTGGCAGAATTTTTCCAGGCACCGCATCACCCAGGTGGTTGGCTTCTCGGGGACAAGGGATATCCACTGTGCACCTGGCTGATGACACCGCTCCGTACGCCCAACACCCCTGCTGAGCTGCGGTACAACGACCAATTTGCAGGGCACCCAATTTGCAATTGGCTGAATTGGGGCCAGAAGTGTGGCTGTGTTATGGTCAAGGACATCCTCATTTCAATAGTTAAATCCCCTCATTACAGGTCCCACGCCGATTTTTATGTTTTAGGGCGAGGCCACACCCAAATTGCAAACTTAGCCCAAAAAATAGGCACAGGAGCATCCTCGGATTTTGCCAGTTTAAATAGGCATCTTAAAGTGTTTCATTTCAAGGTGATATTTTGTTGCATTTTTATTTCCCTCATATTGCAATTTGCTCCAATGCATTAGTTAGTTTATGCATATTTTTTTTCCCCTTGCCAATACTTTGCTTTGTTATTCTTTATTGTTGCTGGCTTTGAAAGTGCACCACACAAAAAGATGAGGGAGAGGAGTTCATGGAGGGCCAAGAAATGCAAGTTCCAAATTCCCTTTCACATTAGGTCACACCTGCCACTGTCTGGACCTGTATTGGACATGTTCTACATCAGGTAGTCTGCAGTGCACACATGCATAAAGCAAATGACAAGTGTTGTTTGCAAGGAATAACATCGTCATTACTCTTCCTGTGGAAAAGAGACATCAACGTGACAGAACACCCAGCTTCACTGCAAGGCATTGCAGATGGCACCAACGTGAGCGTCAGGCCTCTTCACATCAACACTATAGCGATTATGAACAGAACGGATTTTCACTCAACCGCTGTTCAAGTGGTATCACTGAAATGTTATTATGCATGTCATGATCAAGGAAGCAACATCCAATGCTGACGTGGGAACCGTATGGAATGCCTTGTACTCTAGCAAAACTTGCCACTCAGTATAAGCTCTCCACTCTGTCCAACATAGTGAATTAATTGTTCACAATGGCACAGCTCAGACGTTTGTTCATCACTATTCCATTTGATGCTGTAGAGTCTGAAGCCTTTCTACAAGAGGTGTGCCAAAAAAGGCGGGGACCTATTTGGGGCTGAATGTCATCCTCCAATAAAAGCACAGGTGGCAGCTGCATGGAGAAGCAAAATTACATATAAAAATCAGGTCCCTTGGTGTCCTTATTTTTGGTTGTATATAATCAGTTAAAATAAATCTCTCCTAAACCATTTTTACGGCTTAACAATTTTTTATCTATTAATACTTGGAAACTGTAAATAATGAGGTAATATTTGGTTGTTTATGGAAACTCAATTCTATTGAAGATGTATAAGTTGGCAAACTGGCTAATCCAGGCACATGGTAGGAGTGCATATCAGGAAATTGTGCACTGTGATTTTCTGTCCATTCATTTTAACAAATAGAAAATGTCACTTAAATGTTTGACAACAAGAACATAACAATAGCTGGCAATGGGGAAAGTGGTGGTTGAGGTACCTGATGTGGTGGGGTGGAGGCCAGATGGTTCAAAAGGGACCAACAGCAATTTGAGTCCCATTCACTTGCCTCCATCCCACATGGGTGATAGACCCTGTTCCACACACTATTGCTAGATCTCAACAACCCCCAATATTCCAAAACGCCCTCAAGTCCTGCTGCCCCTCAGGATCTCCCCAGACTTTCACCCCCCCCCCCCCCACACCATGCCAGTGGGTAGTGGCACTACTCCTTTAAAATATTTAACTATGGTATTAAACTGGATGAACTGTGACATTGGTCTGGAATAATTCAAGTTCTGTGTTAATGCTGTTAGTAATCAGACCTTTCTACAAAAGTTGCTCTTTGTTCCTTGCAGGCACTCCTTGTCCCTACAGCTGAGACGACCCGTCTACAATACTTTGTAGATTTGTTGCTGGAGAAGGGGAAGCCAGTTATGCTTGTGGGAAATGCAGGAGTTGGCAAAACCATCCTAGTGGAAGACAGACTTGCTAATCTATCAGAGGATTATATGGTGTCCAAAGTGCCTTTCAACTACTACACCTCTTCAGTGATGCTACAGCGTAAGTTATTGATGTTTCAGGGACTATTTTCCAACTCAAGCTGATGCCTAGAATTCAGAATACAGATTTTTTTGTTTTGTCATTTCAACGGGAGTTTAGACCAGGTTGAGTTCCCATATGCTCTGAGTTCTGGCCTTGCGAGGAAATTCCTGCGCAGCCTAGTAAATGATGGAGCCTCTGCCCACCCCTTACAAGGCCAGAGGGGGCAACACCATGAGTTCCTGCATTCCCAGCCGTCAGAGGAACCCAGTGTAGCATCACGACAGTGTGCCAATAGTGGAAGTGGGACCCACCTGGTGGCTCATGTCTGGATCATAGCCGGAACCCCTTGAAGAGAAAGGTGTTTTTATAATTGTTTATATGTGGACCCTCACAAAGGGGGCCACTGGGGACTGATCTGAGTTCCTTTGTGGGGGGAGGAAGGTGGCAAATCTGGCACCTCCCCTAGAACTGGCAAGTTGTATGACTTTCTGGCCTCTTGGTTTTGGCATGTACCGCAGATGCACCCCAGTGGTTTAGGGAGATTCCCCCTGACCCCATGAACTTTGGGCAGGTCAGTGGTGGAAAGAACACCACCGCCCCCTCCCACAATGTCCAGTGGATTTTTGGCCCAAAAATTCTTTTTATTTGTAATCAATTTCTCGAATCTCAACAAATTATAATACATTGTGTCGTAATAAAATAGCGTGTCCACCAACTCACCAGAAACATTGGCACAAGAAATTTCTTAATGTGTTATATATATTTATATAGGAGATATACGGTAGAATTTATAGATTCACATACACCGGAAACACATATTGGGAATTCAAGCGTGGAGATCAGCAGGCCCTGCAGGATTTTCTGTCCATAAAAATGAATCGATGGAAAATCCTGCCGGAACCCTGATAGCCCCAGGAGATTCCCAATGTGTCTTTCTAGTGCGTGATGTTCCACGATAGTACAAATTCATAAATTCTACCCTTATTTATATAACATATATTTGTTGACTTCCATTGATGTGCTAATTACAGTTTCATGTTTTTATTTTTATAAATACAAATCAGGTGTTCTTGAGAAGTCTCTTGAGAAAAAGGCTGGTCGTAATTATGGACCCCCCGGAAATAAGAAGCTAATTTATTTCATTGATGACATGAATATGCCAGAGGTAGACACTTATGGAACAGTTCAGCCCCACACACTTATCCGCCAGAACATTGACTACAAACACTGGTGAGCATTACACACTGTAAGATGAATACACTGGCCAAAGTTGAGATATTTATTAGGTAAAAATTGATTCTTTTATACAGAGTACTCTTAAATGGTTGTTTTAAACCATAGTACATAAAACAGAAAAACATCTTTTTTGTTAAAAAGTAGAGTCCTGTTCTTTTATATAATACAGAAAAGTAAACTTGTATTTATATAGCGCCTTTTGTGTCCTGAGAACATTCCAAAGCACTTCATGACCAATGAATTATGTTTTGAAATGTAGTCACTGTTTTTGTAGGCAAGGTTCCGCAAACAGCAGTGAATTGGATGACAAAATAATTTGTTTAGATGGTGTTGGTTGAGGGGTGAATGTTAGCTAGACATCAGGGGCTAAAAATTGGATTGGACACGAAAACGGGAGCGGAGATCGCGATGCGTGATCAGCCTGCACCCGTTGAAAGGAATGCAGGAAGCATGCGTCCTTCATGCTGTCTGTTAATTATAACGATTGCAGCATTCAGCCCAGTGCTGAACGCGATGCTGAGTGGCTGAATGCTCAGCAGGGGCCCAAGTTTGTCCAAGGCTTCTTAAAGGCAGTCTACACCTCTTAAAGGAGAGGTGTATTCTGCCTGCAACAGCTCATTGAACTGGTTGTGGAGACAAAGGTGACTGAATAATGGCTCAACAGGCCAGAGAAAGGGCTCCAAGGTTCTCAGACGCAGCACTAGAGGCCTTAGTGCAGGGGGTAGAATGGAGGAGACAGGTTCTCTATCCGCAGGGGGCCAGGAGTCCCTCCAGACACACACTGCAAAGGCAGTGGGAGTAGATAACTGACGAACTCAGTGTCAGCAGTCTTGCCCCGAGGACAATCCCATGCCGAAAGAAATTCAGTGGCCTCAGACCACTGGTCAAGGTCAGTGAATGCATCTTCAAATGCCATCTTGCACCACTAGCCTCACACACTGCTCAATGCACCACACCCCAATCACTCACCTACCAACAATCTCTTTCCTCATGACTCATACCTCACAATCATAGCTTCACCTCACCCTCACACACTTACCACTCCTGCAGGCCTCACACTCACACCTTGCACACACTGCCAGCTATTTAACCATGATAGGCACATCACCCAAACAGATTGCACCACACTCACTGACACACTTCCCTCTCAAGGCTCATAACTGCAGGCAGTAGCAGCTAACCGGCAGGGGACAGGCAAGCCTGCATATCCTTACCCAGGTGGAGGAGATGGTGCTTGACATTATTGGAGGGGCCGTAACTGAGGCCGTGGCGAGCAGCAAGGCTAAAATCATTGAAGAGGATGGTATCCTCCTTATCACATCCCACTTCCTCCTCATCCACAAGCTCTTCTCACTTACAAGCTGCTGATGGTGTAAGCATGCATATCTTGCTGTTCCCCACCATCCCGCTTCCCTTACCACAACCCTACCCTTGTGCCTTTCTCCTTTCAGATAGTCAAGTACTCCAACCTGGCCAGCCAGTGCAGGAAGAGCAAGAGGAGAGTGATGGAGGAGGAGAGACACCGGCACTCGATCTGACACTCGCAAGCACCAGCTCAGATACTGGCACTGTATGTAATTTAGAGGATAGTATAGAGGCGGGATCTGTACATGGTGAGTCACTGGGCACAAGTGGGCTGCAGCCAGGGTAGGGAGAAAGGGTAGCGCAGGTGCCAGCTCCCCGGAGGGTGACGTCGCACACAAGTTCTGCTGCAGAGGACTCAGTGTGGACTTTGATGGGGCGGCCTACAGAAGAAGGGTGATGGACATGCACACAAAAATGCTTGGTGCATTGGCAGCCATGCTAGAGAGCCTCTTGTCAGTGTGAAGGTGCATGGAGGAGTCCGGCTCCAACATTGCATGGGGCTTTGCGCAGAGCTTGGAGCCCATGATTTCCAGGATGGAAATGATGGGCAACTCCATTTGCGTGCTTGTGGACCCAACCATGATGCTGGGTGTGATGGACGATGTCACAGCTTCCGTTGCAGCACAAGCGGAAGTGACCCAACGTCTGAGTGCTGCAGTGGAAGCTCAGACTGCTCTCATGTAGGCTCAGTCCAAAAATGTGCGGGTTAGGTTGATTTGGCTATGATAAATTGACCCTTAGTGTTAGGGGGGGATTAAATATGTGGGGTTATGGGGATAGGATGGGATATGTTAGGGGGAATTAAATACGTGGGGTTACGGGGGTAGGGTGGGATATGTGTACTGTGGGGATTAAAGCAGGGACAGGGTACTGGATTTGGATGATCAGCCATGATCGTATTGAATGGTGGAGCAGGCTCGACGGTCCGAATGGCCTACTCCTGCTCCTAGATTCTATGTTTCTATGTTTCTATGACACCCTTGAGGAGGCCAAGTACTGAGGCCCAGGAGAGATACAATGAAAGCCACATTTCCACCAGATGAGTCATAGAGCAGACAATAGGCATGCTGAAAATGCACTTCAGATGCCTTGACTGACCTGGAGGAGCCCCTCAGTACGCACCAGCCAGGGTCTCCAGAATCATCATGGTCTGCTGCGCCCTGCACAACATAGCGCAGCAGTGAGGTTTAGCGCTGCATGAGGAGCAAGGCATTGAGTGCACAGCCTCTTCAGAGGAGGAGGAGGAGGAGGAGCATCAGCTGGAAGATGACGAGGAGCAGGAGCTGGGCCAGATCCCACCAGCACCCGAGCACATTGCTGCCCGGGAGGCCAGGGATGGCCTCATCATGGCCAGATTTACTTAACTTTACATAGTACACCCATATGGCTGCCACATGCTGCGTTCGGTTGGCACCACACCACAGCAACACCATAAAGGATCCCTACAATGACCAAGCCATTCCTTTCACACTGACTACCATTGCTGGAGGTAACGTTATGTCTCACCATTCACTGCAACCCACTAAGCCACTTCCAAAGGTGCACACAAATTTGTCCAAGACCGGAAAATGGTGAAAATAAGGATTTTTACGGTTGACATCACATTAACGGAAACTTGACATTAACATTGAATAAAACATCCAAGTGGCTACCCTTGTGAATCTACTTGTGTGTCATCTTTCTCTTCTGTGTGCTTCTACGAGGTGCTACCCCTGTGGCTTCAGCAGAGGTAGAGGCAGCCTGCTCACTTCCCTGCTGCGACTGCTTAGACACTCTTGGCGGACGTCCTCTGGGCTTTAGAACCTCTGATTGCCCCGCCAACGTCTGCTCCTCCTGTGACTGTGCAGGGGCAGACTTGGCCATCGCTGTCCGAGGAGACATCTGGAGCTTTGACTGAGGGGGTGGCAATGGGAGAGAAGTGTAAGCATTTTGAGAGGAGCCCACACTTCCATGTCCCCTCTCACCATCATCCCTCTCATGGGCCACCCGCACTTCTCTGCTATCAAGGAGCTGGAGAGCACGTTGCTGCACATCAGTGGGGCCATGAGGACCCACGTCCATGTTGACATCCCTCCTAGAGAGGACGTCTATGAGCCTCTGCCATCTATTCTCCATAGATAGCATGTGCTCATGTCACTGGCGCATTAGCTGCTCCATGCAGGTGGCCATCCTATCCATGGAAGAGCCTACAGTCGCCATCGCCTTCGACATGGTGGTGCTCATGTTGGAGATGGACTCCTCCATTCTCTGAACATTTGCAGACATTGCGGTCGCAAAACCTGTCAAACCCCCCTGCACTTCTTCCTGCACCTCCAGGATCACCCTCTTTCTGGATGGCCCCTGAGGCTCAGCGTCTGTATGCAGCTGAGCAGAGCTAGGAGACTCCTGTGCCCTCCGACGAGGAGTCTCCACTGCTGTCCCTGTCTCCACCATCTGCTGTTGCTCACTTGTGACTTGTGAGAAACCAGGTGACAACACTACTCTATCTCGCGTGGCACCCACCGAGGTGTGCCTGTCTGCGCTGGTGCTGGGTGCGCTTATGTCTGGTGACACTGTGCCCTCAGAGGCTGGAGGCTCCTCTGAGGAGTTGTCTTCCTCCTCCTCCTGGATAGTGGGGGTGGGGGGCTCTTGATGGACCTGTGGAAGAGTAAAGAGATGAGTTAGATATGTCATATGAAGAATGGTTACAGATACCATTATGCACATGATGACCATTCAGTGAGTTACTTTTCTAGACACAAAAGGCATCAAGGGGTATGGGGAAAGAGCGGGAATATGGTATTGAGATAGAGGATCAGCCATGATCATATTGAATGGCGGAGCAGGCTTGAAGGGCCGAATGGCCTACTCCTGCTCCTATTTTTCTATGATGTATGCCTTGTGGCTGTATGATATGTAATTCTGTCACCAGGATGCTGAGATGTCCCCCTCTCTCCGTGTCCCACCCCCAGCTGCTAGGCTACTCCCAATATTTCTAACACAGCCTCCTCTACTTTTTGAGGGTGACAAATGATGGAGGGTCACCTCCAGTTTTTTTTTATTCGTCTATGGGATGTGGGCGTCACTGGCAAGGCCAGCATTTATTGCCCATCCCTAATTGCCCTTGAGAAGGTGGTGGTGAGCCGCCTTCATGAACCGCTGCAGTCCGTATGATGAAGGTACTCCCACAGTGCTGTTAGGCAGGGAGTTCCAGGATTTTGACCCAGCGACAATGAAGGATCGGCGATATACTTCCAAGTCAGGATGGTATGTGACTTGGAGGGGAACTTGGAGGTGGTGGTGTTCCCATGCGCCTGCTGCCCTTGTCCTTCTAGGTGGAAGAGGTCGCGGGTTTGGGAGGTGCTGCCGAAGAAGCCTTGGCGAGCTGCTGCAGTGCATCTTGTAGATGGTACACACTGCAGCCACGGTGCGCCGGTGGTGGAGGGAGTGAATGTTTATGGTGGTGGATGGGGTGCCAATCAAGCAGGCTGCTTTGTCCTGGATGATGTTGAGCTTCTTGAGTGTTGGACCTGCACTCATCCAGGCAAATGGAGAGTATTCCATCACACTCCTTACTTGTGCCTTGTAGATGGTGGAAAGGCTTTGGGGAGTCAGGAGGTGAGACACCCGCCGCAGAATACCTAGCCTCTGACCTGCTCTTGTTGCCACAGTATTTATGGTGACCCCCAGGATGTTAATGGTGGGGGATTCAGCGATGGTAATACCGTTGAATGTCAAGGGGCGGTGGTTAGACTCTCGCTTGTTGGAGATAGTCATTGCCTGGCACTTCTGTGGTGCGAATGCTACCTGCCACCTATCAGCCCAAGCCTGAACGTCGTCCAGGTCTTGTTGCATGCGGGCATGGACTGCTTCATTGTCTGAGAACATAAGAAATAGGAGCAGGAATAGGCCACTTGGCCCCTCGAGCCTGCTCCGCCATTCAATAAGATCATGGCTGATCTTGGGCTCAAAGCCACTTCCCTGCCCGCTCCCCATAACCCTTCACTCCCTTATCTTACAAAAATCTGTCTATCTCCACCTTAAATGTATTTAATGACCCAGCCTCCACGGCTCTCTGGGGCAGAGAATTCCACAGATTAACGACCCTCTGAGAGAAGAAATTCCTCCTCATCTCAGTTCTAAAAGGGCGACCTTTTATTCTGAAACTATGCCCCCGAGTTCTAGATTTCCCCATGAGGGGAAACATCCTCTCTGCATCTACCTTGTCGAGCCCCCTCAGTATCTTATATGTTTCAATAAGATCACCTCTCATTCTTCTAAATTCCAATGAGTATAGGCCCAGCCTGCTCAACCTTTCTTCATAAGTCAACCCCCTCATCTCAGGAATCAACCATGTGAATCGTCTCTGAACTGCCTCCAATGCAAGTATATCCTTCCTTAAATAAGGAGACCAAAACTGTACGCAGTACTCAAGGTGTGATCTCACCAATACCCTGTACAGTTGTAGCAGGACTTCCCTACTTTTATACTCCAACCCTCTTGCAATAAAGGTCAACATTCCATTTGCCTTTTTGATTACTTGCTGTACCTGCATGCTAACTTCTTGTGTTTCATGCACAAGTACCCCCAGGTCCCTCTGAACTGTAGCATTTTGTAATCTCTCCATTTAAATATTTTTCCTGCCAAAGTGGATAACCTCGCACTTTCCCACATTATACTCCATCTGCCAAATGTTTGCCCACTCACTTAGCCTGTCTATATCCCTTTGCAGATTCTTTCAGTCCTCTGCACGACTTGCTTTCCCACCCATCTTTGTATCATCTGCAAACTTGGCTACATTACACTCGGTCCCTTCATCCAAGTCATTAATGTAGATTGTAAATAGTTGAGGCCCCAGCACCGATCCCTGTGGCACCCTACTAGTTACCGTTTGCCAACCGGAAAATGACCCATTTATCCTGACTCTCTGCTTTCTGCTAGTTAGCCAATTCTCTATCCATGCTAATATATTACCCCCAACTCCGTGAGCTCTTATCTTATGCAGTAACCTTTTATGTGGCACCTTATCGAATGCCTTCTGGAAATCCAAATACACCACATCCACTGGCTCACTCTTATCCACCCTGCTCGTTACATCCTCAAAGAACTCCAGCAAATTTGTCAAACGTGATTTCCCTTTCATAAAACCATGCTGACTCTGCTTGACTGCATTATGATTTTCCAAATGCCCTGCTACTGCTTCCTTAATGAAGGACTCCAGCATTTTCCCAATGACAGATGTTAGACTAACTGGTCTATAGCTTCTTGCTTTCTGTCTCCCTCCTTTCTTAAATAGGGGCGTTACATTTGCGGTTTTCCAATCCGCTGGGACCTCTCCAGAGTCCAGGGAATTTTGGTATATTGCAACCAATGCATCCACTATCTCTGCAGTCCCTTCTTTTAAGACCCTGGGATGCAGGCCATCTGGTCCAGGGGACTTGTCGTCTTTTAGTCCCATTATTTTACCAAGTACTTTTTCCTTAGTGATAGTGATTGTTTTTAGTTCCCCCCTCCCTGTGGCCCCTTGATTATCCATTATTGGGATGTTGTTACTGTCTTCTACCGTGAAGACAAATACAAAATATTTGTTCAGAATCTCTGCCATTTCCCCGTTCCCCATTATTAATTCCCCAGTCTCATCCTCTAAGGGACCAACGTTTACCTTAGCTACTCTCTTCCTTTTTATATACCTGTAGAAGCTCTTACTTGCTCTTTTAATATTTCTTGCCAGTTTACTCTCATAATTCATCTCTCTCTTTATTATTTTTTTGGCATCCTTTGCTGGTTTTTAAAAATTTCCCAATCTTCTGGCCTCCCACCAATCTTGGCAACATTGTATGCCATCGTTTTCAATTTGATACCATCCTTTACTTCCTTAGTTAGCCACAGATAGTGCTCC
Source organism: Squalus acanthias (assembly GCA_030390025.1). Classification (NCBI taxonomy): domain Eukaryota; kingdom Metazoa; phylum Chordata; class Chondrichthyes; order Squaliformes; family Squalidae; genus Squalus; species Squalus acanthias. The sequence goes on along the minus strand of CM059428.1, from coordinate 83,594,700 downwards.
CTTCTCTTAAAATCTTTCTTTCTCACTGGAATATATTTTTGTTGAGAGTTATGAAATATCTCCTTAAATGTCCGCCACTGCATTTCAACTGTCTTACCTTTTAATTTATTTTTCCAGTCCACTTTAGCCAGTTCTGCCCTCATACCATTGTAATTGCCTTTGTTTAAGATCAGGACACTGGTTTGAGCTACAACTTTCTTACCCTCCAACTGAATTTGAAATTCAACCGTGTTATGATTACTCTTTCCTAGAGGATCCTTTACTATGAGATCATTTATTAATTCTGTCTCATTACACAGTACCAGATCCAAGATAGCCTGATCCCTGGTTGGATCCATTACATACTGTTCTAGGAAACCATCCCGGATGCACTCTATGAACTCCTCCTCAAGGCTACCATGGCCAATTTGATTTGTCCAATCAATATGGAGATTAAAATCACCCATGATTATTACCATACCTTTTTTACAGACCTCCATTATTTGTTGATTTATACTCTGTCCAACAGCATTGCTACTGTTCGGGGGCCTGTAGACTACGCCCACCAGAGACTTTTTCTCCTTATTATTTTTTATCTCCACCCAAACCGATTCTACATCTTGATCTTCTGAGCCAATATCACTTCTCACCACTGCACTGATCCCATCCTTTACCAACAAAGCCACCCCACCTCCCTTTCCTTTCTGTCTATCCTTCCGAATTGTCAAGTACCCTGGAATATTCAGTTCCTAGCCCTGGTCACCTTGCAACCACGTCTCTGTAATGGCGATCAGGTCATACCCATTTGTATCTATTTGTGCCGTCGACTCATCTATCTTGTTACAAATGCTGCGTGCATTCAGATATAGAGCTTTTAACTTTGTCTTTTTACCATTTCTCCTTGTTTTGGCCTCATTTTCTCTTGCACTCTTATTTTTAAACATTCTGGGGTAAAAATTCACTTGGTTGCGCCACCCGTTAGCGCCTTAAGAGGGCGCTAATGGGGCGCAAAGCCGCTAACGCCCGGGCGCAGCGATGTTTGCGCCGCTCGAGAACTTAACTTGAGATTGTGCGGCGGCGCTAAAACTTACCGCTGCGACTACCTGCGCGCGCAGATTGTGACGTCATTCCATGGTGCAACGCCCTTGGGGCGCCCCGTAGCGGAAATTGAGTGGCGCCCCCTGCCTTACCGCCTGGCGCTTCCAACGACCAGAAGACTGGAACGCTATCAATCGCTGTGGGACTGGGGGGGGCGCTATTTAAAGGGGGCCTCTTCCTGTCTTTTATTGTTGGTGGCATTATTGAACTACGCATTCTGAGAGAGAGAGGGAGAGACTTCTGGAGAGATTCAACGTTGTGTGAAGGAGTTTTGGGTACTGAGCAGCACTTTGCAGGTTCATTTTGATTTGCCATTCCTTGTATCGATTTAGCAGAGACCGTGGGAGCTGCACTCTGAGCTCTTTGCCTGGTGCTCTCCATTGTTCTTTCCAGCACATTTGATGTGCAAGTCTCTCCAGGCCGAGATTCAAGGCAGCAATGAACAGGATGTGGATGGAAAGCAAGATTAACCATCCCCTTTAAGAACTGGCCCGTGCCATTGTGTGTGTGTTCCATTGCTGACTGACATTACATGAGCTTCGCCAGCGCTCCGAGTTAGCGCCTCACTGCTCGGCCTTTGCGCCTTAAGAGAGGTGTGCAGCGCCTGCTTTAGCGCTCCACTCACCTCCCGGGGCGGTAAAAGTGAAGTTTCCCGTCAGTGCCGATAATTAGCGCCAGGCGCTAATATTTGCGTCCGGACGATATTTGCGCCCCAAATGGGGCGCGACCTAATTTCTACCCCTCTGTCTCTTCCTGTCACACTCTAGTTATTATTTCCCCCATCTCTATCCTGCTCTATTGCTTTCTCATTTCTCATTGACTTTTTAAATTCCTGCTCACCTGGACCCTCCCCCCCACTATTTAGTTTAAAGCACTCTCTACAGCCCCAGTTATTCGATTCGCCAGGACTCCAGCCCCAGCATGGTTGAAACGGAACAGCTCCCTTTTATCCCAGTACTGGTGCCAGTGCCCCACAAATCGAAACCCATTTCTCCCACACCAGTCTTTGAGCCACTCATTCATTTCTCTGATCTTATTTACCCTATGCAAATTCGCTCGTGGCTCAGGTAGTAATCCAGAGATTATTACCTTTGTGGTTCTGCTTTTTAATTTAGCCCCTAGCTGCTCATACTCTCTCAGCAGAACCTCTTTCTTTGTCCTGCCTATGTCATTGGTACCTACGTGGACCATGACAACTGGATCTTCCCCCTCCCACTCCAAGTTTCTCTCCAGCCCAGAGGAGATGTCCTTAACTCTGCAGCCTTTGGGACTCACACTCTCGGCTGCAGAGAACAGTATCTATCCCCCTAACTATACTGTCCCCTATCACTACAACATTTCTTTTCACTCCCCCCACTTGAATGGCTCCCTGTACCATGGTACTGTGGTCAGATTGCTCATCCTCCCTGCAGTCCCTGCCCTCGTCCACACAGGGAGCAAGAATCTCGTACCTGTTAGACAAGGCCAAGGGCTGAGGCTCCTCCATCACTACCTCCTGGATCCCAATACCTGCCTCGCTTGTAGTCACACCCTCCTGTCCCTGACCATGGGCCAAATTGGAAGTAATTACTCTAGTGGGTGTGACTGCCTCCTGGAACTTAATGTCCAGGTAACGCTCCCCCTCCCTACTGTGTCGCAGTGTCCGAAGCTCGGACTCCAGCTCATCAACTCTGAGCTGAAGTTCCTCGAGCAACCAACATTTGCTGCAGATGTGGTCGCCGTGGACCTCAATGGTGTCCACCAGCTCCCACATGCAACAACAACAACACATTGCCTGGTCTCACATCTCAATTAATTAATTAATTAGTTTTTAAAATTTGCAACATGTATATCTTTTGATCTACACCGAGGCACTTAAATTTAGACGCCCAAGTTTGGAAAAAAGCGAGAAATACTCACCATCCAATCACTTACCTGCTTTCTGGTGACATCACACTTCGATTACTTTTTACTTCTTTACACTCACCGGTCTCCCGCTGTTTAAATACCACCACAGATACCGCCTCCAATTAGGACCGCGCTGCCTGGTCTCCCGCTGTTTAAATACCACCACAGATACCGCCTCCAATTAGGACCGTGCTGCCCGGTCTCCCGCTGTTTAAATACTACCGCTGATACCGCCTCCAATTAGGACCGCGCTGCCTGGTCTCCCGCTGTTTAAATACCACTACAGATACCGCCTCCAATTAGGACCGTGCTGCCCGGTCTCCCGCTGCTTAAATACCACCGCTAATACCGCCTCCAATTAGGTCTGCGCTGCCTGGTCTCCCGCTGTTTTAAGTCCTGCTGCCGCTGATACCCCCTCCAATTAGGTGTTGTGAATGGTGCTGAACACTGTGCAGTCATCAGCGAACATTCCCATTTCTGACCTTATGTTGGAGGGAAGGTCATTGATGAAGCAGCTGAAGATGGTTGGGCCTAGGACACTGCCCTGAGGAACTCCTGCAGCGATCTCCTGGGCTGTGATGATTGACCTTCAACCACCACAACCATCTTCCTTTGTGCTAGGTATGACTACAGCCAGTGGAGAGTTTTCCCCCCGATTCCCATTGACTTCAGTTTTACTAGGGCTCCTTGATGCCACATCCAGTCAAATGCTGCCATGATGTCAAGGGCAGTCACTCTCACCTCACCTCTGGAATTCAGTTCCTTTGTCCATGTCTCTCCCTCACCCTCTTATTGTGGGCTCTCTTTTCCTGCAAGGAGGGAAAGAAGAGAAGTTTGAGTGAGAGTGATGGAATGAGTGTAAGGAATGGATGGGTTACATCATTAGAGGGAGACTATGATGGAGTGGGCTGGCAATGCCAAGTGGCCCCCTTGTGTGTTGTTAGTTGGTATGATTGCATTAGGATGAGGGTGAGTGTGAGGGGTGGCTAGTAAGATGGGGATGTGATAATGTAGATAGAGAGAGATGGATGGGTGGACTTGCAAGGTATGTTGGTTTGAGTAAGGATGTGCAGGAGTAGGATTGGGAAGGCAGAGTGATGGGGATGTGATGAGAGGCACAGAAGGATGAAGTTGAGTGTGGCTTTGCACTCACCTTTCCTGATCGAATGAGATCATTGAAATGTTTCCGGCACTGCACCCAGATCCCCCTGACCATATCCCTGCTGTTCACCTCCTCTGAAATTTGGAGCTGGGCTCTTTTGGTGTCCTGGGGAGGTCTCTTCTGCCCATTTGAAGGGATTAGGACCTCCCTACGTGCTCTGACTCCCTCCACAAGCATATGGAGGGAGTCATCGGAGAACCTGGGTGCAGCCCTCTGCCTCTGTGCGGTCATGTTTGCAAGTGTTTGGAACAATCAAAAGCTTCAGTGCAGTGACTGCACACTCCTAGATGGACCTTCAAATGCAATGTGGCCATGGCTCCTTTAAATTTGCTGGCTGAAAATGCATCATCGATGACATCATCAGACCCACACCATTTAATAGGGCCCGGTGACGCACAGGGCGGGCTTAATAGGCCCCATTAGCGCAAAGTCGATTTCTGCAGCGGGATGGAAGCAAGAACGGGGTCGCGACCCGCCATACCGACCGCCTGCACTCGACCTGCCCAGGTAAAGAAAATTCCGGCCACTGTGTCACAATAAAAATTTGTGAGGTGTTTTTTATTGAGTTATTCAGGTAAAGAGCTAACACTCATAATACAGGGCATTGCTGAGGGTGAAAAGTAGGAGAGAAGATGAGGTAAATCAGATAAATCAAATGTTGTCAAGCTTTGGTTTCGAAAGACTGAGAGAGGAGAGGTAAGGAGTTCCATTGTTTTGAAGTCCTGAGGTAGAGTGAGTTAGAGTAGGAGTCTGCGTGATATGTTATAATTTCAACACAATGAGAATGCAGAGAGGATGAAGAGCGTGTAAGTTGACATAATTAGAGATTAGGAGGAACAAGAGAGTAAAGTTCAGAGAAGCAATGACCATAGTAATGTTGATAAAATAGAAAGACAAAAAATGATTGTCATGGAGAAGAAATGTTTGGTGGTTAAGAGGGACCATCTGTTAGATGACAAGCTTTTTCCGTTTATTACATCTTTCATAGTAGAAGTGTATTTTGCCCTGAAATGGTTTTTGCTGACCTTATGGGGAAAATGGGTGTGTTCCTGGAATCTGTGTCCTGATTTCTTCTGGTTTTATTTAACCATTTTGATGATGGTTGTTCATCTGGACCAAATCCAAGATTGTTTTATTTTGTTACTTTATTTATTCCAAGATTACAGTGAGCTTAAAAAATAGTGCAATGGTTCTCTCAAATAGAAGAATTGCCTTCTGAATTTGCCCTTGTATGTCATTTGTTATAAAATTCGCAAAGTCATTTGAAACTGTTAGAGGATAGAGAAACAACTGTATTTTTCCAAGTTAAAAAGGTCCCTCACTTCTCAGCAGGTTTGTTTTATTAACAGATTGAGCATTCAAAGTGCTGTATCATTCAGCATGTAAACAACAGAAAACTATTTTGTCTATTTTTTTGCGGGGGGCGGTGTTCTTTCATATCTCCTAATTAGAGAAAGAAAAAAAAGCAGGAAGAGAAGTAAGTCATGTCCTAATGCAAGTCATAATTGTTGAATTACCTTGGCATTATAATTATAGTGGTGTTCGCACCCAAGATGTTTGCATCAGCTTTTCACGTGCATAAGGACAGACTTTGGACACTTGCAAATGTTTTACTTGCATATAAATGAGAATTTGCATATATATATATAAAATTGAATATGAATCCAGCAAATAGCAGAAAAATAAATAGGAAAAAATCAGTGCTTCACATATAAGCAGATTTTGCATTTATTAAACTTATGTAGATATGGATTCATTGTCTATAGTTGAAACAATAAATCACTAGTGTTGTGATTGATAGTTTTAGACTCTCTAATCCTAGCTGCATTTTTTAAACTAAAGAACCTGTTGTAACACAGTAATTACTTACCAAACCACAGTATGCGGATGTGTTCAGAATGTGATTTTATTTTCTACGTTTTCTAAGAGAAGAACAGTTGTATTGTATAATAATTAATTCTGTGCGGCTAACTGAGTTGTCATGAAATGCAACAAGCATGCATCTTAAATGTGAGGGGTGGTGAAATCGGTATTCGGCGGTAGCATATTTCCATTATGGAAAAGAAAATTGTGTGAGGTGCAGGACGGGCTGCTGATTAGTTACCGCCCATTTTGCACTACCACCCAAGATCAATTTAACCCCACGATGATTATAGTTACTTTTACTTTTTATTCATATTTTATCAATTTGAATGCATTTGTTAAGGTTCTTGATTCTTTTCTGAATTCTTTGTATTTAACAATGATCAGGTATGATCGGCAGAAGTTAACTCTGAAGGAAATTCACAACTGTCAGTATATCAGCTGCATGAATCCAACAGCAGGAAGCTTCACCATCAACCCTCGGCTTCAGGTAAAATTGAATCATGAGCTAGCTATGAACGTAGACAAATAAGGTTGATTTTTCTGTTAATATGCATATTCCAATTTTAGTCCTTCATTTTTGTATGAGTGTTGAACAATTCCAGGATTGTGGGTTCCCACTCTCCAGTTCAAAATTCTGTTAACAACTGAAATCTGTTAATTATCTGGACTAGTAAATAAATGGTTTTATGTTAGTTTGTTTGAACCACATTAGTGCAGTTTGCACAACACATGTATCTGGAAAGACTGAATCAGCTTGGCTCTATTTTAGTGACACATCTATTTTAATATAAAAATTGTATGATTGTACATTTCCTTATCTGTCCATCACATGCCTTGCATCACTCCTGCAGATTTCTTTCTCATATTTGCAATTGATTCACTGAAATTTCTTAAAACCAGAATTGTAAAAAAGCAAAAATTCACAAATGAATAGGAATTAAATGTGCCAAGGAACAGAATTTTCCCCTAAAAAAAACAGGTGGGTTTGGAGCATGGGGGACAGTTAAATTGTTAAAAATGGGACTCCCGACCTGATCCCGCCTCCAACCCGCCCACTTCCGGTTTCAACGGGGTCGGGGGCGGGCGACCAACCCGCTCCCAGGGGGGTGGTACGTCAATTCAAATATTATAATGAGGCTGGAAGCCTTTTTTTTTCACCTCCATTTTACTTTTAACTACATGTTGGACGGGTTTCACACAATTCATGAAACCCGGCAGTTAAACCGAGACCGAGACTGCTGCATCCAGGAGGTAAGTGGCTTTATACCTACCTCCTGGATCCAGGGTCCCTGCCTAGCCCACCCACCGTGCTCGGAGATCCCACCACAAGGCCTCCGATCGCCTCCCCAGGCCTCCGATCCCCCCATGAGGCCGAACCCCACCAATGATGCTGAGGCTGGCCACAATCCTCCCGTGGCCGGCCCCGATCCTTTCTCCCCTCCTGCCGATGCCAACCCGCCCACAGCCAGCCAGCCTCTCAATCTGCTGGCTGCGGGCGGGAAACCAAGGCCTCACATGCAAATCAGGCCCTGCCGACTTTAACGACCCGGCCTCCCGGGTTTCAGGCCCGCCTCGGAGGCCCCGCCCCCAACATGCCTACCTGCAGAAATTCTGGCCATTGCAATCGAGAATGAAAGTTGCCAATCAGCAATTTAAAAAAAACTTCCAATCAAAAATTGTCAATCAACAACAGCTAACAAGGAGCAGAAGAGAGCCAATCAAATTCATTATTTTTTTTCCAAAATCTTTTCGTTTGATGTCTTGGTTTCTCAGTAACTTAGCTACTAAGTATGGCAAATAAACTTCCTAAGGCATTAAACAAATAAAGAGAGAAAATTCAGAGCGTTACTATTAATATTCCTATATGAAATAATTTTACAGGAATTCAAATGCACAGCTCCACCATAATTTTACATTCATCAAAATTAAAAGATGGATAATTGTGACAGAGGCGCATGGATGATTTCATAGTATGCGCTCATGACAGGTGACGCTCTACACCGGACATGCAAATCCATAAGTTACTTTTATAGAATTTTGTTATGTATGTTTGAAATAATATTTATTCTTGGGATTGTCACTGTCTGTGCAGTCTGGAGATGGATTTTCAGGGGACAAAAATACACAATCCTTTCATCCCGGCGTAAGTTCCGGGATCAACCCTTTGGGAATGTCCACTGCTGACCCCACCATAGTCTGGGGGAGGTTCCCCAATTTTCATATTCTTGGTGGGCACCCATGCCACTAGGCCCACATCGCAAGTGCCTGCCATCGCAGGGTGTGGGGGGAGGAAATAGTAGCAGAGGGCTATCCACTATCAAGACCCAGAAAGAGATTGGAAGGAGTTTTTAAGCACCTTTGTAAAAGGGTCTGATTTAGTTTCACTACTTGCTTCTGTCTTTAGGTATGCAGGCCTAAACCACCAGATGGGCCCCAGTTTCCCTTGCCGTACCAGTTGTCCGCAGATCTCAGGCTGGAACCAAAGAAATTCCTGGCCTGGGAGTCCCTTCTCCAGGCCACGCTCCCTCAGATATGTAACAGAGGTTCCACACCAAGCAAGGCCCAGCAGGTATTTGCTGCAGGGACCAGGATTCAATGCATCCAACTTAGTGTGAAGGTGTGACAGAAGACCCGTGGATATTGGAGCCACAATGTCTCCAGTATTGTTGCTTATTTGCATGCGTTTTCAAGCTGTTTTTTTTTCTTGATGGCTGATGTGAGGCCTCCGTTTACCTAGTCTGCTCATGTGTGATTGAGCCCCATATTCTATTGTGCCCCTTTTTGTTTTTCTACAGAATTAATTTTTCTCATTTTTCCCCTTCTAGAGACATTTTACAGTGTTTGCAGTGAATTTTCCTTCAGCAGAATCCATGGAGATGATCTACAGCAAGATCCTAAGTTTTCATTTTCAGCATTTAAATTTTGCAGCGTCAGTAGTAAAGACCACTCCTGCTGTGGTCCAAGCAGCCATCTGGCTTCAGCAAAAAATGACCCACAATTTCTTGCCAACAGCCATTAAGTTTCACTACATTTTTAACCTTCGTGACCTCTCCAATATTTTTCAGGTGAGTAAGGTTACAGATAACATGACTGTGCAATTTGTTTTATCTGATTCCTATTAGAGGGTAGCATTCGATGGTGCCTTCATTTTTCTGGAATTAATTCTTGCTTTAGTGTGTAATTGAAACATAATTTAGTACAAGTAATTAATATACAATACAGTGAAGGGGATTGGGTGGCACACCCAGATTAGACATTAGCCTTTCATGTTTGTGGCTTGAACTCATCAGACTGATGGATGAAAATTTCTGTCTGCCGACGGACCCTAAACCATCTCAATCCAGATCCTAGTCTGTGTCCACAGCAAAAACTGCTACTAATTTACCATTGATTGGTAATTTTGCTCAGAGAATATGCTTTCCACGGTTTCTTCCCTGGCTCAGCTATGAAGAAATAGGAACTTGTTATGTGGAGAAAGCACTGAGTGATACTCCATCCTCCTGTGCTGTGGTACGACACATTAGTACAACAGTGTGCTATTCAGCAGACTATCTACGTCCCATATTTGTATATTTTTCTGCATTTTATGCCATTGTCAGCTTGGTTCAATTGGTAGCATTCTTGCCTCTAAGTCAGTTGGCCTATGTGTACAAATCCCACTCTGGAACTTGAACACACAGGGGAGAATTTTGACCCCCCAGGATGGGTGTGTTGGGGGCGGGTGGAAAGGTAAAAATTTTAAAAACTCAAACCGACCCCAACTTGTCTCGAACCCGCCCACTTCTAGTTTAATGGAGATGGGTCGGGGAGCGCTCTCAGGAGGCGGGTCGGTCACTGAAATCTTTTAAGGAGGTTACGTGCCTCCATTTTAAAAGTATTTTTATTTTTAATTCATGGAGGCTGGGAATCATGAGATAAGTGCCTTTATTGCACTGCTTGTGGGCCAGGATGAGCAGGAGTGTTTCCCTTAGGCCCAACAAGCTTACCTCCACGCGACCAGACCCCTGCGATCGGCCAACCCCCATCCCTCCGCGATTGGCTGACCCCAATGCCCCTGCGCTGTCCAATTCACCGCCCATTGCCCCCGCCCCCCCCCCCCCCATTCCAATCCCCCACCCCACGCGATGTCGGACTTACCTGACACCCCCGGCTGTTTTCCCGCCCGACAGGCAGCCAACCTGTCAATCTGGCTGGCTGGCAGGCGGGAAAGCCGTTGAAAAAATTTAAAAGATGTCCTGCGGTTAATTTCTGAAGGACATTCGTCTCGTCTGAAAATCCTCCCCCGCCCCCGCTCTCTTCTCGGCCCGAGTAAATATTGAGGTCTCAACCTAGGTTGGCACTTCAGTGTAGTATTGAGGGAGATGCTGGCCTTTAGATGAGATGTTTAATCGAGCTGCTGTCTGCCAGTTCAGGTGAATGTTAAAGATCTCATGGTGATACCTGAAGAAGAACCTGGTGTTCTCCTATTATCCTGGCCAAACTTCTTCTCTAACTTGTTAGCTGGTCATTCATCGCATTAGTGTTAAACAGGTCATTCATCTTACTAAAATAAAAACAGAAAATACTTGAAACATTCAGCAGGTCAGACAGTATCTGTGGAGAGAGAAACAGAGTTAATGTTTCAGGTCGATAACCTTTCATCAGAACTAGAAGATGTTAGAGATTAACAGTTTTTAAGCATGTACTGAGCATGGGGAAAAGGCGTGTGGGAGGAAAGAACAAAGGGGAGAGGGCTGTGATAGGGTGGAGGGCTGGAGTGATTACATGAGAAAATGATGAGGGTACAAGGCAAAGGGGGTGGTATTGGGGCAAGTATAGAAACTAAAAGGTGGGTCCAGAGGAGGTGTAAATGGTTACATCAGAATAGCAGAGGAGGAGGGGAAGCATGGAAATCTGTCAAAGATAGGAAGGCTCACATGGTCCAGAGGTGTTTAAGAAAGGCAGGTAGATCCCAGAAGTGCGGACCAGCCTGCCAGCCATGTACCAATAGGGAATCCGCACCCCAAGCACCAGCCCACACCTTCTCCACTCCCTGTAGCTCTGGTGCAGCCATCCTCCATTACCACCACCTGCTGTCCGAGAGAAAATGGTGGTTAAGATCTCAAATTTGAGTTCAACAACTTTGGGGTAAAAATTGAGTCGCGCCCCATTTGGGGCGCTAACCTCGCCAGGGCGCGACTTTAGCGCCCCGAAAAAATTAGCGGCCCCGCGCCGGAACTTCAGTGGTTGCGCCCCAAGAGGGAAGCGGGGCGCCACTGGAAGCACCCCGCATCCCTCTTGGGGCGCTGCGAGTGAATATCCTGGCGCTGTGGCGCTGCGGCACGTCGCGCCGCGGTATTGCAGGCCTTCCTCCCCTTCTTAAAGGGGAGGGACCCTGCGCAGCGCGAACCGGGGCCCAGCTGGGCCCCCAGGGATCGGGAGTGCCGGTAAAAGAGCCCGGCACTCAAGAGAAGTGTCGGGCTCTTGGAGCGCAGCCGGCACTTCACGGTGGGGGGGCTTCACGGGGGCCGGGGGCAGGTGCTGGCAGGCGGCCAGCAACAAAAATGGCCGCCTGCCACCTCCCCTTTAAATATCGCCGCCCCGGCCGCACGTACGCCTCCCTGAACCCGTCGGACATAGCGTCTGGCGGTAAATCAGGGGGCGCGACTGAAGATCGCGGCTGGAGCGCGAGTGGGGTGCTGCGCACGGCGATGACGTCATCGCCGGCGGCGCAGCGCCACAGGGCGCTACCGGCTGGCGCCGCCGCTAACCTCCCGCTGAATTTTTCGGGAGGCGTGGGCGGCGCTGCGCCCGGGCGTTAGCTGCTTTACGCCCCATTAGCGCCCTCTTAAGGCGCTAACGGGAGGCGCAAGCAGCTGAATTTTTCCCCCTTTAAATCTTACCCACCGCTCCCATTTCTATTTCCTACCCCCCTGCCTTTTCTCTGACTCTGTACTTGCTTAAGAACTATCTCTAACATCTTGCAGTTCTGATGAAAGAGCATCGACCTGAAACATGGAGGGAATTTTAACCCAATAAAACAGGTGGGTTGGGGTCAGCTGGGAAGTTAAAGGGCTCGATTTTGTCAATGGGGACGTGATGGAGGTGGGACTCCCACTTTTTGGGTTGTAGTCCCGCCTCCATCGATTTGTGGCCAACCCACGCTACTTTCCCTTGATTGACCTTGTTAAGCCCGCCCAGCGGGCTCAGCAGGCCAATTAAGGGACACCTGGATACTGGTGACGTCAGCGATTGACATTTCATCTGTCAAGAGCTTTTGACAGATGAAATATCAGCGTTTGACAGCACTGTGAAGCTGTCAAACACTGACAATCTGTCTTCTAACTTGAGTCCTTCTACTCAGACTCAGTTAGAAATCATTCCAGCACAGAAAGCAGAGGCTGCAGCTTTTGACAGCTCAGCGGCCATTCTGCTTTCTGTGCCGGTGAGCTGAGGGACTCCCGAGAACTGAAGGGAGGAAGCCTGGAGGAGAAAGTAAATGTAAGTAAAACTTATTAAAAACACTTTACACACACCAAACACACTTACCTCTGCACTCATGTACCCATCACTCACCTGTACACCGGACATCTCGACCCCTCCAAGCCCTGCAGACCAACGGTCCGCCTCGCTAACTTGGCGTGGTTTGGAGCCGTCGGGCAGCCCACACTTCAGGGCTAAAAATAGGGATTAGCCAAAAAACTGCCTGTTAACTACCTGTTAACAGGCAGTTAATTGGCACTAATCCCCTTCCTGCCTCGGGGAGGCGGCTCCCAGCACAGGTCGGGTACCCGCCTCCTGGGACATTGGCATGGAGGCGGGTTGGGGGCGGGATGGGTACGTGCCCCCCGAATCTGAGATTTTCCCACTACTCCCGCCTCCAAACCCGCCTCCATGGGGCTTGGAAATTCGAGCCCAAAGTGTTTAAAATCTGAATCCCAACCAGAACCTCTCAATCTGACTGGTTGTGGATGGGAAACAAAGGTTTCAAATGCAAATCGGGTCCTGCCGTTAAATTCGGCAGGGCCTGCGGCTAATCCATTCTCCCGGGTTTCCTGACCGTTTACGAGCCCCCTGCTCCCAACCTGCCAAAATATTAAAATTCAGGCCATTAAATCTATTTCTCTCTCCACACTTGCTGAGTGTTTTCCAACATTTTCTCTGTTTTTATTTCAGATTTCCAGCAACCACAGTATTTTCCTTTTATTTCAGTACTCATCTTACTGCTATTTATGGAACTTTGCTGTTTGCAAAAAAACGATAGTGGCTGCATTTCAAGTAATTTGTTTTATATGAAGTGCTTTGGGATATTTCTGAGAGACAGGATAAAGCGCTATATAACTGCTTTCTTTCTTCAACCTGAAAGTCAATACAGTTTTGTTCTGTACGAGAAAACGGAGAATGTTTACATTTCTTTGTATCTGAAGTAAAGAATAATTGAAACCAAAGACATGGGGGTAGAAATTGCTGTGCGTTTCACCCATTTTTTGCAGGCGTTGGTCCCACTGCTAAGGCCCGGGGGCCCATTCTTTAGGCATCCCGGCTGGATGCCTAAAACAGGTATCAGGCCATATCACGCTCAGGATTCTTTAGCGGCCCCTGCACCGCCAACTAAATGTAAGTCTTGAAATTTAAAAAAAAATTAAACCTCTTCCTGTCGAGCCAGGAGGAGCAGGAGTGCTTCCCTGGCGTCGCAATCGCCCCCTCCCCTGGAGCTCGCTCCAACCCTCCTCCTGAGGCTTACCTGAGGGCCGCTGCTGGCGAGGCAGGTAGGCCGACATTGGTTTCTCCTGTCAGACCAGCTGTCTAATACATTATTTACATGTATTTTGGGAACTTTTCTTGTTATTGTCCCCATCTAAAGTGTAAAAAGTACACTTTGTATTGAATCCAACTTTTTAATGATAACCTGTTGAAATTGATTGCTGAAGTGTTCCAGACAATATTCTGTTTCTTTTCAGGGAATACTGTTCACACATCCTGATTGTTTAAAGCAGTCAATGGATTTGGCGTCACTCTGGCTTCACGAATCATCCCGAGTCTATGAGGACAAGCTAGTAGAATCAAAAGACTCAGAACTCTTCCAGAAAATTCTGTTAGACACTGCCAAAAAATTCTTTGAAGTAAGCCTACTGTCATAGATTCATAAAATGATACAGCACAGAAGGAGGCCATTCGGCCCATCATGCCTGTGCCAACTCGTTGAAAGAGCTATCCAATTAGTCCCACTCCCCTGTTCTTTCCTATAGCCCTGCAAATTTTTGCACTTCAAGTATTTATCCAGTTCCCTTTTGAAAGTTATTGAATCTGCTTCCACCACCATTTCAGGCAGTGCGTTCCAGATCATAACAACTCGCTGCGTTAAAAAAAAATCCTCGTGTCACCTCTAGTTCTTTTGCTAAGTACCTTAAATCTGTGTCTTCTGGTTATCGACCCTTCTGCTAGTGGATGCAGTTTCTCCTTATTTACTCTATCAAAACCTTTCATGATTTTGAACACCTCTATCAAATCTCCCTTTAACCTTCTCTGCTCTAAGGAGAACAACTCCAGTTTCTCTAGTCTATCCACGTAACTGAAGTCATCCCTGGTTCCATTCTAGTTATTCTCCTCTGCACCCTCTCCAAGGCCTTGACATCCTTCCTAAAGTGTTGTCTTTGATAATATTAAAGAAAATACTATAGGGTAAATTTTGTGAGATGTGTTTCCAGTGCAGAGCCTTTCTTAACGGAAATGCAGATCCCCACTTGACAGGAGCATGAATCAGAGTAATGGGCAGAAAGATCAGCATGCCCAGTTCTGATCCGCACTCCCATCAAGTGAGTCTTCATGCCAGGATCACAGACTCAAAAAATTTACTGTTCAAATTAAATTGTTTGTCAATAGGTGAGAGTAAATATTTGCACTATAGAAAATGATCAACAGTTGCTGAAGAAATTTGGTGATATTTTCTTGAACTAATGAAATAACCTGAATTTTTACTATTAATCCATTACTGTAAAATATCACAAGTAATTAATATCTTTGCATCTGACCATTTTTATAAATGTCTCAAAGTTGCCGAAACTGTTGCTCCAAGTCAAAACACTTAAGGGAACGGTAGCATAGTGGTAATGTCACTGGGCTAGTAATCTAGAGGCCTGGACTAATGACAAATCCCACCACGGCAGCTGGAGAATTTAAATTCAATTAAATAAATCTGGAATAAAAAGCTAGTATCAGTAATGGTAACCATGTATCGGATTGTCGTAAAAACCCATCTGGAAGGAAATCTGCCGTCCTTACCTGTTCTGGCCTATACGTGACTCCTAACTGGTTGACTCTTAACTGCCCTCTGCAATGGCCTAGCAAGCCACTCAGTTGTGAAAAACAAGAAGAATAAAACCGAACGGACCACCCGGCATCAGCTATGGACACTGGATAGTGATGAAGTGTATGTACCCTGGGTGATATTCCCTTCCCTAGCCCAGTTGACCCTGCAAAGGCCTCCTCACCAACATCTGGGGACTTGTGCCAAAATTGGGAGAGCTGTCCCACAGACTAGCCTGAATGTAATGGTAGAGTGAGAGAATGTGTCATACTCACAGAATCATACCTTTCAGCCAATGTCCTAACCGCCTCCATATGTTCTGTCCCACCAGGGGTGACGGCACGGTGGTATACAGTCAGGAAGGAGTGTCCCTGGGAGTCCTCAACATTGACTCCAAACCCCATGAAGTCTCATGGCTTCAGGTCAAGCATGGGCAAGGAAACCTCCTGCTGATTACCACCTACTGCCCTCGATCAGCTGATGAATCATGTTGAAGCAAGGGTGGGGGACTTCAATGTCCATCACCAAGAGTAGCACCACTAAGGATATAGCTGCCAGTCAGGGCCTGCGACAGGTGGTGAGAGAACCAACATGAAGGGAAAAACGTATTTGACCTCGTCCTCACCAATCTACCTGTCGCAGATGCATCTGTCCATGACAGCATTGGTAGCAGTGACCACCGCACAGTCCTTGCGGAGACGAAGTCCCATCTTCACACTGAGGACACCCTCCATCGTGTTGTGTGGCACTACCCCCGTGCTAAATGGGATAGATCTAGCAGCTCAAAAGTGGGCATCCATGAGGCGCTGTGGGCCATCAGCAGCAGCAGAATTGTATTTCACCACAATCTGTAACCTCATGGCTCGGCATATCCCTCACTCAACCATTACTATCAAGCCAGGGGACCAACTGTGGTTCAATAAGGAGTATAGAAGAGCATGCCAGGAGCAGCACCAGGCGTATGTAAAAATGAGGTGCCGACCTGGGGAACCTGCAACACAGGACTACATGCATGCTAAAAGGTGGAAGCAGCATGCTATAGACAGGGCTAGGCAATCCCACAATCAACGGATCAGATCAAAGCTCTGCAGTCCTGCCACATCAAGTCGAGAATGGTGGTGGACCATTAAACAACTGACGGGAGGAGGAGGCTCCATGAACATCTCCATCCTCAATGATGGTGGAGCCCAGCATGTGAGTGCAAAAGACAAGGCTGAAGCGTTTGCAACCATCTTCAGCCAGAAGTGCCGAGTGGATGATCCATATCGGCCTACTCCTGAGGTCCCCACCATCACAGAAGCCAGTCTTCAGCCAATTTGATTCACTCCACATGATATCAAGAAAAGGCTGAGCGCACTGGATACAGCAAAGGCTATGGGCCCCGACAACATCCCGGCTGTCGTGCTGAAGACTTGTGCTCCAGAACTAGCCACACCTCTAGCCAAGCTGTTCCAGTACAACTACAACACTGGCATCTATCTGACAATGTGGAAAATTGCCCAGGTATGTCCTGTCCACAAAAAGCAGGACAAATCCAATCCAGCCAATTACCGCCCCATCAGTCTACTCTCAATCATCAGCAAAGTGATGGAAGGTGTCATCGACAGTGCTATCAAGCGGCACTTACTCACCAAAACCTGCTCACTGATGCCCAGTTTGGGTTCCGCCAAGACTACTCGGCTCCAGACCTCATTACAGCTTGGTCCAAACATGGACAAAGGAGCTGAATTCCAGAGGTGAGGTGAGAGTGACTGCCCTTGACATCAAGGCAGCATTTGACTGAGTGTGACATCAAGGAGCCCTAGTAAAACTGAAGTCAATGGGAATCGGGGGGGAAAACTCTCCACTGGCTGGAGTCATACCTAGCACAAAGGAAGATGGTTGTCGTGGTTGGAGGTCAATCATCACAGCCCCAGGACATCGCTGCAGGAGTTCCTCAGGGCAGTTTCCATGCCCAACCATCTTCAGCTGCTTCATCAATGACCTTCCCTCCAACATAAGGTCAGAAGGCAGGCAGTCAGTGCCCGCTGGAAGGAGCACTTCAAAGATCTCCTTAACCGAGACTCTGCCTTCGATGCGAGTGTCCTCAACTCCATCCGGCAGCATGCTACCTGCCACCATCTCAGCACAACCGCAGCCCGGCATGAGGTTGAAAAGGCCATCTGACAACTGAAGAACAACAAGGCCTCAGGAGCAGATGGAATCCCTGCCGAGGCACTAAAGCATGACGGAGAAGCACTACTGGCGTGAATTCATGAACTCATTTCTCTTAACTGGAAGGAGGAGAGCATGCCAGGGGATCTCAGAGACGCCGTAATTGTGACCATCTTCAAGAAAGGTGACAAGTCCAATTGCGGTAATTACGGAGGAGTTTCCCTGCTGTCTGCCACAGGGAAAGTCATCGCAAGAATCCTACTCAATCGCCTTCTCCCAGTGGCGGAAGAGCTCCTCCCAGAGTCGCAATGCGGATTCTGCCCACTAAGGGGCACAATGGACATGATCTTCACCACGCGCCAATTACAAGAGAAATGCAGGGAACAGCACCAACCACTGTACATGGCCTTCTTTGACCTCACAAAGGCCTTTGACACTGTCAACCGTGAGGGATTATGGAGTGTCCTCCTCAAATTCGGCTGCCCTCAAAGGTTTGTCACCATCCTCCGTCTGCTTCACGACGACATGCAAGCCGTGATCCTGACCAACGGTTCCACCACAGACCCAATTCATGTACGGACCAGGGTCAAGCAAGGCTGTGTCATCGCACCAACTCTTCTCGCTTTTCTTGCGGCAATGCTCCATCTCACCCTCAGTAAGCTCCCCACTGGAGTGGAGCTAATTTACAGAACAAACGGGAAAGTGTTCAACCTCCGTCACCTCCAGTCCAGATCCAAGGTCGTCCCTTCCTCTCTCATCGAATTACAGTATGCAGACGACGCTTGCGTCTGCGCACACTCGGAGGTCGAACTCCAAACCATCGTTAACACCTTCACCGAAGCGTACGAGAGCATGGGCCTCACACTAAACATCTGTAAGACAAAGGTCCTCTACCAACCTGCCCCCGCCACACAGTACTGCCCCCGCCCCGATTATCAAAATCCATGACAAGGCCTTGGACAACATGAACTACTTTTCATACCTCGGGAGCCTACTGTCAACAAGGGCAGACGTCGATGATGAAGTCCAACACCGCCTTCAGTGCACCAGTGCAGCCTTCGGTCGCCTGAAGAAGAGAGTGTTTGAAGACCAGGACCTCAAACCCGGCACCAAGCTCATGGTTTACAGAGCAGTAGTAATACCCGCCCTCCTGTATGCCTCCGAGACATGGACCATGTACAGCAAGCACCTCAAAGCACTGGAGAGGTACCACCAACGCTGCCTCCGCAAGATCCTGCAAATCCATTGGCAGGATAGGCGCACCAACGTCAGTGTTCTCACTCAGGCCAACATCCCCAGCATCGAAGCTTTGACCACGCTCGATCAGTTCCAACGGACGGCTCACATCGTCCGCATGCCCGATACGAGACTCCCAAAACAAGCGCTCTATTCGGAGCTCCGACACTGCAAGAGAGCCCCAGGTGGGCAGAGGAAACGCTTCAAGGACACCCTCAAAGCCTCCTTGAAAAAGTGCAACATCCCCACCAACACCTGGGAATCCCTGGCCCAAGACCGCACAAAGTGGAGGAGAAGCATCCAGGAAGGCGCCGAACACCTCGAGTCTCTTCGCCGGGAGCTAGCGGAAGCGAAGCACAAACACCCCACCCACCTGCCCCTTCAACCACCGTCTGCCCCACCTGTGACAGAGACTGTGCGTCCCGCATTGGACTCATCAGTCACCTGAGAACTCATTTTTAATGTGGAAGCAAGTCATCCTCGGTCCTGAGGGACTGCCTAAGAAGAGAAATGGGGTTGTTTGCTGATGACTGCACAGTGTTCAGTGCCATTCACAACTCCTCAGATAATGAAGCAGTCCATGCCCGCATGCAACAAGACCTGGACGACGTTCAGGCTTGAGCTGATAAGTGGCAGGTAACATTCGCGCCACACAAGTGCCAGGCAATGACTATCTCTAACAAGCGAGAGTCTAACCACCGCCCCTTGACATTCAATGGCATTACCATCGCCGAATGCCCCACCCATCAACATCCTGGGGGTCACCATTGACCAGAAACTTAACTGGACCAGCCACATAAATACTGTGGCAACAAGAGCAGGTCAGAGGCTAGGTATTCTACGGCGAGTGTCTCACCTCCTGACTCCCCAAAGCCTTTCCACCATCTACAAGGCACAAGTAAGGAATATGATGGAATACTCTCCACTTGCCTGGATGAGTGCAGCTCCAACAACACTCAGGAAGCTCGACGCCATCCAGGACAAAGCAGCCTGTTTGATTGGCACCCCATCCATCACCTTAAACATTCACCACCGGCGTACCGTGGCTGCAGTGTGTACTATCTACAAGATGCAGTGCAGCAACTCGCCAAGGCTTCTTCGGCAGCACTTCCCAAAACCGCAACCTCTTCTACCTAGAAGGACAAGAGCAGCAGGCGCATGGAAACACCACCACCTCCAAGTTCTCCTCCAAGTCACACACCATCCTGACTTAGAAGTATATCGCCGATCCTTCATCGTTGCTGGGTCAAAATCCTGGAACTACCTACCCAACAGCACTGTGGGAGTACCTTCAGCACACGGACTGCAACGGTTCAAGAAGGCAGCTCACCACCACCTTCTCAAGGGCAATTAGGGATGGGCAATAAATGCTGGCCTTGCCAGCGACGCCCACATCCCATAAACAAATAAAAAAATGAATAATCTTATCTTGCTATTTCACGGTAAATCCTGTTTAATGTGAAGATCTGATTTGCTTGTTAGTTAGGGCTAAAAATTGAGTAGCGCCCCATTCGGCGCCACCTTTAGCGTCTCCGTGCCGGAAATTGAGTGGTTGCGCCCCAAGAGGGAAGCAGGGCGCTACTGGAAGTGCCCCGCATCCCTCTTGGGGCGGCGCTGCGACACGTCGCACCGCGGTATTGCAGGCCTTCCTCCCCTTCTTAAAGGGGACGGGCCTTGCGCAGCGCGACGCGGGGCCCAGCTGGGCCCCCGAGGATCGGGAGTGCCGGCAAAAGAGCACTTAGGGCGCTAACGGGAGGCGCAAAGCAACCCAATTTTTCCCCCTTCATTTTTTCCGCATCAATCATTTCGTATCAAATTGACTGACTTAATTTGGTGTATTGTATAGTTTGGGGGGGAAGCTTCAGCATACTTGAGTGTAGAAACTTGTTTTATATTATTCTAATCCAGACATTTGACATGAAGATCTGGACTTTCCTCGAAGTGGTGGTGTTCTGGCAGGGCGGGACTTCTCCCTATTCCTTTGACACTGCCACAATCCTAACCCATTTTCTTGGCTCAGGGTTCATTACCCAGGCTCCCAACAGGATTCCTGCCACTGAGGAATCTTCCACGGTGCTAACAGCATAAGAAACATGGAGGGATCTTAAAGGGGCAGAAGATCCCCAAAGATAGCAGGAGCTGCAACCTTGTAAATCTTGGTAGATTTAAAGTTACAGTTTTAAAAGCTTTGATTGTCTCAAATAAACAATGGTCTTTTTATTTATTTTTAAATTCTCAGCATTGAAAAGAAAAGAGATGTAAAGGAAAATATCCTGAATCTTGATCAAATGTTCCCTTATCCAACCTTGGTCCTAAGTCAAGAATTTCCTCTTTTCATATTTCAGGGTGTTGGTGATAGTATTTTACTTCAGAAACCATTGATTTATTGCCATTTTGCTCTTGGAATTGGAGATCCCCATTACATGCCTGTGAAAGATTGGAAGGTCCTGAAGAAAATACTGACTGACACTCTTGACACCTATAATGAGCTCAATGCTGTGATGAACCTAGTTTTATTTGAAGATGCAATGCAACATGTGTAAGTATAAGTATGTGTTTAATTATTTTTGATTTCTTGTGATGCTTCTAATAAAAGGTAACACCCACACAGAGAAGTCAGCAACATCATATATCAGCGTCCTGACGAAGGGTCATCGACCTGAAACGTTGGGCTGGATTTTCTCAGCCCCGAGGAGGCGGGCATGGAGGCGGGACTGCCGGTAAAGTAGCAGAAAGTGGGGGCGGATGGCAAACCCGCCCCCATCCCGCCTCCGTGCCCTTTTGCCAGGAGGCGGGAAGATATGCTGCTTCGGGTCCCGTCTCCTGGAGGCGGGAAAGGGATTAAATCCTTTTAACTGCCTGTTAACAGGTAGTTAACAGGCAGAAAAAAGGATTAGTGCCATTTTACCTTCTCAGGTGAAGGCTTCCCGACCTCGGAGACGTGAAGGAGGTCTGCGGGGGTCGGAGGCACCTGGAAGTAAGATGTAGAGGTGAGTGATGGGTGCAAGTGTGGAGTGGTAAGTATGGAAGGTGAGTGTAAAGTGTTAAAAAATGTTCACTTACCTTGTTTTCAGCCTACAGCCTTCATCCACCCTGGATCGGGAGACCCGACATCTTCCTTGTCGATTTCACAGACTGACTGTTGGATCCTCTGACCCAACAGCCATCTGAAATCTACAAAGTTGAAAGGTTTGATGAGTCCTGAACACAAAGACTCATCGAACTACAGAGAATGTCAGTGTTGACAGCTTCACAGAGCTGTCAAACGCTGACATTTCTTCTTTCAAGATGTCGTGACAGATAGCACGTCAGACGTTGACGTGCTCTGCCAGTGACTTCCCCCTAATTGGCCTGCTGAGCCCCCAGGGCGGGCTTAACAAGGTCAATCGGGAAAATCCCTCTGGTTGGTCAGAAGATGATGGAGGCGGGACATTGACCCGACAAGCTGCAGTCCCGCCTCCAACTCGTCTCCATTGAGAAAATCCAGCCCGTTAACTTTGTTTCTCTCTCCACAGATGCTGCCTGACCTGCTGAGTATTTCCAGCATTTTCTGTTTTTATTTCAGATTTCCAGCATCCGCAGTATTTTACTTTTGTATCCTATATCAGCGGTTACAGTACTTGGGTGCCCAAATTCCTGACTCTTAATTTTACTGATAAAGTAGATGGGGGGAATTTTAGCCTACAAAAACGAGTGAGTTGGGGGCGTGGGGGTAGTTAAATTGTTAAATATGGGATTCCCGACCTGAACCCACCCACTTCCGGTTTTAATGGAGGCAGGACGTCAATTTAAATATTTTAATGAGGCTGGAAGCCTCTTTTTTCATAGAATCATAGAATGGTTACAGCACAGAAGGAGGCCATCCAGCCTGTCGAGCCCATGCCGGCTCTCTGCAAGAACACTTCAGCTAGTCCCACTCCTCCCGTTTTAACCTCCATTTTGTTTTTAACTGCATGTGGACAGGTTTTACACAATTCGTAAAACCCGGCAGTTACAGCAGGGCGGGGACTGCTGGATCCAGGAGGTAATCCAGGGTCCCTACCTAGCCCACCCCCTGCGATCGGAGACCCCCTCACGAGGCCTCCAATCGCCTTCTTGGACCCACCCCACCACCGATGATACTGAGGCTGGCCACGATTTTCTCTTCACCCACCCCGATCATCCGGCCCCAATTCTTTCTCCCCCCACCCCCGCCGATCCTTTTAACAGCACGACCCGATTCCTGGCCAACCCCCCACCTCTCCCGCATAATCCTTTTAACAGCCCGACCCCACCCGATCCCTCCCTCTCTGCGGCCTCGTGCCACAGGCCTACCTGCCCGCAGACTGCCAGCCTCAATCTGCCTGGCTACAGGCGGGAAACCGAGGCCACGCATGCAAATTAGGCCCTGCCGTTAAAGTCGGCAGGGCCTGCGGGAATCCCAGCTTCCCGGGTTTCCCGACCACCTCGGAGCCCCCCCCCCACCCCCCCTCCTTAAAATCCAGCCCGATGTGATTAAAAAGTAGTGGAATTTGTAGAGAAATTATAATGGTTATTTGTCTGTGTTTAGAGATGCTCTGAATGTTGCTCCCTCTCTCTCACAAAATGAGGTCGAGAAAATTTAGGCCCTGACGTTTGGGTCCTGGTGGAGCTCGTTTCTGGTACACTCCACACTAATTACTCCCAGACAGCGGCAGGAAAAGAATATTACCCTCATAATGCCAGCTTAATCCTGTCATCAGTTAGATTAGGTCTTGTACAATTTTACTTGAAAGTGTTAGAATATGCATATCAACGTAGAATTTTAAAAGTTCTTTTTCTTTATCGCAAGGTGTCGGATAAATCGAATATTGGAGAGCAGCCGAGGATATGCTCTACTGGTGGGGGTTGGTGGCAGTGGGAAGCAGAGTCTATCTAGATTGGCTGCTTACATTAGTTCTCTAGAAGTATTCCAAATCACACTGAAGAAAGGCTATGGGATCTCAGACTTGAAGGTAAATATTTTCCATTTACGGTCCTCCATTATTAAAAGTGGTGATCACTATTTGGTGTGTGCTGATGTTCCGATTGACTGAGTTGGTCTTCATGGTACAGGATTTTGTGTTTTCTGTTTTGTAATTATGGAAGCTTCCCATGTAGCTGAATAGCTTTTCCATCTGCTCAATAAACTTTGTTGGATTCCAAACAAGGTAAATATGCATATAATTTTATTTTACCTGTTGGTGGGATCTATGTGTTTGGCAATTTGTGTTTGTAAACTCTTACGTTGGACCAATAAAAGATGATGTGGAGATGCCGGTGTTGGACTGGGGCGGACAAATGTGAGAAGTTGCACAACGCCAGGTTATAGTCCAACAGCTTTATTTGAAATCACAAGCTTTCGGAGCGCTGCTCCTTCGTCAGGTGAAGTGAAGAGATGCATATAGGCACAGCATATATAGTCAGAGAACACTGCCAGATGATTACAGTTAATCTTTCCAACTGTCCTTTATCACACCTCGGCAGAGAGACAATCACGGCAATCAAAGGTGTGGATGGTGTCCAAACAGGTCAGTCAGGAAAACATTACATCAAAGACAATGAGGTGGGGTCACAAAGGGTCAAATGTGGCAGATGCTGGGGTCTGTATGGAAAACAAAAATCTTTTTTTGCTAGAAATCACAGCAGGTCCGGCCGCATCTGTGTAGAGAGAACAAGCCAACGACGACTCGAGTCTGGATGACTCTACGTCAGGTGGGGTTACACCATCCACACCTTTGATTGCCGTGATTATCTCTCTGCCGAGGTGTGATAAAGGGCAGTTAGAAAGATTAACTGTAATCATCTGGCAGTGTTCTCTGACTATATATGCTGTGCCTATATGCATCTCTTCACTTCACCTGACGAAGGAGCAGCGCTCCGAAAGCTTGTGATTTCAAATAAAGCTGTTGGACTATAACCTGGTGTTGTGCGACTTCTCACAATAAAGGATGTCACATTACGTTGTTCTGGGTTTCTTCTCATTCCCTCTCAAACAACAGCTAAGTAATTCATGAGAGAGTACTTCTGTTCCGATTAAGGATCCGATTCACAGAACTGGAAAATAATGGCCCTGATATTTACAGGGACGCGGAGAGGGAGTAGGGGAGGCCGAAAGTGGCCGAAGAAACCAGCAAGGCCAGAGACGCAGAGGTCCTGCTGAATTTAACAGCAGGACCTCATTATCATTATTTTATTCCGTTTCCCACCCGGCAGCCAGGCCAAATGGACAGGCTGATTGGCTGCCAGGCGTGAAAACCAACGGCAGGAAGCTACAGCCGGAGACCCTTGGGGACGGTCCCCAGCAATCAAGACAGGGGGGGGGAGGTCACCGATCGTGCCGGGGGGAGAGAGAGGCTGCAATCGGCAGAGGGAAGGCTGAAGGCTTCCTTGATGGGCCGGGGGGAGCACTCCTGCTCCTCATGGTGCACAAGGAGTGCTGTAAAAGGCACTTACCTTCTTGAGCCGGCAGCTCCTGCCTCCATTTCACTGCTCGGTTTCCCGAGTCTGGGAATTCCCCCGCGGCAGCAGTTAAATTTAGATCAGGCTCCCAATTGTACACCTCGCCTCGCTACCCACTGGCGTAATAATGGTGGCATACGCATCGGGTTGGGGTCACATTTTGCGTCTTTTAGGGTTTAACCTCCCCCCGACTTCGTCCTGCCCGTCCTGAGGGTATTAATATCGAGGCCAATATGTTTGATATGTGTCATTTGACAATTCGGAGCATTTGTTTGCATTTGTATCACTGCAGCAAATGTCCATCATTAAATATGCTGTTCATTGGCCTCTAAGTTATCAGAAATAGTGAAAATATTTATCTGGAACATTTAAGAAGGAACAAATCCAAAAGTCAGCTAACGAATCAATGTAGGGATACAGGGACGTCACTGACTTTCACTCATGACCCTGCCAGATACTCTGGACTCAGTGTGAGGTCAATATAAACATGGTCAGCAGGGCACCTGTGCTAATATGGCCACAACTTGGGTGCTTGCTTTGGGGGGGTGCAGAGGGGGGAGGAAAATATGGTGCTGGCAAGCCACTCGGGGCAAGACAGCATCACCAGCTTAAACGTTTTTAAACGATGATGGCATCTTTATAAGAGGGCCAATTTGCGTAATAGTCTTCTAGGGTGTTTGGACACTCCTTTTAAAAAGAAAAAGACTTGCATTTATATAGCGCCTTTCACGACCTCATGATATCCCAAAGCGATTTACAGCCAATTAATTACTTTTTGAACTGCAGTCACTGTTGTAATGTAATGTAATGTCATTTTGGCCGAGTTTATGCTCCTCCATGGACCTGGACACCAGATATTTTCCAACATCCAGATCACTGAGTGCTCAGGAGGCAAGAGCATCCAGAATTCAGGCAGAGGAAGCTATACCACCAGTCCAACTTCCACCCACCCCAGGCCCCAGCAGGAATTTATCTCCGTGATTCATTGGGGTGGAATACCCAACATTCCTGGCTCCCACCCAATTTTCCGCCTTTACCAGGCCTCTTCCGCCTTTTTACTCCTGCATTGTTCCCCAGCCCCCAAAGAAATCTGGGGCCACATTATATTGTACTCCTTAAACCAGTGTCTAAAATGTTTAATTGGTTACCATGGGCTAGACCTTCTCACGCTCCACACCACCGGCAGATGCTTGCACACACCAGATGGCTTACTGGAACATCGTGGGCATCATGCCAATGATTTTACAATAAGCTATCTGCCGTGTGCAAGGTCTTGTAGGTGGCAAGAGATCTTGAAAAATATAGCCCGACAGGTGACTGTTTTCAGTTACTTATCAGAACTCACTTGCACTTATGGTTCTGTGCGGACAGACTCACCGTTTAGTTTCAGCACTGCCATGCAAATTTGCAGTTACTTCAGAACATACAACTTTTTAGGAACAGGTAAAGGCCATTAGACCAATCAAAGCTGTCCCTTTTCCATACATTCTATAAAACGTCCTAATTATTTAACTTGTTATTTGAGCTCTTCACCATAATGAGTAATTTGCAGGAATCATTTTTATCATCTCCCTTCATAATCTTGAAAATTTCACTTCGATCTTCTTGAAAGTTCTTCTGCAAAGAAATCAAGTCCAACTCCTTAAGGTTTCCTCATCACTGAAATTGCTGATAACTTTGTTGCTTGCCTCCCTACCTTCCGAACAGCAATGATATTTTTCCTATGATTATGGAGCACAATTGCACACAGTACTCCAGATGGGTTTGACCAATACAGCAACAATACAATCTCTTTTAGATTTATAATCTATCCCTTTGCTAATGCAAGCGATTGACTATTACCTTTTTTTACTGTAGCAAAGCACTGTGCTGATGGTTTCGTAGATTCATCCACTATAACACCAAGATCGCTTCTGTAATTAGCATGCGGATCCACTGTTCCTTTTAACACAGACACCCTCTTCTCATTCCTTGCTCCCATGCTATTTATTTTACATTAATGTTGAATTTTATCTGCTACCTATTGGCCTGTTTACCTAAAAAAAAATCTAAATGCTTCTGAATCTGGTTGTAGTGTTCCTTATTATATGTTCTGCCATCTATTTGATACCATTTACAAAGTCAGAGTTTTTTTTTTACTATACCCTCATTCAAGTCATTGATAGATATTCAGAATAATACAGTCTCAAGACTGACTCTGCGTACCACATTCATAACCTCTTTCCAGCCTGAAAAATCATCGTTTATATTAACCCACTTTCCTACTTTTTAAGCCAGTTTTCTATCGAACACCACGTTTTATCTATTTCATGACTCCTTACATTAGCCATTAATCACCATTAATTACTAATGTGGAACTTTGTCAAATGCTTTCTGAAAATCCAGGTGTATAATGTCAACAGCGGTTTCCCTCTTCATCATGTCATTAATGTCTTCAAAAATATCCAGCAGGTTAGTTAAGCGTGATCTTCGTTTCCTAAATCCATGACATTCCACAAGTTATGCTTTTCCAAGTGTTAACTGGTAGATCTCTGAAGATCATTTTAAGGTCTTTTCCTGCAAGTGATGTTAAACTAGTCCAAACAGCCCCAACATCAGCACCCAGGGCACGTAAATAATGTATTTCTGTGAATGCAGTGTCCTCTGGACCTCATATAGTTACTTTTCCACCTGCTTTGTTCTGCCTATTTCCTCTCCTTAGACTCTATACCCTGCTATTTCAGCTTTACAGGCTGTGCCTCAGTTTAACCAGTTCTCAGCTATTCAAGTACATCAACACACATTTCCAGTCTGCAGCTTTATTTCATATGCTCCTAGTGTTAGATCACTTTCTATTTTATTGTGTCTCCTCTTTATTGCCCATTGTTTCCCCCCCCCCCCCCCGACCCTTGCCAGAACACAAACACACACACACACCATTCGCTATTCCTGGTGGAAGTGATGACACCTGGGAATCTGCATACATGCCATCTGTTGTATGTGGGAGACACAACTTGGTTTGATTTTCTGTTCAGTTCAATCTACGGAGTTTGTACGTGTGTGAAATATATGTACAATATAATATTTAAGTATATGAGGAGAAGGTAGTTATGTAATTTGTGAATTTATTTTTAGGTGCTTTATCCTCTCTTTCTGTCCTTTGCTTCACACACTGGACAGCAGCTGAGAGAAGAGGCAGGTGGCCACAGGTCTCTGCCAGAGCACTTCTGTGGCCAGCTGGTAGGGGCAATGAAGGTCAACCTAATGTGCATCCCTTGCTCAGTTATCCTTCTGCCTATTGGTTAGGCAAAACGCTGTGTTTCACAATTTGCTGACTTTCAATTCTCGCTCTCACAGTCTGCTGTGCAGCTCTCTAATGTATTGCGGCATTGGACCACCCCTTTTTTTAGTAACATTCGTAACATTTCACCTTCTGCTCCATTTAGGTTGATCTTGCTAATTTGTACATCAAGGCTGGAGCCAAAAACCTGCCAACAGTCTTTCTCCTGACAGATGCTCAAGTTCCAGATGAACGTTTCCTGGTCCTGATCAATGATTTGCTGGCATCAGGTAAGGAACAAACCAATATAGTGGCACAGGTTCCATTTCAGAACACAGTCACTTTTTGCAAAGTGCTGCCAGGCCTCTGCCAGTGCATCGGGAGGCTTGTGACAGCTAAAGTTGTGAGGAGGATGCAAAGAGGCTTCAAGGGGATATAGACAAGCTAAGTGAGTGGGCAAGAACATTGCAAATGGAATATAATGTGGAGAAATGTGAAGTTATCCACTTTGGCAGGAAAAATAGAAAAGCAGAGTAATTTTTAAATGGTGAGAGATTGGGAAATGTTGGTGTTCAGAGGGACCTGGGTGTCCTTGTACACAAATCACTAAAAGTTAACATGCAGGTACAGCAAGCAATTAGGAAAGCAAATGGTATGTTGGCCTTTATTACAAGAGGATTTGAGTATAAGAGTAAAGACGTCTTACTGCAATTATATAGGGTCTTGGTGAGACCACACTTGGAGTATTGTGTACAGTTTTGGTCTCCTTACCAAAGGAAGGATGTACTTGCCATAGAGGGAGTGCAACGAAGGTTCACCAGACTGGTTCCTGGGATGGGGGGATTGTCCTATGGGGAGAGATTGAGTAGACTGGGGCTATATTCTCTAGAGTTTAGAAGAATGAGAGGTGATCTCATTAAAACATACGAAATTCTTACAGGGCTTGACAGAATAGATGCAGGGAGGATGTTTCACCTGGCTGGGGAGTCTAAAACCAGGGGTCACAGTCTCAGAATAAGGGGTCGGCCATTTAGGACTGAGATGAGGAAAATTTCTTCACTCAGAGGGTGGTGAATCTTTGGAATTCTCTACCGCAGAGGGCTCTGGAGGCTCAGTCATTGAGTATATTCAAGACAGAGATCGATAGATTTTTGGTTATTAAGGGAATCAAGGGATATGGGGATAGTGCAGGAAAGTGGAGTTGAGGTAGAAGATGGCGGAGCAGGCTCAAAGGGCCGAATGACCTACTCCTGCTCCTATTTCTTATGCTCTTATGTTCCTCTCTATATCCTGACTGTATTGAAATTAAAACTTGTCACACATTATCCCACTCTAATTCATCCTTTCCCAGGACCTCAAAACTGTGGACCTGTTTATTTCTGTCAGCCTTTTCTTCTACAATCTTCAGACTTTTAAAATGCAAATTTGTCACCACCTAATCACTAATTCCTGAATTACCTCTTCAACCTTGCTGATGTCCTGTACTATGAGCGTTATTGTACCTAATTGGCTGTAAAGCGCTTTGGGCATCCTGAGGTCATGACAGACACTATATAAATGCAAGTCACAGGACAGTGACAGGATCGGACAAAGTCAACATGGATTTACAAAAGGTAAATCGTGCTTGACTAATCTACTGGAATTTTTTGAGGATGTAACTGGGAAAATAGATAAGGGAGAACCAGTAGATGTGGTGTATTTGGACTTTCAAAAGGCTTTCGATAAGGTCCTGCATAAGAAATTAGCGTGTAAAGTTAAGGCACATGGGATTGGGGGCAAGGTATTGACATGGATAGAGAACTGGTTGGCGGACAGAAAGCAGAGAGTAGGAATTAATGGGTCTTTTTCCGAGTGGCAAGCAGTGACTAGTGGGGTACCGCAGGGATCGGTCCTTGGACCCCAGCTATTCACAATATACATTAATGATCTAGATAAGGGAACTAAATGTAATATCTCCAAGTTTGCAGATGACACAAAGCTGGGTGGGAGTGTGTGCTGCGAGGAGGATACTGAGAAACTCCAGTATGATTTGGACAGGTTGGGTGAGTGGGCAGAAGCGTGGCAGATGCAATATAACGTGGATAAATGCGAGGTTATCCACTTTGGTGTCAAAAACAGAAAGGCAGACTATTATCTGAATGGCAATAGATTGGGAGAAGGGGAAGTGCAACGAGACCTGGGTGTCCTTGCGCACCAGTCGCTGAAGGTAAGCATGCAGGTGCAGCAGACGGTGAAGAAGGCAAATGGTATGTTGGCCTTCATAGCGAACGGGTTTGAGTATAGGAACAGGGATGTCCTGCTGCAGTTGTACAGGGCCTTGGTGAGACCACACCTGGAGTACTGTGTGCAGTTTTGGTCGCCTTATCTGAGGAAGGATGTTCTTGCCATGGAAGGAGTTCAGCGAAGATTCACAAGGCTGATACCTGGGATGGCAGGAATGACATATGAGGAGAGATTGGGTCGATTGGGCTTATACTCGCTGGAGTATAGAAGAATGAGAAGGGATCTCATCGAAACATATAAAAGTCTGACAGGTCTGGACAAACTAGATGCAGGAAGAATGTTCCCGATGGTCGGAGAGTCCAGAACCAGGGGTCATAATCTAAGGATAAGGGGTAAGCCATTTAGGACAGAAATGAGGAAGAATTTCTTCACCCAGAGAGTGGTGAACCTGTGGAATTCTCTACCACAGAAGGTAGTTGAGGCCAAGTCATTAAATATATTCAAGAATGAGTTAGATATATTTCTTAAAGCTAAAGGTATCAAGGGATATGGGGAGAAGGCAGGTACAGGGTACTGAGTTTGGATGATCAGCCATGATCTCATCGAATGGCGGAGCAGGCTCGAGGGGCCGAATGGCCTACTCCTGCTCCTATCTTCTATGTTTCTATGTTTCTAAGTCTTTCTTTTAGTCCTTCACCTTGGTTTCTCAAAGTGAACAAAAATGTAGGGTTTCCGCTGAAGTTATGGCAGCATATCGGAAGAACCCTGCCCCTTCAGGAGATGTCTAACTTTTTCCAGTTCTGATGAAAGATCATCGACCTGAAGCGTTAACTCTGTTTCTCTCTCCATAGATGCTGCCTGACCTGCTGAGTATTTCCAGCATTTTCTGTTTTTATTTCAGATTTCCGGCATCCGCAGTATTTTGCTTTTACATTCTATGGTGCTCCTTAAGTAGAAAATGTGTTGATGTGGAGATGCCGGCGTTGGACTGGGGTGGACAAAAATGAGAAGTCGCACAACACCAGGTTATAGTCCAACAGATTTATTTAATTTTACAAGCTTTCGGAGCTGTCGCTCCTTCCTCAGGTAAGTTAGCAGTGAGAGAATCTCCCAGAATTCACAATTTAAACACAGACAAAATCTATTCAAATCTTTCCCTACATCAAAGACACACTAAGAGCACAGCCAAGACAATGAGATGTGTCCCAGGGGGTCCAACGTGTCAAACCACCTGCTGGCTGCATATCCTGTCAATTTGTGTTGGTTCTTGTGTTAGTCTTTTTAAAAAAAAAACACCTGGGAAGACCGGCCATGATGTCAAGTCACGTTCTGTATCGTGACATGAACCCGATATCGCGATTGAGGCCATCCTCATGAGTGCGGAACTTGGCTATCAGTTTCTGCTCTATGATTTTGCGCTGTCGTGTATCCCGAAGGCCGCCTTGGAGAACGCTTACCCGCAGATCCGAGGCTGAATGCCCCTGGCTGCTGAAGTGTTCCCCGACTGGGAGGCAACCCTCCTGCCTGGCGATTGTTGCGCGGTGTCCGTTCATACATTGTCTCAGTGTCTGCATGGTCTCGCCGATGTACCATGCTCTGGAGCATCCTTTACTGCAACGTATCAGGTAGACAACGTTGGCCGAGTCACATGAGTATGTACCGTGTACCTGGTGGGTAGTGTCCTCACGTGTGATGATGGTATCTGTGTCCATGATTTGGCATGTCTTGCAGAGGTTGCCGTGGCAGGGTTGTGTGGTGTCTTGGTTGCTGTTCTCCTGAAAGATGGGTAATCTGCTGCGAACGATGGTACTTTTGAGGTTATCCCCACGCCTCCACAACTCGCCTTCAAGTAGCCGCCTAACCTCAAAAGTACCATCGTTCGCAGCAGATTACCCATCTTTCAGGAGAACAGCAACCAAGACACCACACAACCCTACCACGGCAACCTCTGCAAGACATGCCAAATCATGGACACAGATACCATCATCACACGTGAGGACACTACCCACCAGGTACACGGTACATACTCATGTGACTCGGCCAACGTTGTCTACCTGATACGTTGCAGTAAAGGATGCTCCAGAGCATGGTACATCGGCGAGACCATGCAGACACTGAGACAACGTATGAACGGACACCGCGCAACAATCGCCAGGCAGGAGGGTTGCCTCCCAGTCGGGGAACACTTCAGCAGCCAGGGGCATTCAGCCTCGGATCTGCGGGTAAGCGTTCTCCAAGGCGGCCTTCGGGATACACGACAGCGCAAAATCATAGAGCAGAAACTGATAGCCAAGTTCCGCACTCATGAGGATGGCCTCAATCGCGATATCGGGTTCATGTCACGATACAGAACGTGACTTGACATCATGGCCGGTCTTCCCAGGTGTTTTTTTTTTAAAAAGACTAACACAAGAACCAACACAAATTGACAGGATATGCAGCCAGCAGGTGGTTTGACACGTTGGACCCCCTGGGACACATCTCATTGTCTTGGCTGTGCTCTTAGTGTGTCTTTGATGTAGGGAAAGATTTGAATAGATTTTGTCTGTGTTTAAATTGTGAATTCTGGGAGATTCTCTCACTGCTAACTTACCTGAGGAAGGAGCGACAGCTCCGAAAGCTTGTAAAATTAAATAAATCTGTTGGACTATAACCTGGTGTTGTGCGACTTCTCATTTTAGAAAATGTGTGAGAGCTTTACATGATTAATGAGAGAAAAAGGTTCCAGTGTTTACTGGATTAAAGTAAAGTGACTGCAAAATTTTCTTTAATTCTAAAGGACTTTTAGTAAGTATGTTCTTATTTTCATCACTTTAAAAAAAGAATGGACTGGAGGAAATCTGCTGCCAGCTCTCTGCCAGTGTTGTTCTTTAACTGGCTCTAATAGGAGCGTAAGAGTAAAACAGTAACAGCTTGCATTAAACCTTTCAAGTTTAAAAAAAGTCCCGAAGTGCTGACTGCCCCTGTCATTTACCTTTTCTCCCATTGGAAAATGCCTGTCCTACCTATGACCTCTCCATAACATCACAATTGTTAGCAGAAAGTTCATGAGGCCCAGGTCATTCAACTTTGGTTTAGTTCTGTAGAACTTCTAATTAAACAATCTTTGGTATCCTTTAGATTTTTCCCCCTCACACTTCTGTGAATCACCTTCTATGTTTCAGGCACTATGTAACTGTATGTTGTTGGTACTGAATTATTTTGGAATGCTCCATTTCTGATTTGAGGGGGAAGAGACAATGAACATCACAGATTTTAGTCTGACAGTAGCCTGGGATTTGGGTCAGACTACATAGTTGACAGACAGCTCTAAAGGTAGACAAATATGCATTTTATTGTCAGGCTTTCTGCTCTGCACGTGCTAGCTTGTGATTTTCCATCTGTTAAAGTCAATAGGTGGAAAATTATGTAGTGGGAGGTATAGAAATGGAAAACCCCAGTCTATATCTCTATGATGTGGAGATGCCGGTGTTGGACTGGGGTGGACAAATGTGAGAAGTCGCACAACACCAGGTTATAGTCCAACAGCTTTATTTGAAATCACAAGCTTTCGGAGCGTTGCTCCTTCGTCAGGTGAAGGAGCAGCGCTCCGAAAGCTTGTGATTTCAAATAAAGCTGTTGGACTATAACCTGGTGTTGTGCGACCTCTCACATATATCTCTATGCACTCTGACTTTATATTATGGCCTTTTGTAGTGGCACTCTCACTTAGCAGCACAATTCAGTGAAGCAAGTTTCCTTCCTTATTATTCACCTCATTGTGCTGCCATCCTCACAGTCTACATCCAGTTGCAAATCAGAGCAGTGAATTGGTAAAATTATTAACAAATTATGCTTAATGATACTATACCATATGCCATCACTAATCAGTGCCAATGATTGCTATGATCATGCTGCATCAAGTACACTGCAGTTGGCAGAAGTGCAGATAAATGCTTTAGCAGTGAGGCAAAAGTGGATTTGCATGAGCAGGCAGGAATGTTGTTGTTTGTGACTGACCTCATTATAGAGTCAAAATACAGTGAAACAATTTCTTGTGGTATGAGACGGAGTGGCTGTAAATAAAGGGAGTTGGGCATTTTAAAAAAACGTTATTTGGAAGCACTTTAGAGTTAAAGGAAATTGTGGATATGTACAATTTTAATTTGCAGATTACTCTTTTCACTGAGGTTTTCTTTAGGAATTATTTTTTTTTAAGAAAGGAAAATGTAATGGTGATGAAATAGCTTATTATTATCCGAGAAAAGTAATAAAGTTTCATTTTGAAAATATTTAGATTATATCTTTGTTTCCAAGGTCCCATTGCCACTGCATCTCCCTAAAAGATCAGCAAAATATTACTGTTACACTGACATCCTTTTGATCAGATTGTGACAATCAACATCCTGCCATGCTTTAAACAGGTGAAATTCCAGATCTGTTCAGTGATGAAGAGGTTGACAGTATCATCGGCGGTATACGGAATGAGGTCCGAGGCCTAGGCATATTGGATAACCGGGAAAACTGCTGGAAGTTCTTCTTGAACAGAGCACGGCAGCAGCTTAAGGTATTTATACTCCACAAAATCAATAAAAGTATCAGCAAGTTTTTTTTCTTTCTAAAGAAACTGTAAACATTTTTTAACTGTAAACTTAATACAATCATTCTTCATGAGGGTAGTTTTTGGACTTTTAGATTACCTTAGGTTCAGTTTCAATTAGAGAATTGATTCCTAACCCTATCACTTAGTCATGCCTCCTTGCAGGTCAACTAGAGTCCCAACCACAGTACTGAGCCTATCAATTCATCACCACAACTAGTGCTATCTGTCACTTGGAAAGTAGAAGCTCGATATTTTGAAGTTTCTATTTTTTTTAAATTTCCGTGGTAGAATTGTAACAATCTTACCACCAAAAATGACATGCATTCTTTTCATGAAAATAGCTCATTGATGCATTTTAAAAATAAGGTTATGCATGTTGGTGTAGTGCACTGGTAAGGCAACAGATTATTCCACATAATGGCAGGATTTTGGTTTAAAGCTGCAGTTCCTCACGGAGTGCCTGAGCTCAGCAGTGCTGTCGGGGGTGATGCTACATAGAACCCAGTAATTTCGCCACACTCAGGAAAGATTGGAGTCTGAGTCAAGTCAGCTGCATTCACACACCTCCTAGTGGCCACTCTGTGAGTGTCATTAACAAAGACCTGGGAGCAGTTTATTAAATACAGAATAATATGATCCTTTGGTTAGGCACTATAGAACTGGTGTGAGTGGATATAATTATGATGGGGGGGGTAATTTAAAAGCAGGAAAAATAAACTTTTAAAAATGTCTTTCTATACTTAAAAAAATAGCTCTCTGTTAGTTATTTGAATTTGGTTTGAAAACTTACTGTACTTTTAAAAAGTTTTTTGTTGGGAACATGGCCCAGCTAAGGTTGATATATTGATAAAGGGTGCAAAATAGAGGGGAACTGAAAATCCCTCTTGCAGTGCACGCCTGCCATAACTCCAGTGGGAGTATAGCAGAAGGACCACAGCGAAGGCCGGGATCCAGAAACATCGGGGGTAATTTTAACCCCCAAAGATGGGTGGGTTTAGGCTGAGTGGGAAGTTAAAATGTTAAAAATCTGAAACAGGAACCCAGCCTGCCTCGAACCTGCCCACTTCTGGTTTTAACGGAGCCGGGACAAGGGGCAGGCGACCAACCCACTCCCAGGAGGCGGGTCGGTCATTGTAACCTTTTAAGGAGGCTGCCTGCCTCCAATTTAACAGGATTTCTATTCTTAACCACAGTCGGCAGGGTTTCCTGGGCCTCGGGAAACCCGGCAGGTAAAAGGAGGCGAGAAGGGCCGGATCCATCAGGTGAGTGCCTTTACAGAACTGCTTGTGGGCCAGGAGGAGCAGGAGTGTTTCCTCCAGGCCCAACAAGCTAACCTGCAGATAGCACCCCCTCGCCACCCTCCCACACCTCCATGATCTCACCCCGGCACGCATCCACCATCACTGACCTCCCCTCCGATCTCTCCCTGACCCCGCTCCGATCTCCCCACACCCCCACCTCTGTTCCCGATCTCCAACCCAGCTCTGATCTCTCCCCAATCTTCCATCACCCCGCAATCACCCCGACCCTCCCAACCACGCTCTACCCACCCCCGCGATCTCTAATCCCAACATGCACCAAACCTACCTGCTTCTGGGCTGCGGCCTTTTCTGGAGCTTTCCCCGCCTGACAGGCAGCCAAGCCTGTCAATCAGGCTGGCTTCCGGGCGGGGAATCTGCTGAAAAAAAAGAGCACGCACGCCATGGAGTTTCTGCCTGATTGCGCTGGTTATTTTGGTACAATTCACCTGAAATCGGCATAACCAGCGAATTTTATGCGTGAATTGCGTTCAGCACAATTTGAGTTTCTGCGATCTTTTGCACTAGTATTATAAACATCGCGCTAGAAGCAAGCCCCACCCACAAAACTGGCCACTCCCCTAGGGTGAATTAATCACCATTGGGAGTTTCCACTAATTGCTCGTTTGTAGGCCTTCGAGGAGGCTCTAAAAATTAAGCTGGAACCTTTAGGCGTAATGACACTAATGGGTACATTTTAAAAGCTTTTGAATGTAATTTTTAAAAATTTACTAAGGAACTAAGTTTCCAATATAACTAGAAAATAGTTTTGTGTATTTTTTTAAAGTTATTTTCAGTCATTTAAAATTGGGTTACTCGCAGGTGGAAGACTAGATACTGTAATTAAAAATGCTTATTTTTTTTGATAAACCCATTTTCAGCTGTATTAATCAAACTTCACCAAGTTACCACTTTAAATTATCAAGGAGCATTTTTTTTTTAAATTACATTTTAAAATGCTGCCTGATTGTGCTGGTTCATGGTAGATTTTGCGTTTGGCAATATGCAAATAGGTTTGAGTGGAAACTCGGGGAGGGGGGCGTTGGCGGTGGGAAAAGAAAACACTTTTCAAAACGGGCGCAGTTTACGCCCGTGTTGCCGATTGCGCCCAAAGTGGAAATTTTACCTCCATAAATCCTCCCCCCTGCTCTGAAACCCGGCCCCAGTAAATATCGGGGCCATCATGTCGAGCCTTCCCTGGCAGTCTGAATTGGTCCTTGTAAGTTGGGAGAGCCTTGACTCACCACAGACAATGCCATTAGCATGGGAGAGGTCGTAGCAAAGGGGTACAGAATGAAAGCAGACATATCGGTCTGCCAATTGGTGAAAGTTGGTCCTACCTAAAGGTCCAGACCTGGCACTTGGCTTAGACCCCTGAAAATGTAAAATATTTTCCAGTTTAGTTTTGACTTTCTTCCTCCTGGGGCAGCTCGGCACTAGAGATACATCCTAGTGGCATGGGTACCCACCCAGTGTGTTTAACTCCCCCCTTGAGCCCTTCCTACCCATTAACAGACTGTTCGTGCTCCTCCTCCCATCTCCCTCCCCCAACCTCCCACTCCTCTATCCCCTCATCTCCTTCAACCCCCTCTTCGCCCTGATTTTCTACTCATCTTCGCCCTGTCCCATCTTCTTCCACTCCCTTTCTCTTTTCCTCTCACCTCTGCTTCTGTCCACTCTCCAACTCCCCTCCCCCTTTTCTCCTTCTTTCCCTCCCTCCTTCCCTCCCTTCAATTCCCTCCACCACCTCCCATCTGCCTCCTACCCCTCCTCTTGCCTCTTCCTGTGCCTTGATCCAGTTACCCCCTGCTCTCTAACACTGCTTGAACTGAATACTGCAGGTGGTCTTGACTCACTATGTGCAATGCCACAGGAGATCGACTAGTATAATAATCGACTAATAATAAAAGTGACTATATTTAGGAAAATAATGTAGTCCAGACCAATGATCTTAATATCTTTGCTCTTTTCACAAAATAACCTTGTTTCCATGGTCTCCCACTGCAGCACAACCTGTTATTAAATTCTGTATGACACAGACACAGCAGACTCAATATTTAATGTTAGTTTAAAAAAAACACTGCTTCTTCTGTGTACCAAACTGTATAAAATATTTATTTATTATTTACTCAAACCCTTACAGCTTAAACATGTAATTTTATAATTTATTTTTATCTTTTAATAAAGATTAAGATTTTGTCGTTCAAACTTTAGATCGTCACTCCTCACCACATCCTTTTATAGTATTCTTTTATCTACATGCCCATTAAAAGCACTCAGTTTCTCATAGAAAGATCTTAGGGCTGATTCTTCTAGCACACTCCTGGAAATAGGCTAGGATCCAGGTATTCTGGGTCCTGGCCTACGCTGAGAGTTCCTGTGGTACCTCGTAAGGGACCGAGCCTCTGTCTGTCCCTTGCAAGGCCAGTGTCATGGAGGGAGCAAGAACAGTGGAAATTCCTGTGACTTCATCCTCACAGAAGGTTGGGGCATCTTCAGAGTCCAGTACGCCCAGTGAGAAGAGGTGTACTCACCACTTTCCTGCTGGTAGTGGGGCTCACCTGGGGTTCCAAGCCTGGATCATAACCTGCACCCCCCAAAGAGGTAAGAGATTTTACAAGGATTGTTCATCCTCCTTATAAAGTGGGCCAATGGGGCATCTTTCCATGAAGGCACCTGGGAACCCTCATCTCTGGAACTGGCATACTCCGTCAGACTTTCGGGCATACTCCAGGGGCAGGAATGTGCCCAAGATGTAAACCTAGTGGCACTGGCACCCGCCAAGATTATTCAAGTGAATTGACCTCTCACTGACTCCATACAGTCCGATAGGGTCAGCGCCGGGGGTCACTAGCAGGTTCAATCCCAACATGATTGCTGGGATCGTGACCTGTGGATTTTCAGGGCCACTTTCTTTTTTCACACAACTGAAAAGACCCTTTTTTTAAAAAAAACTATTTGGAATTCACTGAGATACAAGTCTGTGGAGAAATTACAGTACATTTAAAATGTTGTTACACCTTCCTTAAGGATAAACATTTTTATGTCTTGAATGATGCACTAGTACTGTGTTTCTTAGTCCATTCAGAGTGAAACAGCCTATTAATCTAAATTAGATCCAATTCTTGTGTAGGTAAGTGGCTTCTTAGCTGAACTTATTAGAATTCTGATCCACTGATAATCTTCTCGTGTGATCATAATTCACCCTGAGTACTTGCTTTGATCAAGGCTATTATATGGTCATGTTTGTAATCTTGTCCCCCGCAGGTCGTTCTCTGCTTTTCTCCAGTTGGTTCAACCTTGCGCGTGAGAGCCCGGAAGTTCCCAGCCATAGTTAACTGCACAGCTATTGACTGGTTTCATGAGTGGCCACAGGAGGCCCTAGTGTCTGTCAGCAGGAGATTCATTGAGGAGATTGAGGGGATTAAGGTGCGTGTCTTATGAGTGTCAGTCAAAGTTAGTGTGCAGAAATGCATCAACGTATGAGATTTCAAGGACATTCTTATCTTAGTCACATTGATTTAAGTGATAACAATCATTGAAACATAAGATCCTTTTTGCTAAATATTCTGACAAAGTGGAAGTGTTCCTTTAAATGAGAAATACTTCAGAAATCTCATTGTTGTGATTAATCACAGGACTGTGATATACATTTCTTTGAGGAATAATTTTCAATCTGCAATTTAAGAGATGCAACATTCTGTAAATATTAAAACTAAAATATATATTTGTACACACATACATAGACATACACATTTACTAGAACATTAGTTTCACAGTATCAGCGTTTTATTAATATAGTAGCCACAATCTTTTAACAATTTTGCTTTACAGATTTGAAAAGTATATATCAGAATATCATTATTATTATTAATTTAAAAATTGATTAGGGACATAATTTACAGGAATTTCTAAAATACCATATTTCATTTGTTTCAAATAGTAATGAACATATAAAATGTTACATCAGGTGATTTAAAAATATTATTTATGTTTGCATTTATTAATAAAGCATAATAAGTGGAATTTTGTGCTTCAAGTGTTAGCTTAATAATGGCCAGGAATCAGTCATGATGTTGCTTTGACATCACCAGGAGATGCAACAAAGCTGTTTCAGTTGCATGGGCCAGTCAGCCCTGTGTTTTAGCGAAAGTTTTTTTTATCAAGTCAAGCAGTCAGTTACATTGATTTTGCATTTACAGATGTTTTTTTAAAGCCAACTGCTTCAAATATCTGTATTTTCAGTAGATCAGTACGGGAATTCCTCAAAACACATGGGCCTAGAAATTGAATCACACCCAAATTGGCCCTAATGAGGCCAGCGGCAGGACTTGGGCAAATTGTTCTGCCAGCCCGCCCGCACCATTCATGGCCCCAGAGGCAGCATGGGGGGCAGTGGGCGGCACGGGGGCCAACAAAATTGGCTGGCTCAGATGCCAGCCGAGGGTCTTGGGGGTGCGGGGGGAGACAATCTGAAGCACTCCTCCTCCTCCTGGATCCACGATAACGTAAGTAAAAAACATGTAACTTACCTTTTGGGTGGCAGCCTCCAGTGGTCCCTTTCAGGACCTCTGTTTTGGCTGCTGAGTGCCTGAAAGAACTGACCACAGTATGTACGGCGCATGCTGCAGTCAGTCATAAACGAATTCCACAAAACAGCCTAGAGCAGGCATTAGGCCCCCGATTTGCACATGCAATGGGCATAACTCCAGTTTCAGGCGCGTGCCCTGGACCCATACTGAGAAGCCCAATCCAATATGGCAGGTGACGCACTTCCAGCACAGAATGAGCACACACGCATGCCACCCACCATACTGGCCCCTTAGGAACCTGTTTTACACCTGTAAAACAAGTATAGCACGATTGAATTTCTGGGCCATGCAGTTCAAATATAGTTGTTGTGAAGAATAGCTTTAAGAGCTCCATACGGTTAGCTAAACAAAATCACAGAATTGTACTATGTGAACATTTATTAATTTTTAATGTTTTCAAGCTCCATATGAAGTATGAAGAAGTTAATTATAGGCCTTAAATGATCATGTAGCAGTCAGAAGCTCAAGTTCTGTATTGCAGTAACTACTGATTGTATTACAACGTGTAATTCAAACAACATTAATTCTATTATGTTAATGCCTGGGTTTTCTGTGAAATCCCCAGAAGGAGAATTATAAATTATTCAGCCAGGAAGACCGTTTAAAGGTTTCCTTTATCTCATGCTCTGAATTATGTGTGAAATTCTAACATGATTCTTCATTCGTAGTGGGAGAAACAGAACATATTTTTAACTTTCGCAATTAGAATTATATTCATAACCACAACGTTTTAGAGAATTTGTCTCTTGCAGGACCTCATTAATAGATATTTTATCCTTTATGGTAGAAGTATTTACACTTAAGTCTGTTAGTTATGTAATATTTGGTCAAATTTGATGTTAATTAAAAATTGCTGAAAGGGAGGTTTAAGTGCCTTTTCCATGGGGCAGCCTGTTGCAAGGTTTGGTATTGTGAGCATTTCCATATCTTGTGCAGCTCTACAAACATTAGTAATTACTTAGAAAATTATTAGATGTAACATAAAATCAACCTATTAGATTTTAAGAAAGAAATTATGGAATTGAAATAGTGCGTTGTAATATTCACATTAACATGTATGTTACTAATATTGTACAATGCAATTTCAACTCCATATACATAACCAACATTTTATTACCAACAAAATTAATTTAAAAATACAATATAAGCAAGCTATGCAGTTTTAAAAGTCTGTTCTGACATGTGCCTTTCACATCATTTACCATAATTTAAATATTAATCATCCACGATTCATGCCTTCACAAATCAGTGTGTGTTGAAAATACAATTTTAAAAACTGAAGGAAAATATCAAAGATTTTTTTCTTGAGTTTTTTAATGTTTGCACAGAATCAATTTAATTCATTTTCAGAAATTTGTTAAATTTGGTTTTATTTTGCTGACAGTTTTGCTTTAAAAAAAATCCATAGTCATTCATGTTATGAACTCTAACAGATAATAAAATAAAACTGCTGACACCAAGAACAAAATGTCTGAGTGAGAATTTGCTTTAAGTGAAATTTAAGCAATTTAAGACTATGATTTCGTCTTGCAAATCCCAAAAAAGAACGATTGACGCCTCTTTTGACATAAAACAAGGGCATTAGTTGCATGCATCACTGCACTGTGCTCATAGACAAATGCAAAGAGGATGGTGTTGAAAAAAATCATAGCGATCAATCATTGGCGGGACAAATAATTTATGCTAATGAAATTACAATAATTAGTAGTCACACAATGACCCTTTGAGAAGCCACAGCTGTTAAAGTCAGGAAGTGCTGTCACCACTGAGCTTATCCGAACAGAAGGGACAAATTGTGAATGAAGGATAGAGCAGTCATCAAAGAGTTCTGTTCTGGGGCGATTATCGTTATCTGAAAGCAGTGTGAATTACTACCAGCTGCTCTCTGACTGACTGTGTCTTCCATGCTGTGCTGTTTTGTTAAGTTAATGACAACTGCCATTTTACCCCTTGAGATGTGTCTTCTCAAAGCAGTTTTAGTGCTACGAGATACAGGTTTAGCAAATTGGTTTCCGGCACAAGTGTTTTGATTTGGGGTGGACTATTCCCCAACAAAGATTGAATTAATATATTGTATTGGCATACACAGCCATCTTTACAGAGCTTGAGACACTCTGACGAGCAAATATTGTATTTCTGAAAGACTTCTCTTTAATCAGATAGGTGTCCTTCATTATAAGTGTGTTAAACAATTCTTCATCCTCAAGAGCATCACAAAAAAGATGTTATCTCATTTATACAGAGAAGTCTTGCTATGGAGTTTCGTCTGTCGCGCTTTATGTCCTAGAATATAGAGTATAAAGAGTGATAGGGTAAAATAGACATTGTGGGGTTTTTTTCAATTTTAACAACTGTACGAATAGATTTTCAGAAAATCATGTAGGGGCTCCCAAATTCCAGATGTGAACGCCTGGCACACGGCACTCTGCACCAGGAGCACGCGAGACAACATTTTGCTTTGTAGATTGGAGAATGCTCTTAAAAGTAAAACTTTCATTCCAACTGAGAAAAAGAACACCCAATGAAAATTTAAGGAACACTCGGTGGATAGTTAGAATTTTAAACAAAGCTTTAATTTTGTACAATTACCTGCACGTTCAATAATTTATCTGTCCACATCTAAAATCAATTATGCCTGACTTTTATCTAAAGATACTAAACATCTAATGGCAGTGTGATGGTGAATTATGTATGGCCTTGCTTAGTGTTTGTGTACCTCATTTAATTCATATTAATTGATTTTTGGGCATCTGTTGATTAATTAAACTAGCTTCATGTGTACAAGATTCATTAGATCAACCATTAGATGTGATGTGATATAAAATAAAGCTAAACAGAGGACATCAAGAGGACGATGTGGTAAAAAATCTGCAGGTGACTCAGGCGTTAAAGGAGAATGTAGGCATAGGATGCAGTATGTGAGTGTAAAGTATTTTCTATATACAGCATTTGTAAAACTTATTTCAGTCTTTCAGGGTAATCCTACTTTCTAATTGGAAGTTTTATTATTGAATAGGTAATTATACATGAGATCCTGGGCCCAACTTTCATCCCCCTCTGCCGGGCAGGAATGGGATGATAGTACGATGAAAATTGCAACGCAACTCTCAATGTCCCATTTCCATGACCACTGGCCCGCCGCAATTTTGGAGGGGGCTCGAAAATAGGCATGCGCTACCATCCGAAACAAATGTGAGCCGACTTAATATATGCAAGTCAGGGTCCTATGACATACCCCGATGGAATTTTGGGCAACCACTGAGCAGAGTGTGTGCTGAGTCAGCCCCCAGTGGAATTGTACATTGAGCAGCCTAACCAGCGGTCCTTAAAGGGACCATTGGAGGCTGCTCCAAAAATAGAAACGGTAAGTTGCTGCAACAGACTTGTGTATCATCCCGCCCGCTGCTGGTCATAGGTCTCTCCATAACACCACCGCCACCCCCGCCACATGTCCCTGCCAGCTTGGCTCTGTAAAGGAACATCCAGATTTCACGCTTCCCCAATCGGTGAA
The DNA here is from genome assembly GCA_030390025.1 of Squalus acanthias. Lineage (NCBI taxonomy): Eukaryota > Metazoa > Chordata > Chondrichthyes > Squaliformes > Squalidae > Squalus > Squalus acanthias. The sequence goes on along the minus strand of CM059428.1, from coordinate 83,550,108 downwards.
CTGCCTGTCCACGTTGGAAATACACTGGCAGCTCGCCTGTCAAATTAACATGAGACCTCACCATGAAAATCATTCGAGCCTCTCACCAATGACATGAGGCGGGCCTCCCGATCGCAAAACCCAATGCCTGCCTGATGTCCACCTACAATGAAAATTGGCCCCCATCTTTGAAACTGTTCACATGATTATTACAGAAATTACAATACTATCCTCATATATTCTCAAATATCCCCCATATAGCAAGATGATATGATACAAAGATAAATATTAAGATCACACATTGCTTTAGATCGCAATTTCTTCCTGTCTCAATATTGCAACCTCATAAGGTTTTAACTGTAAAGGTAACTATCTCTTAGTCCTCTGTGAATAGTTATGTCAGTGCTTTTCAGTGATAAATGAAGTAATTACTGATTAAAAGTCCAATGTCAGTAGTGTTTAAAGTACATATTACTGAGAGCAGTGCAAGAGATGTTTTTTATACTTAGATTGAAATACCCTCTTTTCTTGACTATTTTGAAGCCAAATTTGCAAGATTCAATCAGTCTATTCATGGCCTACATTCACACCAGTGTAAATGAAATGAGTAAAAATTACCGCCAGTATGACAAGAGATGCAATTACACAACTCCCAAGAGCTTCCTCGAGCAGATCACCCTCTACAAAAACTTGCTGCAGAAAAAACAGAAGGAATTAATACAGAGGATGGACCGCCTTATAAATGGTATCCAGAAACTAAAGACGACAGCATCACAGGTAAATGTGATTAATCATTCACTGGAGTATTGCTGCATTTTTTTTTTGGATGAGATGACACAGTGAAAAGATGAACCTGGTGATAACTGTAACAAGGAGAGATGTCTCACGGGACACAGGGAGACTTACAAAAATCGTACAGGGCTACCAGTAGCCAAGTTATGGTTTTCTCATAGCTTAATACATGCTACAGCAATTTGATTCAGAGCCTAAAAGAAGGCCCCACGAATTTAGCAGTGGGACCAATACCTGTGCGGACTGGGCGTAAGGCCATCCCACTGGTCTAGTGCACTTTTGCTTGTCATGTATACTTCCTGTTGTCACATATTTGTCTGCACACTTTTTCTGTAACAGTTTGTTGGTTGGCTCAAAGTAGAACAGCTGTGAATTGAACTGAGGAGGTAGAAATCAAACGTGAGGCAAGAGACAGGAAAACAGACAATAAGAAACTGCTAAGTACTTATGAAAGAATCCTGAATGACTCTTTTATAGCATCTTATCATGTCTCTCAGAAACATCTCAAAGTGCTTCCCATGCAAAGAATTACTTTTTGAAGTGTAATGATTGCTGTTGGCAAACAATAGTATTTAGCTGCCTGTATATCTGAATGCTCTGACTATAATTTTGAATAAAACATTCCACTTTTGGAAAGCAAGATGCATGCTTGTTCAGTGCACATTTATTTGACACAGTCCTTCTTTTGGTTAGGTGGAAGATCTGAAAAGCAAGCTTGCATCTCAGGAGGTTGAATTGAAATTCCGAAATCAAGATGCTGAAGCTCTAATAACTAAAATAGGATTTCAGACAGAGAAAGTGAGCCATGAGAAGGCAATTGTTGATGCAGAGGAGCAAAAGGTCTGTATTTATATGGATTTTTTTTCTATTGTCTCCTCTCTTCTAAAGACACTGGCCCCAAAATTCTGACCTTAGCTTGCGCAGTAGTGAGGTGTTGCCAAAGACAGAGGGGGTTATTTTAACCTAACCCATCCAGTAGGAAACTGACAGGATTGGATTGGCCTGCTGTTTTATACCCCGTGAAGTCACTGGAACGGAAAATCGTACGGGATGTATAACAGGTGACCGCCCATTTTAAACCCCTACCAAGGTTGAAAGTTCCACCCATAGTCACTTCTACCAATCTGACCTATTGGGTTTACTTCATTAATTAGTCAAATGTTAAATTGAAAAATGACATTGTTCTACTCAATTGCCATAATTTTACATAAATCCCCCATAACAAACAGGTCCTTTTATCAAAGTTCCACACTCATTTTGTTTCTGCTTGTGAGATCCGATGCCAAGGTTTGTACTATGGCTGGTAGAGTTTACTGTCTGTTTTATAGTTTTTAACTGTACAAAATTATGTTTTACCTGCTGCTATCTCTGCTTGTAGTGAATTACTGGCAAAGGGACAGGATAAGGTAATTACAGCTAAAATAACAGACCCTTTGCCCTATTTTCCCTATTGTCACAGGCTCACCAGTAAGGGGCAGATTTTGGTGTGTGGTGCAAATCAATGAGCAGGACGATTGATCCAATGCTATGTAGCCGAATTTATAAGAACATAAGAAATAGGAGCAGGAGTAGGGCATTTAGCCCTTTGAGCCTCCTCCGCCATTCAATTTCAATAAGATCATGGCTGATCTTCTACCTCAACTCCACCTTCCCGCACTATCTCCATATCCCTTGATTCCCTTAGTATCCAAAATAAGTAAATTTTTGCTGTCCAGCACCAGAACCCACGAATCCTGACCTAAAACTCTACTCCATTGGGACTTGAACTCACAACTTGAAATAGGCGTTTCAGCCATTAACTAGAAGTCCAATTGCCCACAGAGCCAATTAGCCTGGGAGATCCCCTGCAAATATTAACACACTTTCAGGAATCCCTGTAAATACTGCCACCCTAACGGAGAGCCCCTGAAAAAAATCAGACATTTTCCCACAGACCTGCTGCAAATATAGACAAATATAGACACACTGACCAGGATCCTCTGCAAATATTCCTCAATAACATAATAACAAACGGTCATTTATCTTGTTGCCCTTTCAGGTGGATATAAAAGGTTTATGGGCTGAGACCTGGGTGATTAATATTTCCTTTGTCATTTTTGAAGACAAGTAAAGTCTATGCCCTGTTCATTTGATGATATTGTGTACAGTGTTTCTCTCGTAGGTGTGGACTTGACTAAGCCAGGTGGGATGTATATGAATGATGGTCAGCGGGATGGAAATTCTTTATTGGAGGGTAGATGGGCTGGTTCAGATGATCTTTTGGGTGGGAAATAGGGGGTGGGGGAAGGGGTAATTTAAGAGAAGCACTGGTTAATGATCTGATGTACAGCTCTGGCTGTAGGCTGATGTTGCAGACCTCCCGTTGCTGCTGCGTTCTTTAGCTTATCAGCTTCATTCTCCTCATGTGGTGGATGGTCCTCTTCATCTGTTGCCAACAGTAGCTCTCCCAGTTGCAGAGCAAAGTTATGCAAGAGACAACACACCACTGCTATCCTGGAGACTCTGGCAGGACTGCACTGAAGGAATCCTTCACATTTTGGCAAGCAGCAAAATCATTGTTTCAGCACCCCTATGGACTGCTTGATGACTGCTCAGATTAAGCTATAACTGGTGTTATATTGGCTATCCACAGGACTCGGTGGGTTTCTGTGCAGGGTCATCAGCCACGTCTGCAGAGGATATCCCTTGACTCCAAGCAGCCAGCCTGTGATGTGTTGCTCCTTGTCAAAGAAAGAGGGAATGCTTTGAATTTAGGTATCATGGGAGTTGCCTGGAAAGCAGGCACAGACTTGTATAAACTGTTGCCAGTGATCACAGACCAACTGGACTTTATGGGAGTGAAACTTTTTGTGCTTCATGAAGAGGCCAGGCTCATTGGCAGAATAGCAACATGTGTGCAGTTGATGGGAATCTGGACTTTTGGGGATCCTGCAATGGCTGCAAACTCCATAGGCCATTGCATCTGGCTCCTGGGGTCCATGACAGATCTGATGACATCATTAGCCCTAGAAAAAATGATGTCTGTGACCTACCTAATGGAGGAATGCATGACAGCCTGATTGATATTACAGATTTCTCAAGCTGTAGCCTGAAATGGCCCTACTGGGCTGTGGTCACCTTAACTGCCACAGTCAATGCAGTGCCAGTTGTAGTAGTGGGCTGCAACTACCTGCTGTAGCATACTACAGATGGCAGTGGCATCTCATGAGAATCTGTTTCCTTCTACACTGCTCCTCAGGGAGGTTCAGGTAGTTTAGTCTGGGCCTGTAGGCCCTATGAGCAGCTTAAGGCTGCAGGCGAGCAGCCCTCATCCTTCTTGGACTCCCTGGCAGGGCCAAGTTCTGGTCCCTGAAGCTCGTGTTCTAACTGCATTTTGCAGTAGAGCAATCGCCTCTCTATGCTAAGAAAATGGTTAAGTTGGCCAAAACGTTTATATAAAAAACACAATATCATGCAGAAAATACTGCCAGAAAACTTCCTTCTACTCGCCAGGTACCAATGATCTAACTATTGGCAAGTGAGTGCCCCTTTAAATGGCACAGGAAATATTCATTTCCAATCTGTACCACCCAGTTGTACTGGACAAGCCCAGCATTGAACGATCACCATGCTAATGTGCATGAAAATGGCGTCACGGTCCTATTGACGTCATAGGACCCCTAGTTACATGCATATATGAGGCCACCACCCATTTCAGACAGGCACTCTGGCTGCCTATGTCTGGTTTAGATAGGTAAGAGTGGAACCTGAACAAAGGCAGTCCCGCTCAGCTGGACAATGGAGGAGAGGCGTTGGAGGACAGTGCTCCTCTTGGGGTGGGAGTAAAATCCAGGGCTGCTGGCGCAGCTGAAAGGGTCAAGACAGTCATTTTGTATCTGTAACCATGTCGCTCAATGAAGTGTTCAGGCTGGTGCTTCTTCAGGGGACCCAGCCCACAAATTTAAAGAGACTTCAGTTGAGGTGTTATTGACTTATGTGGCAAAGGAGCAGTTTTTAGGCTCCAGGGGAAAGAGGCTCATGAAGGGCAAAATCTAGAAGATGGCCTTTGCAGTGAGTACCACCTAACACCCAGTAAGGATTGCCTTCTGAAACCTGGGTTACATTCCATATGATGGCACGCAGAATTCCTAAACACTCTCTGCTTTCTTCTTAAAGGGTAGTGGCTCACAGCCAAACACAAGGAAGTAACACCTCAATCCCAAAAGTGCCTGCTGCAAATCATCAGTCAACCACCACAGAACCTCATGCTACAGATGAGAATGAAAGGGCCCACAACAGGAGGCACCAAGGGCAGCAGTGGTGGCCTTAAACAATAAGAAGGTTGTCAGATTTGTTGTCAGTGAGATGTTTCTGTCACTGACAGAATACCTGCAGAATGATTTGGGGAAAGATGAGGGAACGCCTGTGTGAAAGAGTAGCAGAATGATCTCCAGATGGGAACCTTGGTGGTTCTGTAGGAGAGGTACATGTCGGTGATCAGCTGATGTGAGTTTGTTGCCAAAAGGGGATCATAATGGCAGGAAACGTTTGGCAGTGGGCACAGGTTATAGTTAGCTGAAGATCTCTCTTTTGAACTGTGCCTGCAGCTGTCTGGCAGCTGGCGCAACTTAGTTATTGCTTTGTGAGGAAGCTGAAACCTTCTGAAGCATTGCAGAGATTCACCATGAAGTAAGCTGCTGCATTCTCACCCCACCTACCTGCTGCCATTTACATGTGGTGGGGTAGGATGGGAATGCAGCGGCTGAAAATGTCCAACCCTGGCAGGGCCCGAGGAAAATCTGCTATTAAGTTTTTGAAACGGGGACCCAGAGATGGGCCTTAACACCCACACCATCCTCAATTTTACTCCGTTGGCTGCTCCAGGTACGAATGAAAATGCGGGACCTAATGGAGGAAAATCCAGCCCTAGGTCTCAGTTAGTAAGTTCTAAAATGTACTCATAAAAACAAGAATTCTCCCTCCCTGCCGCTCCCCCTCATTGACATAAAGACAAGACTATGGCATAAATATTAAATATAATAACATTCTTCTTTGTAGGTAGCAACAATACAGGCTGAAGTAGCTTTGAAGCAGAAAGAATGTGAAGACAACCTTATCAAAGCTGAACCTGCGCTGGTGGCAGCTACTGCTGCTCTAAATACCCTAAACAAGGTAAGGTCACACCTCAACAGCATTGAAATGGTATATTAGGATTTCTCAAACTGAGACATGTATTCGATGAAGTCACAAAAGTTGCCAGATCCACATGCTCATTTGCTTTTTATGTGTATCATTACTGCAGTGTTTGGGTTTGCAATTCCTGGGCTTTGAATGGAGGGGTGCTTTAGCACTGCAGTCGGGGTAGGCGGGCCACAATTTGAGGCAGGACCCAGTTCCACTGCGTCTTCGCCCCTTTTACTTGCTGGTGGAAAGTTCTGCTGAAAGTGAGAATGACCCCGTGACCTCTACCACCAAGAAGAACAAGTGCAGCAATACCTTGGGAGCATCATCATCTGCAAGTTCCCCTCCAAGTCACACATCATCCTGACTTGGACATATATAATTGCTGTTCCTCCATCATCTCGGGATCAAAATCCGGGAATTCCCTACCTAACACTAACATGGGTGCCATATCACCACAAGAACTGCAGCAGGTCAAGAAAAGGACCTACCACCATTGTGTCAGGGCAACTAGGGATGAGCAACAGATCTGACCTTGCCAGCATTGCTCACATCCTGAGAACAAATTAAAAAGCTATTAATTAATGGTAACATTTCTTATGAAATATTGAGGTATTCAAATACAATAATATTTATGCTGTATTAGTACAGTGTTGAGCTCATGTGTGGATTTGTTTTTGTTATAACGTATAACATTTTCTGCTACTATTTCTATTCTAGATGAATTTAACAGAGTTGAAAACTTTCCCCAACCCTCCAGTGGCAGTCACGAATGTTACTGCAGCAGTTATGGTGCTGTTAGCTCCCAAAGGCAAAGTATCTAAAGACAGAACTTGGAAGGCTTCTAAGGTCTTCATGGGAAAGGTGAAATAATTTTACTATTTAAAAATTGTTGCTTGATTGCAGTAGTTTGGATTTAAAAGGTTTAACAAGATAATCGGTCTACACAGTAGAGGAAAAGGATAAAATACCAGAGATACGAGACAAAATAAAAATAAATCAAGGGGAGGAACTTACTAGATTTAATATAAGTTAAATAATGAGACTGAAGATATAAAAATCTCCAGGACCTGATGGCTTCCACCCCAGGGTATTAAAAGAAGCAGGTGAGTAAATTGTAGATCCATTAGTCATGATCTTCCAAAACTCTCTTGATTCAGGAATTGTCCCCTTGGATTGGAAAATTGCCAATGTCACTCCATTATTTGAGAAGGGTGGGAGAGATAAAACCAGGAAATTATAGACCTATTAGTCCAACATCTGTTGTGGGGAAGTTACTGGAATCTGTTATTAGGGACAGAGGGACTGAGCACTTGGACAAATAAGAACTGATCAGAGAGAGCCTGGATGGATTTGTAATGGTTAAGTCATGTCTAACTAACCTAGCTGAATTTTTTGAAGAGATCGCTAATGTGGTAGATAAGGGAGTGTCTATGGATATTATTTATATGGACTTCCAGAAGGCATTTGATAAGGTTCCACACAAGACTGTTGGGAAAATTTGAAACACATGGAATTGGAGACAACCTCTTGACCTGGGGAGGGAATTGGTTAGGAGGTAGGAGTTAGAGAGTAGGGATAATGGGTATGTACTCCAATTGGCAGGATGTGACTAGTGGTGTCCCCCAGGGATCTGTACTGGGGCCTCAGCTTTTCACTATATTTATAAATGACTTGGATGAAGGAATAGAGAACCGTATATCCAAGTTTGCTGATGATACTAAGTTAGGTAGCACAGTAAATAGTATAGATGGGAGCAGAAAGTTGCACAGGGACATTGATAGATTAAGCAAGTGGGCAAAACTGTGGCAGATGGAGTTCAACATGGGGAGCACAAGGTCATCCACTTTGGACCTATGAAAGATAGATCAGAGTATTTTCTAAATGGTGAGAATTTAGGAACTGTGGAGGAGCAGAGAGATTTAGGGGTCCATGTACAGATATCACTAAAAACTAGTGGACAGGTACAAAAATAAGTTAAAAGGCTAACAGAATGTTATCTCAAGCTGGCTGGAATACCAAGGGGTGGCAGTTATGCTACAGTTGTATAAAGCTCTGGTGACTTGTTAGGAAAATTGAGGTGTGTGGTATAAAAGAGAATGTGACAGCATGGAGAGAAAGTTGATTGACAGGCAGGAAACAAATAGTTTAGGATAAATGGGTGTTGGTTGGATTGAAGAAGGATTGGAAGTGGTGTGACCCAGGGGTCAGTGCTGGGTACATTTTTGTTCTTGGTGTATATGTCGATAATTTGGATTTGGACATAGGGAGCACAATCATGAAATTTGTTGATGGTACAACAGTAGGGTACTGAACTGTAGTGTACTGTATTCGCTGCTCACGATCTCCTCTACATTGGGGAGACCAAACGCAGATTGGGAGAATGCTTTGTGGAACACTTCCGTTCAGTCCGCAAGCGTGACCCTGAGCTTCCAGTCACTTGTCATTTTAATTCTCCATCCCACTCCCACTCTGACCTCTCTGTCCTTGGCTTCCTACACTGTTCTAGTGAAGCTCAAGGAACAGCACCTCATCTTTCGAGTAGGCACTTTACAGCCTTCTGGACTCAACTTCGAGTTCAACAATTTCAAATCATAACCACTGCTCCCAATTTCCCAGATAGCACTGTTGGTAATGATTCTGCTATTGCCATTTACACCTCCTCTAGACCCATTTTTTTTTCTTTATTTGTCCCATGACTATCCCCGTTTGCTTTGCACCATCATCCCTTTGGTCATTTAATCTTTTCTGCCTTCCACCCTATCCCAGACCTTCCCTTTTCTTCTTTCCTCCCCTCCCCCCTTTCTCTGCCTCCCTACTTGTTTTAAACCTGTTACATCTCTAAATTTTCCAGTTCTGATGAAAGGTTATCGACTTGAAACAACCGTTTCTCTCTCCACAGATGCTGCCTGACCTGTTGGTTTTACCTCTGATATAGTTGTGTAGCCTGAACGCTAGTTGGTTGCTAAGAAAGAAAGAATATACATTTATATAGCTCATTTCATGTCTTCAGGACATCGCAAAGAGCTTCACAGCCAATGATTATTTTTGAAATGTAGTCATTATTGTTATTTGGGCAAATGCAGCAGCCAGTTTTCAAGGTCCCACACACAGAAAGTAAGTTAATGACCAGGTAATTTGCTTTGGTGTGTTGGTTGAGGGATAACTGTTGGTCAGGAAACTGGGACAGCTTATTGTTCTTCTTTGAATAATGCATGAGATCTTTTACATCGACTTGAGCAAGCAGATGGGGGCCTCGGTCTAACATCTCATCCAAAAGACATTACCTCTGATGGTGCAGCACTCCACCTGTACTGCACCGAAGTGTTATCTTAGATTATGTACTCTTTAGTGGGGCTTGAACCCATAATCTTCTGATTTAGAGAAATCATTGCTACCCAACTGAGTTAAGGTGACACTTAATGGAAAGATGAGGTTGATGGACTGAATTATGTACTTGTTTTTTATGATCTTTGTGTGCAGGAGAAAAGCAGATAACATATTAAGTTGATGCATATTATTTTGCTGTAAATAATCAACTGAGGATGAAATATCATAGAAGGGGAATACTATATAGGAACAGGATGAAGTCATGTGATGAGATAATATATTTCACCATCAAAGGAAAAACTTTCTCATGGACTAGGCTGTTTTTAATGAACATCATGAAGCATCATTTTATTCTGAGCATGAACTAATATATATCATGAGCAATCAACTCATTCTGTTCGAAATAAAAATGTAAGATACTGTACTGTCGGAGGTGCCGTCTTTTGGATGAGATATTAAACCGAGGCCCTGTCTGCTCTCTCAAGTGGGCGTAAAAGATTCCATGGCACTATTTCGAAGAAGAGCTGGGGAATTCTCCCTGGTGTCCTGGTCAATATTTATCCCTCAACCAACACCTGAAAACAGATTATCAACAGATATGGTGATAGGATGGGATGAAGTAAGGTGGGAGTATAAGAAATGGAAAGGAAAATCAGGCAATTTCTATAACGGACACCCGACCCAGTTTTACACTCCAATAGTAAGTTGACGATTACCCACAATGTTTTAAAAATCTGGGTTTCAAGTTCCACAAGATTGCATATAATAATGATTTGGCTTTAAAAGGAGTTGGTCAGGCAATTCCAAGTTTGTGTAATTCTTTTCACTGCAGTAATGGCAGTTATGTTTTGTGCTGTATTCCTCAGGTTGATGACTTCCTCCAAACTCTGATAAATTACGATAAAGAACATATCCCTGAAAATTCATTGAAAGTAGTAAAAGAACAGTATCTGCAGGATCCAGATTTCAACCCCGATCTGGTTCGCACAAAGTCATTTGCAGCATCAGGTCTCTGCGCATGGGTTATTAACATCATCAGATTCTATGAGGTGAGAAATATTTTTTAATTACAGTACCGCAGTCTTATTTTAGTAATATAAAACAAGTATATTATTGACAGAAAAAAATTCCTGCATAAAATAATAACACTAATTATTAACCTATTTTAAATTAGTTCTGTAATTATGAACATATGTGAGTGTGTCCGTATGTACAGGATCTCTTATTTTTTTCTCCCATCTATTAATTAAAGAGTTTGGATAGTCTGCAGCTGAGGAAAAAGCATTTCTATACAAACTTGTTTACTATATTGTGCCAACAATGAACTTTAAAAACTGCTATGTTGAGTGAGTCATAATTTTGCAAAGCTCTCTAGATTCAGGAATTGTGCCTCTAGATTGGAAAATTTTAAATGTCATTCCATTATTCAAGAAGGGAGGGAGAAACTAGGTAACTACAGATCCAACAGTTTAACATTAGTTGTGGGGAAGTTACTGGAATCTATCTTCAGGCAGAGAGTGACTGAGCACTTGGACAGGTATCAGTTGATCAAAGAGAGTCAGCATGGATTTGTGAAGGGTAGGTCATGTCTGACTAATCTAGATCTAGCAATATCACTCCTCCATACAGGCATACAGACACGCTGCTTGAGGAAGGTGTCTGACACATATTTTAGGAATTCCATTCCCTTTTCACCATATACTCCCTCCTGTCCCAATCAATGAGTACGGAACTAAAATCTCCGAGAACAGTAATTTTGTTGTTTCTACTCATCTCCGTGATCTGTCTACAGATTTCCCCTTCCATTTTCCTCCCAAAATTAGGGGGAATGTACAACCCGACCAATGTAGCCATCCCTTTTTATCTTTGATCTCTAACCATATTGACTCTGTCTGAAGTTCTTTTTTTATGTGCATCAGTCCAGCCAACAACATGTATTCTCTCCTTCACCAATATGCCACCACTCCTTCCTTCTTTCTTACCTGTTCTGTTCTTCCTAAAAATATTATAACCAGATATGTTTATTTTACACTCCTGCCTGGCTTGCAGCCGAGCTTCTGTTAGTACTATTCAATCTATAACATAATTGCTTCTAATTACCCCAGCTTATTTCCCACACTCAATACGTGCACTGTATCTATTTTTGTTTGTATTTAAAGCTGCACCTTTTCTCTTGATATTTTTTGACCAAGCGAACCCTCATTTCTTTAGCTCTATCTTTTCCCTGCTTGCCACCGGTTGATTTAATTTTCCTCCTCTGCTCCCTTTATTCTGCCTGCATGTTATCCTTTTTGTAAATTCTTTTTTTATTTGTATATTTACCTCAAATATTTCTGCCTTCACTACTTGCTGTTTTTGACTGTTTTATTTTCTTTGCTAGTTTAAATGGCTTTTCACTTTCCTATTTATCTGTTTTGCCAGTTCATTAGCTCCTTTCCTGATCAGATGTAGCCCATCCTTACGGAATAGCTTCCATCTTCCCCAGAACTGGTGTCAGTGCCCTGTAAAATGGAAATTTTCTTCCTGACACCATCCCTTTAGCCATTTGTGAGCTTCCTATTTTTCTCTATTCTCGCATATGGCTGGGGAAGTAATCCAGAGGTTCTTAATCCTTCTTCCTAATATCCTAAACTCCTTTATAGACTTCAGGCCTATTGTTTCCTATATTGTTGCCTCGCCCGTGGACTATGATGATTAGCTGCTCTCCTTCCCTTTCCATAAACTTTTTCATCTTTCTGAAATGTCTTATTATATGTTCCTATAAGGAATCCATTTATCTCCTAACATGTTTATGTTAGGATTTCACCACTAATTTTGCCTCTGATGTTGGCATCAAATTTGCAAAGTCTGTTTGCCCAATTTTATGATTCCCTGTGATTTTGCAACTAGTGCAACTAATCATAAAATCTACCCTTTCATTGGTCTTCCTATTCTCAATGCAACCTGCTGGATGATTACGGTCCATAATTGTTTATTCAGCCACACTTTAAGTATCTTCGTGTTTCTGGTTCGGAGTTGTGAAGTTTTACTAGATTTAACAATGGACAGGTGAGTTCAACCCCAAAATACTATTATAGCACCATCAGATAGCCTCATCAAGCTTAGTCAGAACCGGAGAACACTCAGGGGGGAAAATTGCCAGCACCTGCCTGCGCTCCCTTCCCCGGCCTCCTGAACGCCCCCACCACCCGCCCCCCCCCCCCCCGCCCCCTCCCCGCCGCAGAGTACCGGCTGCGCTCCAAGAGCCCGGCACTTCTCTTGAGTGCCGGGCTCTTTTGCCGGCACTCTGATCCCCGGGGGCCCAGCTGGGCCCCAGGTCGCACTGCGCAAGGCCCCTCCCCTTTAAGAAGGGGAGGAAGGCCTGCAATACCGTGGCGCTGCGGCACGTAGCGTCGCGATATTGACTCACAGCGCCCCAAGAGGGATGCGGGGCGCTTCCAGTAGCGCCCCGCTTCCCTCTTGGGGTGCAACCACTCAAGTTCCGGCGCGGGGGGCGCGAAAAGTAGCGCCCCGGCGACATAAATGGGGCGCTACTCAATTTTTAGCCCTCAGTGCCAATCAGGTGTAAACATTTACATAAATGCGATTGAATATTTTACTGTGCTGCATTTTCAACTAGTTTCTTTCTGTTCATATTTATCTCCTGTAGTCTTAGGTCATTCAATGTCCGACCTGATTAGCTTTCTATTACTTCTATATTCAGCATTTCGACCTGAGGTCACAACTTCACCAACTTTCCATCTCACAAAGGAATTATTATCATGAACAGGGTGTTTTTTTAGACTAAAGGGCAATTTTACAATTTGTGCTCCCAATGGCCAAGGATGTGTTCCAGTAGCATCAGCTGGTAAAATTATCCCTTAAATGTTGCTTCATTCATGTATTTGAAAGTATATAAAAATAAGAACTTGAAAGCATGTAGAAAAGAACATTATGGGGCTGAGATATCCCTTGTTCTTTTTTTGCACACTGGCTGATGCATTTAGGTCAAATTTTCATCTGTTCTATTATAAAGAAGTTGCTAACCTAACATATTAGAAGTTCAACTCTCAAGAAGATGTACAACCTCAACAATTTTTGCATATGATTTGTTACTTGCATTAGTCATTGGTATTGCATTTACAGTGGTACAGCATTGTAGTGCATAAAAACTGACTGTAAAAGCTTCTATAGATATGTGAAGAGAAAAAGATTGGTGAAGTCAAGCGTAGGTCCCTTGCAGTCAGAATCAGGGGAATTTATAATGGGGAACAAAGAAATGGCTGACGAATTAAATACATACTTTGGTTCTGTCTTCACAAAGGAGGACACAAATAAACTCCCAGAGATGTCGGGGAACATAGGGTCTAATGAGAGGGAGGAATTGAATGAAATCACTATTTGTAGGGAAATGGTGTTAGGGAAATTGACGGGATTGAAGGCCGATAAATCCCCAGGGCCTGATAATCTACATCCTAGGGTACTTAAGGAAGTGGCCCTAGAAATAGTAGATGCATTGCTGGTCATCTTCCAAAATTCTATAGACTCTGGAACAGTTCCCATGGATTGGAGGGTAGCTAATGTAACCCCACTATTTAAAAAAGGTGGTGGAGAAAAAACGGGGAATTATAGACCGGTAAGCCTGACATCGGTAGTGGGCAAAATGCTAGAGTCCATTATAAAAGATGTAATAGCAGAGCACTTGGAACACAGTGACAGGATCGGACAAAGTCAACATGGATTTACAAAAGGGAAATCATGCCTGACTAATCTACTGGAATTTTTTGAGGATGTAACTGGTAGAATAGATAAGGGGGAAACAGTGGATGTGGTGTATTTGGACTTTCAGAAGGCTTTCGATAAAGTCCCGCATAAGAGATTAGCGTGCAAAGTTAAAGCACATGGGATTGTGGGTAAGGTACTGATTTGGATAGAGAACTGGTTGGCACACAGGAAGCAAAGAGTTGGAATAAACGGGTCTTTTTCCGAGTGGCAGGCAGTGACTAGTGGGGTACCACAGGGATCGGTGCTAGGACCCCAGCTATTCACAATATATATTAATGATCTAGACGAGGGAACTAGATGTAATATCTCTAAGTTTGCAGACGACACAAAGCTGGGTGGGCATGTGTGCTGTGAGGAGGATGCAGAGAAACTCCAGTATGATTTGGACAGGTTGGGTGATTGGGCAGATGCATGGCAGATGCAGTATAATGTGGATAAATGCGAGGTTATCCACTTTGGTGGCAAAAACAGGAAGACAGATTATTATCTGAACGGCAATAGATTGGGAAAAGGGGAAGTGCAACGAGATCTGGGAGTCCTTGTGCACCAGTCGCTGAAGGTAAGCATGCAGGTGCAGCAGGCAGTTAAGAAGGCAAATGGTATGTTGGCCTTCATAGCGAGAAGATTCGAGTACAGGAGCAAGGATGTCTTGCTGCAGTTGTACAAGGCCTTGGTGAGACCACACCTTGAGTATTGTGTGCAGTTTTGGTCGCCTTATCTGAGAAAGGATGTTCTTGCCATGGAGGGAGTGCAGCGAAGATTTACCAGACTGATACTTGGGATGGCAGGAATGACGTATGAAGAGAGATTGGGTCGATTAGGCTTATATTCGCTAGAGTTTAGAAGAACGAGAGGGGATCTCATTGAAACTTATAAAATTCTAACAGGACTAGACAGACTAGATGCAGGAAGGATGTTCCCGATGGCGGGGGAGTCCAGAACCAGGGGTCACAGTCGAAGGATAAGGGGTAAGCCATTTAGGGCTGAGATGAGGATGAATTTCTTTACCCAGAGAGTGGTGAACCTGTGGAATTCTCTACCACAGAAGGCAGTTGAGGCCAATTCATTAAATATATTCAAGAAGGAGTCAGATATATTTCTTAAGGCTAAAGGGATCAAGGGATATGGGGAGAAGGCAGGGACAGGGTACTGAATTTGGATGATCAGCCATGATCTCATTAAATGGCGGAGCAGGCTCGAGGGGCCGAATGGCCTACTCCTGCTCCTATCTTCTATGCTACAGTACTGGACAAGCAACCCAGATGTTGTGAGTTCAAATCCCACCGTGGCAACTTGTGAAATTAATTTGAAGAATCTATTAATATTTGGACTAGCACCAGAAAATGACCATGAAAGCTGCCAGATTGTTGTAATAATGGAACTGGTTCACCAATGTCCTTCAAGGAAGAGAACCTGCCAACTCTACCTGGTGTGGCCTACATGTGACTCCAGGCCTATAGTACATGCTTGACTTTTAATGCCCTCTGAAGTGGCTGAGAACACCACAAAGTTGTAAAAACAATTGCTCAAGAAAGCCCACCACCACCTTCTCAGACCAATTACGGATGGACAATAAATGTTTGAAAAAACTATTCGAAAATTGCTCACATTTTTGAGGAAAAAGTTATTAATTGCATTTTATTATCACTGCTAGGTGTACTGTGATGTGGAACCAAAGCGCCAGGCTCTAACCCAAGCAAATGCTGAGTTGGCAACAGCCACTGAAAAGCTGGAAGCCATCAGAAAGAAACTTTCAGTAAGTACTTCAGAGTAACACACTTTAAGGATGTAAGTAAATGTGGAGCAAACAATAAACAAGATTTGATCAATCAAGCCCATTCCCTCCACAGACCATATCCAATTTGCATTATTAAGGACTCTAACCCATTCAATTTTATAAGTGATGCAGCCATCCACAGGTAAAAGCTTCAGAAAGATAAAGTTCCTCCCTGTCTCTTGAAAGGGAGGAGAAGGGGAAGAGGTGGGGAGGGAAGGAACTGGGAAAGAGGATGGGAGCTGAGGGAAGAATGGGAGGAGCTAGGACCAAAATCCAGACAGGACTACCTTGACAACACGAAAAAAGGTGGGAGCTGGATTAAATGGACTGAAAAGCCACAAAGATTACATTAAATCTCTCACTGAAGGCCTCGGCTGAAACCAAGATCTTCAGCAGGTAAGTGCTGGAGGGAAAAATAGAGGAAGCAATTTTCTTCCTCCAGCAGGGGACCTTGAGGCCTTCCTGCCACTCCCACAGAGACTACCTCCAGACCCAAGATTCTGGCCATTGTTTTGAATAAATTGAAAATCATGGCCTGCGCACACACTGTTTCCCAAAAAGTGCTCCCAGAAGGCAAGCGTGCGACGGGAAAATAATACCTGCATCTTGTCAGATGATATGCATAGTGATGATTTTGAATGTTACTGTAAAACTTGAGTTGAATCACTAGAGAGGTATAGTACTGCCTGGAAATGCTACTGCGGACAGTCTTTTGATTACTTTTAAGTATGAACAGATGTTGGAAAGAGAAAATTGTGTGTGTATTCAGGGTAATATTGAGGGACAATGATCCTGAATCTACAGTTAGTAATAGTGATGAAACAGTGAGCATGTCTGTTGATTATCTAAGGAATGCATACATAGGTATAATTATGATACATCTTCACAGTGTGTAATCTCTACAGATAATCACAGCTTTTCAGTTCTACCATTAAAGCCTTGGTGACTAAATTAGGTCAGGTACTGCTGAGTCATAGATGTTTTCCACTTTATGTAACTTGAGAGTCTGATTAACAGAAAGTAATATTGACTTTTACATTTTGGAGTTGATTTTCCTTTTTACTGCAATGACAGTAGATCTTCCATGGGACAAGACCTGCACCCACTACTAGCACATGCTCCTGACCACAGCCTATTTCCTGAGTTCACGGTCTTTTACATATTGAGAATGGGCACTGGGGCCATTTACACTGTCGGGGCACCTACTTCAGATGGGGTGGCCAATTTGCCGTGGCACCTTTCTCAAACCTTTTTGGCTGAAGGACCACTTTTCAAATCGATTAGTTATCACGGACCCCCCCCCCCCCCCCACTCCCCATCTAAATTATAATGCTATACTATACTCATAATATGAAAGAGCTGCATGTAAAGAGTGTTTTAATAATGCTTTTAAGAAAACAGGTAATTACTTATAGATCAGTGAGATGGGTGTGTCTGCTTCTCACACCAATTCTGGGTACTCCACAACAACAGATGGCCACTATTAGCCACTTAATGCTGGACAATCTTTAAAGCTGTCAGCAGGCTGGTCTCTGATCATGTGTTGGGAGGATGGCACAGGGTCGCAGCGCCAGGGAGAGGAATTGTCTCGACCGACAGGGAGCGCTCGTTGCAAAGTGAGTGAGAGCTGTGGGCCTCTGAGGAGGCGGGCCCAGCCGTTGAGAATAATTCGCAAGAACTGAATCAGTGTCGGTTTTTTAAAGAGGCGCAGGCTTGAAATTACCTGATTCTATGATCACTGAAACTACTGAACAGTTTCACGAATCAGGCTGACTTTTGGTACCATCAACATAGTGGATAAGACATAATGATCGCCACTGACAAAGGTTTACTTCTTCTCCCAGCACTATTCCTGATTAAGAAGGCAGGCACGTGACCAGCCCACAAACCTCTGCCACTGGAGACAGGCGTAAACAGATATCCAAAGTGCAGCATCGTTCATTCACCACCTGCTGCAGCCTCCACACTCAGGAGAAAAGATCTCGCTGAAATCAAGAACTCAGCATGTGCACAAAGTACAGACCTGGACCCACAGCCCATCAAAGGGGCACATTGTGTGCGCAAAAAGTTTCGTGTCACAAAGCCCTGGTGCGCGCCCCCTCTTCCCCCCCCCCCCCTCAATAATGGAACCCCCGGCGCGCGCCACCCCTCCCCACTCTGATCCATTACAACTCATTGGCCCGGCCTCAAACCGAATAAGAACAGCCGGAGGTTAAATGAGCCCGGGGATCAGCCGCCGGCAAACCCCGGAGGAGGAGGTGACCCACCACGGTACGAGTAACCTGGGGGGAACCGGTGAAACCCAACCCCAACCGTGGGTGGCAACTACTCGAGAATCCTGATTCTGGGGTAGGGGGAGGGGCAGGAGAAGAGCCGTCTCCCGGGGAAGAGCTGGCCCCCAGTGTAGGCCCAGCCCCCTGGCCATTCAGTGACCCTTATCAATTTCTCTTATCAATATTGAATGGATAAACAATCTTTTGGCAAGTAAGTTTGTGACTGAATGTGATGGTTCCAGCCATTTAAACAATTAAGACCTTAGACATCCTATTGTGCTTTCCTTAGCGACACGCACCTTGTTAAACCCACTGCACCCAACCTAGTTGATCTCTGAGCTGATGGTTTTTCTTTGAGAAATTCCCTGTGTGACCTGGTGTTAACTCCTTACATGCTGTTTCTATTGATACAAAATACAATTAAAAAATTCAAAGCAGACTAAATTCTATCTTTCTAAAAATCTGATATGATTTCAATGTACATGAATGTAAAGTTTTTATTTTCTCAATTTAATCAAGTCACTCTGCTCTTCTTTCTGTATGTTGGCTTTTGTTCCAAATGTTCACTCTATTTGGTTTCACCTTCTGGCCTGCACTAATTATCTTTTTGCCTACTCCCAACATTTGTGAAACACAGACCAGACTGCTCCTTCGCTGCACTAATATCAGCCCCCTGCCTTATCACTGCCAAATTTGTCTCCGACTCAAAGAGCCACTCCTGCCCATGTATGGGGTCTCTGGCTTTGCTACCTTTTCCCAGTATCACCCAGCTAAGAAAAGTTCTGATTGCTGCTCCTTGATAAGTTTTATATACTGTTCAGCTGGATCTTCAGGAAAGGATTAAAGATTTCACAATCCTGAAGAGATGTTCTCTCATATTAACCATTTATCATAACAACAGGACATGTGCGACAGTGGCCCCGATATTTACGGGGAGGATGCGCGGTAGTGCGGAGAAAACCCGGATAGACTGGGACGCGGAGATCTTGCCGAATTTAACGGCAGGACCTCATTATAATTTTTTTCTTCCGTTTCCCGCTGATAGCCGGTCAAATTGACAGTCTGGCCGGCTGCCGTGCGGGAAAACCAGCGGCAGGGAGGGAGGGAGCAAGAGATCGGAACTTGGGGGGGTCGGGGGAGGTCGCGGCAGGGGGGAGAGAGTGGGCACGATTAGCAGAGGGGAGGTTGAAGGCTTCCTTGAGGGGGGGGGGTGCGGGAACACCTTCTTGAGCCGCAGCCCCTACCTCCCTTTTACAGCCGGGTTCCCCGAGCCCTGGGAAACCCAGCCAGCAACTGTTAAATTTAAAATAACAACAGAAAACGCTGGAAAAACTCAGCAGGCCAGGCAGCATCCGTGGAGAGAGAAACAGAGTTAACGTTTCAGGTCGAAGACCTTTCGTCAGAACTGGAAAAAGCAGGAAATGAAATAGATGTAAAGCAAGGATAAAGCTGGGAAAAGGGGGAGGGGATGAAAGAACAAAAGAACAATTACACTGTGGGAGCCTGATTTAAATATGCTAATAAGTGTCCCGCCTCCCAAGGAAGGACACTGGCATGGCACGCTACCCGCCGCCGTAAAAATGGCAGCAGGTATATAGGCGGCGGGTTGAAGACGCATTCCCCGCTTTTAAATTTTTACCCCCGCCCAATCCTCATGCCCGTCGTGGGGGGTGAGGGTTAATATCAAGGCTAATGTATTTAGAAAAAAAGATTATTAACAAATCTTAATCGTTAAGAAAATATTGTTTCTCAGATTTTGATAGCATAATGATTATAGCAGACAATGGTAACTTGAATGATATAGTAAACTTGCAGCTTTTTTACTTATGTTATGTAACAAGGTCACTGATTGTAACAACAGGATACTTGTCAGCTATCCTCAATCTCTTGGAGTTAAGAGTAGCCACTTGTCACAATTATCTCCCTCTCTGTAAATTGAGAGAAAATATAATTGTCTAATGAAGCGTCTGACAATCAGGATGACTATTGTACTACGTGAGAGATAAAATACCAACTGCTTTTGGTTCTAATTTCTATTTACTTTGGTTGTTGCATTTGAAATTAAATTAAATTACTGTAATTCATGAGATTAGGGCACTCAATCAAAATGTATCACATCAGAAGGAGGATATGATATGAATGTTTATTTTTCTCACTTCTTGTTTCTTTAATCTTTATTATTTACTCCTGTTTAAGTCCTCCTTCTCCTTCATCATAAAATGTCGAAAACGAAAGAGATCTAAAATTTTATAATCTCCAAACAGACATGAATGCAATCTTTCAATTACTGCTTCAGCAGCAAATTCAATATTTTCTGTAAGCAAGCACTTTATTTTCCTTTTTCTGTGTATAGGATCTAGATGCTAACTTATGCAGACTCACTGCTGGTTTTGAAAGAGCCACAGCAGAAAAGGTACGATGTCAAGATGAAGTAAATCAGACCAACAGGACAATTGAACTAGCAAACCGACTTGTCAAGGGGCTTGAGGTAAGGTAGTATCTTAGAACTTAAGAATAGGAACATAAGAATTTTTAGGAAAAAAAGAGGTTATTTAATCCAAAGAAACTTTATTTGTCAATCAACCTTACCTACTCACCACATCCCTCAGCCCTTTCTCTCTCCAGATACAGATCCAATTGTCTCTTTATCCTTTTATATTATCTACTTCAGTGGCTTTCTTTATTTGTTTCTTCTTGGGATGTGCACAACACTGGCAAGGTGGTATTGATTGTCCATTTCTACCCTGAGGGTGTTGAGTCAACCACATAAGCCCCAATTTTAACCAGGAGCAAGAATCAGGTAGGTGGGGTGCGAGGCGAACACCCCCCGACCTTGGCAACGTGAGACCCGGGCGATCTTAACTCCTCGGCCTCATTGGCAATGCCGCTGGTCAGCTTCCCATCCGAAATGGCAGGAAGCGGTAGCTGGCTGGTGGGCTGGAGCGGAATTATGTGTGGCAGGAGGTCACAGGCCAGCGCCAAAGTCACAGGGAGGCGGATTTGGGAGGGTCTCGTGGGAGGGAAGAGGTGAACCCAGAGCAGGGGAGGTCTAAACCTTCCTGGTGTGGTCTGGAGGAGCACTCCTGCTCTTCCTCGCCCCACAGGAAAGTCAACATTTTTAACTTTTTGCACCTCATCTGCTCCTAGATCCTCTTCCCGTTATCTTCACCTGGTGGGAAATCCAAAATGGCTTCCCTGCTCAGGCCACATTTAAAATTGCAGTTGGTGCTCAATGAAGTCATGCGACCCCATGCATTTTCAAAGCAGGATCCTGCCGGCTTCAGACAGATGAACTTGGAGACAGGGGTTTCTGCCAGGCAGGTAGGGTTAAAATCTCTCGTGTAGGTTTAGGTATGGGTGCTAGTCACTCTCAGTACATTGGAGGATTGTGCCTCTGATCTCCACTTTTCCTGGCATCTATTAGATCATGATGCGGAGATGCCGGTGTTGGACTGGGGTGGACAAAATTGAGAGGTCGCACAACACCAGGTTATAGTCCAACAGTTTTATTTGAAATCACAAGCTTTCGGAACTATCGCTCCTTCCTCAGGTGAAGTAAATTGGATACAGAATCGTCAGAGCATATATAGATGGAAAAAAAAGCATGTGTACTTTACAATTGCAGACCAATAAATTAAATCATCCTGACTATCTGCCGAGGTGTGATAAAGTTAATTAAGTCAGCCAGGAAGGTACCACATCAAAAGACATAGCAAGATACAACTGAGACAATGAGGTGAAGTCGCAGGGGTTCTAACGTGTCAAAAGCTGCCGTCTGTATGTAAAACGAAAAGCTTTAAAAAAAAATTTTACTTTTTTACTGGGAAAATTTTTACTTTTTTACTGGGAATCACATCTGTGAACAAGCTAACGACGACTCGAGTCCGGATCACGTCATGTATCGTGACATAAACCCAAGATCTCGATTGAGACCGTCTTCATGAGTGCAGAACTTGGCTATCAGTTTCTGCTCGATGATTTTGCGTTGTCGTGTGTTTCTAAGGTTGCCTTGGAGAACGCTTACCCGCAGATCCGAGGCTGAATGTCCTTGACTGCTGAAGTGTTCCCCGACTGGGAGGTAACAATCCTGCCTGGCGATTGTTGCGCGGTGCTCGTTCATACGTTGTCTCAGTGTCTGCATGGTCTCGCCGATGTACCATGCCGCGGTGCATTCTTTCCTGCAACGTATGAGGTAGACAACGTTGGCCGAGTCACATGAGTATGTACCATGTACCTGGTGGGTAGTGTCCTCACGTGTGATGGTGGTATCTGTGTTGATGATCTGGCATGTCTTGCAGAGTTTGCCATGGCAGGGTTGTGTGGTGTCGTGGTCGCTGTTATCCTGAAAGCTGGGTAATTTGCTGCGAACGATGGTACTTCTGAGGTTAGGCGGCTGTTTGAAGGCAAGTAGTGGAGGCGTGGGGATGGCCTTAGCGAGGTGTTTGTCGTCATCGATGACATGTTGAAGGCTGCGAAGAACATGTCGTAGTTTCTCCGCTCCGGGGAAGTACTGGACGACGTAGGGTACCCTGTTGGTTGTGTCCCGTGTTTGCCTTCTGAGGAGGTCTATGCGATTTTTCGCTGTGGCCCGTCGGAACTGTCGATCGATGAGTCGAGCGTCATATCCCGTTCTTACGAGGGCGTTTTTCAGCGTCCGTAGGTGTCCATCGCGTTCCTCCTCGTCTGAGCAGATCCTGTGTATTCGCAGGGCTTGTCCATAGGGGATGGCTTCTTTAACATGGTTAGGGTGGAAGCTGGAGAAGTGGAGCATCGTGAGGTTGTCCGTGGGCTTGCGGTAGAGTGAAGTGCTGAGGTGTCCGTCTTTGATGGAGATTCGTGTGTCCAGGAATGAGACCGATTCTGAGGAGTAGTCCATGGTGAGTTTGATGGTGGGATGGAACTTGTTTATGTTATCGTGTAGTCTTTTCAGTGATCCTTCGCCATGGGTCCAAAGGAAGAAAATGTCGTCGATGTATCTGGTGTACAGCGTTGGCTGGAGGTCCTGTGCAGCGAAGAAGTCTTGCTCGAACTTGTGCATGAAGATGTTGGCGTATTGGGGTGCGAATTTGGTCCCCATGGCTGTTCCGTGTGTTTGGGTAAAAAAATGGTTGTCGAAGGTGAAGACATTGTGGTCAAGGATGAAGCGGATGAGTTGTAGGATGGCGTCTGGAGATTGGCTGTTGTTGATGTTGAGTACTGAGGCTGTTGCAGCGATGCCGTCATCGTGGGGGATACTGGTGTAGAGTGCCGATACGTCCATCGTGGCAAGGAGTGTTCCTGGTTCAACTGGTCCGTGGGTGCTGAGTTTCTGTAAGAAGTCTGTAGTGTCGCGACAGAAGCTGGGGGTTCCCTGTACGATGGGTTTCACACTCCTCAACCATCTCGTACACCAGCTCTACAGCAAACGCCACAACCTCGAAACCAAGATAGAGTCCATGCTCTCAGCCTGTGCTCAGGACACAGCAGACCAGTTACGAGACACCACCAAACAGACGAGGCAACGGAACTACGCTGCCTACATGCGCATCAAGAACAGGAAGCTTGAGAAACTCGGCATCACCACCAGCAGCAACCAAGCCTCCCCCGGTACCACGGCTGCAACCACAGGGAAGTCCATCGTCAACTTGTCCGACCATACCCTTCAACCGGACGAAATCGAAGTTCTCGCCCTAGGGCTCAAGTTCTGCCCAACCACCAAAATGGACCCCATCGGTCTCGCGGCAGACACGGAGGAATTCATCAGGAGAATGAGGCTCCGGGAATACTTCCACAAATCCCAAGATGTCAGCAACAAACCCAATGAGACAATCAATGATCCAGAACAGCAGACAGAGGGACTCGCAGTGCAGCAACCGAAGAAAAAAGAGTCAAACTGGACCCCTCCGGAGGGTCGCTGCCCCAAGCTTGACATGTATGCTCAAGCTGTCAGGAAATGCATCAACGCCAGATTCATCAGCCGCACTCACAAGACAGTCCAGAATGTCACCCGAGCACAACGCAACGCCATCCACGCTCTCAAGACCAACCGCAACATTGTCATCAAACCAGCGGACAAAGGAGGAGCCATCGTCATACAGAACAGAACGGACTATTGTAAAGAAGCATACCGACAACTGGACAACCAGGAACACTACAGACAGCTACCCGCAGATCCGACCAAAGAACACACCCGCCAACTCAATAGACTGATCAAGACCTTCGATCCAGACCTTCAAAACATCCTACGCGCTCTCATCCCACGTACTCCCCGCGTGGGAGACTTCTACTGCCTCCCAAAGATACACAAAGCCAACACACCCGGACGTCCTATCGTATCAGGCAATGGAACCCTGTGTGAGAACCTCTCTGGATACGTCGAGGGCATTCTGAAACCCATCGTACAGGGAACCCCCAGCTTCTGTCGCGACACTACAGACTTCTTACAGAAACTCAGCACCCACGGACCAGTTGAACCAGGAACACTCCTTGCCACGATGGACGTATCGGCACTCTACACCAGTATCCCCCACGATGACGGCATCGCTGCAACAGCCTCAGTACTCAACATCAACAACAGCCAATCTCCAGACGCCATCCTACAACTCATCCGCTTCATCCTTGACCACAATGTCTTCACCTTCGACAACCATTTTTTTACCCAAACACACGGAACAGCCATGGGGACCAAATTCGCACCCCAATACGCCAACATCTTCATGCACAAGTTCGAGCAAGACTTCTTCGCTGCACAGGACCTCCAGCCAACGCTGTACACCAGATACATCGACGACATTTTCTTCCTTTGGACCCATGGCGAAGGATCACTGAAAAGACTACACGATAACATAAACAAGTTCCATCCCACCATCAAACTCACCATGGACTACTCCTCAGAATCGGTCTCATTCCTGGACACACGAATCTCCATCAAAGACGGACACCTCAGCACTTCACTCTACCGCAAGCCCACGGACAACCTCACGATGCTCCACTTCTCCAGCTTCCACCCTAACCATGTTAAAGAAGCCATCCCCTATGGACAAGCCCTGCGAATACACAGGATCTGCTCAGACGAGGAGGAACGCGATGGACACCTACGGACGCTGAAAAACGCCCTCGTAAGAACGGGATATGACGCTCGACTCATCGATCGACAGTTCCGACGGGCCACAGCGAAAAATCGCATAGACCTCCTCAGAAGGCAAACACGGGACACAACCAACAGGGTACCCTACGTCGTCCAGTACTTCCCCGGAGCGGAGAAACTACGACATGTTCTTCGCAGCCTTCAACATGTCATCGATGACGACAAACACCTCGCTAAGGCCATCCCCACGCCTCCACTACTTGCCTTCAAACAGCCGCCTAACCTCAGAAGTACCATCGTTCGCAGCAAATTACCCAGCTTTCAGGATAACAGCGACCACGACACCACACAACCCTGCCATGGCAAACTCTGCAAGACATGCCAGATCATCAACACAGATACCACCATCACACGTGAGGACACTACCCACCAGGTACATGGTACATACTCATGTGACTCGGCCAACGTTGTCTACCTCATACGTTGCAGGAAAGAATGCACCGCGGCATGGTACATCGGCGAGACCATGCAGACACTGAGACAACGTATGAACGAGCACCGCGCAACAATCGCCAGGCAGGATTGTTACCTCCCAGTCGGGGAACACTTCAGCAGTCAAGGACATTCAGCCTCGGATCTGCGGGTAAGCGTTCTCCAAGGCAACCTTAGAAACACACGACAACGCAAAATCATCGAGCAGAAACTGATAGCCAAGTTCTGCACTCATGAAGACGGTCTCAATCGAGATCTTGGGTTTATGTCACGATACATGACGTGATCCGGACTCGAGTCGTCGTTAGCTTGTTCACAGATGTGATTCCCAGTAAAAAAGTAAAAATTTTCCCAGTAAAAAAGTAAAATTTTTTTTTAAAGCTTTTCGTTTTACATACAGACGGCAGCTTTTGACACGTTAGAACCCCTGCGACTTCACCTCATTGTCTCAGTTGTATCTTGCTATGTCTTTTGATGTGGTACCTTCCTGGCTGACTTAATTAACTTTATCACACCTCGGCAGATAGTCAGGATGATTTAATTTATTGGTCTGCAATTGTAAAGTACACATGCTTTTTTTTCCATCTATATATGCTCTGACGATTCTGTATCCAATTTACTTCACCTGAGGAAGGAGCGATAGTTCCGAAAGCTTGTGATTTCAAATAAAACTGTTGGACTATAACCTGGTGTTGTGCGACCTCTCAATCTATTAGATCAGCATGGGTGCTGCTTATGCTGTTTCACCTTGGACCTCAGAATCTGACCAAGATGAGCCCCAGCACCAACCACACCAGCAACAGCAGCAACAACACTAGCAGCAGCAGCAACCACAACAGCAGCTTTCTCCTCAACGACCTGATGCTCCACAGGAGAGAGGGGATCAGTACAGGGGTGCACCGCACCGGAGGCGATACTCCCAACACAGGGTATACAGGCAGAGGATGAGCTTCCTGGACATGACTGAACAGTAGTGCCTCAGGAGGCTTAGACTGTCGCGCCAGGTCATCGCAGACATTTGTAGCTTGCTAGAACAAGACCTGCTGCCCAGAGGACCTGGTGGACACGCCTTACCAGTGGCTGTCAAAGTCACCACCGCCCTCAACTTCTTCACCTCAGGCTCCTTCCAGGGATCTGCAGCAGACATTTGCAGCATCTCGCAGTCGACAGCCCACAGACACATCACCCAGGTGACCGATGCTATGTTTCACAAGTCAGCAAATTATGTGAACTCTAAGTGACAAAGCCACTTCCCAGGTAGCAGGCAAAAATGGACAAGATGGGAAAGTAGTGCAAAGAAATAAATTTATGTGCATCATAAATAGAACTGAAACTTAACACCAACATTTTGGCAAACACCCATGTGCAACTCTTGTGCATCTACGATTGTGTCTTACTACTTTTCCGCACGCCTCTATGAGGTGCAACCCCTGTGGCTTCAGCAGAGGTAGAGGCAGGCTGCTCACTTTCCTGCTGCGACATTTTCCGGATGTCCTCTGGGTTTTGGAGCCTGTGAGGGCCTCGCCAAAGACTGCTCCTCCTGCAACTGTGCAAGGGCAGACTCAGTCTTCAGGATTCGAGGCAGCATGTGGGGTTCTGACTAAGGGGGAGGCAACGGGGGAGACGTGAGAGCGCTTTGAGTAGAGCCCCCACTTCCATGTCCCTTCTCACCATCATCCCTCTCATGGGCCACCCACACTTCCCTGCTAGCAAGGAGCTGGAGAGCACGTTGCTGCACATCAGTGCCGCCTAAGTCTAAGTTGGTATCCCTCCTCGAGATGAGGTCAATGAGAGTCTGCCATCTGTTGTTCACAGCTAGCATGTTCTCGTTCAACTGGCGCATCTGCTGCTCCATGCAGTTGGCCGTCCTTTCCATGGAACAGCACATCGTCGCCGTCGCCTGCAAGATGGTGGTGCTCCTGTTGGAGATGGACTCCTCCATTATCTGCAGTTGCAGACATCGTGGCTGCAAAAGCTGCTAGAGCCTCGCGCATTTGTTGCTGCTCCTCCAAGATCACCCTCTTTCTCGATGACCCCCGAGGTTCAGCATCTGCATGCAGCTGAACAGAGCTTGGATTGTCCTGCGCCCTCCGGCGAGAAGACTCCACTGCTGTCCCTGTCTCCACCATCTGCTCTTGCTCACTTGTAATGTGAGAGACACCAGGTGACAACACTACTCTATCTCGCACAGGACCCACCGAGGTGGGTGCGCATGGGTCTGGTGACGGTGCACCCTCAGAGACTGCAGCTTCCTCTGAGGAGTCATCTTCCTCCTCCGGCTGGACGGGTGGGGTGGGGAGGGGGGGGCACTTGATGGACCTGTGGGAGAGTAAAGAGATGAATTAGAAGTCTTATGATAAGAATGTGTAACGTTATCATTATGCACATGATGACATTTCACTGGCTGCTGACAGCAAATCACCATGAGTGACTGCTGTATGCCATGTGGCTGTGTGATATTCTGTCACCAGCTTGCTGGGAGGTCCCCCTCTCTCCATCTCCCACCACCAGCAGCTCTGCAACTCCAGTGGTTTGCAGCACCTCCTCCTCTGCTGCAGTCAAGTTGGTGAAGACTGGAGGGCCATCTCCGGTTCATTGCCTCTCCCTGGTGTTCTGGGCTCTCGTCCTGCAAGGATGGAAAGAAGAGAACTTTGAGTGAGAGTGATGGAATGAGTGTAGGGGATGGATGGGCTACATCTGTAGAGGGTGACTATGAGGGAGTGGCGTGACATTGCCAAATGGCCTCCTTCTGTGGCGTTACTTCCTATGATTGCATTAGGCTGAGGGTGAGGGTCAGTGGTGGATAGTCAGAAGGGGATGTGAGTAGGTGCATAGTGAGTGAGGGATGGGTGCACCTTATAAGGTAAGTTGGTGTGAGGATTGGCGTGCAGGAGTAGGCTTGGGAAGGCAGAGTGATGGGGTTGGGGTGACATGCATATCAGGATGTAGTTGAATGTGGCATTGACTCACCTTTCCTGACATCATGTGATCATTAAATCTTTTTTGGCACTGGATCCAGGTCTGCCTTACTATTTCCCCTCTGCTGACCTCCTCCGCAATCTCCAACCATACCCTCTTGGTGTCTCTGGCTGCTCTTTTGCACCCATCCCCAGGGAACAGGACCTCCCTGTGTGCTCTGGCTCCCTGGACCAGGACTTCCAGGGAGGCATCAGTGAACCTGGGCGCAGCCTTCTGTCGGTGTGACTCCATGAGCTACACAAATCTCTGCGATATCCAGCAATTTCCACCTCTCCCACCTGTACACCTCCTCCAACAACCTTCAACTGGGATGTGTGCAAGGCTGCTTTAAATATCTGTGCTGAAAACGAGTCATCGGTGACATCAGCAGACCGCTCCATTTAATTGGGCCGGGAGACCCGCATGACTGTTTCAATTGATGTAATTGAGTTAAACGCACAGTGCAGAACGCGCTGTTAAAAACTTCGGGATGGCAGCCCACATGCACCCGACCCGACTCTCAGGTAAAGGTTCCAGCCAGTGAAACTTAAACTTACAGCCTCTTGAGTTGCTAGTCTAATACCATAATCATTAGGGTACTGTACCTTTTTCTGAATCTACAAATCTACTACTCTTTGTCTGACTTCTCTCTTGCTAATTTTTAATGTTACCTTTGGTATTTGAATCCTTTACTGTACTGAACAATTTATTTGGGTCAATTTTGTCAATCCTACATGATCACAAAAAAAGTTATTTAGGCCATTTCAAGGTTCTGTTTATATGTCCACCAAAAAATCCGTTCCCTAGCCACCAATTCCACTCTCCTCCCTGACCACTGTCTCAGCCTGAACCAGACTGTTCGCAACCTCAGTGTGCTATTTGAGCCTGAGCTGAGCTTCTGAACTCATACCTTCTCCATCACTAATTCCTCCGACTTCCACCTTCCTAATATCGCCCATCTCCACCCGTCTCAGCCCAGCTGCTGATTTAACCCTCATCCATGCTTTTGTTACCTCCAGACTCAACTATTCCAATGCTCTCCTGGCTAGCCTCATATCTTAACTCGCACCAAGTCCCATTCACCCAGCTGTGCTCGCTGATCTACATTGACTCTGGGTCCACCAACACCTCAGATTTAAAATTCTCATCCTTGTATTCAAATCCCTCCATGACCTCGGCCCTCCCTAGCTCTTTAATTCCTCCAGCCCTACAACCCTCTGAGAACTCTGCGCTCCTCGAATTCTGGCTAATTGTGCATCCCCGACTTACTTCACCCTACCACTACCCCACCATTGGCAGCCGTACCTTCAGCTGTCTAGGCCCTAAGCTCTGTAAGTCCCTCCCTAAACCTCTCTGCCTCGCCACCTCTACTCTTTAAAACCTACCTCTTTGACCAAGCGTATGGTCACCTGTCCTAATATTTCCTTCTTTGGCTTGGTGTCAATTTTTTGCCCTGTGAAGCACCTTGGGACGTTTTACTGCGTTAGAGGCCCTATATAAATGCAAGTTGTTATTGTTTGTCCACAGCATCAGATGTTGCAAGCTATGAACTGAAATGAATAAACCTTGATTTGGTTCACTTACTAGAATAAACAAAACATTATTTTACTTATTTACTGATTGACTTAATGTGCAAGTGGACATCAAAGCAACCGTTTGAGCTGTTGGTATTCAGGTGAGGCTAGTGGTGTTCGTTTGTGTCCCGAGCAGCATTTACATTGGCCCGGAATTTGCGGTGGGTAGTAACAGTGAACGAACAGTGTTCACTGCTATTACTCCTTTGAAACTGACCTCAACGTCAGAATTTAGCGCATACGCATCCTAACGCGGAAATCCTGAAGTTGCGGTCAGTCATTCACTGATCCAACACTGGCTGCTCTGTGGACCCTCCACGCCCCCCCAGCCTCCCATAGCCTGTAATCAGGGAAATCAGTGAAACTGATGAAAACTTGGGTCTTTCCGCGGTAATATCGTTGTTAAATACTCCATTAAATGTTAGGCCTTGTTGGATTAGGTGTAACTGGGGTTTTAACAACGTATTGACTGCTAAACAAACATTATGGCCCTGAAAAACTAATTTTAATTTTGTAGAGTGTTAAATTTCTCCATAATGATGAAAATTACAATTTTTAAAAAACTTTAAAATAATTATATTTGTTCATCTTTATTTCAGGTTTACTTTTACCCCATGTGACAGCCCCAATCCTTGTTTTGCTCTCTAACATTTTTAAAATGTCAGAATAAAAGGAGTTCTTCACTTCCTGGTTCTCTGTCTGTGAGAATTCTGCATTATGATTGGCTGCTTAGACAGCTTGTTGACGTCACAGCAGCTCGCACTATGGAATTCCCACTAAACTACACTGATTTCAACTGCACGTCGAAAAAGCCAAACTTCTCGCCACAGAGATCGCGAGATCTTTGTGGGCAGCTTTCTTCGGGGCTAGCGGCGAATGCCTTTGCTTCGCTGCTGACTGCAAATTACGGGCCGTTATATTTGTTGATAAGATTCAAATTAATTTCACAGCCTCTGCCTGCTTTACAGTAGTGGATTACAACCAAGTTAAAACTAATCTATGCATGCCAAGCATTACATATGTTCCAATCAGGCTTGGTAACAAAAATCCCAAGTTGAGTACGGGTATCCAATGGAGTTTATTCTTAGTCAGTAATAGCAATTATAAGAGGAATGATTTTGAAGTAAGTGTAATGGAGGTACGGTCAGATTCTGTTCATTGTACATTATTTACAGATATATATTGAATAATACAATTTGACCACTGATAAATTTAATAATGTTTCTAATTTGTTTAGATTAGAATGGCAGACTACTAATGACTCAGAACATTAATTATGGAGCTAGTTTGAGAGACATAGTACATTTAAAACCTTTCAGTGATTCCAAGACAGATGATTTTGTCTATATATCATAGGAAAGCATTTGGATAATAAATCACATGGAAGGACCCCAGTATATATTTAATCATTAACTTACTCCCAGGCCGAACAGCTGCTGAAAATTAGAAGGGGTCACCTTAGACTAAATGACATTATGTGCAATCTATAACACATTAGGATGAAATTATAGTGATTTTTAACTGTCTGAAAATTTATTGCAGTACATGAAACAGCTCCTAAACCCTTGTTGCTAAAATGTCACCAATGATATATTATGTAAAGATGGTATGTTAAAATTATTACAGCTCTAACTAGTCCAAATTGATGAACAGTGAATATTTTCACTAAACTTTCAAAGCCATTTGCAAGATCAGCTTGTATACTTTATCGGTAATTGCCCACCAACCAGAGCTGAAAAGAGGATGGATTAACCAAAATGTGTCTTTTGCACATAAATTTTTCCATAGCAGGATTGTCCTTTCAATGATAGGCAATTGTACACGTAAAAATAAAGAAAAAGATGCCAGAAAAAGTATTTTCTGGAACTACATAAATGACTGATTTAATTTGTATATTCCAAGACAATTAAAAATTATATCTGCACACACTAGTGGGCTAGAAATTCGGTATCGACCCAGTTGGGGCGCTAACTTTTGAGAAGTTGGAAGCTGCCCACTAAATTCAGTCTCAGCGTTCAAAGAATGCAGGGGAGCGCTAAATCAGGCGCTAATGGCATAGGTGAGTGGCGTTAGGCTCCAAGCGATAAGGAATATGAGGTGTAGTGAAATCGGGAGTGAGCATTGGCAAAGGCGTCTTCCAGCCATTAAAGGGGAGGGTCACTGGAGTCTGCACACCAGTCCCCAGTGATTCGGGCAGTGCAGAACGGCGATACGCTGTGGGATGAAACGCAAAGTGCTTTGAGAGCCCGCAACACTCTGGGGACTAAGCAGCCTTTATTTGGCTGCAGATACATTTTGCGCTCTCTGCCACTCATAACTGACCTTTTGGAACGGAAGTTCCTTGACGGCTGGGGTGCATCCCTTTAAGTCGCGCCCTGCCAATCGCCAGCCGGCTGGTCCGTGCCTCTACTCCCTGGCGCTGTCTCAAGCAGAGCGCCGGGCTGATCGATCACAGGCAGGAGCCCGCGAAAAAAACTGGAACAAGAAAGGTAATTTTTTTTTCCACTTACCTCGGCCACCTCGCCTTTAATCATCGCCCCCGAAGCGGCCGGCCGCCCGATGAACGCCTCCTGCAGCTGTCGGTGTTTTCGACCGGCGCTGCTGCAGGGGGTGGAAGTCAATTTTGGGTCTGGGGCGATGACGTCACGATCTCCGGGCGAAGGAGATCAGGGCACAACGCTGTAGCGCCGCCGCAAAACTCCCGCCGAATATGCCAGGAGTCAATGTCAGAGCCGCGCCCAGTCGCAAAGCCATTTGCACCCCATTAGCGCCCCCCGGGGGCACTAACGGGAGGCGCAAAGGCACCCAATTTTGCCCCCTCAGTCTTTTTGAATATGGCCATGGTTACTTTCCATCTTTCTGCATGTATGTCCAGAACCTGTATCTCACAACAAACTAATTATCAATACCATTTTAGAGATTATGTTTATATATGTAAAGTTGAGAACTTAGTCTATGTATTACATTGAAGTAGCCTTCAATGCCAATTAATGCATTACTTGTTAGTTTTTATCCCTTTGCATGATGTCAAACTCAGTATCATTTTCTTCACCAGAAATCTGAATATATAGTTTATGATGAAACATAAGGTGCATCAGGGAACTAGTAATAGTCTTTAGTTTCCAGGATGCAATAGGTCATCTCATGTATATATAAAGAAAAACTAAGCCCTCAATCTAAGTTTTAGCTTGTTATATGAAAGGGGGTCATTTATCATCAAGGCTTAACTAGGTGCAACCTCCCTGAAGTAATTCTTGTCTTTATCCTATTGCCATGGGTGTGTGGCTTTATTCTGTGCATGTGTAGGTGGGTTAAGGACAGAATATTATAAAACCATTTAGTGCTACAGCTTGTATGATCCTGATAATAATTGTGCTTGACCAGAAAATCTCTATTTTGTCAATGGCAGGACGCAGTAGCTTATGCCGTTATTGGAATGATTAAATTCCTAAGTTAACTGGTTTTCCAGCATGCTTGAAAGCTGCTCCTGCCCATTCTATAGTGCAGCATTATGGAGGACAAATGGGCACCTAAGCCAAGATAGGTCTGGGGTTATTTATCCCTATTTGGAGAAATAATAGAACTAATATTAAGAATGCTTGGGTTAGATTTCACAAATTTGTTCCCCTCTCACTCAAAGCTCCATGCCAGAATCACAAATTCAAAAATCTACTTTCTTGTTCCACTGGAAAACAAATCTCGTTCAGTAAGAGTTTTGGGGGGAGCAATTCGGTACCTTAGTGCCTCCCGTTAGTGCCTCCGGGGGGGGCACTACCAGGCTTTGCGACCGGGCACGGCGATAGTACCGACGCCCGCGAAATTGACGTGGAGGTTTGCAACAGTGGTAACCACTAGCACCACGATCTCCTGTGCCCGGAGATCGTGACGTCATTGCAGTGCGGTATCACCCCGGTAGCGCCCCGGACCCAAACTTCGGTTCCGCTCCCTGCAGCATCGCCGGGCGAAAACACCGACAGCTGCAGGAGGCGTTGTTCGGGAGGCCGGGCGCTTCGGGGGAGCAAGTTAAAGGGGATGTTGGCGCGGGTAGGAGAAAAATGTTAACAACGTTGCAAGTGATTTATTTCGATTGGTCCTGGGCCGCGATCGATCAGCCGGAGTGCATGGGGCTGATCGGGCCGGATCGCGGCTGCTGTCCGGGCCCAGCTCACTGGTCCCAATGTAGAGCCTGCAGCAGTGGCCCTTCCCTTTAAGGGAGGGAAGGAGCCTCGGATCGGGGTAGCGCTGCACAGCCCATTGTGCAGCTCTGTACCACTACCGCCCTGCCTGCGTCCTTTAGCGCTCCAGGAAGGAAGTGGAGCGCTTGATTTAGCGCTCGACTTCCTTCCTGGAGCGCTAACAACCAAGTTAGGGGAAGCTTAGAATCATCAGCGCCTGCCGCTAATTTTTCAGGATTTCAATAATTAGCGCCACAAATGGGGCGATACTGAATTTCTACCCCTTTATATTTTAATTTCCTTCAAATAGAACACATTAAAGTTTGGTGGTGAAGTGAAAATAGTTTCATTTATACTATTGCATTGAGACCCTTGTGTTGTTAGTGTTAGTTCTGATTTTAATGTGCTCACGCTCTCTCTATCACACAATAAATAGTTTTTTTTAATGTTGTTTCAAAAGAATTGCCCTAAAAGGAGTTCCAGCACCAGATCAGCCAGTGAAGCTATTGAAGCATAAAAAAGTTGGGGCTGTTTTTGCTTCCTTTTTAGTTTTTTTTTAAAGAGTTCATTATTTTAATGAGTAATGCTGAAATGAAAAATAATAGAAATTGTGGATCATGCAGCTTTAATAGTACTTAATGACAGTACTTAATCCTGTAAGAGTGTCATCTACAGCTGTTTATAGTGTTATGTGAAACTGGGTCATAACAAGTATAAAACTGTCTCCATTACCCTAGCAACGTGAATAAAGACTAAACAATCTAAATATCTTGCAGCTTTAACATGTGGGGGCGAATTATGGGTCTAGTTTATGGACCTGACTTAGGTTATAGTACATATTTTTCTTACTAAGAACCAATGGATTGCCCATGGTGTTGCTCACGGCAAGTCAGATGATATAAAAACAGAAAATGCTGGTAACACTCACCGGGTCAGGCAGCATCTGTGGAGAGAGAAAGAGAGTTAAATTTTCAGGTCGATGACCTTTAGTCAGATGATATGCTACTTTATAAGAAGCATGTAAAACTGTTGCATTTTGGGATCTTTTTAAACCTTCTTACCCTAGATTATTTCGGCTCTGTTATCATTCTCATGGGTGAGCCCCAACTTCCCAAACCTTCAAGGATGTCTATCCTTACCTGGCGATCGAGGCAAGCTTTCGGTAACACACCCAGATAAACAAGCTGAAAACCCTGCTTGGTAATTTCTTTTAGGCACTAGATCATCCCACTTTAGTATCACAGTAGACAAACAAATTTATTACATAAGTGAATAATCCAAGAATGATATGATATAGTTAGCATTTATCGTAGAGCATTTTTCATCTAACTCCTTGAGTAATCAAATTAATAAAAAAATTGAAGAACTAAACTAATCCTTTGTAAATGGTTTTCAAATCTTTTCTCTTTCATGACTATCAATCTGTGATATCTTATCAAACAGACTCTGAATTGCTTTTCTGAGACTTTTAAGCTGTTCCCCTCATGAAATTATCTAACTGACAACTGCCCTTGCAAACAGAACAGCTTTTTATACAAAAGCAAAATACTCCAGATGCTGGAAATCTGAAATAAAAACAGAAAATCCTGGAAATACTCAGCAGGTCAGGCAGCATCTGTGGAGAGAGAAACAGAGTTAACGTTTCAGGTCGATGACCCTTTGTCAGAACTTCTGATGAAAGGTCATCAACCTGAAACGTTAACTCTGTTTCTCTCTCCACAGATGCTGCCTGACCTGCTGAGTATTTCCAGCTCCTTTTTATATCCAGGAAAGAGTTACTGGGACTTCCCCATCTCAAAAGCCAGCCCTCACACTCACCCTCATCCTAGTCCAATCATGCCAATTAACAACACACAAGGGTAGGCACTTGTGTGTTTTAGCCAATGTTCATGTAAAGTTTCTGTTAATGTGGTGTCAAACATTGAAACCTTTATTTTCAACACTTTGGGTTCTTGGACAGATCTGTGTGCACCTTTGGAAGTGGCTTAGTGAGTTGCAGTGAATGGTGAGACATAACGGTACCCCCTGCAATGGTGATGAGTGTGAAAGGAATGGCTTGGGCATTGTAGGGATGCTTTATGGTGTTGGTGTGGGGTGGTGCCAACCTGGCGCATCATGTGGCAACCAGGGTGTACAGCATCAAATGAAGTAAATCTGGCCATGGTGAGGCCATCCCTGGCGTCCCGGGCAGCAAGATGGTCGGGTGCTGATGCCCTCTGTCCTGTGCAGTGTCAGTTGATTGAGGAGAAGGTTGTTGGTGCTGCTGGTGTGCTTGGTGCTGCTGGTGTTGGGGCTGATCGTAGTGGGATTCTGAGGACCAAAATGAGATAGTTTCAAGGGCACCGATGCTGATGTAATAGATGGCAGGTGAACTTGAGATGACAGAAGCAATCTGTCAGTGGTGAGAGCAGTTGTTCCAATGAGGTGACACTGGATAGAGAGTTTACTCCAAACACTTGCAACCTGCATAAAGCTCAATCTGTCTTCCAAATGCAGTAAGCAACAGCTTCTGAGCTTGGAAAGTCAACAGCTGTGAGATGGGAGCTTTTATAGCACATTTGCAGCTGTCAAGTAATGAGATGATTCCATGGCCATTCAGCTCCCGCCCTGCTTACCTGACGTGATCCCCGAGCAGCATGGACTCTGTGGGCGACCTGGTAAACTCTGAAGGTGAGCTGAAAATAGTTCTTAATGCTCTGTTAACAAGGTCATAATGACCTGAATTGCCTCCCCCACTGCTGCGTGTCGGGTCTGCTCAGCGTTGACAGACCTGACATTTGGGAAAGGCGCGAGGCGGCGGGTTGACAGCGGGGTCCCGACCCGCTGTCAACAAACACCATTTTCCCATCCGACCCGCCACCGATCACGCTCGCTGAACCCCCGCAAAATTCCCCCCATTGTATCAGGATAAACTAAAATTTTGCTGTTAAACTCGCTAAGAACATGACTAAAGTGATAGCAACTACATCATTTTTGTCATATATATCATGCTATGCCAAAGGTATTATTCTGCTGCTAAGGTGAATCTGTGTCCCTTTAATACCACAAACTCTAATTGTTGTTCAGAAAACTCTGAGTTGAATTGATCCACAACCTTCGAACTCAGAAGTAAGAGGCCCACTAACTGAGCCAAGCTTACACTGAGCCTCTGTCCATGTTGGGTGAATTCTATTATTACATTATTTCCCTTAAACTCCTGTTTTCATGCACAGGACTATATATTAGATTTTCTTTTTGATATTGATTGTTGTGAATTCAAGCCCACTCAATCTGATATGCCTTGATAATTCTAAAAGATATTTTGGCCTAGATTTGTTTGACAGAACTGGGGCTGATGTGAGCGGGAAATGGACCAGGAACTTGTTCTGTCAGGTCCCCACCTATTTTATAGTTATCCAATTTCCCACCGGAGATGATGGGAGATGCACAATACATCTGCCCATACATGAACATGCATTTTATAATGATAAGCAAATTATGTAAAATATGTCACATTCCGCAGTTCTGTAATTTGTTCCATAACAAGGCAGGAAGCATGGGCCAACAGTTTGTCCATGGCGTACATCATTGCTATGCTCAACAGAAAGGGGATTTAAAGTTTAAAGGGCCAAAAGCCTATGCAATCGCTTATTGACCAATTGTATATGCGTCAGCGGCTATTGAAGGGTTTCTGATATCCCTTAAAATACCATAATTTTGTTTTTACAATGAACCCTTTCATGGATTGGTCTTTGGAGACCCAAAAAGTGAGATACAGGAACAGTGGGTGAGCCTCTTAGACTGAGATGGCTAAGCAAATGAAAAATGTATATTTTATTATGAGTCTCCCTTGAAATACCTGCTCTAAATGGCTGCTGGGTGTCCAGAATGGTACTCAGGCACCCCAGCCACATTATGAGAAGCATCCATAATTTAAATGAAAACTAGGGCCATAATGAGCCCAGCCATAGGCACTTTCAGGTTGCATGCTAGGTGAACAGGATGCTGAAAAGGCCTCCGAGAAGGCACCTGATGTGCATCAGTGCTATGGTAATCAAGCATCGCACTATCGACCCCATAGAGTCCACACTGTTAATGTGGGATTAGTTACGAGCTTGACACTAGACAATCAAGAATTGGATCGTACCCACCACAAAGCTACAAAGCCCCTCCTCAGTGGCTGGCCACAGATAAGGTGGATGTTTCTTCAGGAAGGGTTTGTTCATTAGGTTATCAGAAATGAGAAAGGTAAAGATACACCACAAGACTGGATATCCCTCTACCCCAGTAACATATTTATACAGAATGGAAGATAGAAACCCAAAGTTTTTTAATTGTATTAAATGTGGGCATTTGGTGAATTAACATAACTTGCCACTTCAGGTAATAAGTTTGATTTGGAACTTATTTCTAGCTGTAGCAATCCATATTCTTTTAACATCTGCCTTTATTAAATCTGCCTTGAAGATTTCTAAACTGAATGCTGTGAAAAGTTGGCATCAGCAATGACGACATTGTTGAGTTATTTTGTGACTTGTTACAAGTAAGGCTTTTGTGTGTAAGTGTACTGCTGTGTTGTACAGTAAATCCATTCTCGTTCTATCCTATCTTCTATCACCTCACACTGTCCGTGAAATGTGACTGCTTCATATTAGTCCATGCCTAGCTATAAAGAATTGTTATCACAACACATGAAAAAACAGAATTGTACGGATACCAAATTTGTCTTCCTAGTAAAAAGGGGTAGGAAGAATTATGTTATAGTTAACTAATACAACAAACATAATATGAAGATGAGTGGAAAAGAAGTTCTGTTTTTCATCTATTTTCTGTCGCTTGTACCAAAATTACTTTCAGTTGTGTGTTGTGCAGTTGGGTGATTTATATCATTGTTTTGATATCAGCAGCATATTACATAAATAACATAATCCTTTGATGTTAACCTACTATAGATCTCCAGTAATAAGAGAATGCAGATTCAAAATTCCCTGTTAAAATTGTGATAGTTATTAATGCTTATTATTACAGGTAGTATTTAATTTTTTCCAAAGTGAGAAATAAAATCATTTGCTTTTCCAAATTGATCAATTTAATAAGAAGTAAACCAAACCAGTTTGTGTTTGCATAATGATTAATTGCAAGATTTGCTTATTTCCTCAGACAGAAAATGTCCGCTGGGCCCAGTCTGTCCAGTTCTTAGAAGCTCAGGAGAAGACACTGTGTGGAGATGTGTTGCTGACAGCTGCCTTTGTGTCATATGTTGGTTCCTTTACCAAAGGATACCGTCAAGAATTAGTAGAGGGCATGTGGCTTCCTTTCCTGAAATCACTGAATGTACGTTTTCTTTTTTGTTCCCTTGTATTAGTTCTTCACTTCATTGTTATTTGGTCTATTGTTTCATATAATTATGTGAAATGTGCTCAGATATCATTGTCGTCACTGATACTATTATTTACCATGCCAGCAAATTAATACATTTCAGTTTCGAAGTGCAGTAATAAGTGGCAATTGTGCCACATTGAATGTGTCACTTGCAGAAATTTTGATTTTGTATTTCATATGGATGATGTCATGATTAAGAACATGTGGCTTTGAGAAAAAAGAAACAATTCACAGTGAAACCTGTGGCACAAGTTAGCAGTCCACTTATAAAAATACTTTGCATTTAAAATCTAATGGACCTGAAATTGCGGTCGGGAGCTTCCCGCGGGTGAATGCCTCCGAACCGCAAGTAAAATCCGTACTTACCTAATGGCCCCGGACCTACGAAGACTCGCGCTCCTGGGCCTGTGTAAAGGCCCACGTATCCCAGGGGTGCATGTGGTTCACAAGCATCCCTGGGATCACGTGGGCCGGCCCAACCAATCAAAAAAGGGGGATTCCCATTATGCTTATGGGGATTCCATTTACGTATGGAATCCCCATAAGCATGAATAGGAATCGCTTAAAAAATACTTTTTCGCACAACCTAAATAAAAATAAATCATCACATGTTTAAAATGAATTAAAATACAATTTAATTAAACATTTAATTTTTTGAAAAATAAATTTAAACATTTTTAAAGGGGCCAAAAATAACCTAAACTAATTTTAAAGGTTTTTGAATGTTTAAATGATTTTTTTAATTTATTTTAATATTTATTTAAACCCTTATGCTGGTAAAAGAAGGCCCTATGCCTGCTTTTACCAGGTGTAAGAGTTTTGTGCACATTCGCTGGACAGTAGTTGGGCAAATAGCTCAATCCTGCGCCAGCGAATGTCCATTTCCTTCGGATTCGTACGATGTCAAGCTGAAAGTTGACAGATCGCAAGTACTGGGTTTTCGCACATGCGCAGCGCAGGTGGAAACCCGAAACTTGCGGGGCACTTACGACCGTGTAATCTGTGCGTACACGATCATAGGCCCCGGAAAATATGGCCCAGTATATTTCCTTGTAATTTTAGTCATTTTAATTTAAATTACTTATCTAAAATGCAGCATAAAACAAATATATATAATTCACAAGCATCAGGGCACTCCACATCTGAGATAATAGATTATACTCAAGAGATCTTGATGTATCCACTGTATTTGCACAATATGTGCAACACTTTATTATCCATGCGTCCGGCATACAAGTAAGCACAGCAGCAAAATAGAAAGATTTTCTGATTATTAGTGGAAGTCCCATTTAAACTGATCATCAAAGGGTATGGCAAGTGAGTTCTCAAAGATACACAGGCATTTTTATTGTTTTTTTTCTGCTTTTCTGTTGATTATTTTTCTGGGGGTGGGGGTTCTTTCTACTTTTATTGATCCAAACATGCATAATTACTTTGTTATTACAAAAGCAGTCAAAATCTAAATTGACCACAAAATCACTGGAAAGCCATCCATAAATAAAGACTTCAGCAGACAGGAATATTCTTAACAACAACAACAACTTGTATTTATATAGCGCCTTTACCGTAGCGCTTCACAGGAGTATTATAAGACAAAAACATTGACACCAAGCCACATAAGAAATTAGGGCAGGTGACCAAAAGCTTGGTCAAAGAGGTAGGTTTTAAGGAATGACTTAAAGGAGGAAAGAGAGATAGCGAGGCGGAGAGGTTTAGGCAGGGAATTCCAGAGCTTAGGGCCTCCGTAGCTGAAAGCACGGCCACCGATGGTTGAGCGATTATAATCAGGGATGCTCAAGAGGGCAGAATTTGAGGAGCGCAGATATCTTGGAGGGGTTGTGGGGCTGGAGGAGATTTCAGAGATAGCGAGGGGCGAGGCCATGGAGGGATTTGACAACAAGGATGAGAATTTTGAAATCAAGGCGTTGCATAACCGGGAGCCAATGTAGGTCAGCGCGCACAGGGGCAATGGGTGAACA
Organism: Squalus acanthias; assembly: GCA_030390025.1. NCBI lineage: Eukaryota > Metazoa > Chordata > Chondrichthyes > Squaliformes > Squalidae > Squalus > Squalus acanthias. The sequence continues at coordinate 83,508,428 of CM059428.1, read as the reverse complement.
GGACTTGGTGCGAGTTAGAACATGGGCAGCCAAGTTTTGGATAACTTCAAGTTTACGTAGGGTAGAACGTGGGACGCCAGCCAGGACTGCATTGGAATAGTCAAGTCTAGAGGTAATAAAGGCATGGATGAGGATTTCAGCAGCAGATGAGCTGAGGCAGGGGCGGAGGCGGGCAATGTTACAGAGGTGGAAATAGGCGGTCTTAGTTATGCCACAGATACGTGGTCGGAAGCTCATTTCAGGGTCAAATATGACACCAAGAAGAAAGGATCTGTCAAGTAGCTTCTAGTGTACAAAATTACACTCCTGCTCAAGGAGCAACAGGGCATCTAACAGGCAGATTCTCAACCTGTTTGATAAGTCAATGTTAAATTAATGATGGGAACTTCTTTTAACGTACCCCAATCGTAGTATTTAGAGGTTGAAAAGGTTAAAGATAAAGGATAAATGAAGGTACCAGTGAAATCAGCCTGTACCAGAGCCAAATGCTCACCCCCATTATGTCACAAATCCATATTTTCAGGTCCTGGTACACCTACTTGGCAATGACTGAGGATAACTGCCTCCACAGGCTCTAGGTCAGCACAAAGACAGTTGTAGAGTTGTATCACCCGCTGCAAGGAGAATTTCAGACAAACTCCACCCTAGGGAAGGCACTGCCAGTGACAGCCAAAATCACCTACCTTCCTCAATTTTTCTGTCTCCAGTTCTTTGCAGGCTAACATGGGATCATTTGCAGTATTATAAATCAGATGTATTAAATCTGACTGCTGGGGTAGCACTTTCATTTTTTCCCCACTGAGTAGGAACAGGAGCATTACATGACTGCCCAATTTCACTGCATACCTGAATTTCACAAAGTACAAAATGGTCATTGTCAATGATGTCATCAGTTTCTTGCTCCTCCCCTGGCAGCACTGCCTCCTCCACATCCATCCCAGAAAATGTGATGGCAATCTCAGAAAGGGAAAAGTACCCACTGTAGGGAAAACCAGCATAATTTTTTTTATCATTTTGACAAAATGTTATAACTTGTGAGTTAATGAAAGGAGTCAGGACCACAAAAGTTTAAACACCAGAGGGAAAAAAATGTTTCTTTCATCTCTGGAATGCTTGACCTCCAGAGTTAGCTTGCTAGCCTCCGATGCTTTTCCAGACCACTTAGTTTTTAAACTCTAGCCTTCACCAGCTCCCTTCAGATTTAACTTACTTTGCACACGTGACATCAAATTCGTTGAGGTCAAAGGCACAGATGGTCAGAACACAGTTATGATGGTAACCTTGTCATAATTTCTCATCAGGGTACTTTGTTGCTAGGGGGTAATATAATGCATCATTCAGATGGCATCCCAAACTCTTCTGCCACAAAAGCTGCGTTTGTTTCAGGTAGCACAGAAGCATGGCACAGAAAACCAGTGAAGTGCACTGCCATAACCGTAGGGTGCACAGTAGTGATGCTTCACGCCCCTGAGTTGCTAATCCCAGGCACTCTACTGTGGGGAGGCACTAAGCAAAGATTAGGCATCTTCCCCACATAAAGTGGGGAGGGAAAATTTAATGGCAGGACCTCATTTGAATTTTTTTTCTCCGTTTCTCGACCGGCAGCCAGCCAGATTGAGAGATTGACGGGCGGAAAGGCCTGTGCTGGAAGGTCGGGGAGGGAGGGAGAGATCGCGGGGGTGGGGGGTGGAAGAGTTTGTGAGTTGGGGGGAGATCGGATTGTGGGTTGGAGGGGGGATATGGGATTGCAGAGCATGGATCATGGATTGGGGGTGATCGGACCATGGGGGGACTTCAGATCGTGGGTTGGGTGGGTAGATCGGATCGTGGAGTGGGGGCTTTGGATCGTGGGTCTGGGGGGAGATCAGATCGTGGGGGGGGGGGCTTTGCATCATGGGTCTGGGGGGAGATCAGATCGTGGGGGGGGGCTTTGCATCGTGGGTCTGGGGGGAGATCGGATCGTGGAGGGGGGGCTTTGGATCGTGGGTCGGGGGGAGATCGGATTGTGAGGGGGGGTTTTGGATCGTGGGTCTGGGGGGGAGATCGGATTGTGAGGGGGGGCTTTGGATCGTAGGTCTGGGGGGGAGATCGGATCGTAGGGGGGGAGGTGGGAGGCTTTGCATCGTGGGTCGGGAGCAATGTTCCCTTTAAGCTGTATGGCTGCGCAGCTCCCTGGACTTCCCGCGCAGCCGGCTCACCGGCTTTTCAATGGGTAAAAACCGCGCATGCGCAGTATTTTGAAGGGGCCGCACGCCTGCAAAAAAATTAACGGGAACATTGGTTGGGAGGCAGGTTTTTCTTGAGGGGTCAGAGGGAAGCAATGCTGCTCCTCCTGGCCCACAAGAAGTGCTGGCAAGGCACTGACCTGCTGGATCCGGTGGTTCTTGCCTCCTTTCAAGTGCCAGGTTCCCCGCCCCCCTTCTCCCTACCATCGCGGGTTAAAGTTACCCCCAGAGAAACTACAACACACAACCTTAAGATCTACTTTTGATGTATGACACTCTCTGATCAATGCATTGCTATCCAATTAAAATCAAACTAACAAAATAACAGAATAAAAAATTAAAATCAAAAATGCTCAATAAATTTATCTAAATGTGCTAACTTGCTGCACAGAATAATGGCGGAGAACAGTGCAATGTATTGGATATGCATTAGAGAAAAATCTTGAATTGTACTCTTTATTGATCTCTCAGGTTTCCATACCAATAACAGAAGGTCTAGATCCTATAGCAATGTTGACTGACGATGCTACAATTGCAACCTGGAATAATGAAGGATTGCCCAGTGATAGGATGTCAACAGAAAATGCCACTATTCTGGCCAACTGTGAACGTTGGCCACTCATGATTGACCCACAGCAGCAAGGGATCAAGTGGATTCGGAACAAATATGGAAGTGAGCTGAGAGTTGTACACATAGGACAGAAAGGGTAAATGGTTTGAAGATAACCAAAATTACTGATTTTTAATTTAAAGCATTCTATTGTTCTTACAAAATAAATTTGATTACCAATGTGCATTCTAAATCTTTTTCTAAAAGTTATTTAGACATCGTTGAGCGTGCACTATCTTGTGGTGATACCATCCTGATTGAAAACCTTGAGGAAACATTTGATCCAGTTCTTGATCCAGTACTCAGGCGAAACACAATTAAAAAGGGAAGGTGAGTGCTTTGAATGACTAAATCATCAATTAAATTACTTGTTAATAATCAGGCAATAACTATAAATACAACAACCCAGGCATAATGCTATAGCATGTCATGATATCTGCTGTTACTCAGTCTCCATCTTACATCTGTGATTTGATAGGGTGTCTTCTCTCTGCTTTACACCCAGGTATGCCTATTTCCTGAGTGTAAAGCAGAAGAAAAAGGGGTAGAGACCCATTATAGCAGGTTCCTACCCTTTTGCACTTTACATGCAATTTGAGGAGTTTCCCAAAGGGGTGGGGAGGGCAGCGGACTTCTGCTCGAAATAGGCAAAAACATTCAAATACCATGTTAATGCAGTGGAAGTTGGAAGTATAGATGTACCAGGTAGAATAGCCATATTAAGCTTTTCTTAATAAAATATATATACACAAACATATTCCATATTAGCTGTAAAAAATACAAGGTCAGGCCTGGAGTATAGGAGACATTACCCCATTAACCGTTCATGAGAAGAGCTGAGAAATATAGTAGGTATATAATAAATCAGTCAAGAAGACTGTAGGAGAGTAACAAAAACAGAAAATGCTGGAAACACTCAGCAGACTAGACTGTAGGAGAGTAACCTGGTATGAATAGGCTTGTGTTATGGATGTACTGGGAAGAGATAAGACTTTGAAGGCTACAGAGAACTAATGAGCACTCATGTGTATCCTATAATACCTCCACATAAGGGCAATAGGGATATATGACAATATCCTATATATAAAAACCCAACAGAAATGACCTCAATATCCCACCTGCCTCAGCTTTCCGGCTTTTAAAATTCTCATCCTTGTTTTCAAATACCTCCATGACCTTGCTCCTCCCTATCTCTGTAACCTCCTCCAGCCCTACAACCCTCCAAGATCTCTGCATTCCTCTTGTGCATCCCGATTTTCATTGCTCCACCATTGCGGCCGTGCCTAAGCTCTGGAATTCCGTCTCTAAACCTCTCCGCCTCTCTACCTCTCCTTTAAGCAGCTCCTTAAAACCAACCTCTTTGACCAAGCTTTTGGTCATCTGTCCTAATATCTCCTCATGTGGCTCGGTGTCAAATTTTGTTTGATGGCACTCCTTTGAAGCGCCTAGTGAGGTTTTACTACGTTAAAGGCGCTATATAAATGCAAGTTGTAGTTGTTGTCTCCACCTGGCAAATACAGCAGCACCCACTGAAAGTGTGCCTTCGAGTTTGAATTTAGCCGCCTTAGATTGGAGGTTCTGAGAAGGAGATGCGAGCAATTTCCTTTCACCTCCAAGCGAAGTGGTTTTTTCCTTAGGTCCAGCAAGGAGGATCATCAGGGCCTGAAGCCTAATGGCTGCTGTTTTTGGATTGTCCCAAAAGAAGGCCCTAAAGTTAGCTGCCGCGGTTCAGTTCCTTCCCTCATTTTTGGGTGCAAGCCACTTTCAGTGAGCATTCCTATGCCAGGAAAACATCGGGGCGTTAAAAATGGCCTGAACCCACAAATACACTTCGGGTGCACTCCACACAACCTGTGTCCAGACAGTGGGGCAGATAATTGATCACATTATTTACAGGATTCCCAGCTCATTGATCATTTTTAGCAGAATAATTCTGTGTTCCTGTGTAACTCTGAATATCTTTTTGTGTACTTTCAAAAACGAAATGCTGCCACAATAGTATGGAAACATTGCAATTGTGTTATTTTGCTAAATAATAAATACAAATACTTCCTGCTAAGTGTTTCACAAGTAGTTATTTATTAATCACAGTTAATTTAGCCTAAAAATATCACATTAAAACGGAGTCAGTCGACTACAAATATCTTTAGCAAACTGAAACTAAAACTATTAAATGCTGAAACTGACTATTTTCAATGTGGCATTTTTTAATGCAAAAGAAATATTAAGTTATATTAATATAAATATATATTTAATAGGCTTTGGAGGAGTATTTTATACAAAAAGTGTTCCACCCGGACCTACTTCTACTTCAACTGTGAATAACAAATAATTAACTATAAACACTTAATAGACAGCATTTAATTATTATTTAACAAAGCAGCACTATATCACATTATTTCCAGGTAGTCTATCACAGCTGCTGATGGGAGAGAATTGGGACCAACTAGATGAGAGGTGCTTGAGAACAACTTAAACAAAAGTACAACTTAAAGTTACCTTTGGAAGGAGAAGGGTAGAATATACCTTCATGTTTAAATAAATAACATTGCTCTTTTTGCAGGTCGATGATCAGCCATGATCTTATTGAATGGCGGAGCAGGCTCGAGGGGCCGTATGGCCCACTCCTGCTCTTATTTCTTATGTTCTTACATCCCTCACCAGCTGTGACCAATCTTTTTCCATTGTTTCCTTGGTTCTTTCCAATCTCCTTGATCGTCTTTTGCTCTCCTTCTCCTGATACTCCTCCAAAGCAGGCTCGAGGGGCCAAGTGGCCTATTCCTGCTCCTATTTCTTATTTCTTATGTTCTCTTCCCTGCCTTCTTGTATGCTCTTCTGTCTCCAGAATCTTCCACTCCTATTGTTTCTTTTAAATAGGAATGCGGTTAACATCTAAATGTCAAATTGGAAGATAAACATCCACTTTTATAGGACTGAACTTAACAAAGAGGGGATAGAAATACTACAGGTAGAAGTCAACAAGTTGGTGTGGTCACTGCTGTCACAGAAGCAGTTAATAGGCTGTTAATATTTGTTTTAAGTTGAAAAGATTTGGCAGAAATGCTGCATAACTTACAAAAGTCCTTTCAGACAGGCAGTGAAAAGGCATTAATAAAGCAAAAGTGAATTAAAAATACTTCCAAAATTGAGGAAAATTACGTAGATAGGAGAAATGGGCAGGAAAATGGGAAACATGACAGATCCAAAGTTGTCAAGTCACTGTTCAGACCTGTGAGTTGCAGAATGTCAAGGAGAAAGATGAGATACTGAGGTAAATTTAGTGAAGGAAGGTGAATCTCCTGGCACAGTCCCTCACTCACTTGGAGCTCACATGGGAGAATTAGGCGAGGTCAGTGCACACCTGATATGGGCTCCCAGTGTGCAGCACTCCCTGCTGGGAACTGGACTCATAAAATTACCCACTATATTTATACTTTCACAGAGGAAACACTGAGGTACAACAATGTCATTAAAATAATGTTATATTTCTAAAGAGAACATAGGCCAGAATTTCCTTGGAGCTGCTCCTGCTCTGCCACCGAAAGTGCAGCGGGAAAACACCATTTACGTGCGTAAACATGGTTTCTGCCATACTGCTGGTGAAACTACGGCAGGAGAGCAGGAGCAGCTCTGAGGAAATTTCGGGCCGTAGTGTTGTTGGAGTTTGTCAGTGTCTTAAGCTTTTTCTGACTTCATCTTACACATTTTGTTTATGTTCTGTCCCTGTTATTGCCATTGCTGCATCTTACTTTTTCTCTAATTAGTAATAGCTTCAGATAGGTTGGTGATGGATTTTGCACAGTCTAGGAATTGAACTTCATTAATAATTGGAATGTTGTAGAGTGTGAAGTAATGAATACTAATTATTCCTTTCATGTCTTACAGTACCCTATGGGCCAATCCATCAGCAAAGACTTTAATTTGTTTTAGTAATGTTCTATCAATAGTGCATTAATTCTGTTTTGAGAAGAAATGCAGTTGAACCTGTCCTATCAGGGCCACTTTGTAGTTATAGTGACTAAACCCACTTAATTTGAAACAGTCTTAAGAGAAAAACCCGTACTGAGAAACAATATTTCTGTGTAGTAAAATATATCAAATCGTACCTAGGGTCAAACAAGACAACCAATAATAAAAAAAATATAGAATTGTACAGCAAATAAGTTACCAGAAATGACCCTGACTTTTGACCATGTGATGTATTTAATGTACTGAACATTCACCACACTGAGAGGTTATAGTATGACTCAGAATAGAGGGCTCTCTTCACTAGAGCAGGGAAAATTGGAGGAACAACAACAACTTGTATTTATATAGCGCCTTTAACGTAGTAAAACGTCCCAAGGCGCTTCACAGGAGTATTATAAGACAAAAGTTTTTGACACCGAGCCACATAAGGAGAAATTAGGGCAGGTGACCAAAAGCTTGGTCAAAGAGGTAGGTTTTAAGGAGTGTCTTAAAGGAGGAAAGAGAGGTAGCGAGGCGGAGAGGTTTAGGCAGGGAGTTCCAGAGCTTAGGGCCTAGGCAACAGAAGGCACGGCCACCAATGGTCGAGCGATTATAATCAGGGATGCTCAAGAGGGCAGAATTAGAGGAGCGCAGATATCTCGGGGGTGGGGGGGCTAAAGGAGATTACAGAGATAGGGAGGGGGCGAGACCATGGAGGGATTTGAAAACAAAGATGAGAATTTTGAAATCGAGGCGTTGCTTAACGGGGAGCCAATGTAGATCAGCGAGCACAGAGGTGATGGGTGAACGGGACTTGGTGCGAGTTAGGACACGGGCAGCCAAGTTTTGGATGACCTCAAGTTTACATGGGGTAGAATGTGGGAGGCCAGCCAGGAGTGCGTTGGAATAGTCAAGTCTAGAGCTAACAAAGGCATAGATGAGGGTTTCAGCAGCGGATGAGCTGAGGCAGGGGTGGAGACGGGCAATGTTACGGAGGTGGAAATAGGCGGTCTTAGTTATGCTACGGATATGTGGTCGGAAGCTCATTTCAGGGTCAAATATGACACCAAGGTTGCGAACAGTGGTTCAGCCTCAGACAGATGTAAGGGAGATGGATAGAGTCAGTGGCTAGGGAACGGAGTTTGTGGCGGGGACCGAAAACTATGGCTTCGGTCTCCCCAGTATTTCATTTGAGAAAATTTCTGCTCATCCAGAACTGGACATTCACCACACTGAGACGTTATAGTTATGACAAAGACTCAGAATAGAGGGCTCTCTTCATTCGAGCAGGGGAAATTGGAGGAATCTAATTATAAAATGTTCTGAGAGGGTAAATAATGAACATCTGGTTGGTGAATTAGTAATAAGAAAGCATTGACTCAGGATTATCACTAGAAGAATGATGGGGGAAGTTAGAATAATATTTTTACACAAAGGTTTATTAGAACATGGATTGCTCAATCACAAGTGGGTATTGTCACAGCAATTATAACATCATTCAAGAGGGAATTGGCTATGCGTTAAAGGAAGAAATAAAGAGGATAAGGGGATGGGCAGGATAGAATAGATAGCTTCAGTAGAAGAGTTAGCTGTGGCACAGATATGATGAGCCTTCTGTGCTGTAATTTCTAAAAATTCAGTTTTCCATTATTATTCTGATTTGTATTGTGGCACAGTTTGCAAGATTAGAGTTCTGACAGTAAAGAGAAATTTTGTGAGTGATTTTCAAGTTTAAAATGTAAGTGGAATATAAGAGCACAAAATTTCCATTTATCCCAGCTGAGCGAACAGATAAATCATCCAAAATTCAAAAAAAAATGTTTGACATTGTAGACCGAGTTTGACTCGGTCAGCCTAGTAGGTACGGGGTGGGAGTAGCCCGAAAATTGGAGTGCTGCACTTACTGCCCTGTCCCTGCTCCGAACCCGACTGTGCCATTCGCCCAGGGCCTTTACAAGGGCATCCAGGCAATCACCTGAGTCAGGCAGGAGCCTCATAAAATTATACAAGTCAGGATCCTGTGACGTACATAGGATCCTGATTGCAATTTCAAGGCACATTTAGGGAGAGTGTTAGCGCTGCGTCTATTTGTACCGGGTGGTGAGTGGCCACTGGATGCTGCTCACAAAATAACCCAAGAAATAGTTCTCTTTTTTGGTGAGGTAGAATAGAGAAGCAGGAGTGTTCTTCCTGAGCCCAAAAGAAGTTTGGGCCACTACCATCCCATCTGTCTACACCCCCCACCCAACCGTGAGATCACCTCCCCCAACCCCGAGGCTCTAACTGTCAGCCGGCTCAACATGAGACCTGCTTAGAATCCAGTTGCCGGCAGAATGGGAATGATGCCTGGGTCTCGAAATGGTGCGGGCCTTCTGCCGGCAAGAATGGGCGGGTAGCAGGTGCACTGCACCCGTCGCTCACTCATTCTCTGCCGTTAGTTAAAATTGGCCCTTTAATTTGTATGGAAGGATAGTGATGGTTAGCAGTGGGAATGTTAGGAATGACCCTTGTTAGAGGAGTTATCCCCGGTGTCCTAGCCAATATTTATCCCTCAATTAACGTCACTAAAAAACAGATTATCTGGTCATTATCACATTGCTGTTTGTGGGAGCTAGCTGTGCGCAAATTGGCTGCCGTGTTTCCTACATTACAACAGTGACTACACTTAAAGGAAATAGTACTTCATTGTCTGTAAAGCACTTTGGGATGTCCGGTGGTCGTGAAAGGCGCTGTATAAATGCAAGTCTTTTCTTTTGTACTGGTTTTAAGGAAGGTTGTGACGGCAGTCTCAGAAATGGAAGGGTTGGCAAGGGGATGAAAAAATGTTAAAAAAAACAATTGGGAGGACGAAAAACTTTGCCTCACGTGGAACAAAAATAAAAGCCTATCCTTCCCCCACACCCCGCCCACCCCCCCCCCCCCCCCCCCCGGACCTTGTATATTTAAATGAGGCCTGGCCGTTAAAATGGCCTGAGCTTCACGTCGGCCGGCCCCACATCTGTCCCTCGGCCTCAGTTAAAATCAGGACTAAAATGTACAATTCCTCTGCACTAAGTCCATAAAGTAAAGAGCAGACATATTTTGTCCATCTAAAAAAAATAATTTATTCCTTTATTTCTCAGATACATTAAGATTGGTGACAAAGAGTGTGAATTTAACAGCAGTTTCCGACTCATTCTTCATACAAAGTTGGCCAACCCTCACTACAAACCTGAGATGCAGGCTCAGACTACACTCATTAATTTTACTGTCACGAGAGATGGGCTTGAAGATCAGCTGCTGGCTGAAGTGGTCAACACTGAGAGGCCGGATCTAGAACACCTGAAGGTACTGTACTTGTGAGATGAATGCTGCCTAGAGATGGGACAGAAACAACTGTAATCCCGTTAGGCGCAATTGCAAAGAAATTCAGGTTCCTTTTCCTCTTTAATAGGATATGTTTCTGTTTATTTCGAATATCTATGTCTGCGACAGTCTCTAAAATATCTTTTGTAGTAAATTATTAAGTAATTGACCATGTCAAATTACCTTGCCAAACAATTAACAGATTGTATTGTATATACAAACTGCATGTTAGAAAATATCATTTATTTTGTTAACTTGACATGGTGAGAAGGGGGGAAGGATAATTTAAAAAATTGAGAAATTTCAACCTATGTACAGATACTAGCCATGCATTAACATTTACATTGTTTAATAAGACCTGCAATCTTTATGTATCCGTGCAAATGGTCTTTTGCTCATCACCCACCTTGCATAAAAAGTGAGAGTTGACAATTATACCTGCATGTGTGCTGCATAACCGAGCTAAAGTTTTCAGTGGAGTTTGTGCTGTTTTTCGTGCATGGATATAAAGAGGTACAACAGTATTAGAGAATGCAGCAGAGCATTTTCACTTATTGCATCCCTTTACTGCATCAACCATTTCAGGCCTGATTTTAACCAAGCCTGCTCAGTGTGAATAGGGTGGACTGGGCGGGTGGTTAACCATGTTCACGCCCGCTGCCATTTTAACTGCTGGGATTCCAGCAGCGTGAAGGCTTCTCACTATAAGCAGGCGTGAAATTAAGCTGTGAAAGCCACGGGCCAATAACCTCGTTGGCGCCACGCTTTAGCTTTAAATCACAGGAGGTCCACACAGCGCCAAAGCCATGAGTGCAACCTGGCGTGAGGCAGCAGCGTGGACAGAAGAGACCATGGTAAGTTACATTTTTTTAATGTTAATTGCACTGTAATTTTGAGAGCGGCTCATGTATGTATGGACATGAGCGCAGCAGAGGGCTGGCTGCAGTGGCTGTTTGCTTTGGGATTTGCTCTGTAAACCCTGTGGCCGTCGCATCGGGCAGAATTGAACTGTGTCCTTCTCCACAGCTCTGTGCCTGAGAACTGGTGCAGCATCCTGACACTGAAGCTGAGGAAAGCAGCTCCAGAAAGGCAGCTGTACCATGAGAAGACGCCAGAGAAAATGTAGTTTTCTCCACATAGGGGACATTGGGCTGAATATTAGTTCACAAAAACGGGAGAGTTGGGGTCGGGTCAGATGTTAAAATAGTAAAAATCTGAAACCTGACCCCAACCCACCTCCATCCTGCCCACTTCCTGGTTTACCGGAGGCAGGACAAGGAGCAGGCAGCCAACCCGCTCCCAGGAGGCGGGTAGGCAATTTAAATATTTTAATGAGGCTGACGGCCTCTGATTTGCAGGTTTTACAGCGGGCAGCCTAGTTTCCCAGCCCAGGCAGCTGAAGGGAGGTGAGAACAGTTTTGGGGAGAAGGTAAGTGCCTTCACAGCACTACTTGTGGGCCAGGAGGAGCAGGAGTGCTTCCCCACTGCCCCCCAAGCTCTCCCCCGCCTCAGACTCCACCCCCGGGATAGGACACCCACCTGGGGTCATGTATCGGACCTACCTGGTCCTGCGGCCTGCTCCGGAGTCCTCCTCGCCCGACTGGAAGCCAAGCCTGTCAATCAGGCTGACTTCCAGGCGGGGAATCTGTCAAGGACAAAAGACGCAGTACCATGGAAATTTTAAAACCAAAGTTTGAGACTTAAATTCAACTAGATCTGAACAGAAAATAACGCTAATGATAATATCTTGCAACCATTTTTTGAAAAGGTTGTGGCGACACTAAAATTCAATTATATTCCGATACACTGAACATTTTGTTTTCTGTGCACAGTCTGAGTTGACTAAGCAGCAGAATCATTTTAAGATCGAGCTAAAACGACTTGAGGACGAGCTCCTTACCCGTTTGTCCGCTGCTGTGGGCAACTTCCTTGGTGACACAGAGCTGGTGGAAAAATTGGAAACAACAAAGCTAACTGCAGCAGAGATTGAGCAAAAGGTAAAACAATGTTCTCTCATTATCGATGTTTCAGGGAATCTGTTGCATTGCAAAAATTGTATTCTGTATCCTAAACTCGATACCATTCCTCAAGTTCAGCTGTCTGCAGATGCGAAAAGGACCAATTGTTATAATGATACTGAATTCTCACTGCAGCAGATATTGGGCTGAAAATCCTCAAGGTCCCAGCAGAAGTTGGGTGTAAGAGACCCAGCGAATTTGCAGATTCGGACGGGACATGGAAACGTTGGAGTATAAATTCGTCGAGGGCAGTAGTGCAAAACGCATGCAGCGAATCCGCAGCTTGGTTTAGATTCCGCTTAATTTTCTTATCCATTGAAGGACTTCACAGCATCGGGGAGGTTCAATACTTTGAATCACATTGGCGGGTGCTGGCACCACTAGGGACGCATTTGGTGCTCCTGCCATAGCAGCAGGTCGAGAAAGTCCGGTGGAGGGGTCTTACCCATCTATATACCATTTAATATTTGATATACCTTTGTAACAGGCCCACCTTAAGTGCTGCCTTTCTAGATTGTAGAGCTTAAAGGCGTAGTTTTCTGACTTTGTACACTTGAGGTAGGCTTTGAGAAGACTTCTTATGGTAGGGAGAATGGTAGCAAGGGAGAGGGGTTTGGGAAAAGAATTCCAGTAGTATATAATATCTGATCCAGGAGATTTGTTAGTCTTAATTTACCAAGTACCTCTGCGATACTTTATTCAAAATCCTCAAGGAACCTTGCTGCAGCGCAAGTCAGTGCCTCCAGGAGATCAGGAGAGAAAGAAAATGTGGATTACTTGTATTAACCTTATAGAATAATTCATTGGGAATCTGTTGTTGTACAGGTGAGTGAAGCAAAGGAGAACGAATTGAAGATCAATGAGGCACGTGAACGCTATCGGCCAGCAGCAGCAAGAGCTTCTCTTCTTTACTTCATCATCAATGATCTCAGAAAAATGAATCCCATTTACCAATTCTCACTCAAGGTAATAAATTACACATAAAGCTAAATTAGTCACTTCCCACGGGGAAATTGGAGAATGAGTCATCTTAGGAGTCTTGGGCAGCTTCAAATGACCAGGTACAAAAGAGCACTGGTAGAAGTATTAAAGTGAGGCAAGAAGTGGCATGGGAAAATGTTTTTTTTTGTTAAATGGGGAGGGTTCAATAAATAGGTTTGTTTCTCTTTTCAACATGAATTAACAGTATTAGAATATATTTGAGATTCTCTATTCCTGAATCTGGTTTCATTAGAAGCAGGATCTTGCTCCTGCTATACCATCGAGATCGCCATTTTGAATGGAGGCAAATGACTAAACTGTTTGTAGACGCACCTACTTCCCAAACAGTGACAGGCAGCACAGGGCGGACTTTATGAATTTGTACTCTCATCAGGGAGCCTCGCCCATCGGGAGCATAGATCAGGAAATCACTCCATCCATTAATTTTAATGGACAGAAAATCACGGCAAACGTGCTTACAATTTGTCTATATTGCATTTTCCATGTGGGAGCATGCATTCGTAAAATCGCCCCTCAGAGGCTCATCATTTTGCCTTATCTGGAGACAAAGGAGAGGTACGACAGGATCAGTGGTTGAGGGGTTAATGGATTGATTCCACATTTTGTTAAGAATTGCAAAATAAAGTATAAATGAGATTTTAAAAATTAGTAACCTTAGATTAGCAGTGCTGTGCCATGAAGAAGAATGGAGTATTGACCATCTGCTGTCTCACAGGAAGGAAGAGAAAATCAGAGGAAAAGACATACCAGGCTGTTCTCCCCACATCTCTAAGGTGCCAGATAGAGTGGCAATCACACTAATGCCAGTTGCGTAACTGACTTTTTTTAAATTTTCTTCAGGCCTTTAACATTGTATTTCATAAAGCTATTGAACGGACAGTACAGTCAGAGGATCTGAAGGAGCGAGTAGCAAACCTTACGGACTGCATCACATACTCTGTGTTTCTCTATACTAGCAGAGGTCTCTTCGAAAGGGACAAGGTCGTATTTATTTCTCACACAACTTTCCAGGTGTGTAATTCTTTTCAGTGCAGGTTGACTCTGGTGTTGCAGTCATTCCTCGTGTTCTGTTGCTTGCTTCACTACTTTTCCAGCATAACGTATAACTAGTAGGTGTTGCAGTCCACTATCCAACAACAGGATAGATTATCACAACCCTTGGGTCTTCATTAATGACACATTTATAGGAATATCTAACACAGTAGTGTTAATTGTGCAATCATTTGCTCCTATTGATGTTGCTAATGAGATTGCTCTATAATCAGTCAGTACCTTATATTCTCTTTCGTTTGTCAACATAAATTTCTTACTTTCAAGTAGGAAATTCTGGATGACATTGGTTCTTTAATACATTTTTACCAACAGGGAATCAAACTTCCTGAATAGATCACAACAAATTATTTTTGTGCTGGAAAGTTATGTTTGCCGGTATAACACATTAGAAGGAAACTGAATTGAAAGCTGGGTCTAATAACCAAATGGTAGGCTGCAATGAAAACTATTTGGAATCTGTAGAAATTGGAACTTGATTGCAATGATATGCGGGTGACTGTCTGTGTGGAGTTTGCACATTCTCCCCGTGTCTGCGTGGGTTTCCTCCGGGTGCTCCGGTTTCCTCCCACAGTCCAAAAATGTGTGGGTTAGGTTGATTTGGCTATGATAAATTGACCCTTAGTGTTAGGGGGGGATTAAATATGTGGGGTTATGGGGATAGGATGGGATATGTTAGGGGGAATTAAATACGTGGGGTTACGGGGGTCGGGTGGGATATGTGTACTGTGGGGATTAAAGCCGGGACAGGGTACTGGATTTGGATGATCAGCCATGATCGTATTGAATGGTGGAGCAGGCTCGACGGGCCGAATGGCCTACTCCTGCTCCTAGATTCTATGTTTCTATGTTTCTATGTTATGAGACCTTTTTCCTACTGCAGTCTCCAATAATTAAACATTTAATCTTGACAGATTGTTGGCAGAAACCATCCAGTGATTCAATGATCCAGAAATCATCAAAATTAATTTTGCATGTTTAATGCCTATCATATGGTCTTACTCCCATTCTGAATATCTTGCTGGCAGTAAAACAAGATCATCCTAAGTGCTGTGAAGATTGTGCCATTGCAGAGTCCCACAAGCAGAAATTCTCTGAACATTTTCAATTTTATAATTGTGTACTGCCATTTACATTTTTCATATTGAAATGCTCTACTCTAAACCATTTTTGAAAAGGACAGGAAGGTGCCACTTACGAAACAGGAAAACATCCTGCATTTTACACATGGAGTTCATGGAACAATTCATGCACTTAAGAAATGTCTAAAATTTTGCCCACCAGTGTGACTTACAAATTGGTGTGACTAGGACGAAAACAAGGGCTCTGAAATTTTGCGAGGGTTCTCCCAGTCCCTTAACTCTGGGAGGAGATTGGTGGGACCCCCCCCCCCCCCGAAAAACAGCGGTGACCTTGTATACCCTGGAATTTCAGGGCCAAGTTATTTAAGTAACAAAAAATATTGTAAAAGCTGCCAGAATAGTCTCATTGAAAATGATCCTGCGATTATTTTTATTCTTTTTATCCTGTTGTTTCATCCTTTATCTTCACTTCAACCCCGCTCTTATTCAACAATATTTCTGCCCTTACATTGCCATCAAAACACTCTCCTTTTCTGCCTCATGCACTGAGATGCATTATTTTGGAACTTCTGTCAAGAAGGATCCAATAATGAGCTTGTACGTGGCTCCAGGATACCTTGGGTCAGTGTATAGAATAAATAATAAATATTCATCATGTCATGCTATGACCAAAATGAAACATTTTCTCATTTTAATTTGGTAGTGATTCCTTTATTTAGTCACAGTATATAAGGGGGGTAATTTTGACATTATGCGACCGTGTAAAACGAGTGATAGCAAATTGGCAGCATAAATTAGTGGAAATAAAAATCGTGAGAAATGTAAAATGGGCTGCCGATTGGCCATCACATATGTTACACTATTGCATAAAGTCAAAATTACCCCCAAAGAGTTAAAAACAAGCTGCATTCAGAAATCATGTCCAAAAACTCTATTGATACACAGTTGTAAGGATTGTTAATCAGATTGGTCCCTGAGGAGATAGTTTGAGTAAGGAGCCAAGCCATACAATTCAAAGACAAACAACTGTGTGATTTGTTCAGTTATGTGCATGGCTGCTAGCTGCTTTTGAATTTAGAAAATAATAAACAAAATATATAGACAGGTTGACTGAGTGGGCAAGAACATGGCAAATGGATTACAATGTGGGGAAATGTGAAGTTATCCACTTTGGTAGGAAAAACTCAATAAATTTATTTGGCAGTTAAAGCCTATTACAGAGCTTGACATGGTAGATGCAGGGAGGATGTTTCCCCTGGCTGGGGAGTCTAGAACCAGGGGTCACAGTCTCAGAATAAGGGGTCAGCCATTTAGGACTGAGATGAGGAGAAATTTCTTCACTCAGGGTGGTGAATCTTTGGAATTCTCTACCCCAGAGGGCTATGGGTGCTCAGTCGTTGAGTATATTCAAGGCAGAGATTGATCGATTTTTGGATATTAAGGGAATCAAGGGATATGGGGATAGTGCAGGAAAGTGGAGTTGAGATAGAAGATCAGCCATGATCTTATTGAATGGCGGAGCAGGCTCGAGGGGCCGAATGGCCTACTCCTCCTATTTCTTATGTTCTTATATCAGACCCAGTGAAGATACTCCTGAGGCCATGAGAGCTAAAACTCACTTGTGAGAGTTTATCTAACATATGTAAGAAGGATAGGAAAGACCCCCAAACATAACATTTTAAATTGTTTTACTTTACAGATCCTGTTGATGAACAATGAAATAGATCTGGAGGAGCTAGACTTTTTCCTGAGATACACTGTTGAGCAAACATACAAGAGTCCTGTTGATTTTCTCTCCACTCAATCTTGGAGCGCTATCAAGGTAATTTTAGCATTACATTCTTTCTTCCCCTTACACCTCTGTGAAGCACCTCAGGGTCTTTTCTCCAGTGCAGTGCTGAGGGAGTACTGCACTGTCGGAGGTGCCGTCTTTCGGATGAGACGTTAAACTGAGGCCCCGTCTGCTCTCTCTGGTGGACGTAAAAGATCCTATGCCACTATTTTGAAGAATAGCAGGGGAGCTATTCCCGGTGTCCTGGCCAATATTTATCCCTCAATCAACATCACTAAAACAGATTATCTGGTCATTATCACATTGCTGTTTATGGGAGCTTGCTGTGCGCAAATTGGCTGCGCAGTTCCTACATTACAACAGTGACTACACTTCAAAAAGTACTTCATTGGCTGTAAAGCGCTTTGGGACATCCGCTGGTCATGAAAGGTGCTATATAAATGCAAGTTTTCTTTCTTTCTACGTTAAGAGGCCTATATAAATACAAATGCAAGTTGTTGTATATATCTACTTCTTAGAATCAAATTCAGCACATGTCCAGTTAGCATGCTAAATTAATATTAAGACAATTTTAGGCTAAAGCTAATCTACCACGGTCTTAACTCCGGGCCTCCTACTATTATTCTTGCTTTGAAAGAAAGGCAGATTGTGCTAAATGTTTGTCTGAGCACTTGGGCATAAACCATTGCCTTGGTCCAGCAAGGAAAAGAAATTTGGGCAGGGAAGACCACATGCCCGTAATGGAGCCTGCCCAATTTTCCTTCCATGTAAAATGTGCTATTCCAAGAGGAGTTCACCATTTATTGTGGCTACAGTACAGTTCTCCAGCAGATCTGCGCTAGAATATTCCTCATTTATTTCTTATCGACATGCTGCTCCTCGGTGACATCATCCAAAATCACAATGTCAGGTTCTACATGTACGCTGACGATACCCAGCGCTACCTCAACACCACCTCGCTCGACCCCTGCACTGTTTCTGATTTGTCACGCTGCTTGTCCAACATCCAATACGGGCAGAAATTTCCCCCAGCTAAATATTGGAAAGACCGAAGCCATTGTCTCCGTCCCCGCCATAACTCTGTTCCCTAGCCACCAATTCTATCCCCCTCCCTGACCACTGTCTGAGGCTGAACCAGACTGTTCGCAACCTCGACATCGTATTTGATCCTGTGCTGTGCTTCCGACCCTATATCCTCTCCATTACCAAGACCGCCTACTTCCACCTCTAATAACCCCTGTCTCCACCCCTGCCTCAGCCCGTCTTCTGCTGAAACCTTCATCCCTGCCTCATGCCCATCTGCAGTTGAAATCCTCATCAATGCTTTTGTTACCCCCTGACTTGACTATTCCAATGCTCTCCTGGCTGGCCTCCCATCTTTCACCCTCTGTAAACATGAGCTCATCCAAAACTTGGCTGCCCGTATCCTAACTCGCTCCAAGTCCCATTCACCATCACCCCTGTGCTCGCTGACCTTAAAATTTAAAATTCTCATTCTTATGTTCAAATCCCTCCATGGCCTTGCCCCTCCCTATCTCTGTAACCTCGTCCAGCCCTATATCCCTTCTAGAACTCTGCGTTCCTCCAACTCTGGCCTTTTGTGCATCCCCGATTTCCTTCGCCCCACCATTGGCAGCTCTGCCTCCAGCTGTCTAGGCCGTAAGTTCTGGAATTCCCTCCCTAAACCTCTCAGCCTCTTCACCTCTCTCCTCCTTTAAGATGCTCCATAAAACCTACGCCTTTGACCAAGCTTTTGGTGACCTATTCTATTATCTTCTTATGTCAGATTTTGTCTGATAATGCCCCTGTGAAGTGCCTTGGGAGCAATGTCCCGCTCTGCAGCTCCCGCGCAGTCGGCTCACCGGCTTTTAAATAGGAAAAACTGTGCATGCATGTTATTTTGAAAGGGCCGCGCACCCAAATAAAATTAAAGGGAACATTGTTTGGGACGTTTTATTGTGTTAAATGGGCTACATCAATGCAAGTTGTTGTTATTGAATAGGCAAAAAGAGCACATACAAGCACAGTTGTTAGAAGTGCATTAATGATGGAGTGAAAGAGGAGTTATGAACAAGGATCTTGCACATTCCTGTACTCCTTTTCCCATGAGTGGTATGAAATCAGTAAAATAAAAATAATGCAAATGTATGCTTTTGAATGTTTTTAGACTATGGCAATGATGGATGAGTTCCGTGGATTAGACAGAGACATTGAAGGCTCAGCCAAACGCTGGAAGAAGTTTGTTGAATCAGAATGCCCTGAGAAGGAGAAGTTTCCTCAGGAATGGAAAAAGAAAAGCTCCCTTCAGAAACTTATTATGCTCAGAGCTTTGCGGCCTGACAGGATGACATATGCAGTGAGGTAATTGCATCAAATCGTGTAAAGAATATGTGTAGTGATGTGAGGTTGTAGTTGCTTGGCTTTTCAAGACATTCAATGCCATCTTCAAACTAATGCATCACTAGATGCCTGGGTTGTTGATCATTATTGATTTTCACCAAAACATTAGCCCATGATGTTTTTTTCTGATATTTTTCTGATATTTATCTGATTTTCACTCTTTTTGGTATGTCATTATCGTTGAATTTCCAGGTTTTGAATAGATTTTACTTGGATTTGAGCCACAAGTGCTGGTTCTTCTGTCCCTAAAACCCACTCTTTGGAGTTTAGGTGTGGATGGGGGGGTTAAAGTCCAACGAGCCAACTTCCGGGATTAACTCGGGCGCGTTTAGCTGCTTGCGCATAACCCCCTCCGGAGAGGCGGGTTAGTGATTTGAATATGTAAATCCATGAACTACAGCAATATTTTAACCTGCATTTAAATTTAACGGTGCTTGCTTGGGTTGCCCGGACTTCCTGAAACTCGCCATTGAAACCAAGGTGAGAAGAGAACGGCAATTCATGGGGCTCATTAAAAGTCAGCCAAATACAGCAATAAATAGTCAGTACTCACAGCTGCTTTCTTACCTACAATGGGAAAGGATTTGTTCAGAGTAGTTGTGGTGAGATATTGGCCCAGATATTCCGATCCCTACGGGTGTGTACGCGCTGTGTACCCACCCATAGGGACATCGGAAATGCCGGTTTCAGGCATGCATAGTGCATGCGCTGAAAACCGGCATTTCCGATCTGTCAAGAATCCTCTTGACAGATTCTCCACCTGCCCTGGAGAAGAGCCTCTGCGGGCGGATAGTTCCGCTTTTTGGAGACCCTCCGCCCGGAGAAAACCCTTACAATTCTTAGGCCTGGTAAAAGCAGGCGTAAGATGTATCATTTAAAAATACTTTTAAAAATGTTAAGTTTATTTTTAGCCCCGTAAAAAACTTTAATTATTTTTTTCAAGTCATTTTAAAAATGTGATTTTTTTTTTTTTATTTATTTAAAGTTTTACTATGTTTTTGGGGTGATCTCCATTCATATATTTGACAGGTCTATCTGTCAAGTGTATGAAGGGAGATTCCCTTCTTTGATTGGCTCCCCATGGCCCACGTGATCCCAGGGACGCTGCGAACCACATGCGCCTCTGGGATACGTGGGCCCTGCACACCTCAAGTTTGGAGAGGCCCAGGAGCGGAAGCGTGTGCATCCCGGGACCCTCGGGTAAGGGCGTAGATTTTTTCCAGATCGGAGGGATCGGCACACGGGAAGCCTCCGATCGGAAAATACAGCCCAATAATTTCTGCACTTTGGAGATATTGAGACTCAAGATCAGGATTGGTAGTGCTATGGCTGCCTTAGATTGGACCTCGGATAAGGAGCAAGATGGCCATCAGCAGCAGCAACAGCCTGCTTTGGAGAGACCTGCAGAGAGGGGAGCAGCAGAGAGGGGAGCAGCAGAGATGGGAGTAGCAGAGAGGGTCGAGCTTGCAGGAGGCACTGCCTGCGTAACAGGGTGTATAGGCAGAGGCTCAGTTTCCTTGACCTCTCGGAAGAGCAGTACTTCCGGAGGCTGAGGTTGTCATGTTGAATAGTGGCAGACATCTGCAGCCTCCTAGAAAGAAGACCTGCTCCCTGCATTACCAGTGACTGTGAAAGTGACCACCGCCCTCAGCTTTTTTGCCTCCGGATCCTTCCAGAGCGCTGCTGGAGACATATTCAGAATCTCCTGGTCGACTGCACATAAATGCATAACACTAATGGGTTGTTTGCCAGGGCCAGCAATTATGTCAATTTCACCTGTGACGAAGCTAGTCAGAATGGGCACTCGGGTTTGCGTCTCTGGCTGACTTCCCATAGGTGCAGGGCATCATCGACTGCACGCACGTGGCAATCCACACACCACCAGATCAACCAGAAATATTCGTAAACTGCATGGGGTTCCATTCCATAAATGTGCAGCTGGTGTGCAACCACAAGAAAAGGTGTGCGCTAGATTCCCGGGGAGCTGCCATGATGCTTTCATCCTATGGCAGTCCAAGCTCCCTGACCTCTATGGACCGATGAAGCCCGTGAGAAATCCAACCAATGAAGCCCAAGAGCGGTACAACAAAAGCCATATGACCACCAGATGTGTCATTGAGCAAGCGATTGGCAAGCTCAAGATGTGCTTCAGGTGCCTGGACAGATCGGAGGCGCCCTTCCGTACTACCAGCTCCAGAATGATTGTGGTGTGCTGCGCTCTGCACAACATTGCGCAGCAGTTAGGATTGGCGCTTAAGGAGGAACAAGGTGCTGAGCACACATCGTTTACCAACGAATCTGACGAGGTGGAGGAAGATGGCAACCCCAACGCAGCGCCAGCCACTCACATTGCTGCCCGGGATGGCAGGGATTCTCTTACAGCTGAAATGTTCAGTTAGTTACCACCACTGGACCGATGCAAAAATCACATCCAACGGCCACTCTTCCCCCTCCGCCCCACTCTCCAACCTTCCCCTTAATCCCACTGACACAAAGCCATCCTATAACCAACCAACCACCTATTGCACATCCCCCCATTGGTCCCTGTCAATTCATGTCTTTCCATTCATCAACAAGCAAGTGAAAAGGCAAGTTGCCACCCGACAACCAAGAATGAACAACATGGGAAAGTGGTGCAAATTAATAAATTTTATATGATTCTACTAAACAACGAAATCTTAACAACATAACATTTTCTGATACACCCATGTGCATACCCTTGTGAAACTACAAATCTTTACTCTTCCTTTTCCTACTGCTTCTACGTGGGGCAACCCCTGTGGCTTGAGCAAAGGAATAGGCAGGCTGCTTAGATCCCTGCTCTAACTGTTGAGATGCTCTTGGCTGACGACTTCTGGGTGTTGTAGATCGTGAGGGCCCCGCCAAAGACCTGAGCAGGGGCAGACTTGGCCATTGGGAGAGGCGGCAGCATGTTGGGTACTGACTGGGGAGAGGGGAGCAATGGGTGAGAAGTCGAAGCTTTGAATGGAATTCCTGCTTCCATGTCCCTTTTCGTCATCATCCCTCTCATGGGCCAGCTGCACTTCACTCCTACCGCTCTGCTGGAGAGCAGCTTGGTGCAGATCAGTGACGTGCTGTAAGGCCAAGGCTAAGGTATCTGTCATCCTATTTAAGGCGCCAGACATGTTGACATCCAGAGTCTGCACGGCCGTGGTCAAGGCCTGCATGGACTCATTTGATTACCGTGATTGATGTTCCAAGGAGTTAGCTACACTATCTGCAATGCCCTGTGACATCAGTTCACTCCAGCTTGAGGTGGACTCCTCCATTCTCTCTGCAATCATGGACAGTGTGCGGGAAGGCCTGCCAGTACATTGCAGATTTTCTGCTGCCCCTCAATGATTATCCTTTTCATCGACAACCCCTAGGGTGCAGTATCTGTGTCTGGCTGAGCAGAACTTGGAGACGGCTGTGCCCTCCGACGCAAACTCTCCACAGATGTCCCTGCCACCACTATGTGTTCTTACTCACTTGTGAACTGTGAGTCGCCAGGTGAAAACCCAACTACCTGTCTAACTGGACCCACCAAAGAGCGAGTATCTGCGCTGGTGCCTGGCAATCACGAGTCCTGTGATGGTGCCTGGTAATCACGAGTCCTGTGATGGTGCCTGGTAATCACGAGTCCTTTCATGGTGCCTGGTAATCACGAGTCCTTTCATGGTGCCTGGTAATCACGAGTCCTGTGATGGTGCATGGTAATCACGAGTCCTGTGATGGTGCATGGTAATCACGAGTCCTGCGATGGTGCCTGGTAATCACGAGTCCTTTCATGGTGCCTGGTAATCACGAGTCCTTTCATGGTGCCTGGTAATCACGAGTCCTTTCATGGTGCCTGGTAATCACGAGTCCTTTCATGATGCCTGGTAATCACGAGTCCTGCGATGGTGCATGGTAATCACGAGTCCTGTGATGGTGCATGGTAAACACGAGTCCTGTGATGGTGCATGGTAATCACGAGTCCTGTGATGGTGCATGGTAATCACGAGTCCTGTGATGGTGCATGGTAATCACGAGTCCTGTGATGGTGCCTGGTAATCACGAGTCCTGTGATGGTGCATGGTAATCACGAGTCCTGCGATGGTGCCTGGTAATCACGAGTCCTGCGATGGTGCCTGGTAATCACGAGTCCTGTGATGGTGCATGGTAATCACGAGTCCTGTGATGGTGCCTGGTGAGCATGAGTCCTGCGCTGGTGCAGCCTCAGAAGGAATCAGCTCCTCTAAGGATTCGTCGTCCACAAGGTCCAGCGACTGCTGCTGCACACATGAGGGCCCTGGAGGAGAGAAAAAATATGAATCAGTGCTGGCAAGGTAAGAATGTTGCAGCCTATCATTATGAAGCTGATCATATTTCACTCGCTGCTGAAATCAAGTCAACATGACTGAGTGTTGTCTGACATGTGGGTCACTGATATTTAATTCCATCAAGAGTTAACTGGGTGGTCCCCATCTCCGATGGCCAGGGACACCAAGATGCTATTGATCTCCAGCGCTTCCTCTTCTGCAGTTGTTAACTAGGAAATCTGTGGAGGACCACCTCCGGTTCGCTCCCTCTCCGTAGTGTTCTGTGCTCTCTTCTCCTGCAACGGAGGAAAGAACAGACTTCTGAGTGACTATTGACATGTGTTCACCCGATGGATGCAGTGCATTTGGTGAGGGTGACTATCAGGGAGAGGCATAAAATTGTATCAGGTCAGTGGCAGTGGTGGATGGATTGGTGGGGATGTGAGGCAGTGCATAGAAAGAGGATGGGTACGCTTGCAAGATAAGTGGGTGTGAGGAGTGATGTGATGGAATAGGCTTGACAAGGCAGAGTGAGGGGGTGGTGATGCACACAGTAGGTGAATGTGCAACTGTACTCACCTTTCCTGACCAGGTTAGGTCATGAAAGCACTTCCTGCTCTGAAGCCAGGAGCGTGGCACAATGCACCTGCTGCTGTCCTCAGCCACCTCCAGCCACGCCTTCTTTGTTACAGCAGCAGGTTTCTTCCACCTGTTGCTGAGGAAGAATATCTCTCCCTGACTCCTCACTGCACCCAGCAGGCGATGTATCGTTAAATCGAGGCTCAGCCCCTGACCGTCCTAAATCCATTCTGAGAATTCTCCCTCTCTTGGTTTAAACTCCTAACTCCTCTAAATTCTTTCTTTGGATTGGTCCTTTAAATATTCCAGTTGAGATCGCACCATGCGGGTCCGCACCATTCCCATTGCCACGCATTCAACGCCAAACCCGCAATTTCTAATCTAATTAGGTGGCTGTGTTAAAATGCAACGGACAGACATGCTGAAAGTTCTTCCGGGTTTCTCACCCGATATCACTCACGACCCCCACCCCCGCTCCGAACATGCCTCAGAGTTATTATCGGGCCTTTCTCTTCCTGTCCTGCCTTCTGATTCTAGTTACAAAATGCAGTCACTTTTCTAGCCTCAGCACTGCAGAAAGAAAGTAGTAGAGAGTACTGACGATATGCATTTTTTTTCTGTGATTTCCACCAAACATTTGTTTTTTATATTTGTCTTTTCCGATTTTTACCTGTTTTTAAAATGACCATAACACGCCCCCCAAAAAGTCCTGGGAATTTTTTTCAAAAATAAAAATTCATAATGCAGAGATCTAAGCATAACTAAAAGCTAAAAAATTATCCTGCTATCTCTTAAAACTGTTTTGGAGCATTTCTTGATAAGTCTCTTCCCCCATGCATTAATTTGTTTCAATTGCTCTTATGGAGAAACTGGAGCTTCGTCCTAGTCAAGAAACTTTTTTTTTATTCGTTTATGGGATGTGGGCGTCGCTGGTAAGGCCAGCATTTATTGCCCATCCCTAGTTGTCCTTGAGAAGGTGGTGGTGAGCCACCTTCTTGAACTGCTGCAGTCCGTGTGGTGAAGGTACTCCCACAGTGCTGTTAGGGAGGGAGTTCCAGGATTTTGACCCAGCGACGATGAAGGATCAGCGATATACTTCTAAGTCAGGATGGTGTGTGACTTGGAGGGGAACTTGGAGGTGGTGGTGTTCCCATGCGCCTGCTGCCCTTCTCCTTCTAGGTGGAAGAGGTCGCGTGTTTGGGAGGTGCTGCCGAAGAAGCCTTGGCGAGTTGCTCCAGTGCATCTTGTAGGTGGTACACACTGCAGCCACGGTACGCCAGTGGCGGAGGGAGTGAATGTTTAAGGTGATGGATGGTGTCGAGCTTCTTGAGTGTTGTTGGAGCTGCACTCATCCAGGCAAGTGGAGAGTATTCCATCACACTCCTTACTTGTGCCTTGTAGATGGTGGAAAGGCTTTGGGGAGTCAGGAGGTGAGACACTCGCCGCAGAATACCCAGCCTCTGACCTGCTCTTGTTGCCACAGTATTTATGTGGCTGGTCCAGTTAAGTTTCTGGTCAATGGTGACCCCCAGGATGTTGATGGTGGGGGATTTGATGATGGTAATACCATTGAATGTCATGGGGAGGTGGTTAGACTCTCGCTTGTTGGAGATAGTAATTTCCTGGCACTTGTGTGGCGCGAATGTTACCTGCCATTTATCAGCCCAAGCCTGAACATCGTCCAGGTCTTGTTGCATGCGGGAATGGACTGCTTCATTATCTGAGGAGTTGTGAATGGCGCTGAACACTGTGCAGTCATCAGTGAACATCCCCATTTCTGACATTATGATGGCGGGAAGGTCATTGATGAAGCAGCTGAAGATGGTTGGGCCTAGGACACTGCCCTGAGGAACTCCTGCAGCGATGACCTGGGGCTGGGATGATTGACCTTCAACCACCACAACCATCTTCCTTTGTGCTAGGTATGACTCCAGCCAGTGGAGCATTTTCCCCCCCGATTCCCATTGACTTCAGTTTTACTAGGGCTCCTTCATGACACACTCGGTCAAATGGTGCCTTGATGTCAAGGGCAGTCACTCTCACCTCCCCTCTGGAATTCAGCTCCTTTGTCCATGTTTGGACCAAGGCTGTAATGAGGTCGGGAGCCGAGTGATCTTGGCGGAACCCAAACTGGGCATCAGTGAGCACGTTATTGGTGAGCAGGTGCCACTTGATAGCACTGTCGATGACACCTTCCATCACTTTGCTGATGATTGAGCGTAGACTGATGGGGCGGTAATTGGCCGGATTGGATTTGTCCTGCTTTTTGTGGACAGGACATACCTGGGCAGTTTTCCACATTGTCGGATAGATACCAGAGTTGTGGCTGTACTGGAACAGCTTGGCTAGAGGTGCGGCTAGTTCTAGAGCACAAGTCTTCAGCACGATAGCTGGGATGTTGTCGGGGCCCATAGCCTTTGCTGTATCCAGTGCGCTCAGCCATTTCTTGATATCACGTGGAGTGAATCGAATTGGCTGAAGACTCTTCTGTGATGGTGGGACCTCAGGAGGAGGCCGATATGGATCATCCACTCGGTACCTCTGGCTGAAGATGTTTGTAAACGCTTCAGCCTTGTCTTTTGCACTCACGTGCTGGGTTCCACCATCATTGAGGATGGAGATATTCATGGAGCCTCCTCCTCCCGTTAGTTGTTTAATGGTCCACCACCATTCATGACTGGATGTGGCAGGACTGCAGTGCTTTGATCTGATCTGTTGATTGTGGGATCGCTTTACCCTGGCTATAGCATGTTGCTTCCGCTTTTTAGCATGCAAGTAGTCCTGTGTTGCAGCTTCCCAGGAAGTTGGCACCTCATTTTTAGGTACGCCTGGTGCTGCTCCTGGCATGCTCTTCTACACTCCCTATTGAACCAGGGTTGGTCCCCTGGCTTGATGGTAATGGTAGAGTGAGGGATATGCCGGGCCATGAGGTTACAGATTGTGGTGGAATACAATTCTGCTGCTGCTGCTGCTGCTGATGGCCCACAGCGCCTCATGGATGCCAGATCTGTTCTGAATCTATCCCATTTAGCACGGTGGTAGTGCCACACAACACGATGGAGGGTGTTCTCAGTGTGAAGACGGGACTTCGTCTCCCCAATGACTGTGCGGTGGTCACTGCTACAAATACTGTCATGGACAAATGCATCTGCAACAGGTAGATTGGTGAGGATGAAGTCAAGTAGGTTTTCCCCTCACCACCTGTCGCAGGCCCAGACTGGCAGTTATGTCCTTCAGGACTCGGCCAGTAGTGGTGCTACCGAGCCACTCTTGGTGATGGACATTGAAGTCCCCCACCCAGAGTACATTCTGTGCCCTTGCTACTCTCAGTGCTTCTTCCAAGTGGTGTTCAACATGGAGGAGTACTGATTCATCAGCTGAGGGAGGGCGGCAGGTGGTAATCAGCAGGAGGTTTCCTTGCCCATGCTTGACCTGAAGCCATGAGACTTCATGGGGTCCGGACACTCCTTCCCGACTGTATACCACTGTGCCACCACCCCTGGTGGGTCTATCCTGCCAATGGGACAGGACATATCCAGGGATGGTGATGGAGGTGTTTAGGACATTGGCTGAAAGGTATGATTATGTTAGGCTGTTGATTGACTAGTCTGTGGGACAGCTCTCCCAGATGTTGGCGAGAAGGACCTTGCAGGGTCGACTGTGTGCTGTTGCCGTGTCCGTAGCCAATTCATTCTTTTTAGTAGCCATTTCAGAGGGCAGTTAAGAGTCAACCACATTGCTGTGGGTCTGGAGTCACACATAGGCCAGACCAGGTAAGGACAGCAGATTTCCTTTCCTGAAGGACATTAGTGAACCAGATGGGTTTTTTACGACAATCCGATAGTTTCATGGTTACCATAATTACTCGTAATTATTCCAGATTTATTTAATTAACTGAATTTAAATTCCCCAGCTGCCGTGGTGGGATTTAAACTCACACCTCTGGATCATTAATCCGGGCCTCTGGATTACTAGCCCAGTGATATTACCACTACGCTACCATTCCCTGTGGCTAGATTTCATCTATACTGGAAAGATACCTGAAGGTAACAAATTTCCTCGGTTATTTTTACGTAGAAGACACAAATGTAACCCTGCAAAAATATGATTAGCAGAAATGCCCATCAGTCAATAATGTCAATCTTGCTTCATTTAAGATTCATCGATCTTATTGGATTCCCACTGTGAAGCAATCCTTATATTATATTTATCGGATGAGATATGTGCTAATCTGCATCCTGCCCAGGACCTACTGCAGGCTGAGGGAACTTCTGAAATAAAGAGCCCTTCTACCGTTCTATGCTGTTTCTCTGGGGGGGGGGGAATTCGGTACCTTAGTGCCTCCTGTTAGCGCCAGCAGATGGCGCTAACGGGGCGCTAGAGCATTATTGCCGGGGCGAGGCGAATCCAATGCTACACGCCAAATCCCGCCTCTCCCCGCCGCTAACAGTTAGCGCCGGGAGCCTCAACTCTAGGTGGATCGTGACGTCAGTGAGTGTGCAACGCTCACTGACCACCCAATCTGCGAAATTAATTGTCGCCACCTACCTTAGCGCCTGGAGGAAACAACGACAGGGAGAGCTGGCATGAAGCAACAGGAAGCCGGCTCCAGGGAAGTTATTTAAAGGGATCATCAATAATGAGTTGCAGCTATAGGTTAGTGGAGTTTCAGTGCTTTCTTGTCAGTTTCACATAGTGCAACAGTCTTATTCTGTAATTTCAACATTATTTAGTATCAGGAGTGTTGTGGCAACTAAAAAGTAGCTACATTTATTCTTTAAAAAATCAAACTGCTACACTTGGTTACATTAATGGAAGCTGTACTGGCAGTCTACCTCGCCCTCCATAATCTACGGTGGAGGGAGCGGAGGCAGCGAGAAAGACTGGAACATGTGGCCAGAGGGAGGAGGAGGGCCATCAGGGCTCTGAACAGGAGGCCTTACTCTCCGAAGGTATTCCAAGAACACTTCTACTTCCAATTAAGCAAGGAGCAGTGTATTAGAAGGCTCTGCTTCACGAAGGAAGTGGTCACAAAACTCTGCGACCTCCTGCAACCAGACCTCCAGCCTCAGATCAGGGTGACCACGACTCTCCCAGTCGCAGTCAAGGTCACCGACACCCTCAATTTCATCGCCAGTGGATCCTTCCAGTCTGCAACAGGAGACATAGCTAATATTTTGCAGTTCGCCGTCCATCGCTGCATCCGGAAGGTCACAGAGGCTCTCTACAGTAGGAGAAGGGACTACATTTCCTTCCCCATCACCAGAGAGAAGCAGGACAAGCGCGCATGTGGCTTTGCCAGGATAGCGGGATTCCCCATGGTGCAGTGCGCCATTGACTGCATCCACGTGGCTTTGCGGGCACCGCATAACAATCCTGAGATCTTCCGTAACCGCAGTGACGCAGTGTGTTCTTCCTCCTCTTCTCCCGCCTCGCTCTCTACGGTGCCCTCAGGGACAGGCTGCTCAGGTGCTTGCTCATTATGTGAAAGCATAAATGCACAAGAGTCGGGTTAAGATGAGGGGAGGGGGGGCAGGAAGGGAGAAATGCATGCATACAGCATGATTAGCTGGAAAGTGCAAAAAGCTTGTGGGGTGAGGGGGAAGTGGGAGGAGCAGTGAATGACAGGCCGCAATTTCAGGATTTCCACATTAGGCTCCACACGCGCTAAATCCTGAAGTTGTGGTCAGTTTCAAAGGCAGAATGACGGTGAACGCTGGCAGTTCGCCGTGATCGGGATCTCAAATTCCGGGCCATTATGTTTCTCGGGTATTCCCACATCAGGTGTCAAGGGGCCATTTGCAGCTCATTTCACTTCATCTATGGCGCTCAGCAAACTTGCCTGGTCACATACCTCCGGGTCTCAGTTCATGGTCAGTCTGTCTTGTAGCCAGACTCAGCGGCAGCAGCAGCAACTGATTGTATCTCCAACACATGTTCACTCGGATCCATCAGTGAACGGGACTCATCTGGTATTTCTTTGGCTGAATGCTCACACCTGCTCTGCAGCCTCGGGTCCTGTTTCACCTCGGATCGGAGATCCAATTAACAGACCTGGGTGACCTACAACAATTTAACCTACAACAAGTTTTTAAAGCGGGGATTTCAGTATACAGGTAGCGTGACAGTTAAATTGAAAGGCGGTGTAACTTGAGAGTGAGTGAGGCCGAACCTGTAACTGTACCATGTTATACCGGCCATTGCATATAGTGGGTAAATCGCGCTCATACAAATGCGCCCGCTATAAGCAGTGGGGACTCTACTCACAGATACTGTTGTTGATTGACCAGCCAGCCTGGTTCATACATGGGACCTGAAGGAGTAGACGTCTCACAGAGGGCTGGAATTCTTCCCAGTCAGCTCCAGATAACCCTATAGCAAATGCCCTAATTGGTGGAATGGTTCTGGCTGGATAAGCAGTGGGAAGCTTACCAGCACACTGTGCAGTTTTAGATAGTTAAATTCCAGCAGTATCGCTCACACGCTTGGAAGTTCCCAAGATCTGGCTCTTGTCAACTTGCACTTAAGCTGAATAGATTTAAATAAATGGTGTGTGTGCCAACAGGGCGAGAGTGTACATTCTGAGGTGGGCAAATAAAAACTCAATATCTCTGCATTTCTTATTAGTTTGAGTTGGTGACTCTTAAGCATGCTGATGGAGTTTTTTGTGCATGTCAGATAACCAGCTGGCCAAAAACACAGTATCAAATTGTCTGAAGTTGTGCGTGACTAATGCAGTGGTGCTAATTTGTTACTTTACTTTTTATTGCACAGCACTAGAGTTGCACAATACTAAAGCTACATACAAATGAGCTATTAGTGAGTTTTGCCGCACTTTATATTGCCCTAGCTGCCATCTTTAAGTAAGTTGATTGGAAGGGTATGTCACAATTTATGCTGGTGCAGGGTAATTCCTCCTGTGTTCTTTCTGCTCTAGTAAAGTTTATAATTACAGAAAAGTGGATATTTATTTGCATTACTCTGTGTGTGTTTTGTTTAATGTATTTATAAAATAGTATTTAAGTCACAGGTCTGTGACTGCTCCACATATAAATGTTTTATGAACAACAGCACACAATCCTGTGTGCCAACAAATTTCAAAAATGCCCTGTGATGGTAACTGTTGCTACCGACATAAAACTGATCTGTGTATGTGTGCGCGAACCTGTGCTTGTACAAGTCCAAATCTGTATCTTTGACAGTAACCAGCACAAGTTTGAATCGCATTAGTAAAAATTGTAATAAAACAGAGCTATTGAGCATGTAAAAAGCTTATTAAAGAGCTCAAATAAAAATATTCACACTTTGATGTTTTATATAGGTACCCACAGAGTTATTTCAAACTCTTGTGGCTTGGATATAATGTTTAATAAGCCAAAAGAACTGTTGATATAGTTTCCATGTACTAACCAGAGGCCTGAGCACTGGGTGGTCAGTATTCTGTAACACTACTCTTTCAATTATATGTAGCTTATGTTATCTCCGGTTAAACAGCATAACCTTCAGTTGGCACTGAGCTGTTTTAATA
Source organism: Squalus acanthias (assembly GCA_030390025.1). Classification (NCBI taxonomy): domain Eukaryota; kingdom Metazoa; phylum Chordata; class Chondrichthyes; order Squaliformes; family Squalidae; genus Squalus; species Squalus acanthias. The sequence continues at coordinate 83,476,545 of CM059428.1, read as the reverse complement.
CAATGTGAGGTTTGTGCTTTTTATGTTTGCCATAAGAGTATTTTTCTGTTATTGTCATAAACACACTGGGGCTGCAGGTTTATGGGTGTTCCGAAAAATTCCTGCCGGAAGTCTACAGGCACAACGTCAGTAGAACCTGGATACTCCTAGTCCTGACCACAGATCAAAGTTTCCTATATGGTGTTATAGGAGCATGAGCCACTTCTTACCTCTACAAGGCAATTGACATAAGAGGTGGCAGGGTCGGAGACTTCCTAAGTCAGGAATTCCTGCACCCCAGCCCTCATTCGGGATCGGGCATATCTCACCGACAGGCAGATGTGGAGCCCACTCGGAGGTCGAAGCAGGATTTGGGCCTGGACCCCGGAAGATGAGAGACGGAAATCTTTTTTTAATGTTACAAGTGGCCCCTATCACGGGGCAGCTGGAGATAGCCTCTTCTCCTCCCCCAGGCCAACAGAATTCTGCCAGACTATCCAGTCACTTTGACCATCCCAGATAGACCTCCAATCCACCAGAGGCCACTACCCATAGACCCTCCCCATGACCCTGCTGACTTTGCAGGGTCATCAGTGGAGGCTGCAGGTGGGTGCATCCAGATCCTTAAGATAGGATGTACACTCTCCCTCCCACAGATTTTCACAGTCACTGTATTCCAGATATATTTGTCTTATTTATTCAATTTTTCCAACATTCTTTGACTAATCAGCAGGCAAAGTACACCCAAAGTATAATTAGAAAGTTACAAATTACATTAGTTTTCAAAGATACATGTATGAATAGAAAGTAGAAAAGTAACTTGCATCACTAAAAAAATTCTTCCTTCTCTTCTGTTACAGAAACTTTGTTGAAGAAAAATTAGGAGCAGAATATGTTGATGGTCTACGGATAGACTTTGCAAAATCATTTGAGGAAAGCAGCCCAGCTACTCCAATGTTTTTCATCTTATCTCCTGGTGTCGATCCTCTTAAAGATGTTGAATCGCTTGGTATGAATCACTTGGCCGCTGATCTTTATTTTTACTCATTAACCTTAAAAATCTTCAACCAAGTGTGGAATTTAGCCATGGCAGCTTAGAGATGAACTTAATTTTAAACCTACAGATTTTACGATCTCTGTGTTTTACAGTGACTATGTACTTCTGGAATGAAGCCATCTGCACTGGAAGTACACTTTGGAAGGATTACTAAGAAAACAAGAAGCAGAGTCATTAGCTAAATTCTAGAATACCTCAAAACTATTTAAAGTTTGTGAAAAATTGATATGAATATCTTCATTACAAGTCATGATGGTTGTCATGCCTGCTATGCTTTGGTCCATTCTGTTAAATAGGATTTGCTATATCACAAGCTGTGAATATACTAAGTCTAGAATCTCAATGCTAAAACCGGAGGATATATCTATTATATATTAAAAATGCTGCATGGTCTTAACCAATGGTTTCAGCCAATCAATGGAAAAATTATCAACTTAACTCACCTTTGGAAGCACACCGCAAGCTCTCTCCCAGTCCCACTGTAACAAAAATCAGAAACCATTCCCCCCAGCTAACAACACCACTCCCCTCCCTGTTGAAAGAAAATTAAGTCCTTTGCACCCCCATTTCCCACTAAGGAAAACTCAGACACCCCTCTTCTCTCCCCCCTTCGCCTCTCCCTGACCCCTTATCTCTCTCTCCCCCTTACCCCATTCCCAGTCCACTCCCACATCTTCACCACCTCCCCTCCTCTCTCTTTCGCCCTCTCCTCTCCTCTTCCTTGCACCAATCTCCCCACCTCTTACCATCTGCACTCTCTCTCCTCTCTCCTCTCTCCTCTCTCTCTCTCTCTCTCTCTCTCTCCTCCCCCCCCCCATCTGCTTCTACTCCCCTCGCCTCCCCTCCCTTGCCTTAGTTCAGTTATCTCCCTGCCCTCCAACTCTGTTTATCCTCAGAAGTCCCTTTGGCCATGACTCCCCATGTGCAACACTCTGGGAGATCAACTATTATATTATTAAAAGTATTAAATATGCATGCATTTCCAGTCCAATCCCTATTGCCAATTTTTGGTAACATTTTTTATGTCAATAATTACAATTCAAACTGCTTATGTAAGCAAATATAATGGGAATTCTGATGTATGCACTTAACTGTCACAGTGTAATTGCAGGCCTCTCATTGCTGGTGGCACTGTGGTGACTTCCCCTTCCAACTTCCAACTGCTTTACTGCAGATCGTTTAGCCCAAACAGCCTACCTCAAAATGCTGCCATTAGTTTTGTGGGCAGCCCTTTAGGGAATCCCACCCCTACCCTGTCACCCAGGTCTGCCACTTCCCAGCCCTATTCTTCCACCTTCTCTGTCCTGCTTTTCAGCCTCAGCCAAGTTTATTTTTACTTGCCAGCTACCACTCTTCAGCCTTTTCTTGGCCCCACCCTTCACCTTGTAAATTTGTTTTCTTCAGCCTCTGCCCAACCCCATCTTCAGCTTCCAGTCTATTTCCAAACAGTTTTTTTTTAAACTCCAGACCCTCTCTTCAGCCTCAGACCCCTTTTCTCATCCAGCCCACTTCCAGCTAAATTTTATCTGAGCTTCAGCCTCAGCCCTATTGCCTCCTCCCACTCCTGATGCACCGCTTCCATTTTCCCACTACCAATCTGAACCCAAGCACCAGCCCCATGGCCTATTCAAGCACCAGCTGCAACCCTCATTGCCCACCTGCGTCAGACCTTCCCGGGCCCCCACCCTCTCCATGCGCCAATTTTTTATTCACATAGCCCTCCTGACCAGCAGCATCCTGGTCTTCTATCTGCCTCAAGAGAGCAGCAGCCAGAGGGCCCCAAGGTCCAATGATCGTGCTGGCTTATTAATTTTCTACCATTGCCCACCATCATTCCATCATTAATCTTCAAGATGCTCTCAGGACCCCACAGACCCTCCAGTCATAGCACTGGCTCCACTACCAGGTTTTTTGGGGCATCTTTCCATTTGGATGCCCCATGGGCTTAATCAGACGATGACGATGCAGGAGCCCAGGAACTGAATACCACACCTGATTAAAAATCCTTATGCTGAGCCTGTGCCATAAATCAAGTGAAGCCCTGGAAATCCCGAGGCAGCGTTTTAGGGCAGAGACCTGAGCGTTTCCCAGGTGCAGCAATGAGAAAAATCTACCCTGTCTTTTTCTGTTGGTATCTCTCTCAAAGTCTCATTTTTGAAAGCTGATTTGATCATTCATCTATCCAGGCTACTTCCACCAGTATCCATACAATCTGAATTTAAGGATGATATTTATTTGGTGTTCCGAAAAGTCAAAGCATCCAAAAAGTCTCTTGATAGGTTTACATGAATGGGGTTAACATCTTGGATTACCAAGCCACATTTTCCAGTGAATCATCACTGTTTATTCCAAAGGCAAATTTAAAAACTGAAGACAGTTTCACATATTGTAATTATAGATATGTGATGAAAAGCTACTGCTTGTGTGTTGCTTTCTTTCCAGGTAAAAAGCTAGGGTTCACTATTGATTCTGGAAAATTTCATAATGTTTCTCTGGGCCAAGGACAAGAGGTGGTAGCTGAAGCTGCTTTAGAAAAAGCTTCCAAGGAAGGCCACTGGGTCATTTTGCAGGTACACTATAAAGAATACTAAAAAGCATAATGATAGTCAGATTTAATCAACGAATATTTCCGACCTATCTCAGATGATAAAAGAGCCATTTATTTGTAAGTATTAGCTTTTGTAATCTTTTTTTCCTGAGTTATTAGATATATAACTCGGCCTTTCAGGTAGCACGTCACATTTTTATTTAAGTTGTCCATGATAGGAGATGTAGGAGATTTTGGGGTTTTTTTTGCTTTTCTGGGGGAGGGGGTGGGGGGAAGAGGACAGGTACTATATCTATTCTTTCCCATTTACTGGTCTACCCCTGCCATGCAGTACTTGTAATGGGGGTCCGTCCTGAATTGACCAGAGGAGGGGTGTGACAGTGTCTCTTCCTCCATTTTCCTTATGAATGGAAAAGTACCTGGTCTGCACCTAACCTTTAATCACAGCAAGCAGCTGAGACATGGAGAACTCACCATGATGGTGCTCTAAAATACTGTGCTAATCTGTATTTGGGGAAACTTTACTCAGAACATGGGGATATATCACTTTTCTTTATAGTTGGTACTGCATGATCTTTAATCTCCAATGTAGTGGACAATATATCGGGCACAACCGCTTAATATTGTATTTGAGTGATAGTATTGGATATGGGTCAGACTGAAAAGATACCAGTTAAACCAGCTGTCTCCTTTAATGCAAAGTGTATGTGGAAATTAAAATTGTTCTGAGTGGGTGGCTCTCAAATTCCTTGAGCCCCACCCATTGTTGGAAGTGTGACAGGGCAGGACCTCCAGCCGCCAGTCTACCCTGGCATTGATCGCTTTCCAAAGCTTGAGGACAGGGTTATTTACATTAAGGGGGCGGCACCCACACCTTTTGCAGTGCTCTCTAGGGGGCTGTGGGCCTTTGCTTTAATGGAGGCATCAATACAGAATTTGCCACTTTCCTAGCTACAATTAAACAACCTTGTGGGCCTCAGTTCCACAGGATTGATTTTAAGTATACTTGCACCATGAAGACATTTGCTTCAGACGAAAGTGATGTGATTTCTGGTGGGTGACATAATACCACCAGTCCTGCCTCTTTTTCTTGTGTTAGGAAAGGAAAGGACTTGCATTTAAATAACACCTTTCATGACCTCAGGACATCCCAAAATGCTGTACAACCCTTGAAGTACAATCACTGTTGTAATGTAGGAAACGCAACAGCCAATTTGCATACAGCAAGGTCCCACAGATACAGTACAGAAAATCTGTTTATTTAGTAATGTTGGTGAGAGATAAATATTGGCCAGGACACTGGGAGAACTCCCCTGCTCGTCTTCAAATAGTATGATGGGATCTTTTTAACATCCACCTTAACGTTTACTGTCTCATACGATAGACGGGCCTCCGACAGTACAGCACTTCCTCAAGTCTCTGGAGTGGGCTTGAACCCATGACCTGATTCAGAGGTGAGAGTGCTACCACTGAGCCAAGGCTGACACCTACAGGAGGGAAAGGTCTGGGCAAAAGAATTGCTCAGTCTCTTTCCCCCCGCCCCCCCCCCCCACTGTCAGTATTTTGTCTCCTCACTAAAAACAGGAGGAGATCTGGTGGTGCCTCCAGTTCTGCCCTCCTTCAACCTAGAAAATGTGATTGTTCCACCCTCTTAATACCCAGGAGTTTGAGGGCCTGTAATGCTTTAACTTGTGTATTAGTAAATATCTTGACCCTGAAATTACGCAGTGGAGTAACAAGGTATGAATGCATAATTTGTTTCTCTGAAATTCCTCTCTCCACCATTTAGCAGAGTTAATAATCCACTTAAAATAGATGACTTAACATCGCCACTAAAGTTTTGAGAGAGGAATTTCAGAGAAACATATAAATATTCATATATTAGTATATCATAATTTAATGCCCTAGAAATTATAATGGACTGCATGATGAGATGAAATACAAGTAATAAAAGAAGCTGTAGAATGAAGTAATGCCTCATGCAAGGCATTGTCCTGTAAAATGTTGGTGATTCATAACGTGTGAACAGGAGTGTGAAAGTTTGAGTGATAGATGAGCAATTTTAGGGACTCTATTACCAACAATGCTAATTAAGGATTAGCATTCTTTTTACTTCCTTTCCATTTAATGAAATGAGGTATGTTGTCACTGTCAGCATATATTAAATTATTCAAAAAATTAATTCCCAGATTTTAAAACTAAAAATCTTGTGCGTGCTCTTGTTTCCAGAATGTTCATCTAGTAGTGAAATGGCTGGGAACCCTAGAAAAACTGCTAGACCAATTCAGCAAGGGCAGTCATCCTGACTACAGGGTCTTCATTAGCGCTGAGCCTGCCCCAACCTCAGAGGAGCACGTAATTCCTCAGGGAATACTGGAAAGCTCAATCAAGATCACTGATGAGCCGCCTACTGGCATGCTGGCCAACCTACATGCTGCCCTCTACAACTTTGACCAGGTAAGAGACAGACAATTTGCAGATTGCTGTCCTGTCCAGTGCTTGCTTTATACTTTTGTCTCAATGTCAATCTCAATTTTCTGTCAAAGAATCTTTAAAAACTTGTAATAAATTTATTCAATCAAAAAATAAAAGAAATTAAGACTGATCGGGGGAGAAATTCAGTATCGCCCCGTTTGGGGCGCAATTATCGGCCGGGCGCAAAGTTTAGCGCCTGGCGCTAATTATCACCTCCAACTGCAAACTTGGCTTCTATCGCCCCTGGAGGTGATTGGAGCGCTAAATCAGGCGCTACACACCTCTCTTAAGGTGCTAACGCCGAGGAGCGAGGCGCTACCTCAGAGCGCTGGCGAAGCTCATGTGATGTCAGTCAGCAATGGAACACACACACACTGGTGCCAGCCAGTTCTTAAAGGGGAGGGTTGATCTTGCTCTCCATCCACACCCTGCTCATTGCAGCCTTGAATCTCAGCCTGGAGAGACCTGTACATCAAATCTGCTGGAAAGAACAATGGAGAGGCCCTGGGAAAGAGCTCAGAGTGCAGCCCCCATAGTCTCTTCTAAATCGATGCAAGGAAGGTCAAATCAAAATGAACCTGCAAAGTGCTGCTCAGTACCCAAAGCTCCTTCACACAGCGTTGAATCTCTCCAGAAGTCTCTCTCTCTCTCTCAGAATGCGTGGTGCAAAAATGTCGTTGACAAAAAAAGGCAGGAAGCGGTCACCTTTAAATAGCGTTCCCCCAGTCCCTTCCCGACTGCAAAACATTCCCCTCTACCTGTCGTTACTAGCGACAGGCGGAAAGGCAGGGGGCGCCACTCAATATCCAATCCTGGGCGCTACCGGGGCGTTGCACGCTCGACTGACATCACGATATCTGCGGGCGCAGGAGATGGTGGCGGTAGTGTTTAGCATCGCTGCAAAATGTCTGGTCAATTTCGCGAGCGGCACAAACATCGCCGCGCCCGGGCGCTAGTTGCTTTGCGCCCCATTAGCACCCTCTTAGGGCGCTAACGGGAGGCGCAAAGCAAACGAATTTTCCCCCCATACACTTTCAAACACTAAATATTATTTATATGACACTTTGTTTTATTATTTGGTGAAAAGTTACAAAGGTCACAACAATACATATATCATTTATAGTAGGAACATATAATTATGTTCCATACCAACACACAACTAGTAACAAAATCTGATGTCATACCAGGATTAAGATACTGTGACAGCAGGAAAACGTGTGATGGCATATTTTGTCCCACTATGAATGATTTCTTCACATTAAAAACAAAATAAGCAGATTGAAGCCTAAATGGGGTCATTATAACTTTCGACAATGGTGTAAAGTGATCAGCCGCCCATTATCTACTCCGATTTTTCTTTCAAATGGAATGAGGTGTAGAATGGGCAGCCGATCCAATATCGTTTACACCATCACCGAAAGTTAAATTACCCCCAAAGTGTCTAAACTGGGGCAGACTTACCTGAATTGACCCAATTAGCAATCCATTTAGGTTTATGATCATACCTAGTTGCCTGTCCCCAATTTAAGTAAAAATATCCATTATCGTACACTGTAGTCATTATAATTTAAAAATGCTGCAACTGATTTCTTTTTATATTGTGTCTTGCAGAATATCCTGGAAATATGTTCTCGAGAACAAGAGTTCAAAACCATTCTCTTCTGTCTCTGCTACTTTCATGCATGTGTTGCAGAAAGACGCAAATTTGGCCCTCAAGGTTGGAACCGAAGCTATCCTTTCAATACTGGTGATCTCACCATATCTGTCAATGTCCTTTACAATTACCTGGAGGCAAATACTAAAGTAAGAGACAACCTTTTGATTATTTATTACAACTGACAGCACAACAAGACATTTATCTGGTAGAGAGTAAAAATGATGCTAAAAGGATTTAACATTGAGGGACACAAAACAGGTGATAGGCAAGAAAGGCTGGAGGTCACTTCCGTTGGAAGATCTTCAGCAAAGCCATTTTGCAAAAGAATAAGATTGCCTTTGGTTTCAGCTAAAGAAAACCAAAATGAGAACCGGACCATACAATTCAATATAGTGAGAACCAGTATTCAGAATAAATAAACTTTAATGCAAAGAAAAATCACACGGGGTGCATAACAGGCAGACGATTCAATACTGCCCATTTTGCGTCCCCACCGAAGTAGAATTTCTAAAAATTCACTGAGAAAAATTAATTATGTTATTGTGGTCTTTCGGTGTTTTTATTTGGTTTAAAGCCGTAGAAATTTTAACATTTGGGGGGTGAAATTGGTCTATGGTGGTAGTGCAAAATGGGTGATAGCGAATTGCCTGCCTGTTTTACACCCCGTCTGATTGTCTTTTTCATTGATTCCATTGCCGATCCCCTGCCTGAGAATTCCTATGGGGATTGGAGTCGATAGATTTCAAGTTGTTGTAATCTCCTCTAGTGGTTATCCTGGACTGGAAATTGGAAACTATATATTTTTTTTGCTTGTTTCCTTGATGTAATTGAATCTATTTGGACCTCAGTCTTGCAATTGATGAAGACGGCATTCAACTGCCATGTTATTTCCTCCCAAGCTAACTTCTTGTCATTTAGATTGAAGTTGGGGTGTGTTGCTTTGCCAAAGGTTGCCACCCTCCTCAACAGTCTCTCCTTGATGATAAAGGCCACGTTGAAATCAGTCAAACACATCTTTTGTGTTTTCTGTCTCACTTAAGCTGCAATTTACTGATCAGCACATCTGGATTACTATCTGCCTGATATTTTAAAGGGGTCAAGAGGCTAATTTTCTGCTTGTTAATGTGCTAAACTGTGATTATCATGGTTGGGCTCTGCTTAGGTGGCTTAACATCCAGCTGGGCAGGAGCCATGCTGCTCATTCGGAGGATGCTGCATTCCCACTTGGGTGGCTTGTGTGTAAGATAATAACTGTGTAAAGGACTCAAATTCTTGACTTTTTGAAAATCACCTTTGTATTCCTTTGGGAAAACCCCAGGTCATATGGATTGTAGTAAAGTAAAAATGCCCTTCATTATGTTAACCAAACATGGTTTACATGTGAATATACACAGAATTCATTAGGCAGGCAATGAAGCGTTTGAAGAAAAGTAATTGGATACAGCATATCTGACAGTTTGTAACACTGAATGAAGAACATCGACAATTAGTTATGATGATGGTAGCTATTTAGGACATGTCAGATGTACAAATGACTGTATATTTTCCTATATTTGTCATTATTATGAGTTTAAGCTTCCTCCTTCCTTTGACTTTCTCAGTTCTGGTACTTCATATACATTTTAACAGATGTATATTACTTAGTGAGCCATGTTTTGATTGTAATCGAGGGTGATTAAAAGTAATTAAATCTGCCTGAGACCTTAATGGTTCATGTAATTTGAATCTGAAATGTGAATAAGTAAACAATCCACAGCATCTAAAGTGTAAAATATTTTGTGCTGATTTGTTTTGAGCAATTTGTATAATTCTAATATTTAATTAAAACAAAGTAGTTAAACAAAATGCATCCTAAAGTAGATTGTAATTTGAAAGATAATTAATTTCACATCTTCCTGGCTTGATAGTGAATATTTGTCAGTAAAATCTGGCAAGTGCTAATGAATACTGCACTCTGTTAACCAGAAACAGATTATATTCATTAGTCAAACCCAACTTTAAAAATTATGAAAATATTTTACCCTTTTCAATGCTAAATATGCTTATGTATTTTTAAAACATTTGCTTTTTCAGATATGTAATTTATATAGTTATTTTAACTTCTGGCTGTGAATGATGTACAGTGAGTGAGTCACAAAATAACTACACAAATTGCAGTTGAATTGTACAGAAATGCTGTTACAGTTATATAACTAATAATGTGCGCTTCTATCGATTTAGTATCAGCAAAAAGAGAAAGAAAAAGGAACATGAGATATGGTTATCCCTTCATTCTTTATGGCAAGAGACCAGGAGGAGTGTGGAAACACCCATAGTTTCTGTAATGTTATGGATCTGGAGGGGGGCATGATCATTGTTGAAGATCCCATTAGTTGTCAACTGTCTGCCCAACTGATGCAAAACTGAGCTGTGTGTGCTTACTGTGAACAGATTCAAAGTCTGCCATGAAGAAAGTATCACCAGTCTCGGCCAACTCTTCCACAAGAGCAAGATCTTATCCTTCTAATAACTAACAAACAAATCCTACCTCACTCAGCAATACGTGTTCCACTTCTTCCAAATCAAACACTTCCTCCAGGACTCAAAGATGCATTGCACACTCCAGCAAGACCACCCCCACACACCCCGCCCCCCCAGAGTTTCACCCACTGAACACAAACATCACATACATAGACATCTACACCCTGTGTACCATGCCCAACTCCATGAAAACAGACTCCATGGAAGGAGGAAAGAGAGCTTGGGAGCCAAACCAAATAACTTGAAAAAGAATGAAGAAAAAATTGTGGGAAAGTCCTCACAATCACCACATGAAGTGAAATACAAGAAAACCAACTCTTTCATCTAAACAAATCTTACCACGCCTATAATGAACTCTACAGATTCCATTCTCCTTGCCTGATGAATGCTGGGGAAACTGTAGCCAGACTGACAGCTCCACATGTCTTATAGTCTTGTTCTCAAATCGAACCATTCTGACCAACAGTACAAGACACCAAAAAAGGTCATGGCCAGCATTATACCCTCAGGCTCAGTTTCCTGTTCTGTGGGCATACCCCAACGGGTTCCCATATACAACTTTCGATTCTCCTGATAAGAAGGTGCAATCTATAGTATGGCAAAGCCCCACCACAAACATGTGGGTTAAGTACCTGTGGTCAATAATCCAGGCGGAGCAGATGATATACAGCCTTCCTTGAGATCTGCACAACTAGATCTCCTCATCAACTCCACAACATACCCTCACAGGGAAGGAGAATTTGATACAAGAGAGATGGGAGTGTACATTATTAGCCACCTTACCCAATGACATCCCCAGATGTGGGAGCATAACCCCTTCTGCAACCCTGGCAGCTAGCCTATCCAAAGCTACGCCAATCCTGAAACATATTATTCCCACACCAATTTGCACAATTATGCCAACAGACTCATTAGATCAATGTAGACTCCTGTAAATGTACAACTCCACCAGTATGCAAACCAGTGCAAGTTCTTTTTAATTTAGAAAAATGTGTCTCATATGGCACAGTAATGGCTGTCTTTAGGAAAAATATTAAATTTTAAGGATAAAATTGTTGGTTTGCTGTAGTTCATGTACACGTGTTTTATTATTAGTTGAACTTGTATTAGACCATATAATTTTGACAAGGTTCCAGAATAAATATATTCAAAATAATTATCTTTCGAAAATAATGATATGATTACATTTTCACATCTAGGGGTTGCATTGAATTGATGGGTACAAGGTGAAGCACATGCACAAGAAACGGAGTGTGTTTGGAATGCTAACAATCTCTCTTCTCACATATTTCCTAATAACTGAATTATAATTGGTCAAGGTGGACTTAATGATTAAAAGACTAGATCAGAGTAATGTAAAGGCTGATTTTAACTCTTCCTGCCCAACAGGAACGGTATGGGTGGGAGGTTAAAAATGGAGGCTAGGCAGAAGCCTCAGCATTTCTGCCCCCGACATTTTAACTCTCTGGTTTTCAGGAGCATGGTGGCTACCCGCCAGAGACAGGCTGGGCCCTCATAAATATTGAAATGACAGAGTGAATTAAAATCTCCCGGGCCTCACGCTCTGAGGAGCTGAACAGAACTCCGCCCGCTTCAGCCTCCACACCACCAATTCCCACCCTGAATGAAAATCGGGGCTGTACTGTCTCAGAGCTTGTATGGAAAATTACTGATTCATCCTGCTAAATCCTTGGTGATTCATGGAAAAAAAGACACTATACGTGGTAGTCCATGTATTAAACTACCCCACCTTTCCAAAAAAAAAACAAGTACAAGACCCACAAATAAGGCAACTGGTCAACATTCTAGACATCACTGACTAAGTTTACACACTAGTCTCTCATTACACCCAATCCCCAGTTTACTGGCAGCTGATGAGTAATTTTTTTTAACAGCTTTGTAATGTAAGAAACAGCACCTGACTTCACTTATGGGCAGAACGTGACCTGACTAATCTCGGGCAGATCCAAACCTGACCCAATCCCTGAGCAGACAGAACCCAATCTTACCCTCCCGTGAGCCAAAAATGCTCCAGCACCAGCTCATCTTGCCAGCAGGAACTTGTCTTGACTGAAAATCATGACTTGCTGTGGTCCAACAGGACAAGTGCAATTCTTTGTGGCATTCCAGATCATTGCCCAAAATTATTGGATTCTGGGGCAGGGGTGGAATCTATGAAGCTTATGTGGGATGTGGTACATTTAGGGGGAAGAATTGAGTCGCGTGGGACGCTAACTTCGCTAAATTAGTGCCCCCATGGCCATAATTCACCAGTAGCGCCCCAAGAGGGAAGCAGGGTGCTACTGGAAGCGCCCCGCTTCCCTCTTGGGGCGCTGCAAGTGAATATCGCGGCGCTACGTGCCGCAGCACCACGCGCTGCAGCATGTCGCGCTGCGGTACTGCAGGCCTTCTTTTATGAAAGGGAAATCCTGTTTAACAAACCTATTGGAGTTCTTTGAGGATGTAACTAGCGGAGTAGACAAAGGGGAACCGGTAGATGTGGTGTATTTGGATTTTCAGAAGGCCTTCGATAAGGTCCCACACAAGAGGTTGGTGAACAAAGTTAGGGCACATGGAATTGGGGGTTATATACTAACATGGATTGACAATTGGTTAACAGACAGAAAACAAAGAGTAGGGATAAATGGGTCTTTTTCAGGATGGCAGGCTGTGACTAGTGGGGTACCGCAAGGATCAGTGCTTGGGCCCCAGCTATTCACAATCTATATCAATGATTTGGATGAGGGGACTAAATATAACATTTCCAAATTTGCTGATGATACAAAGCTAGGTGGCAGTGTCAGTTGTGAAGAGGATGTGAAGAGGCTTCAAGGGGATCACGACAGGCTCAGTGAGTGGGCGAGAACATGGCAGATGGAATATAATGTGGATAAATGTGAAGTTATCCACTTTGGTAGAAAAAACAGAAAGGCAGAGTATTTCCTAAATGGTGAAAGATTGGGGAATGCAGATGCTCAAAGGGACCTGGGTATCCTTGTACATGAGTCACTGAAAGTGAATGTGCAGGTGCAGCAAGCCATTAGGAAGGCAAATGGTATGCTGGCCTTCATTACAAGAGGATTTGAGTACAGGAGTAAAGAAGTCTTATTCCAATTATATAGGACCTTGGTGAGACCACACCTGGAGTACTGTGTACAATTTTGGTCTCTTTACCTAAGGAAGGATATACTTGCCATAGAGGGAGTGCAACGAAGGATCACGAGATTGATTCCTGGGATGGTGGGACTGTCGTATGAGAAGAGATTGAGTAAACTAGGCCTGTATTCTCTTGAATTCAGAAGAATGAGAGGGGATCTCATTGAAGCATACAAAATTATTACAGGGCTTGATAGGGTGGATGCTGGGAGAATGTTTCCCTTGGCTGGGGAGTCTAGAACCAGGGGCAACAGCCTCAGGATAAAGGGTAGGCCATTCAGGACTGAGATGAGAAGAAATTTCTTCACACAGAGGGTGGTGAATCTTTGGAATTCTCTACCCCAGAGGGCTGTGGAGGCTCAGTCATTGGGTATATTCAAAACAGAAGTCGATAGATTTCTGACTAGTAAGGGCATCAAGGGATATGGTGATAGGACCGGTGAATGGAGTTGAGGCAGAAGATCAGCCATGATCTCATTGAATGGCGGAGCAGGCTCGAAGGGCCGAATGGCCTACTCCTGCTCCTATTTCTTATGTTTTCCCCTTAGACCCGGGGCCCAGCTGGGCCACCAGGGATCGGAGTGCCGGCAAAAGAGCCCGGCACTCAAGAGAAGTGCCGGGCTCACGGAGCACAGCCGGCACGCCGCAGGGGAGCTGCAGAGGAGGCCGGGGACGGCAACAGGGGCAGGTGCTGGCAGGCGGCCAGCAACAAAAATGGCCGCCTAGCACCTCCCCTTTAATTTGCGCCACCTCGGCTGCAGGTAGGCCCCCCTGACCCCGACGGACATAGCGTCCGGCAGTAAGTCAGGAGGTGCTACCGAAAATCGCGGCTGGATTTCGCGGGAGGTGTTGGCAGCGCCACACCCAGGCGCTAGTTGCTTTGCGCCCCGTTAGCGCCCTCATAGGGCGCAAAGCAACTGAATTTTTAGGCCTAATCTTTGAGTTGACCTTCACGCATTTTACAGCAAGTCATGGTTGTGATTGTTCCCAAATTTTCTTCCGTTATTCTTCTGTTATTGGGGATCCTGGTCACGCTCTGCTGCTCCCTTTAGATTTTATGTATACTGCATTCACTTCCACATAAGCAGAATCCACGTAAAATCTTGCCAGACTAGTATCTTGGGGGGTTGATTGGAGTTCTTGGGGGTGTTGGCTCTCACTGGAGTTTGCAGAGGATAGCTAACTCCTAGAGGAAGTGCTAATTGTGAAAGTATCTGATAAAATCCTGCTGAGTGAAGTGGAAATTGTCAGGAAGTTGCTAGACAGACAAGATGGTAAACTCGACAATCCCATGCTCCAAGTAGGGATCTGCACTCAAAGGAAGCATAAATTGGAGAATTGCCACTGTAGCCCACTTCCTTTTCAGTTTGTCTAACCTGCCAACAGCCATTCTGAATTTAAATTACACCAAAAGAGGAAAATATAGCTCCCCATTTCTCACCAATCAGGTGTAAACTGCACCTAAATTGGAAAATCTATGACAGGGGTATCCAACCTATCTATGGTCGCTGAGCCCTGTTAATCTGGCCCTTGAAGCCCAGGTAGCTCAGTCACATTATTACTTGAACTTCTTATTTGCTGTTTTATCCTGTGTCAGTTTTGTGGGCTGAAGGTTTGCAAAGAGCTGTTCTTAGGACTGTTACTTCATTGGTGGATAAATCCTAAATCAGAACAAGATTTGTTAGTATCAACAGCTTGAGATATATGCAAATGAATGCCCCTATATGGCAGAAAAAGCCAGAAAATTGGACACCCCAACTACTGAATCCACCTGAGTTTTACTGTGTGAGTTTGAAGGGGGTGCAAGAAGATTCAGTAGAAGGTAACAGCAGCCTTGCTGGGATGGTACTAAGGGATAAAAATTCTACTGGCACATACCAGGAATGCACATCAGGAAATTGTACACCCACTCATTACTTCACTGGCTGGGATTGAGCAATTTCCCACTATGTACTCTTGGTGTGCGTAAGGAATGGCACAGCAGAATATTTACCCTAAGTCACCAATCTCTCCCTTGTCCACATCCTCAATTGACTTTTGTTTTGTGAGTGCTTTGCACGATGAGTAAATTGTTCTTTTATCTAATTGTTGTTTTCTGGCCTGAAGCCCATAAACAAAGTGCAATAAAAGCAGAAATTGTTAGAAATACACAGCAGATCCATGAACGTTGTACATCATCCAACATTTTTTACTCTTTGCAGCATTTTTTAAAATCTGTTTAATGGCAATTAAACACATGAGCTGCCTCTTTGTAATAGTAGATAGCATACATCTACTCTGGACTTCCATCTGTTGTTTTCCTCAGTTGTACCTGGGTCTACAAGTCTGTAGCTGGTCTACAGAAAATTAATTTAACAGCATAAATGCCAGGAGATGGCTCATGGATGCCAGACTCCCAGAACTCTAATTAAAAAAAGACCAATATAAAAGGCCCTTTTATTTTAGGAATTCCCACCAAGAGGCATTTTTTGCCCTCCATTCTCTAAGTCTAAGAAGGATCTTCACCTGAAATGTTAACTTACCTTTTTAGCATCTTCTGTTTTTAATTCATGTCAGCGTTTGCAGTTTTTTGTTCATCAAAACCGCAGCAGACATGATGCTGGGTACAGAAATGAAATTCACTTGAATTATATGCAAATAGTGTGAGGATTAGTCCAAACTTGAATGTTAAAATATGATGAGTACTGTTACATATTTTTAGTTGAATTCCTGTGGGGTGTTGGTGCTGTAACCAGTGGTATTAAGACAAATTTCTTTTGATTGTTAAGAGTTGAAAAAAACATTCTTTTAAACAGATTATAACATTTTTTAGAATACCAAAAACCTTAGATATGTTGATATTACAAAGAGGAAGCTCATGGTTTTAATGACTTGAAAAACAGATTTTTAAAAACTCTGGAAAAGAATGTTGGATGATGTACAAAGGTCATGGATTTGCTATGTATTTCCAGAAATTTCTGTTTTTAGGGCACTTTGTAGTTTTATTGGTCTGAACAATTTACCTCTCTGCACTAATGTTTGCTTCAACTATTAACAATCAAAAGAATTTCCTCATAACACCACTGGTTACAGCTTCAAAGCCTCACAGCAATTTAGGCTGTTAATTAAGCGAAAGAAAAGCCGAGGTGCAGGCATGAGTCTGCAGGCAAGTGACTGAGCAGCTCAGCGCCTGACCCCTGTTTGATGGCCACCAAAGTGCAGTTGGTGCTGCATGAGGCAGTTGTGAGCAGGGCTGCCCTCTGTGCCACTGCACAGCAACATCCCCATAAATCCCAATCGCAGCAGGCCTGGGAGGAGGCGGGAACAGACTTGAGGCTGCAGCTGATTGGTTGTATCACTGGCAGTGCCAGCCCTATGTTGCGTATTAGCAGCAGGTTTCTTTACAACAGATTCACAGCTCTGCAGCTGGTTTTCTCTTGACCTGGACCCTGTGAAGATGATTCCCACAGTTGTTGCCAGGTAGGTACGGCAGTATCTGCAACTATTGCTGGTGGCATCTTGATGGATGCAGCAAATCAGGCTTTGCCGGTTGATGATCGCCATGACCTGCCTGCTTTCAAGCAGCACTATATAGTGTGATTGGGGTGTTTCTGAAGAACCATCCAGTTTAACATATAGTCTTTGCACATATCAGCACATCTGCTCCAGTCACAATCTACCTTGAAAGTTGGACCCTCTGCAAGCACTAATCGTCTGTCAAAGTGACTGAAGTATGTTCATCCCTGTTATGGGTATGCGGGCACTGGCAGATGGGTACAGAGCACCTCTCGTTCAGCGTGACTACCTCGCTTCCCTTTGATCCTCCACCTCCACTCACAAGCTCATCAGATAGAGGGATCCATTAGGAAACTCACTGGTTTCAGTAACAATGCTGGGGACAAAAAAAAATGAAACCAATTGGCACAAAAGCTCATGAGAACCAAGTGCCAGCTGAAAAAAACCAAAAAAGATTAAGGAAAATGGGCCAGAAATGACCTAAAATTGCTGAGTCAACTATCTTACTAAACTTTTTTAACTTGCTACTGCAGACAACTCAGTGGCTAACAGCCTTGGGCGCCTATGTATATGGGCATGATTTGGAAGCAGTATAAAGGTAGGATAAAGACATGGGAGATGGTATTATATCACTCTAGCATCATTTGAATATTATATTGAAGCTCTCAGCACGAACTTCCTGCACCTAGCCTGCAGAAAAGGGTCAGAGACCTGGCATATTCTTGTGGCATAAATGCCTGTGAACTGATACACTCAAGCTGAATACTGACCTCAGCGAAGCACCACATTTCAGGAACTTCAGGTGCATTTTGAGGCTTTCCCCAAATTATATGTGGGCAAGGCTGTAAGCTGTCAGGGCACTTCCAGATCACATTAACAAGCGTGGCGTACATGCAGAGTAGACCGCAGGCCTTCAGGTCTGATAATACAGGGCTCTAGTTCCTGAATCACAGCAATATTCCAGATGCCTCAGGTCGCACTTAGCCTTTTTGGTGTCATAGAAATGAATCAGAAAACTTGCTCATGAGAGTAGTAAATGTTACTAATCATATATGTGAAAAAGCTCATTTCTCATTTTACAATATGAATGCTTAGCGTGACAATTAACCTTGTGTAAGTTAGCTAGAACTGGGAATCATTTAAGTCCTTTCCTATTGCTGCAGGTGCCTTGGGAAGACCTGCGCTACCTCTTTGGGGAAATCATGTATGGAGGGCACATTACTGATGACTGGGACAGGAGGCTGTGCCGTACTTATTTAGGGGAATTCATGCATCCAAACATGGTAAGTATTGTAATCCTTTAGACAACTTTGACACTAATTTTAACAAGGAAAGTTTTTTTTAATGCCAGAACAAAAGGATTACATATACTGGGAAATTTTATAAGTCCGTGAAACCACACGGAAGCCTCACCCGTATTCAGACTTGCAAAACTGCCCACATAAAGAAAACACTACAAAAGGAAACAGATAGTGGCAAGATTACACCATGGCAATGAAGTACATTACTCACCATTTAACAAAGACAAGCTGCTGACAGATGAACACTTCATATGTTCATTAAACTCCATTATCCAAGAATGAAGATATGCCATTGGAAACCTTTCTATCCCATTTTCCTTTCTCCCTCCCCCCTTTTATCCTTCTCAAGACAATGCATCTCTTCAGACTGGGAGAGTGGATTGGTGGATAGCTTGTCATCAGCCCACTACCAATTCAACCACTTGTGACAATGCCCTGGCAAAAACCCTTGGACAATTCCATCCTCCTTTCCCTCTTTGAATGAGGGACATTGAGACTTGATAGATGATGCATGAAGATTGATGCCATACTTAAATTGACCATAAGCAGTTGATGGGGAAAGCAGCGTAAATTACTTAGTGTTTAATGTAAAATTAAAAACAATACAAAAAACATCTGAAATCAAAGTAGGGTTAGTGTTTGCCGTGTGGGTGCTCCATGCAAGGGGTTCAGTGTGTGGGCAAGATCCGATCGGGGCCCCTGACTTTACCAATCATGGGAAGACCCATGCAGACCAGTCATTTAGAAACAGAGTAGATTATGCTGAGAGCTCAGCCTGCCTAGACTGACCAACGTTGCCAGTGGTAGCCAGTTAGGGGATTGGATCTGCTGGGAGCCCTGTGCAATTGCACGCGCTGCACAGCCCTAACGCTACCCCTGAATCAAAGCATAAACTTCTTTACAGAAGAATTTAATTCATCTTTTGTCAGTGGTAGGAACTTCATAAACAAAATATCACCTCGCGTGTAACCTCTAGATTGAAGTGTTACATAATAAAATATGGGAAGGAGGGAGAAATGGTAAACAAAAGTACATAAGTACACATGAATCTCCCTTTATAACCTTTAATATTATTTGGCAATTCTGATGAAGTACAGTCTCCTCTAAGGTGTGATTGCATAGTAACAATGAACAGAAGGTTGGACAGCAGGCCGTAATTGAGGATAGACAGCTTGTTTGAAGGACTCGACCCGTGTTCTTGTTCTTCAATCAAGCAATCTACTAATTACAACCTCTTGCTTGCCCATTATTGTTTCATTCTATTTATTGCTTTCAACTGTAAAATGTCTCAACTGTAATCACCGTCTACAGTGCTTGGATTTAACATAAGATGACTAATAAAAGGTTACTACAAGCCCGAGTCAACCTCTTTGCATTCCTGCTCTTGGTTTTATATAGAAGGTAACTGACGGAAATGTCTTAACATTATTCCAAGAACTTAATAATTCCTAAACACATTTAGCATACTATTACTGATGGGAACTACCGTTTATTAATAATGACTACTTGGAAAATATTTCTACATATGCAAATAAAACTGAAATTCTTCCACTGATATGATTTCCAATATATACTTTTAAACATTGTTGGTGCTTTATGATAAATAATCTTCCAGTTCCATGCCAGAATTTATAGGGCTCTTGGCGCCCTCTACTGAGAGATTAAGAGAAATGCATTACAGCTCATTAAAATTTTCTTCGCTTCAGTTGTTAACATTTTAAAGGGACCCTAAATATCAGTCATTGCTATTTAATAGCAGTTCAAAATAATTAAAACTTCTGAAGTACTGTGCCAAGACTTCATATTAAAATGTTGCTTAACTGCTATAACCCTTTACTGACATATTCAAGGGAATGCATTTCAGTTTTTAAAAAAGCATTAAGCCTAACCATAGTATTTTCTGACCTAGCTATTGGTCTTTTATTAATCAGCTAGTGTTAAATCCAAACACTCTACACAGTAATTATTTTTACAATTGGAAGAAATAAATAAAATAAAATAATTGTTTGTAAGACCTCCAGAGTAATCGTTTCTTTGGAAAACAATGTTAATTTTAAGCAAAATATACAGTTACGGGCATTATACCTATTTCATGTCACTGTACAGCTGAATCTATAATCCCCATGGTTACAAGTACCTTACCTACTTCATGTCACTATTTATGCAGCTAGATAAATCAAATTCTACATAGGAACCTAAGAAAATCCAGAGCAAAAAGATGCTATTCATCTCATCAAGACCTCTTTGTTAAAAGTCCATGTATGATTATTCTTTCATTGGCTTTTCTCCCATTCTTGTACTATCTGTTGACCCCCTACTTTAAGGAACATCAATTTCCTTCCCTGGCCTCCCCTCGAGAAAAAAAAATCAAGCTTGTTGAATATCTGTATAATTCTCAATCTCACTTCTCAACAGCTATCAATCCATCTCCTTTTTAAAGGTGGCAATTAACCCAAGTCATCTCATTTCTCTGGGAATCTGTTCCATATATCCACTATCCTGTGGGAAGAAGTTTTTTTCTAATCATTAACCTTGCTCAAGGCTTCTGAATTTTGTACTTGTATCTTCCAGTCTTTTGCTCATTGCCCAAGTTGTGCAAATAACATGATTACTTCAATTTAGTTAATATCTGTCATTTTTGAAGATCCATATCACGTCAGGCCTAGGTATTTTCTCCATTAAAAGTAAATTTAATTTCATGAGCCCTTCTTCCTAACTTAGTCCCATAAGACTTGGAATCATCCTGGTCACTCTTTTCTGAATCTATATTCTTTCTGAGGAAAGCTGCACACCATACTTAAGAATTGGTCTCACCACAGATCTGTACAGTATAACTTGTTCTGACTCGTACGACAATACCTTCCAGATGCACCCCAGTACCTGATCCTTACTTAATAACTGCCTCACACTGACCAGATGCTCTCAGAATATGCTCAGTGATTACTGCCAAATCCATTTCCATTTTGGAAAATGACACTGAAGGATTTAAAGTAGGACCATCTTCTGGTTATTTTTGTTTAAAAGTTAATTTAGTGGGCCATACCGTCCCTGAATTTTATTAATGTTGCCCTTAAAGGGGAGGCACTTGAATGTCTCCCTTTGAGGTTAGGTTTGCCTAGGCTAGCATTTAGACTGTCTAATCTCAAAGTAGGACCCTTTCATATTATATACATGTTTACTGTTGCATGTTCTCATATGCATTAACCTATATTTATCCACATTGAAATCTCTCCGCCATATCTGAGCCCAGCTATATAATTGGTCAGATCTCCCCGAAAATAATCAATCTGTTTTCTGGTTGTTACCTGTCCGCATGAACAAATTTAATAATACAACAATAGACACTGTTCCATACCATTCACAAATATTGAAAATAGGGGTTCCATGTGGAAATCCACGGATTACTTTCTTGCAGACAAACATTTTCCATTTATCACCACCCTCTGTCTTCTGTTGTGATGGAAGTTCTCAATCCATGTAAACAATTTGTTAACTATTCCATGAGCCTTACACTTCCTCACTGGAGCTGTGTTAAACACCTTTAGAAATTCCAACTACATCTATAAAATCGCCGTGGTCTATTAGCTTAGTTACTCCCTCAAGAGTTTCAATAGGTTTGTAAGGAATGATCCTTTTATTTCCAAGACTCTCCCTAATAATACCCTGAATTCAGGAAAACCCTGAAATAAACTGACTGAGATGAAATCAAGAAAGATAAAGACGAAAAGATAAGTGTATATTTGTGCCACTTTTGTACTGCACCAAGGGATGTAGCAACAACTGTTTATTCCAGCTGTACAAGTAGGGAGCTACATTTTTATAGCTTATCCACATCACATTGAAGTTGGTAAAACAGAGCTCAAACTGATAATTTTTTTTATTTGTTCCTGGGATGTGGGCATCGCTGACAAGGCCAGCATTTATTGCCCATCCCTAATTGCCCTTGAGAAGGTGGTGGTGAGCCGTCTTCTTGAACCGCTACAGTCTGTGTGGTGAAGGTACTCCCACAGTGCTGTTAGGGAGGGAGTGCCAGGATTTTGACCCAGCGACGATGAAGGATCGGCGATATACTTCTAAGTCAGGATGGTGTGTGTCTTGGAGGGGAACTTGGAGGTGATGGTGTTCCCATGCACCTGCTGCCCTTGACTTTCGAGATGGTAAAGGTCGCAGGTTTGGGAGGTGCTGTCGAAGAAGCCTTGGCTAGTTGCTGCAGTGCATCTTGTAGATGGTACACACTGCAGCCACGGTGTGCCGGTGGTGGAGGGAGTGAATATTTAAGGTGGTGGATGGGGTGCCAATCAATCAGGCTGCTTTGTCCTGGATGGTGTTGAGCTTCTTGAGTGTTGTTGGAGCTGCACTCATCCAGGCAAGTGGAGAGTATTCCATCTCACTCCTGAGATGTGCCTTGTAGATGGTAGAAAGACTTTGGGGAGTCAGGAGGTGAAACACTCGCCACAGAATACCCAGCCTCTGACCTGCTCTTGTTGCCACAGTATTTATGTGGCTGGTCCACTTAAGTTTCTGGTCAATGGTGACCCCCGAGGATGTTGATGGTGAGGGATCCGGCGATGTTAATGTTATTGAATATCAAGGGGCGGTGGTTAGACTCTCTCTTGTTGGAGATAGTCATTGTCTGGCACTTGCGTGGCGCAAATGTTACTTGCCCCTTGCTATCTCTGTAATCTCCTTCAGCCACCACCCCCCCCCACCCCCCCCCCCGAGATATCTGCGCTCCTCTAATTCTGCCCTCTTGAGCATCCCTGATTATAATCGCTCAACCTTTGGTGGCCGTGCCTTCTGTTGCCTAGGCCCTAAGCTCTGGAATTCCCTGCCTAGACTTCTCCGCCTCACTACCTCTCTTTCCTCCTTTAAGACGCTCCTTAATACCTACCTCTTTGTCCAAGCTTTTGGTCGCCTGCCCTAATTTATCCTTATGTGGATCGGTGTCAAATTTTTTGTCTTAAAATACTCCTGTGCAGCGCCTTGGGACGTTTTACTATGTAAAAGGAGCTATATAAATACAAGTTGTTGTTGTTGTTGATTTCAAGTATCCTGAAATATTCCTGATGGCATGATTCAATAAAGAAACAAACCTTTCCCCTGCGTACGCTGACTGTGCTGATAGTCCTGACAGACATTTTCTCAGTTTCTTCCCTTCACTCTCCATGGACTAATCCAGCATCTGTAGCAGATGGGAAAGGGGGTTGAAAATCCATGACCTTTCCCACTGTAACTCCAGCCAGACACCCCGGGTCCTGACCTTCCTCCAGAGTTTCCCTTTAGCCTAGTGGGGTGGAGAGGGAGGGCAAAACCTCTGTTTGCCCCAGACAAGATCATTGACACAGGAGGGGCCGGGGATGGGGACTCCCTGCCCCAGGAGTTCCTGCACAAACCTCGCCCCCCCCCCCCGTTTCTCAGAGGAGCAGCGGAGCATCAGCAGCTGGTATGTCTGATGAGACCTAGCTTACCAGACCGCTAAATGGTAGAAGTGAAGCCCACCTCGTGCGTTTGGGGTGGGGGTGGGGGTTACCAGGTGGTACCGGGAAAATCCTGAACAGATGCCCCACGGGTGTTCAGCCCCAAGATTTTTATTAAAACTATAGTACTGATTCTCCTGACCTTAGGCCCTGGGAAATGTCCATTCTCTGGGTACAAAGGTCAGGAAAAAGGAACTGGAGACATGTTATGCCAAATCTCCAACACTTTTACGTTCCCCTGGAATTTGGGGCCTTCCCCAGGGAATGGAGCCGCTCGCCTTTGATGCTAGAAGGGACCTTCTCTGGCCCCCACCTCTATTTCCTGCTGTAACGTCAACAGGGCGCCCCAAGAAGCTGGTGGTGTGCTTACACCAGGACCCTTCTCAGATCGGAGGGTTTGAGGAGGGCCCAGCAGCAACCAAAGAGAACTGAAACTGTTAGAAAAGTTTGACTACGCTCCAAACCTGATCTTTGGGTCTTGAGGCCGGCTGATAACTGCTATGTAGCAGCAACCAGAAGCCCCCAGCCGGACCTAAAGCTCCAAGCCCTCTCAGGCTTGCAGATATGCTCTACTTTCCTTCCCTGCTTTCTGGTGCTATGTCTTGCCATGAAGCAGGACTGTGCTGGGGGAGCCCCCAAATGGCCCAAAATACTAAGAACAGCAGCAGCATGGCCTGTACAGCCACAGCAGACTTCGAACACACTGTTTCTGTCTGCAGCCGGGGCAGAGGAGGGACCAGGAAAATCAGCCCCATCATTTTTAAGAGCCCTTTCCCTTTTGCTATTGATGCTGCGATTGCCCTGCCTGCAGTTAGAATTCTCTTGCTTTCTGTCATATGTGAGACAGAGGAAGAAAAACATATTAAATACAGCAACAGCAAATCTCTGAATTAATCCAGCTGAAAAGAAATCAGGAAAGATAGAGGAAAAAGAGAGAGAAAGGAATACATTTGTGCCACTTTTGTACTGCACTAAGGGGTGCAGCATCTACTGAATATTACAGCTGTACTCATAGGAGCTACATTATTACAGCTTCTCCACATCGGCCTGAAGTTGGGGAAAGCAGGATTTAAATTGTCGGTGTAGTTTTTAATGGAGAAAAGTTAATTCAGTGACCAGTTCTTTTCAATCACTGAAATATGAATGGCTAGCTGATCTCAGAGCGAGCAGTAGGAACACTACAGTTGTCTTCAGTACCCGAGTTACAAAGGAGAAAATTTTCCAAGGATCCTGCTCTTAACACTAACCATTAACCCCACTGAATGGCCGCGATTTCGCCGACCGAGGTGGGTCCAGGGCGGCCGGGGTCGGTGTTGCGGTCCCAGCCCGCTGCCTACTGCAGCCCGCACTCTCCAAGTGATTTTACGTTGATTGGGCTTGTTAAGCCCGCCCTGCGAGGTTACCGGCCAATTAAAAGGAAGCGGGTCTGATGACGTCATTTGATGACGCGTCATCAATCGGTTTCCTTAAAGGGGCCATGTCCAAATTGATTTTGACAGTTCTGCTGTCAGTGTTCTACAGCATTGAGCTGCTACAAACACTGACGAGCATTGCACAGAGGTGCATGGCTGCGCCCAGGCTCTCCCATGACTCCCTCCATACGCAGGGAGGTTTTCTTTCCTTCCCGTGGGCGGAAGACATCTCCCCAGGATATCAACACAGCCTGGTTGCACATTGCACAGGAGGACACAAGCAGGGATGTCGTCAGGAGGACCAGGCTGCAGTGGCACAAGCCTTTCAATGATCTCAGTAGATCACAAAACGTTACTGCCAAGCCACACTCAACTTGTGGCCAACCCACGCTATTTTCCCTTGATTGACCTTGTTAAGCCTGCCCAGTGGGCTTAGCAGGCCAATTAAGGGAAAGCCGGTTGCAGAGAACGTCAACGTATGACGTTTCATCTGTCAAAAATTTTTGACAGATTAATTATCATCGTTTGACAGCTCTGTGAACCTGTCAAACAGTGACATTCTCTGCAGTTTGATGAGGTCTTGAATGCAAGACCCCATTAAACTTTCTTTTACAGAAATTAGATGGTTGTTGCATCTGAGAATTCAACGGCCACCTGTCATTCCCAACGCGGAGGTCCGAGACTCTCCGCATACACACCGACTGAAGCCTGCAGGAAGAAACAAAGGGAAGTACACTTTTAATAACACTTTTTACTTACCTCAGACACTCACCTCTACACTCTTGCACCCATCACTTACCTTCACAGTACACTTTTGCACCCCCCCCCCCCCCCCCCCCGACCACCGCAGACCCCCCTACTCGCCTCGACTCGCCGGCGGATTTCAGAGCCTTCGGGAAGCCCGCACTTGTGAGAGCAAAAAGGGGATAATCCTATTTTCTGCCTGTTAACTACCTGTTAACAGACAGTTAATAGGCTTTAATCCCTTCCCGCCTCCAAGGAGACGGGACCCGGCACGGGACGGCTACCAGCCTCCTGGGAAGATGGCATGGGGGCGGGTTGGGCCATTATCCCGGCAGTCCCGCCTTCATACCCGCCTCTCCAGGGCTGGGAAAATCGCCCCCAATGTGTCTATATGTAGAAATCAGGCAAGGACAGAATTAAGTTCAGCTGTGATGGCCCTGCAGTAAAATATCCTGTCACAACTCACCGCCGAGGCTCATAGGTGAAGAATTGTTATTTGGATGAGGTACCAGAATGGGCCTTGTGGCAATGGAACCATAACCCAGTAAGGAGACAACACCTTCATGAGAGGAAGACAGGAAAGGAGATCCTAAAAATGGGGAAAGTGTGAATGGTAGTCCACTGATTCCCCAGTCAGACACTCCCAACCCAGAGCAGTACTTGCAGCGAATTAGATAGAAAATCAGACACTGTGACCCATGATTTCACTCCCTGTAAGTGTGAGAGTAATTGACCATGGAATAAACCCTGTTTTTTTCATTTTAGACATTTGTTCTGGCAAGGTTTTGCACTTTTGTAATTCAACCAATGGCGTTCTTGGTGGTCTGAGACCACCACTTCCAGATGGCATCACTGACAGCGCCACGATATGCGGTTGCCAGTTTTAGATATCATTTTATAATGCACTTGTGCTGGTCAGGGCCAAAAAGAACACTGCACCAGCAATGCAGTATAAAGCAGCGTAACTGGTGCAATGCAAAAATCAGATTCCTCACGAGCCGTGCAATAACAGGTGAGTTGCTTTGTTATGTTATACTATGCTGTGCTCTATAGAGAAGCTCAGTCTAGGGCTCCAGACAGGTTCAATGTGCTGCAGACAGTAACCAAGAGTCCCTGAGTTTGGTCATTGCTCCCTGCTTTTTGTCTGATATGCCCCTGATTGGCTGGTTATATGAATCAGATAGAGGTTTATGGGTGTTAAACCTGCCCTATCACTGAATTTGTACAATTGAATGGATTTCATATGTTTGTTTTACAGCATGAAAGTAGCTTCGGCATTCCTCTGCATCTTACTGCATCATCTGGAGATGTATTATAGTCCTGTTATTTTATATATGAAAATAAAGTCCTCCTTAATATATTCATTAAATTGTGGTAATTTCAGTTAAACATTATGCTTTATAAATATTCCTAACCAACACATTTATATTGTGCACTGTCTTAATGCTTAAAATATGTTCTGTTTATTAAAGTCCAGGTTAATTGAGTATAATCCACCAAAATAGTTTAGTTGATTAATATTTACCCATTTCAAACACTGCGATGTCCCTTATTTTAATAAAATCTTGAAATTACTGTACAATTTGTTTATTATTTATCAAAGTATGTTTTCTGAATGCAAATCTTTTGTTGTAATTCAGCTTGAAGGAGAACTTACATTGACACCAGGTTTTGTTGCTCCTCCCAACTTGGATTATATTGGGTACCACAAGTACATTGATGAAATGCTTCCTCCAGAAAGCCCAGTGCTGTATGGCCTGCATTCCAATGCTGAAATAGAGTTCCTCACAGTAATGTCAGATAATCTCTTTCGAACATTAGTGGAGATGAAGCCCAGAGATTCATCTATTGGAGAGGGAACTGCACAGACTACAGAGGAAAAGGTCAGATTTACTCCACAGTTGTGTATATGGATAATTAATCTTTCTTAATATATTACAAAGTTAATTTACAAAAATTGCATCATCACAGAGTTGTTTTACCTCCTCTTTTTCCTAATGTATAAATACAAATGAACAGAGTGTGAAAATGCCAAAGTAAGGCTCTCAGAATCTTCACCTATGATGAAGGTCTGGATGACAATGGTTTCCATATGCACACATGCTCTGCACTCTGCAGTTATAGCTCTGCAGATCAACAGAATTAGCAGAAGTACACCAATTACATATTCCTGAAGTCAGGTGTCAAACAAAACTTGAATACCCTTTTAAATTAAAAATCAAAAATGTTTGAGAGGCACAGCAAATCAATCAGCATCTTAAAGAGAGAGAATAACTATTCAGTTATGAATCATCATCATAATGACAACAACAACAACTTGCATTTATATAGTGCCTTTAACGTAGTAAAATGTCCCAAGGCGCCTCACAGGAACGTCATCAAACAAAATTTGACACCGAGCAACATAAGGAGATATTAGCACAGATGACCAAAAGCTTAGTCAAACAGGTAGGTTTTAACGAGCGTCTTAAAGGAGGAGAGTGGAGAGGTTTAGGGAGGGAATTCCAGAGCTTAGGGCCTAGGCAGCTGAAGGCACATCTGCCAATGGTGGAGCAATTAAAATTGGGGATGTGCAAGAGGCCAGATTGGGAGGAGTGCAGAGATCTCGGAGAGTTATAGGGCTGAAGGAGATTACAGAGATAGGGAGGGGCGAGGCCATGGAGGGATTTGAAAACAAGAATGAGAATTTTAAAACTGAGGCATTGTTGAACTGGGAGCCAGTGTAGGTCAGTGAGCACAGGGGTGATGGGCGAACGGGACTTGGTGCGAGTTAGGGTACAGGCAGCAGAGTTTTGGATGAGTTCAAGTTTATGGAGGGTGGAAGATGGGCGGCCGGCCAGGAGAGCATTGGAATAGTTAAGTCTAGAGGTAACAAAGGTATGGATGAAGGTTTCAGCTGCAGATGAGCTGAGGCGGGGCGGAGTCAGGTGATGTTACAGAGGTGGAAGTAGGTGGTCTTGCTGATGAAGCGGATATGTGGTCGGAAGCTCATTTCTGGGTCAAACATGACACCAAGGTTGCGAATAGTCTCCTTCAGCCTCAGACAGCTGCCAGGGAGAGGGATGGAGTCGGTGGCTAGGGAATGGAGTTTGTGGCTTGGATGAAAAACAATGGATCCGGTCTTTCCAATATTTAGTTAGAGGAACTTTATGCTCATCCAGTACTGGATGTCAGACAAGCAGTGTCACAAATCAGAGGCTGTGGAGGGGTCAAGAAAGGTGGTGGTGAGGTAGAGCTGGGTGTCGTCAGCATACATGTGGAAACTGACGTGTTTTCGGATGATGTCGCCTGCTAATGGCGGTGATGTGCCTACTAAGGTGCAGGAGGAATACTTCTTAGATGGTAGTTCCTGCTGTTTGAAATACTTGCATTGCCTCATTTATATTACAGCATTGCTGCCATTGGCAGTAGAGCTGTATATAACAGCAGTATTATTTGCCAGTACCGTTGGCTTTGAATGTAAATGTAATTAAACCTACTTAGGAGAACCTACCACACATTACACTAGTAATGAAAAAACAATGACACTTCCTAGTGCATGGATGCTGCCAGGTTGTTGATGAGTGTTGATGATGGCTATTAGTACCTACTGTAGCACCTAGCTGTCTGCTGGACGGAAGCAGATTAGCAGTTGGTGTGTTTAATGTCTCTGAACGTAAAATCATTAGCAGAATTGCCATAGTGATCACTTCTTTGGAAAAAATCCAAAAAGGGGAGACTGCCTACATAATAGTAAAAAGGAAAGTGCCATTTCTGTATTTTCACTTACCTTCAATTTTATTATCTTAATTTTCACTAGAAGCCATAGTACGACTGTTCACCATATGTAGTACATGCTCGTTCAACATCATACTGCATATGAGATTGCCATAAATGCACTTTTGGTACTCAATACAATATTTCATAGGAGATTATTACAAATGCATTTCACTGCAATTGTGTTAGGACAATGGTAAAGAAATCAAATGGTGATGCACCAGATTAACCTCTAAGAGATTCAGGCCTGGATTGATTCAGTAGAACCACTCATTTTTGGGAAGTTTAGTGCCAGGAAATAGGGCGGAGAGGTGTACAACCACCAAATCTCTGTTCCAAAAATGTGCCCCTCAGAATCTTCCTCCAGTTAGCATGAAGGTCATTAAGACTGCCTGGCTGGAGCCCACCAGGCCACATTTAAATGACAGCGGGTGGGTGTGGTTTACCTCACTATTTTCCCAAAGCCCTGGCTGATGAGTCCACTCTAGCATCCAAGCTCAGTGGCAGAGAACAAGTATAACAAGGCGCTTTGCATGCAGCTGCATGTGGTGGGTGTGAGGAGTGTTGGTCAACTTAGCATTTCAGGGCCCCCTCCCCAGAGGACAGCAGTGCACTACTCATGACAGCAGGTGGTAACCAGAGTAGGTTCTTTCCAACATGCTGAAAGTAGACGGTTTTTGTATAGTCGAGTAGGAATCTGAAACTTGGATGAAGCTACTGGAAGGATTTATCTGGCGGTTGAGTTTATGTTTCGTGGTCAGGGTCATGTTCTTCCTCTGGTTGCTGTCACCTTTCTTCCCCTTGCAACACCAGCTATGCTCCTCTGTAGGGCAAAGCTGTGCTGGACACAGCAGGCTATGATAATCTTTGATAATGATATGTTTGACTAAGGCCCTGATAGAAGTATGCGCCACATCATTCCTTTCCTCTGGTCTTCTCCTAGGTTTATACAGTGGGTGTCAGTATACATTACTGGTCCCCCGACAGCAATTCCTGCAGTGGTACTTTAAGTAATACTGGCAACATTGACCATGGGAGATGCCAGGGTAACAGGCACTCTTATGTATAACTCTATTCCTGTGGTTGTAGATCAGTTACACATTTGTGAAGTGATAGCCCGGTCATTCATGAGCGCAGTAGCATTGAAGCATATAACTACATAAGTAGTCAATTCTGCCCTGCAATCTGGGGAGTTCTGACGCACAATAGAAGTGAAGGTTGTTTACTGCTGCTGGCTGCTCTCTGCAGAGAAACTGATAAATTCACTGGCTCTGACAAACAATGCATCAGTGACCTGTATGTCGCAAGCATGCACTGAAGGGTTGAAGATGTGTCAGAGATCTCCAGCGGTTTCTTGGAAGGAGCCCGCCACATATATGTAACCTTAAAAGCCATCCCAGTCCTGGAAGTGATTCCCAAGTCTGGCTCAAGGAGTGTGCATATTTCTGTTATGGTCTCCTTCAAGAATCTTTCCATGTGAAGGTATCTTCAGACATGTCCAGATATGAAAACTTGGGCTTCTGGGCACAGGGAATTGGTCCTAATAGAGTGTCTAAGGTACAAGTGGACCTGTCCAGCATGAGTCCTCTTATCTCATGCAGAACCTTCAAATAGAGAGGCTTGCAAATTGGGATACTCATAGTTCTTCCAAATCAGCACAGTAAGACCTTTTGCTGGACTAACAGACCCAGTACAGCTTTAAGAAACTGTCAATAAGGCTCTAAATTATTTCACTACCTTTTATACAAGTGGGGTTTTAATGCACATTGAGCACTCAGTAGGCCACGGCATTCCTTGTGTTATGGAATGATAGAATCTTACAGCACAGAGGAGGCCATTCGGCCCATCATGCCTATGCAGGCTCTTTGAAAGAACTGTCCAATTAGTCCCAATTCCCGTTTGAAAGTTATGATTGAATCTGCTGCCACCACCCTTTCAGGCAGTGCATTCCAGATCACAACAACATGCTGCGTAAAAAACATTTCTCCTCATCTCACTTCTTGTTCTTTTGCCAATTATCTTAAATCTGTGTCCTTTGGTTGCCGACTTTCCTATGAATGGAAACAATTTCTCCTTATTTACTCTATCAAAACCCCTCATAATTTTGAACAGATTAAATAGGGACAGCCACCTAAAACAGGTGTTAGACCTCTTGCATAGACTAGCGAGGAGCCTAATGCCTGTTTTAGGACCACTCTGCCAAATTGGGCTGCCCTGAATAGAGCAGGTGTATCGCCTGCTCCACTCAGGTTTAAGGACATGAATGCGGCCTAGCCAGCGGCCGGCATCGGAAATTGTTTTTCTATTAAATTGATATGGAGCTAAGAGGAGTAGGTGCTGCTCCCGGCTTTACAGCACTCCTGCCTCCGCTATCGGCTCCCCTCCCACTGTCTTTCCCCCTTCGGGACTTACCTGAGGGCTGCTGCCGGTAAGGCAGGTGGCCCAAAATTGGATTCCTCAGTCGTGCTAGCTGCCTGTGGTGGCGCGAAAGGCACCGGCTTGCTTTGATTATGTACATGAGGCTTGAGGACCGATTTGTCGCGATCCTTGGGCTTCCATCTTCGGGCACACAGATCGTTCCTGCGTTCAACTTCAAAACTGGCCTAAATTAATTTCTAGGCTTTAGAATTTAAACACTTGGAAGTACTATTACAATTAGTTTGCCAGATCTCATTAGAAATAATTGGCTGCTTCCATGCTCAGGTGTCACAGCAAGGAACAGTGCTCACCAAGAGCACTGGTCAGAAAATCATAAGCACAGTACCTAATTTTCCATCGTTAGATTTAAGTCGATAGAAAATCAGATACTGATGGTCCACAGTTTCCTGACGGTCCACAGTTTCCTGACACGCGCACAACCCCAGGAGTACCTCACCAGAAACCATCTTATTGTGTTCTGTTTTGGATATCCCACCGTAGGAAAGGATCTGTCCTTGGAGAAAATCCAGCAACGATTCCTCAGGATGATACCTGGGATGAAGGGACCGAGTTATGATGAAAGACTGGTAACCTTGGGTTATATTCCCTGGAGATGAGAATGTTAAGAGATGATTTGATTGAGATGTCCAGAATAATGAAGGAATTGACAGGGTAGATAGTGAACACCTGTTCCCTCTAATAGAGGAATCCAGAACAAAGGGACATAATTCGAACAAATCCAAGAAAAGCTTCATCGCACAAGGAGCTGTGTGATCTGGAATACGCTATCTCATAGAGTCATAGATGCAAATCAATTGAGGTGTTTAAAAGGGAGATGTATGGTTGTAAAGTATTAAGGGATATGTAGAAAAACCAAGAAATTGGGATTTAAAAAATAGAGTTCACATGGCTAACAAAAACGGCAGAGGAATCGACAGGCGGAATGGCCTACTCCTAATCTTAAGTAAACCCTTTTTTGGGTTAAGAATAAAAGTATTAAGTGTCTGCTAGAGTCCCGAAACAATTCCCAAAACAACTTAGAAGGGATGCAGTTCAAAAACCATGATTTTTCTTAACAACTTAATTTATGTAACTCCCCCATTTGGATTATACTCCCATCTTATCTTTAAAGTGTACTTCACATTTTTTATGTTCAACTTCATCTGCTATCATTCTTCTCACTTGCGTAATCTATATCCTTTTACAATATTACCTTTTGCTCTTCAGAAAGACATCTCAGAGTAAGTTACAGGGCGGTTGAGAGAGAGAGAGAGAATTGCCAGGAAAGGCCAAAAACACGGTCAAAGAGAAAAGTCTTGAAGAGGCTTTTTTTTTAGACAGAAAGGAGGAGAGATGGCAAAGCAAAAGTGATGTGGGAGGAGTTTCCAGAGGGCAAGGCAGGGCAGGGTGTATGAAGGAGTGGTAACTGATGCTGGACGTCAAGTAACTTGGTGGCTGTAATAATTATTCACTTTCATTATCTAAAGCACAGCATTGCTCAGATTCATAATTGCATTGGTCACACAAAACTTACTTCTAGATAGAAATATAAGTGAATTGGTGAAAGGCTGGCCGAAGCTTAGTTGTCAAGAATCAACAAAGTTCAGAAGAATGAGAGGTGATCTTATTGAAACATATAAGATTCTGAGGGGGCTTGACAGGGTAGATGCTGAGAGGATGTTTCCCCTCGTGGGGGAATCTAGAACTAGGGGGGCATAGTTTCAGGATAAGGGGTCGCCCATTTAAGACGGAGATGAGGAGGAATTTCTTCTCTCAGAGGGTCGTGAATCTCTGGAATTCTCTACCCCAGAGAGCTGTGGAGGCTGAGTCAGTCAATATATTCAAGGCGAGATAGACAGATATTTGAACTACAAGGGAGTCAAGGGTTATGGGGAACAGGCAGGAAAGTCGAGTTGAGGCCAAGATCAGATCAGCCATGATCTTATTGAATGGCGGAGCAGGCTCGAGGAGCCGAATGGCCTACTCCTGCTCCTATTTCTTATGTTCTTATGTTGGGCCATATGACCAATTTGGCAATAAGCCACATTTAACAATGAATTGTTTCATGCAGTGCTGAAATTCATCAGTCACACCATTTATAGTTTTGTACTTTAATCTGATTTAATGGTGTGCCAGTTAAAATAGACAAACATAAAAGATGAGCACAACAGGATACAAGTAAGTGCCTAAGAGTCACTGAGTCATGCACTTACACATGGGGGTTAAACAGAAAATATTCATAAAGTCTGTAATCCAAGTTCAGATGCAGGTTTTGTTAACCATAAATTGTTACAATGATTCACATCGAGTCATTATAGAGTCATTACGGCACAAAAGGAGGCCATTCAGCCCATCGAGTCCAGGCCAATCAAGTCCACTTCACTGACCAAAAAACAGCAATTAAACCTGAAATAAAAACAGAAAATGCTGGAAATACTCAGCAGGTGTGGAGAGAGAAAAACAGAGTTAACGTTTCAGGTCGATGACCTTTCGTCAGAACTGGAAAAAGTTAGAGATGTAACAGGTTTTAAGCAAGTAGAGAGGCAGGGAAAGGGGGGAGGGGAGGAAAGAACAAAAGGGAAGGTCTGTGATAGGGTGGAAGGCAGGAGAGATTAAAAGACAAAAGGGATGATGGTGCAAGACAAAGGAGATGGTAATGGAACAAGTAAAACAACAAAAGATGGGTCTAGAAGAGGTGTAAATGGGTATTGCAATTAAACCTGTTTGAAATGAAAGGCAATTAAAAGTATGGCCTGATTCTGTTTGTATGCTAATTATTTGTGCCACAATTCTAACCATGCACTAATTTCCTTCAGGTGAAGAATATTCTGGATGATATTTTAGAGAAACTTCCTGAAGAATTCAACATGGCAGAAGTTATGGCAAAGACATCAGAGCGTACTCCTTATATTCTTGTTTGTTTCCAAGAATGTGAACGCATGAACATACTTACGCAAGAGACCAGGAAATCACTTAAAGAACTTGACCTTGGACTGAGGGTAAAGTTATTTTACAATGTACTGTGTTGATTAATGAAAGAAGTAGAACAGGAAGGAGGTTATTTTATGCGTCCACGGTCCTAGCAAGAAGCCTCAGTCGCCGGGACAGATTTTGGAAATTCAGATGTGTGCATTGCCCATGATTTTCTGCCCCTGCCTCAGCTCATCTGCTGCTGAAATCCTCATCATTGCTTTTGTTACCTCTAGACTTGACTATCCCAATGCACTCCTGGCTGGCCTCCCATCTTCCACCCTCCATAAACTTTAGGTCATCCAAAACTCTGCTGCCCGTATCCTAACTCGCACCAAGTCCCGTTCACCCATCACTTCTGTGGACGCTGACCTACATTGGCTCCCGGTTAAGCAACACCTCGATTTTAAAGTTCTCATCCTTGTTTTCAAATCCCTCCATGGCCGCGCCCCTCCCTATCTCTGTAATCTCCTCCAGCCCTACAACCCCCCCCCCCACACCCCCCCGAGATATCTGCACTCCTCCAATTCTGGTTTCTTGAGCAACCCGATTTTAATCACTCCACCATTGGTTGCTGTTCCTTCAGCTGCCAGGCCCTAAGCTCTGGAATTTCCTTCCTAAACCTCTCCGCCTCGCTACCTCTCTTTCCTCCTTTAAGACGCTCCTTAAAACCTTCCTCTTTGACCAAGCTTTTGGTCATCTGCCCTAACATCTCCTTATGTGGCTCAGTGTCAAATTTTGTTTGATAACGTTCCTGTGAAGTGCCTTGGGATGTTTTACTACATTAAAGGCGCTATATAAATGCAAGTTGTTGTTGTTTATTAAATGAACAGGTGGAAAATCCTGGGCTGTGAATAACAAATTTCCAATATGTACTCCTAGCGAGCAAGCCTCCTCACTTGGACACAGACTCGTAAAATTACCTCCGTATTTTCAATAGGTGTTTATCATTTAATCTAACTTTTTACTAATTTCAAGTATTTCAAAAAGGAAATGAAAGAAGTGGGAGATGCTCCATTTCTTTAACTGATGGGCCTGGTTGTAAATCCAGGTCAGACTGATGGAATGAAAGCCTTTACTATGTAACAACTTTAAAGTTCCTAATTGAAATGAATTTGAATTGTTTCGAGGAACAGCACCTCATCTTTCGTTTAGGCACGCTACAGCCCTCTGGACTCAATATCGAGTTCAACAATTTTAGATCATAACCTTAGCCCCATCACATTTATATTTTATTTTCTCATCCACCCTTTTATTTGCCCCCCCCCCTTTTTTTCCCCTCCTAGAAGCTGGCAGCTGCCCTTCATTCTGCCAGTGCATTTCACACTTCTTTCAGCCTTAACCTGTCACATTAAAACCACCTCTTGCCTTGAATATCTCTTAATCTCTCTTAATCTCTCCTTTTGTTCTTTCATCCCCTCCCCCTTTTCCCAGCTTTATCCTTGCCTTAAATCTATTTGATTTCCTGTTGTCTCCAGTTCTGATGAAAGGTCTCGATCTGAAACGTTAACTCTGTTTCTCTCTCCACGGATGCTGCCTCGCCTGCTGAGTTTTTCCAGCGTTTTCTGTTGTTATTTTGAATTGTTTCTACCTTGTTCCTAATGAATAGGAGTCCAGAGCACAAATATACTCATAACTAAACACTAAATTGTTGCTCATTATCAGAAACACTGCAAGAACAGCTGGCATGCAAAATTGAAATGCCACACTGGTACAGTTGGAGGGCTTTTCTTAGTTTAGGACCAAACACCATTGTTGGGGAATGTAAACTGAGCTTTACCCTGTATGTGATGTAGGCATTTATAAATAGCCAAAACTATTAATGGTAATGAACAAGAGTGGAACAGAGCAGGATAAGGACAGATTTTCTGTGTGAAATTCAAGATTAGAAAATACACTTTAATTAAAGGAAACTAGATGAGTGAATCATTCCTTTTTCTGTTCCTGTTTACATTTTTTGATGCACAGGGAGAGCTGACTGTCTCAGTTGAAATGGAAGCATTGCAATCAGCATTGTACTATGATAATGTTCCCGAGATCTGGAGCAGACTAGCATATCCATCTTCATATGGGCTGGCACAATGGTAAGCGATATTGGCTTGATAAATGAATCACTTAATAGTTTATTATACAATTTAGATAAATGAACAGCTAAGAAAAATACTTTTAATAGTTTTATAAGGCTTGGTTAGATTTTAAAAATCAGCATTAGTTCATTAACATTACATATCTAATCCCATTTAAAATTTAGATTAACACTTCCCCTGGCACAGAGTGAAATATGAATAAAAGGGAAATACTTCAAAGGAGTCGTCTTCCGACTTCAGCTTCCCAATGGGTAGCCTCACCCGCCAAGAGCTCAGATCAAAAATTCAGACAAGTGCTGTGTATGATTTCCCTACTGTTAATTTAAATGGTTGGAAAATCAAGTGCAGCGCACACCCACATTTCTGATATGCATTGCCGGGGGTACGCATTCCCTGCTGGCAGTAGGAAGTCAGATTGCATCAGATATGAACGATAGGTTTTGAAGCTAATGCTTTGTAGCTATCCCAACTAAGGGCTCCATTATAAATGCCAAATGATGAGCTATTATTTTACATTTGATCCACTTCATGTCAAGTGTCACTGCTCCCATTGGCATATTTAATGGACTCTTAACAACTTGACAATGGCTAGCAGATGCACTCCTTGGGGGATTCAACCCTGCATATTTTTAGAGCACATCTACATTGAATTTAATGGACCAAAAGGACTCCCTAAAGGCACATTGGAGGACTCTGACAGAGCCAGAGCACTTTGCCTCTTCCCTAATAATTTTTGTAAAGATCACGGCCCTGAAATTCCACAGGCCCACCACAGATCTCCCGTTGTAACTTCGTTGGGAGACCAGTGCAACATTGCATAGAAGGCCATTTACAATTGGCTTTCTACTGAAGTTACGGCAGGAGATTAGCGAGAACCACGGAATTTCAGGGCCCAAATTATGAAGAATATTCCAATCAGAATACATAAAGATGTGCAAGTGTGCTTGACTGAATTGCAACTTACTCTCTTTGTTTTGGAGGTTCAGTGATGTTCTTTTGCGTTGCCGTGAACTTGATACTTGGACTCAGGATCTTGGTCTTCCTGCTGTTGTCTGGCTTTCTGGTTTCTTCAATCCTCAGTCTTTTCTTACTGGTAAGTTTAACTGGTACATATAGGTTCAGATATATAATGGACACAGGTAAAAGCCATCATTATGACTAAATTTCACAAAAAAGACTTTTGAAAATATAATGTAATTGGACAATACGGCCCGGAAATTCCATAGGGCTACTACCGATCTTCCTCTGTAACTTGGCAGGAGACCAGCAGAAACCTCAGAGAAGCCGCGTACTGATGTTAGAGCTACAAAATTTCTAATATTTATTCCAAACTGTCCAGGTTTTCTTTTTCTAGTTTCCCAGAAGGTTCAGCAACCATTGGCATCTGCCAACATTCAGAAAATGATGCACTGGGCTGTCCCTTTCAGGAAATCAGTCTGAAACTCTAAAGGTTTATTTCCAACACCATATCTCTGATTGGTCACCTTGAAGGCAACACCTTATTGCTGATTGGTCCCCTTGGAGGACAAGACACGCCCAGCAGTTTCTCTGGAATGTGTAATTAGATCCTGCCTGCCTAAGTAATCAACTAGTTTGCAAAGTGTAATTCGAGCCATTCTGACTGCCTTGCTTCAGACAGAACAGAGCTCACGTAGAGCAGACAGGGCTCACCCTTACAGGTTAAGACCTTCTCCCACCCCCCAACAAGTTCCTAACCTTCCTCACACCCCCGAGTTCCTGACCTTTTCCCTCCCCAACAAGTTCCTGACCTCCCCCCCGATTCCCTCTCTCTCCCCCTCAGATTCCCCCTCTCCCCCTCAGATTCCCCCACCCTTCCCCCCTCAGATTCCTCTCTCCCCCAGATTCCCTCTTCCCCCATCAGATTCCCTCTCCCCCCCTCAGATTCCCCTTCTCTCCCCCCTCAGACTCCCTCTCCCCCTTCAGACTCCCTCTCTCTCTCCCCTTCCGATTCCTTCTCTCCCCCTCCGATTCCTTCTCTCTCTCTCCCCCTCCGATTCCCTCTCTCTCCCATTCCGATTCTCTCTCCCCCTCCCCGATTCTCTAAATGGCTATGCAATAAAGGAAAGACTAACAAAGTCAGAGTATTAGCATACGAGGGTCTAAGGCACAAATTGGAATTCAACACTTAGCAGAGTAATTGTCACCATATGAAACGCCCTTTGCACTGAAATTTTTAATTCCTCACCCTCATCAAAACATCACCTTGCATTTAATTAGCACCTTTAACGTAGTAAAATTTCCCAAGGCGCTTCACAGAAGCAATTATTAAACAAAATTTGACACCGACTGAGCCACATAATGAGATATTAGGACAGGTGACCAAAAACTTGGTCAAAGTGGTAGGTTTTAAGGAGCGTCTTAAAAGGAGGAGAGGTGGAGAAGTTTAGGAAGGGAATTCCAGAGCTTAGGGCCTAGGCAGCTGAAGGCACGGCCGCCAGTGGTAGAGCGAAGAAAATCGGGGATGCGCAAGAGGCCAGAAATGGAGGAGCGCAGAGATCTCATAGGGTTGCAGGGCTGGAGGAGGTTAGAGATAGGGAGGGGCGAGGCCATGGAGGGATTTGAAA
Source organism: Squalus acanthias (assembly GCA_030390025.1). NCBI lineage: Eukaryota > Metazoa > Chordata > Chondrichthyes > Squaliformes > Squalidae > Squalus > Squalus acanthias. Next base: position 83,436,908 of record CM059428.1, on the reverse strand, counting down.
ACAAGGATGAAAAGTTTAAAATCAAGGTGTTGACAGACCGGGAGCCAGTGTAAGTCAGCGAGCACAGGGGCTATGGGTGAACGGGACTTAGTGTGAGTTTGTAAACAAATTAATTATCTACATAGCTGGGTCAGCATATCTGCACCAACAATTGCCAAAGGCTTTAAATACTGTACGAAATGCAGTAGTCCAATTACGATCACTGACAGAACTGTTGAAATGTTTGTCACTTAAACATTTACCAAATTTACCTGAACTTCAGGAAATATACTTGTAAGGAATAGCTGCACTATATTACCCACATCAGAACAAGATAGACAAGCACAGTAAGAACCAGATATGCTCAGTGGTGTTTCACTGAAGGAACATCGGCACTGAGGAAACATTGGAATTAAACAACTCCCAGGACACATTGATTTTATTCTAATGCCTGGGAACAAATCACCAGCCCATCCATGATCAGGAAATAGTGCATTGTGCTGAAAACCTTTAATAGAAGATCTACATTTTTCAACGTGACATGTTGTTGCTATGTCATTGGAGTAAAATTTCCTCCATTCACTCATTTTAGCAAAAATAAAGTCCGCATGGGGTCAATTTTCACTTGACTTGCCTGGCATTATCACAGTAACAGCCTCAAAATGGAGTCAGTAGTCTTACCTCCCCATTAACCCATACGATGTGGCCAGCTGCATATTAAAAGGGACCTACCGCCAGGCTTGCTATCAACTAATATGGCTGTGTACCCCTGGCTACTCATCAAACTGCTTTGGCATCAAAACTTTAAACGACAATGGCATGTGGCAAAAACTCTTGGATTGCAATTCAAACATTCCCTTTGCATCTGCGGTCTGGCCAACCCTCTCACTCTAGGCCAAGGACTCCGCTTGCTCATTGTTCAATGGATGTTTTGGGCAATTGTTTGCAGGAGGTAGTTCTGCTTTTAGTTATGTAACATCGTCACGTTTTGGGATTTTTTTGACCATTTTCCACAAAGGTTTTGGGGAAAAAAATTATTTTTAAAAGTTGGGTAAGGGTTTGAAAGAAAATTTCAGAACTGTTGAAATGTTTGTCACTTAAACATTTACCAAATTTACCTGAACTTCAAGAAATGTACTTGAAAAGGAAGGCCACAGACTGCAGACATTTGATGTGTTAACCAGGGCACGCAGGAATAATAGGGGAGCTGTTATCTCGTCCTGGGGCTCCCAACACACATTCACGCTGTAGAGGAGTAGCATGTCCCTTCCTGTTGAGCGTTGCATAAAGTTAGTTTCAAAGGGAAGTGGTGCAGTAGCTCTTTTGACCAACCCCTGGATGGGGTAAAAGGTCAGGGACCAGGCCCCACCATTCTGTGGGAACTGGAAAGTGAACAGACACATGGCCAGTCAGGATTTGTTAAAATGGAAGTAGTGAGGGCCTTCACTGAGACAGAGGTTAGAGATGCAGGTTAGCTAAAAGAAATCTTATTTAACTCAAGATGACCCACTTATATGGGGCAAGCGTGGCCTTATGCCATCACATGTCCCAGATGCATGGAGTGTTGACAAAATTGAAATTCACCTCAAAAGCCTAGTTTTTTTTGCCTGATCATCCAGAGTCTCAGTGAAACAGCCCCCAGTTAGTCTCTACTAGCCTCCTTTGAGGGTCACAGCTTAGTAATTGGTTCTAAGTATTAACAGATCCTCAGAAGTTCAGAACAGGATAAAACATGGAATTGGAAAAGGCCATATACAAGGCTCTTTCATGGAGTATGTTCAGCCCATTTAATCTCCCAAAGTTTGAAGTAAAGTGCATGGATAAGCATCTATATTGTATGAACACACTTTATAAATGTAAATTAGAAACAGAAAATGCTTGCCAACATTGTAAGAGATTCAGATAGTCACACATTAGTTTTCTTGAAAGATAATAAAATGTCAACACCAAATTAGCACTCTTCACCCCTGGGACCCAAGTTTGAATTCACTCATGGGATGGTTTGGGTAGGCTCGACGTAATAATAGGTTTGGTCCACAATTTGACAATGTGGGAAAGAAAATCATCCTAGTACAATAGAAGCTGCTGTAATGAGGTTACGGTAAGTAACATTTTTTGACTGTGCTCTATGTAGCCTAGGACTGTTTGATTAGTAGAGTTCCTAAAATGAAAAAGTCTCCCAGTCCGAGCACTGGTATCACTCAAAATAAAAACAGAAAATGCTGGACTCTCAGTAGGTCAGGCAGCATGTGTGGAGAGAGGAAGGCAGAGTTAACCTTTCAGGTCTATGGTATCACTCACCTTGATAAAGCACAAGGAGTCATTAAAACATATTTAAATAAGACTAGAAAAGAGGAATAAGGAATAAGTTGCATAAAGGAAGGAGAGTGTTGGATAGTACTAGAGAAGGAAGTAGTGCCATATTAGATAGGAGCAGACTAAGAAGGGCTATGAGGAATATAAAGATAGGTTTGGAATGCATGTATGTAAACGCACAGAGTGTGGTGAATAAGGTTGATGAGCTACAAGCACAATTAGCCATGTGGGAATATGATGTAGTGGCAATAACGGAAACATGGCTTAAAAGTGGTGAGGACTGGGTGCTTAATATTCACGGATGCAAGGTGTTCAGAAAAGATAGGGAAGGACTGAAGGGAGGTGGGGTGGCAGTGCTGATTAGGGAAGACTGTAGTGTTGGAAAGAGAGGATGCCCTTGAGGGGGCAAGGGCATAAATTTGGTTAGAGTTGAGAAGCAAAAAGGGTATGATCACACTTTTGGGGGTATTCTATAGGCCCTCAAATAGTGAGAGAGATAGAGGAGCAAATCTGCAGGGAAATCACAGATGTGCAAGAGCTATAGAGTGGTGATATTGGGGGACTTTAATTACCCAAATTTCGATTGGGATAATGTTAAAGTAAAGGGAAAGGAGGGGGAGGAATTTCTCAAATGTGTTCAGGAGAACTTCCTTGACCAGTATGTCCTTGGCCCAACTAGGAAGGAGGTGTTGCTGGATAATGAGATGAGCCAAGTGTCTGTGGGAGAACACTTGGGTAAGAGTGATCATCGAATCATAAGGTTTAGATTAGTAATGGAGAAGAGCAAGGAACAATCTAAAGTAGAACTTCTAAATTGGAAGAGGGCTAACTTCAATGGGATGAGAGGGGGATCTAGCCAGGGTAAAATGGAACCAAAGATTGACAAGAAAAACTGTAACGGAACAATGGAGATGTTTCAGGCTAGGTACATTCCAACAATAGGGAAAGGTGGTGGAATCAAAGCCAGGGCTCCTTGGATGATGACGAGGGAGATAGAGAATATGATGAAACAAAAAGAGGGTGTATGATGCATGTCAGATGAATTCTTCAGGTGAGAACCAGGCCAAATACAGTAAGTTGAGAGGGGAAGTGAAGAGGAAAATAAGACTGGCAAGGAGAGAATATAATGGCAGTTAACATAAAAGGGAACACAAAAATCTTCTACCAGCATGTAAATAGTAAGCGGGTAGTAAGAGGCGGGGTGGGGCCTATTAGGGACAAAGGTGGTGATATATGCTTAGAGGCGCAGGGCAAGGCTAGAATACTTAATGAGTACTTTGTATCGGTGTTTACTAAGGAACAGGTTGCTGACAAAATATCAGTAGAAGCCGAGATGGTAGAGATAATGGATGGGGTGAAAATTGATAGGCAGGATGTACTGGAAAGGCTGGATATGCTTAGAGTGGATAAGTCGCCTGGTCCAGATGGCTTGCATCCCAGGTTGCTAAGGGAAGTGGGGGTGGAGATAGCGGAAGGGCTTAACATAATCTTCCAATCTTCCCTAGATACGAGGGAGGTGCCAGAGGATTGGAAAGTGGCAAATGTGACACACTTGTTCAAGAAAGGGTGCAAGGACAATCCTAGTAACTACAGGCTGGTCAATTTAACATCAGTGGTGGGTAAGGTTTTAGAAACAATAATCAGGGAAAAAATTAACAGGCACTTGGAGAGGTTTAAGCTAATTAAGGAGAGAGCCAGCACGGATTTGTAAAAGGCAGATCGTGTTTGACTAATCTAATTTTTTTGATGAAGTAACAGAAGGTTGAAGGGAATGCAGTGGATGTTGTCTATATGGATTTTAAGAAAGCGTTTGACAAAGTACTGGAAACTCTTTATTAACCGGCACCGACGGGACCGGCGTGGTGCCGGTTAATCAAAAAGTCCGGATAACGGAGAGTTATATCTCCCAACGTACGAGAGCCCCGTACACATTGACATGCGCCTGCATTCGGAGCTCCGTCTCCCCGGGGACCGCCAGCTGACCATCTGTCGTGTCCGCTGCCTACCCGGGCTGCACATTCCCCTCCCAATCTACACGCTCCGATACAAGGCAAACGCCTCGGGGTTTTTTTTAAAGTTAATTTTAAACGAGAAATGAAGGTAAACCCCGGTTACCTACTTAAGAATTTTGCCGGTTAAGAGAGATTTCTGGATATTTGGGTGCCGGTTAATAAAGAGTTTCCTGTACCACATAAAAGGCTGGTTAACAAAATTGAGGCTCATGAAATAGGAGGGTCAGTGTTAGCTTGGATAAGAAATTGATTGGCTTAAGGACAGAAAACAGCGTGTCATGGTAGATGCGTATTTTCAGACTGGAGGATGGTAGATAGTGGTGTTCCCCAAGGGTCAGTGCTTTTTTTGATATATATATATATATATATATAAATAAATAAATGACTTGGGTATTTGAATAGAGTAAAATTTCAAAATTTGCCGATGATACCAAACTTGGAGGTGTGGCAAACAGTGAGGATACCAATCGACTGCAACAGGACATAGATAGGCTAGCAGAATGGGCAGACAAGAGGCAGATGGAATTTAATACAGAGAAGTGTGAGGTGATGCATTTTGGCAGAAGGGATAGGGAGAGGCAATATACTTAATGGCACAGTTCTAAAGAGTGTGCAGGGACAGAGGGACCTGGGGGTTCATGTGCATAGATCTTTGAAGGTGGCAGGACATATTGAGAGAGTAGTTAGCAAAGCATATGGGATCTTGGGCTTCATAAATAGAGGTATTGAGTACAAAAGCAGGGAAGTTATGCTGAACCTTTATAAAGCTCTGGTTAGGCCACAACTAGAGTATTGCATCCAGTTCTGGTCACCACACTTTAGGAAGGATGTGAAGGTCCTTGAGAGGGAGATTTACCAGAATGGTTCCAGGGATGAGGGATTTTAGCTACAAGGTTAGGTTGGAGAAGCTGGGGTCATTCTCCTTGGAGCAAAGGAGGTTGAGGGGAGGTTTGATAGAGGTGTACAAGATTATGACGGGTTTGGATAAGGTAGAGAGAAAGACTGTTCCCATTAGCTGATGGTACAAGGACTAGGGGACACAGATGTAAGGTTTTGGGCAAGAGATACAGGGGGATGTGAGGAAGAACTTTTTTACGCAGTGAGTGGTAATGACCTGGAACTCGCTGCCGCCGAGGGTGTTGGAAGCGGAGACGATCAATGATTTCAAAAGGAAATTGGAAAGGCACTTGAGGGAAATAAACTTGCAGGGCTACTGGGAGAGAACGGGACTGACTGGATTGCTCTACTGAGAGCCAGCATGGACTCGATGGGCTAACTGGCCCCCTTCTGTGCCATGACTGCAACATCTGTGGGGGGGGGGGGGGGGGGGGGGGGGGAGAGAAAAAAAAAATAATTCTGTAAAATTCTTAAGCAATTATGCAGAGCACGGCCCGAAAGAATGAGTGGCCTTTGGATAAGATGTGCCTGACTGTGGATGTCACCAAGAAGACCAAAGAAGATTATAGTCATCCACCGAGAGAAGGTGCCTACATTCATGGACTCTTCTTCGAAGGTAGATGTAAACATTTATATTTTAACAAAGTTGGAATCTAAAAACACCTTGAAATTATAAGCCATATAAAGTAATGGAAAGAAAATTGTCTTATTACCTTGGTTACAAATTAGTTTATGGGTTCTTTGTTGACAGGTTTTCAGTTCAGTTCACATGGTGATGCTGAAACAAATGCTTATTTGAAAGGAAGTAAGGTCTGGAGTGTCTAGAGTGATGCTATTATTAGAATATTGGGCCAAAAATTCGGCCCTTCCTGGGTGAGTACACAGTGCGTACTCACCCGTAAAGCGTCCCGAAGTGCCGGTTTCCTGCATGCACGGGAAACCGGAACTTCCGGTCTGGTGAAGGGGGCGGTTCCTAGGTGAACCGCGTGCGCGGTAGAGGCTGCGCACACGCAGCAAACTTAGATTTTTTTTTCAGGTTTCTACGGGAGGGTAAGTAGTGAAGAACCTACGCTTATAAAAAGGAGGCGCAGGAGCCGTTTTCAACAAGGTAAGTGGTTAATTAAGTATAATTTTAAAAAAATTTCAACAGGTTTATCTTTTTTAGATACTTTAAAAAGGTAAGTTTATTTTTATCACTTTTAAAAAGTATTTTAATTTTTTCAAAAATTAAAATTTTTGTTTAAAGTGGTTAATTTATTTAACTATAGTTATTTTATAAATGTGATGGGTTTTTTAAAAATTTATTTTAAGTTTAGCTGTTCTTTTGGGGCCGATTTCAATTCACAGATTTGACAGGTCTTCCTGTCAAATCTATGAATGAAAGATGGTCTGCTGCCATTGGCTCTCCATGGCCCACGTGATCCCAGGGGACGCATCGCACTAACTGCGCCCCTGGGACACGCACGCACTGCGTGCCGGCAGTTGGAGCAGGCCCAGGAGCTGAAGTTCCCTTGGGCCCAAAACACAACGGCAGGCGCGGTAGGTAAGTGCGCGCGCGATCCTTACCCCCGCGGCAAGCTGGAGGCGCAAATTTCAGGGCCATTATCCTGATACAACCAATAAATACTTAAACTAAATCAGCAAAGCCAATGGATGTTGGAACTACATTACCAAAATTGTAAATACAAGTCAGAGGAAAATATGACTAAATAGTACAATGTGCTAGTTAGAAGAGTCTTGCAGTTTTAGTCATCAAGACACAAAGGATACATTCAAGTGCTGAAGGCACTGCAGAGAAGAGCTACAAGGCTGATCCCTATTGTCTGGGGTGTGAGTGTGAGAAGGGACTGGAGAAACCGGAGGTTTTCAGTGTGGAAAGGAAGTACCCGAGAGATGATATATAGTTTTGTAAAAGATAGTTAAGGGAATGGAAAAGGTGAGTCTGGAATATTATTTTATTATCTCAAAGCACTTTAATTTGAGAGACAAAACAGTGGGCCCAAAGAGCAGTGTTTTGTGGAGGTTTTAAAAAAAAAATTGAAATCTTCATTCCTACAAAACCGTAAATGCTAAATATACAGCTGGATTGGTGTTTACCCCAGCACAAGTGGACAAGAGGATATCTACTAAACTTAAAAAGTGGTGCATCAAGTGCTTGTAGTAATACAATTAAAATGCATTTATATTTGACAATATTTTAGGTGCAAGATGGGACATCCAAAGTGGCATCATTGCAGAAGCACGTCTGAAAGACCTGACTCCCACAATGCCAGTCATTTTTGTACGGGCCACTACAGCAGATAGGCAAGAGATGAAGAACATTTACGAATGTCCAGTTTACAAGACCAAAACTAGAGGACCTACATATGTCTGGACTTTCAATCTGAAGACCAGAGAGAAGCCTGCCAAATGGATTCTTGCTGGAGTAGCATTGCTGTTATCTGTTTAGGGATACAAATATTAGGTACAATTTTCAAGGGTTATAACAGTAAAGCACTAACCTGAACATTAACTGTTAGTCCAAGTACTGCATTTACTATTTGTTTCCAATATGGTCTTGGACAGGCATTTACAAAGAAGCAGCTTTTTTTTTTGCAGACATATGAGCTTTATGATGCCAGTGGGCAACAGTCCAAGGGTGTAAATTTGAAATCAGTTCCATAAATTCAGAATTCATAATACATGAGGTAGGCAACTAATCAAAAGGAATACAGATTACACACAACATGTAAAGATGCCTATTAATTTATTTATTGTACCAGTAAAAAAAAATTGTTAACTATTAAAAATGGATCTAGATGACAGCGCAAGTCCACAAGCTAAAATATTAATTGTAAAGTCCAATACAACAATTTTATAGTTTTATTTAACATTTGTAATCAACGTAAAAGATTGTGCATAGTCATTTTCTTACATAAAATGCCATTTACAACAAAAATCCCACTTCCATGCAGGATTTTAATACAAAATAAGTCAAAAATTTTCTGTTTATTCAGATTAACATTTAAGACAGGAAAAATTACTCTAATGCTTTCAAGGGAACATATTGCTAGATTCTAGATCAACAGGAAGGTGATCAATTAGATTACCAAAAACTAAATGTAGAACCAGGCATCAACACCTATTCGATTTCCAGTTGCTTTATTTATCCTTGTGATAAAACAGTTGCATCCACATTGCTATCAGATAACACACAACAGGATTGTAACACCTCTCATTTATAGTGTTAATGTGGTCCATGTAAACAAGACATTTACCTTTGAATAGCAATAATAAAACATACTTGCAATCTGTAATCCTGAACATTGTAATTAACATGGAATCACCCATGTGTATGTAAAACAGATTCTCTAAGGTTTAACAAGGGTTTAAACAAAGATCAGAAAACAAGAAACTTTTCAATTATTATGAAGCTTCTTAGAAAAACTTTTACAACTCAAGTTCTCCAGACCTCATTTACATAGTTTCAGTAATTATATTTGCTAATTATTTCCAAGTTCTGGTAATTACCAATAGTTGTAAAATTAAAATAAAGTGTGTTTTTTTATACATGTTTTTTGCATTTAAAAAAATTTAAAGGTAATTTTACTAAAAGCAGCTTTAAGAGGCTTTTTAATTATTTAACCTCTGTTTGCAGATCCTTGTTGTTGTTGTTTCAATCTTCAGTTAGTTGTTTCTGTAAACTAAAATAGGGGAAAGTGTTATTTTTCATAGATAGTGTCAGTTGTGGCTCAGTGGGTAGCACTCTCGCCGCCGGGTCAAAAGGTTGTGGGTTCAAGTCCCTCTCCAGAGACTTGAGCACAAAAATCTAGGCTGACACTCCAGTGCAGTACTGGTGCCGTCTTTCAGATGAGACGTTAAACCGAGGCCCCCCCACCTGCTCTCTTAGGTGGACATAAAAGATCCCATGACACTATTTCGAAGAAGAGCAGGAGAGTTATCCCCGGTGTCCTGGCCAATATTTATCCCTCAATCATCATCACTAAAACAGATTATCTGGTCATTATCACAAACTGGCTGCTGCATTTCCTACACTAGAACAGTGACTACACTCCAAAAGTACTTATTTGGCTGTAAAGCGCTTTGAGACGTCAAGTGGTCGTGAAAGGCACTATATAAATGCAAGTCTTTCTAAAGTTGTCAAAAATTCTAGCCATCATTATAGTTATCACGATGAGCTCTAAATAGGAAGTATTTCCTACTAAATTAGTCCACAATTCTAAATCTTACAAAAATAGGTAACAGTATTTTACAAGAAAATAGTTACCATAATGTCTTGAACAAGTGTCAGTTTTGTACAGTATCACTCCCCTTAACTATGGATCATTCTGTGACTAGTAGGGCGAGCAGAAAGGTGACATGTTCCCATATCTCTGCTGGGATTATGAGCATCCAGGAAATGCACAAGATCAGTCCAGGATGATGCTCTCCTGATTTACCCCCACTCTTCGTGAAGTATCAGGCCTCCACTGTACAGTACAGCATAGCTGAGATCACAACTCCTTGTGGATATGATCACTTCCGCAACACACAAACAGGCCAGAATTTTCCTTTTAAAATTAAATCTAAATAAAGTCCATCACCATAAACTGTACAGAACAGAAAGGTCCCAAGTTGAGTTAGCTAATCCTAACCAGGCTGATGGTAGGGGTTTCTACAAATTGTCCTCGGTATCCCCAAGGACAAAAGAACAATCAAGCGATCTCCCTTCAATATACTGCACGAGCGTCCAGCTACTTGTACAGGGTCAATCGTAGATCTCATGTTCTCCATGGTCAAAATAATCTACCAACAGTCACCATCTAGGCTCATGTGAAAAAGTATTGGAAGGCTGTAAAATGAAATCTCAGCATGATATTTTTAGGAGCGAGGAGAAATTTGGAGGGAAAAAAAATTAACCTGAACAAATAATTCTAGATGCTCACATTCTATTTCTTGTGCAAGTCTAACCAGCCCATTTTCCTTCCTTGGAGTACACAGATTGCTATGGTCAACAGGTGAGAGAATGGGGTGGTTATGATACAGTCTCCAGTAATTTCCACAGTGGTTCTTCCAATCTCCCGCCGTAACTTCACTAGAAACCCCGAAAGGCCAGAACAGCCGGTTATTAAGCCATTTTTCCGGGGCTCCCATCAAAGTTGCAGCAGCAGATCAGGGAACCATTAGCGAAATTAAAACCGGGTGTGTGCAATATATAGAGGTTAGTAAAAACCCAAGAAGAAATTGGGGATTCTTTTGGAGTTCACCTGCCAGAGTGTCGATCAGAAATTTGGGCATATTTAAATAAATGGTCAGAAAATCGTACATAGCACATGCCTAAATTTCAGCAGAATGCACTCCAGTCTGTTTTCAAACACCAAAAAAGCAAACGGCACAGGTAAGGATATTGTCACGGGCAATTTTCATCACTTTCCTGACGCTGAATATAACTTTTCCAAAAATCAAATTAACTCTATCAACATACCTTTCCAAATAGGCTTGAACATTGTCATAGCCATAAAATTTTGCCAAATGAACAAGAATGCCGGTGGCACAGCGTCCATCCCGACGACGGCAGAAGCTACAGTTACAGATCCCTCTGCAAGGAGGGCACACCCAGTCCTACACAAAGCAGAATCAATATTAGAGATGGTGCATATGAACAAAAACCCTGTAAACTGTCAACCTGGCAAGAGAACCTAGGACTTCCTCCGCCCCCCCCAGAAAACCCAGAAAGAACATTTGAGCCCCCTCAGTGACCCCCTTTCACAAGGAGAACACTTAAAAAGAAATCTTTCTTCAGAGGTCCAGACCACAACCCCAACTTCAAGTGGGTCCTCTTGCGTTGTTTGGCAGCCTGGTACACCTGCTCTCACCAGGCATACCGCCACCAAACAGACACCAGGTCCCACCGACAGCCGGGGATGCAGTAACTCCCGCGGTTGGGAGTCCCCACCCTGGTCAGCTGACCTTGTAAAGGGGATGGTGGAAGCTCTTCCCCTTACAAGGCCCACAGAAATCCCTGCCTATCTGGGTCCCCAACTCATTTCTGGCCCATTCCCACCAGAGTAACAGCAGGATTGCACCAGAAAGGTTGCTGATTTTTGATCCCTCTGCCTATGTAACAGTTAAAATAGCCAATTAATACATTGTTGACTTCTGACCAATGTTCCCTGTAAGATGCGCAGCCAAGCGGTCCCACGCAGCCCAGGACCGGCTTTTTCAATGTAAAGTTTACTGTGAATGGGCTGCGCAGCCTCTTAAAAGGGCCACGCACCCAAAAAAAATAGGGAACATTGCCTCTGACATGCAGATCCAAATCCTCCAGATGATAACCAACCACATACATGTTCGGCTAGGTGCAGCTGGTGTATGGTCAACAGACGATGTCTAATGGAACAAACATCTGGACATCACTGAGGCCTGATCAATTTTCTTGTACAGCAGAAAAAGAGTAGGTTATACCACTACTCAGCAGCAATACAGCTTGTTTTAGGATTCTCAACAAGGCTGCCATTCAGCTGGTACAAAATAAAACAGTACAGATTAAGAAATAATTGAAAATGGATAAAAACAATAAATTTAAGGAAAAATATATCCTTCCTAACAGCAGAAAGAACCAATACCCAAACTCTAGCTGTGTTCCCACGTAAGAGGATGTACAGTAATTAATAAAAAGCTTTTTAGCATCAACTCTTGACGGATCACTGTAACTCTGTGCTTTTACATGTGTATATATACTTACAGGGTTTAGAAGGGCAGATCTCACATTTTCACCATACCGATTGCGCAGACAGGGTCCACAAAATTGTCCTCTCACACCATAACAATCTTGATTACGACAGATTGTTTTTGTATCTATTGTTTTCTGCCGACACTGATGGCAGGTGCTGCCCTACAAGCAGAGAGGAGTGAACATTTTTCCCGTCAGTATGACATTAGTGGAGGAATAGAAGTGTGGTGGAAAACTACATTAATTATTTTTCACAGAGAAATGGGCATTTAGCAGATTCCATATTCAGTTATGGTCACCTATGCAAAAAAGGTACAAATTACCATTAATGAGCAGTATACATTCATACACACTAGGAATCAATTAGGAACAATTTTATCAGTACCTAACGGAGAATATAAACCTTTTCAGAATGATTTACAGTTAAACCTACTTGGAAAACAGTTGATTGTATATATAACTATAATAAAAATATTGCCATGACTGTTCATGATAAAGTGCTGCCTTTCTACATTCCTAACACCCAGCAATACAGCCCCAAAGTTACATCAAATCTCCTAACTGTAAAATATTGGTTTATTAAGCAATTAAGTATTTAAACATTTTCGTTATAAAGTCATTTGGTTTGAAGGAAGTTTATAAAAACACCAAGGTTTAGTAGTACTCCAAAAGGTCTGACAATTACCATACAACGATCATAAATTTTATCTTTAACGGTGATGGCGACATTTTCCAAATCCTCTTCTGTGATATCATCAGCAGGCCTTGGCTTGCCTTTTGAAGATCGTCGCCTCCTCTTGCTTAAACTTCCATCCTGTTAAGGTGCATCAATACTTCAAAATTTGTACCAAGAGACATTCACACTAACAACTAACATTAGAAATTAATGAAGAAAAAAATGTTTTGACAAATACTCCAATTATTGCTCATACACACACTTAGAAAGGGCCATTAAACAATAACACAAGTGTAGTTCTCTAGTTTTGTAGCAGCTAACATACTCCAAAACACTATGGTTGAAAATTTATTGTCCCGGGGGGAGGGAATTATGCTGTAATTAATTGTACAAGGTTATATTTACACTGCCTGGGACATTTCTAGGCAGTCCATTATCATAAAAATCCATTTCAAAGCATTTCAGCTACCTCAACAAAATGATTTGCTAGGCTAGTTCTCAAGCGGAACTTTTTCACTTGGTCCATAAGTTTGGTTGGAGAAATCGCAAACTTTTCCACAGAGAAACCCTCAGGAGGTCGTGCACTCCTGGTTGGATTGACACGGCGCTCAACCTTTCCTTCAGAAAATGTCCTCTTTGGGGTTCGTTTCTGTGTTTGGAAAGAAAAATGATGCTGCATTTAAATGTAGAGCTACTAATAAATACATCAATAATTATACCAACTTGTGTACATAGTTCAGAGTAATCTTAGATTTAATATGCAATAAAAAGCTGTTAAGGCACCCTCTCCGTCACCATTTACTTCTGTTCTGAGAGGGAAGTCGAGGCCTCGGTTTAACATCTCATCTGAAAGACGGCACCTCTACATTGCAGCACTCCCTCACTACTGCACTGAAGTGTAAGCCTAGATTGTGTGTTCAGTGGAGGTGAAGCCACAAATTTCAGATTTGGACGCTGAGCCACAGCTGACACCCAAATAGTTTCACTTGTCACATGACCACTTTTTTTTGGCATTTTAAATTGGTCCAGCCTGATGTTACAGACATCCTATTTTCTTTGAGTTTGTCTATTCATGCTACAAACAGATTTACTGAGTTTGTATATGATCATCACATAAAAGGAAACAGTTTTATTGCACAGAATTTCTGTAGTCGGTACAGTTTCTGAAGAAGACCATAATTCCGAAATCTTGATAGTTAAATTCTACTCCATTAGTACTTGAATCAATGACCAACAGCAGGCAAGTTTTTATTTTGAGTTGCCATTTCATCAAGAGAATAAAAATTGCATTATACAATACTTACTTGAGGTGATGAAGTGCGTACTTTCATTGGAAAGAGCCCAGGCATTGTTTTTAGTTCTGCCATTAGTTTGGCAAGCTAAAAAAGTTAAAAACAGATTCAATTCACTAGTTGTAACGTAACATAGCATCAGCAAATGTGAATCCATAAAACAACCAAAACAAAAATAACATTAAAAGCACAATTTGCTAGAACACGAGGGGCTAAGAATTACCACAGAAACAGGCTGAACTCATCAAAAACAAGATTGTGATAGTTGGACAGGCAATATGGCATATTCCACCAATCACAGCTCTCCAGGTTGTAATGAAAAGGCCTTTAATTACACACCTCTCGTGTGGTATGGTAACTATGGTTATATGATTTCATTTTTATTTCACTCGGCTTTTCAGAAGCCCTTGAACAGCCAGCACCCAAACTACCCACACCACAAAACTAGTGCAAATGTGGCACGTTCAGCTCGAATTTCACTCACTGAATTCTGGTGACACACAAAAGAATCACAACACTGGGGAGAATATCAACTGCATTTATCTACAAAAGGAAGCAAGAATCTGTGTGCAGTCAGTCATCAATAAGAGTCACTGCTAAATACATGTTTTTGCAAACAGAAGGTTAGAGGAGCAAATTCAGACTGTTAAAGCATTCAAAAAAAGGAAGTACAGATCTGAAATGGATTTAGGATTGGTTCTAATGAGAGGCGCAATAAAGGTATAACAAAAAAAGCTGGAAATACTCAGTAGGTAAGGCAGCATCGTGGAGAGAGGAACAGAGTTAACGTTTCAGGCCGATGACCCTTCGTCAGAACTGGAAAAGGTTAGAGAAGTAACAGATTTTTAAGCAAGTGTGGGACAGGGAGGAAAGAACAAATGGAAGGTCTGTGATAGGATGGAAGGCAGGAGAGATTAAATAACAAAAGGGATGATGGTGCAAGGCAAAAGGAGATGGTAATGGGACAAGTTAAGAAACAAAAGATGACTCTAGATGAGGTACAAATGGCAATGGCAGAATCATCAACAGCTGCCATGTGAGAGAAAAAATAAGAAAAAGGAAAAGAAATATAGGGGCCGAAGTTATAGTCTGAAATTGTTGAACTCTATGTTGAGTCCAGAAGGCTGTAAAGTGCCTAATCGAAAGGTGCTGTTCCTCGAGCTTACGTTGAGCTTCGTTGGAACAGTGTAAGAGGCCGAGGACGGAGAGGTCAGAGTGGGAGTGGAGCGGAGAATTAAAGTGAGCGACCGGAAGCTTGGGGTCACGCTTATGGACTGAATGGAGGTGTTCCGTAAAGCGGAGGCAATAAAGATGTTTGGGTACTTTGACCATGCACGTTGGATAGGCTTTTCATTCACAGGATGTGGACATCGCTGGCAAGGCCAACATTTATTGCCCATCCCCAATTGCCCTCGAGAAGGTGGTGGTGAGCCAGCTTCTTGAACCACTGCAGTCCGTGTGGTGAAGGTACTCCCACGGTGCTGTTAGGTAGGGAGTTCCAGGATTTTGAGCCAGCGACAATGAAGGAACGGCAATATATTTCCAAGTGGTTGGAGGTCAATCATCACAGCCCCAGGACATCGCTGGAGGAGTTCCTCAGGGCAGTGTCCTAGGCCCAACCATCTTCAGCTGCTTCATCAATGCCCTTCCCTCCATCATAAGGTCAGAAGTGGGGATGTTCGCTGATGATTGCACAGTATTCAGTGCCATTCACAACTCCTCAGATAATGAAGCAGTCCATGTCCGCATGCAGCAAGACTTGGACGACATTCAGGCTTGGGCTGTTAAGTGGCAGGTAACATTCGCGCCACGCAAGTGCCAGGCAATGACTATCTCCAACAAACGAGAGTCTAACCACCGCCCTTTGACATTCAACGATATTACCATCATCGAATCCATCACCATCAATATCCTGGGGGTCACCATTGACCAGAAACTTAACTGGACCAGCCACATAAATACTGTGGCAACAAGAGCAGGTCAGAGGCTAGGTATTCTGCTGCGAGTGTCTCACCTCCTGACTCCCCAAAGCCTTTCCACCATCTACAAGGCACAAGTCAGGAGTGTGATGGAATACTCTCCACTTGCCTGGATGAGTGCAGCTCCAACAACACTTAAGAAGCTCAACACTATCCAAGACAAAGCAGCCCGCTTGATTGACACCCCATCCACCACCTTAAGCATACACTCACTCCACCACCGTCGTACCATGGCTGCAGTGTGTACCATCTAAAAGATGCACTGCAGCAACTCACCAACACTTCTTCGGCAGCACCTCCCAAACCCGCAATCTCTACCACCTAGAAACAAGGGCAGCAGGCACATGTGAACACCATCATGGTGGGAGATTAGACGATGGTAATGTCGTTAAATGTCATGGGGAGGTGATTTGACTCTCTTGTTGGAGATGGTCATTGCCTGGCACTTGTGTGGCGCGAATGTTACCTGCCACTTAACAGCCCAAGCCTGAATGTTGTCCAGGTTTTGCTGCATGTGGGCATGGACTGCTTCATTATCTGAGGAGTTGTGAATGGCACTGAACACTGTGCAATCATCAGCGGACATCCCCACTTCTGACCTTGTGTTGGAGGGAAGGTTTAATAAGTCTCATCGCTAAAATCAGCTGTATGTTTTTGATAACTGTAAAGTAGCATTACTGTTTCACCAACTTAATACACCCACTGCACCTGGACTTCAAAAGTTTGATGCTAATCTTTAGAGTTTAAGGAGTCTTAGTTATCACCCTTATATAAATTAAAGATGATGGCCTCAAAAATACAACAGCCTTAAATGCACACTAGGCTATAAATCAGGCGTATATATACATATATATATATACACACACACACACACACTACACCAGGGGCAGAACCTCCATTCACACTAAACATGGTCCCCTATGTCTAAGAGAGCATGGCCAGGGAGAGGACTCCGAGGCCAGGGGTATCTACGACCCCCGCTTGGGATTTAACAGTATGGAAGAGGACAGGAGACATACTGGCGGATGCAGCAGCCCAAGTGGGGACAGACTTGGGCTCCAGGGCTGGGTCGTAGTCTGGACCCCCAAAGAAACACTGGAAAAAATTATTCTTCCTGACCCACTATTGAGGGAGGGGGAAGGCCCCCTTCCACTTCTGGTGCCTAAGATGCACCCCATAATGCCATTGATGTTATGTTAAGAGATAAAGCAAGGGCTTTACCTCACCTAAAGTTCTCGCCACAGGAAAACAGAAAGGCTGCATTCTGCTTACACTAGCGTTCTGAGGCAAATCAAAGAGTGCAAGCAAGGTTGCCTACATTGGCAAAAACCTGATTAGTGTGGGCTTGCTTTTATGACCGTCATGTTATTTCATTAATCTTGGAAAAAGGCAAATCATTACACACCCTTAAAACAAACTATGTACCTAAATGCTATACATTTGAAGGCAGAGTGACAACTGTTTGAGGCTATCCTGTTGGAAAAGAGGTGCCGGAAAAGTAACATAAGCAACAACAACTTGCACTTATATAGCACCTTTAACGTAGAAAAACATTCCCAGGCGCTTCACAGGGGCGTAATTAGACAAAAAGCAGCACCATCACATCACTCATTAATTGTACATCAACTGCAAAGAAGCTCTTAAGACTGTTAAAAATGCTCCTACCATTTCTTTATTTTCTTTAATGTTCATGGCCCTCTTTAGCAATACATTAGAGCTTTTCTTTTCTGACCCAGAGTCATCGTCTGATTCAGACTCCGAGTCCGGGATCTCTCGCTCCTTTCTTTTCACTGGCCGCCTTGTAGGAAATTTAAATGCCACACGCAGACCAAAATGGCCTTTCTTTGGTGTTGCTTCCATCTCGCTTTCTATGGAAGATTGATCATCATCCTCCTCTTCATCATCATCATCATCATCATCATCACATTCAGTGAAACCTTCATCTTCATCCTCCATTTCCAAATTCACAGACTGGAAGAAACACAAACTCATTACAAAAAAACAAGCTAACAGTTGGCACGTGGTAATTATCTGCATCCGCTAGCGAGCGTTTATAGCGTCTAAAGCTCAGCAGCAAAGAAAAATGCATCTTGGAGGGAACTGTTTGACACTGTGTCATTTCGCCTCTGGGTTTGAAAGCAACCCACACAGATGGGATGGAAGTCTTCTCTCTGCCAGCTGTAAAAGTCCTGTGAAATGAATGCGGGGTGTTATGACCCAGTTCGCAATGGGCATGATTCACTGGGCTATCTTTAATCAGTAGAACTGGTAGTATCGGTCCATCAAGTTGACCAATGGAGTTTTTTTTTTTTTAATTGTTGGTTCGTAACCACTCAAGAACTGGATTTTTAGAAACATGGAGGGAAATTCTGAACTTCGACCAAAACACGTGCGTAGTGGTCAATGTTCCCCGTAATTTTTTTTTGGGTGGGCAGCCCCTTTAAATTACCGCGCATGCAGTTTCTGTCATTAGCACACCATGGAGCCGGCTGCGCGGGACCTGTCGATCCAGGCAGCGTAAAGGGAACACTGGTAGTGGTCTCCTGTGCCTGTCCAATGGTTCCAGGTCTTTTGCATACCATCAGTGAGCTGCTCCCGCATCTCAGCAGCCCGCCGATTGGAAAGGGATGAAAAATCTGGCAGCTCTAACGCAGGTAGGTGAAAGTGGAAAGGGGTGGTGACCTCAGGGGAGGGCCTCAAAGGGTCATGCATAGCAGGGCTCCACCTATTGGTATTAAAAGTTGAAAAACAGGGTCTTATAACTGGCGTAGGACCCCGGTTTGCAGCGGCAATTAGGCTCCCACTTATTTCGGAAACACTGGCCAGCCATTTCGCCTGAAAAAATTGTATCAGATGGGCCTTGGGCAGTCGATTTGTTTTCCAATTTTCAACTGCCAAATACCGCATTTGCAATGGAAAACAGGACGGGTGGCAGTTCAAGATTGTCCCCATGTAGTTTTGTGCTTACTTGGACTTGATAACAGGGTTTATTCATGATGGGATTGGTATGGAGATAGAATTACCTGTCACTTTGTTTGCCTTATACTAGTTACCTCTATCTGACCACGCCCGCCCTTTAGGAAACAACTTACCTTAAAATCCAGTGTGTAAATGACTATTTTAACAGTGGCCATTTTTGATAAAACTCTCATATATTGCTCCCCTAATTTAAGAGGAGAATCAAAAATACACAGTGCAACTAAAATGCTAGATATTAATTTAGCTCTCATCGCAGTTCTTACCCTCAAATCCACCTCACCATTAGGTTCAACAGTACATTCAGGGAACCCTTCAAAAACATAATCAGTTGAGCAACTATCCTCAGTGAAAACTTCAATAAGCTCTTCTGTAATAAACTTGGACTGGAAACTGGAAACCTGAGAATCAAAAGAGAACAAAGAGCTTAGCACAAAGTCCAAATAATGAAATCTATATAAATGAGTCAATGGTTCAGCAGTAGCTGCAACTAATACCAACTCTGAATATTTAGAAAGGACCTCAGCTTCAGTTTTCAAGTCCAGCACCAGCATTCATATAGTTCTGAATGCCAAACCATTTGGGCTGGGGGCAGTTTTTGGAACCCGGAAATGAACAGGGAATTCCAGAGCTTAGGGCCTAGGTAACAGAAGGCACGACCACCAATGGTTGAGCGATTATAATCAGGGATACTCAAAAGGGCAGAATTAGAGAAGCGCAGATATCTCGGGGGGGGGTTGTGGGGCTGGAGGAGATTACAGAGATAGGGAGGGGCAAGGCCAGGGAGGGGTTTGAAAACAAGGATGAGAATTTTGAATATCGAGGCGCTACTCAACCGGGAGCCAGTGTAGGTCAGCGAGCACAGGGGTGATGGGTGAACAGGATTTGGTGCGAATTAGGTCGCGGGCAGCCGAGTTTTGGATGACCTCAAGTTTACATAGGGTAGAATGTGGGAGGCCAGCCCGGAGTGCGTTGGAATAGTCAAGTCTAGAAGAAGGGAATTCCCAGTTGGCCACTGATTTAGCAGTTCTACTTATTATGTGGCCAAAGGAGGAAAGGAAAAACGCCTGCTAGCACAGAGGTGCAAGCCAGTGAAGAGAGGCTGGCCTGTAGCATTCTAGAGTCGGCCAAATCACCCACTTACTGTCACAGCCAATTCAAAGTCCAAATGAAATTACACCAAGATTAATAGAGTGGCACAATCCTGAGAGTTCTATCCTGGTTTACGAGCATGTTTCAGGCAAGTGACCCCAAAGCTCAGCATTTTAGTTTTGCTTCTTTGAGCTAGTTTTTCACTGGATTTTATAATCTGCCTGGGTTCCTGGTTGCCAGAAGGGAGGAGAGAAAAGGAGGAATGGAGATATGTGGCTGACTTCCTTGGTGCATTGGGATGGCATGACCTAGTTCCAGGGTGCTCTGTGGGTCACAAACCCAAGTTCCTACAGGTACGGCAAATTGTGAAAGACTGAAATGGATGAGTGCTGCAGCAGGAGTGCTCTTGTGAGGTTAGGTCTGAGTCACCTTGTTGGGCAAAGACAGAGCTTTATTCTGCATCTGGCTGTGCTACACATGACTTGGGTATGGTTGATGCTGGCACTAGGAATCTGAAATAGAAAGGGTACCATTCCCAGCAATAACATTTCTCACCTGGAGGAGCACAAATTTAAAATAATATAGAAGATAAAACAATATTTCTTTAGAAATTTGTTAGAATTCAATGAAGCTCAACGTAAGCTCGAGGAACAGCACCTCATCTTTCAATTAGGCACTTTACAGCCTTCTGGACTCAACTTTGAGTTCAACAATTTCAGACTATAACACCCCCCCCCCCCCCCCCCATTTTTTCAGACGGCAGCTGTTGATGAGTCTGCCATCCCCATTTGCAACATTTAATCTCTCCTGCCTTGCATTCTAGCACAGACCGTCCCTTCAGTTCCTTCCTCCCCTCCCACCCACCCCTTTCCCTGCCTCTGCACCTGTTTAAAATCTGTTACATCTCCAACTTTTTCCAGTTCTGACGAAGGGTCCCAGACCTGAAACGTTAACTCTGTTTCTCTCTCTACAGATGCTGCCTGGCATGCTGTGTGTTTCCAGCATTTTTTGTTATTTTAGTTAAAAGTAACACCCTTGTTCAAGAAGGGAAAGAAAGATAAATCTGGTAACAAAGACCAGTTAATCTAAAATATTAACAGAAAATGTTAGAAACACTCAGCAGGCCAGATAGCATCTGTGGTAATAGAAAAAGAGTTAACATTTCAGGTCGATGACCTTTCATCAGACCTTGTTAATCTAGTATCAGTTGTAGGCAAGCTCTTAGAAATCTTAATTCATTTAGAAATGAATGGGTTGATCAGGAAAAACCATCACAGATTTGCTAAAGGTAGGTCATATCTGATAATTTAATAGTTTTTTTGAAGAAGTGATTGGATAGATAAAGGAAATGCAGTATATGTGGTATACTGTGCATTTTCAGATGGTATTACATAGGATATACAGCACAGAAACAGACCATTCGGCCCAACCAGTCCATGCCGGCTCCACTCAAGCCTTCGCCCGTCTTTCCTCATCTAACTATCAGCATAACCCTCTATTTCCCTTCTCCCTCATATGCTTATCTAGCCTCCCCTTAAATGCATCTATACTATTCACTTCAACCACTCCCTGTGGTAGCGAGTTCCACATTCTCACCACTCTCTGGGTAAAGAAGTTTCTTCTGAATTCCCTATTTGATTCTGTCTCATTCGTGAAAAATTAAGGCTTACAGTGCAAGAATGAATGTCACAACATGGGTAGAAAGTTGGTTCACCAACAGGGAACAGGGAGTTCGGGTAAATGGACATTGCTTAGACTGGAGAAGGGTTGGAAATGGTATACCTCAGGAGCAGTGCTGGGTCCACTTTTGTTCTGAGTATACAGGGATGATTTGGACTTGGGTACGGAAAAATACCCGCGAAATTTCCTGATGGCACAAACGTAGGCAATTTGGTACCTTGTGCAATTTCGGGTGCCCCTTTAGAGAACGGACATTAAAGCCATAGAGAGCACATTGTAGACGCCAGGATGGGAAGCAATAGGAGAGACTCGAGATACTAGTGCAATTTCCACTGGAGCAGAGAGGTCCAGGAAAAGATTTAATAGAAGTTTTGAAATTTATCAAGATATTTGATAGAATGAATATGAAAGATTATTTCCTGATTGGTGAGTCAGTGACGGGAACGGAAGTCATCAATTTAAAATTACCATGGAGTAAGGAGGTTATGAAAAATTTCTTCAGAGGATTGTCAGAATGCTTTTCTCCATTGAGTGGTTGAGGCAAACACCACTGCTTCTTTTAAGAGAAAATCTGAAGCAGGTAAAGATACAAGGCTATGGGACAAGAGCAGGACAGAGATTGCTTTTGGATTGGTCCGTTGAGGAGCTGGGTGGGTGACCTCCTCCTGTACTGTAAACTTGTGCTACTTCTTTTAGAAGGGAATTAGTTAATTGTTTAAAAACAAAGAATATGCAATGGCTTGGGAACTGAACAGGAGGTTGGGATTAGGTGAGATGAAAAACAAAAATTGCTGCAAATGCACAGCAGGTCTGTCAACATGTAGAAAGGATAGGTTAATGTTTTAGGTGTAACCCCCCCCCCCCCTCCCTCCTCCTCGACAGAACTGAAAACGATTTGTTGAATTCAAAATCCAAGTGAATTTGATGAAATCAAGATGCTTAGTATTACAAAGGAAGGAATTCAGCCAAACTTATTCCACGAATCCAAATACTAAAGAGTACAAAAGCACATGATTCTTCCACATTCCTGACATGGAAGTTACCACCTGGCTGGATGGTCTCATCTATTGGATGCTGGGAACCATCAAATCCTCACAAAGGGAGGGAAAGTGCATGGGCTGCTTACTGTTAAAAGAAATTTGCAAAAATACTACATGGTTGTTAACATACATCATTTTTATTGAGATTTTCAATGCAACATAAACAGTGCAAAGACACCATTTAACAGATTAGTTAATTATTATACAAGTGATCAAAAAGTATTGATAAATGCAATCTCAGCCATTAATGAAGTTTTATTTTACTTCACGGTCATAGAACTTCTCACATTTGGTTGTTGATTTACCCTCCAACAGTGAAAAGCATTTTACCCTAAAAAAACGAGGGTACACTGCTGCACGCCGGGGGTGGGAAAGTCTTTTGGGTACATTTATTTCTCCTGCCAACCACATTTTAAACCAACCTTGTGTAACTCCAGGCCTCCTCACTCGCTCGGATGATTACTTGGAAAAGTGATGGTGGGGGTGGGAGTGCGGGTGGGGGGGGGGGGGAGAGGAGGAGACAGGGCAAAGCAAGCTTTCCAGCAAAATGGTTTAAAATAATTAAAAAACTAAATACCATTTATGTCTACTTACATTCATGCTCCGGTTCAGTTTGTCATCAGCATGATCATGTGATTTGTTGGATTCAACCTCTTGAAAACCCAAAAACTCATCATCACTGGGTGCATCAAAGATGTCTGCTACTAATTTTGGTATCTGTGAATGTAGAGTGGAAAATGATCAAACAGAATCACCTCAAAGTGACCAGACTCTCAAAATTTATCTGGATGAAAGATTTCTTTATCTTCACAACCAAGTTTTAAAATTATAATTGCAATAACCTGCAGATCTCAATATGGTTGGCACTAGAAACATTAGTTTGTTACAGGATGTCTGGGCAGGGACAAAGAAAGAGAAAAGTATATTTATGGATGCTGGGTGAGAATGGGATTATACTACATAAGAACATAAGAAATAGGAGCAGGAGTAGACCAATCGGCCCCTCGAGCCTGCTCCGCCATTCAATGAGATCATGGCTGATCTGATCCAACCTCAACTCTAAAGAACACAAGAAGTAGGAGCAGGACCAGGCCACTCGGCCCCTGGGCCCGCTCCGCCACCCACAGGGCCTTGACCGATCCGAACTCAAACTCATGTCCAATTTCCAGCCCGCTCCCCGTAACCCCTGATTCCCTTTACTTCTAGGAAACGGTCTATTTCTGTTTTAAATTTATTTAATGAAGTAGCTTCCACAGCTTCCTGGTACTCTGTTGTGATGGCCAACATGGTTAAATAACCTATTGAAAACCACTATCCTAGCTTACAAAGAATAATCATTTACTTGAGTGAGGTACTAGGCCAAAGTAAAAAAACAGTATCCCAGCACAAGTTGCTGGCTTCAGAAAATTGGAGGCAAACTTGGGGGGAAAATATACACACACATCACAGGTTTATCTTTGTAATTTCTCAAGTTGCCCTCCTCTGAATCCACACAATATCATTCAAAAGAGAAGAACTTGCATTTAAAAAGCACCTTTCACAACCTCAGGATTTCCCAAAGCACTTTTATAGCCAATGAAGTGCTGTAATAGTCACTGTTGTAATGTTGGGAAACGCAGCAGCCAACTTGCACACAAGGTCCACAAACAGCAATGACACCCTAACCAGATAATCTGTTTGGAAGTCCAGCGTAAACCCTATTAATCAGCAGGTCATTAAAATAAATTGGTAACAGCGGACAATGTTAACATAATGTTTATACGTTTGATGGCTGTATTTTTTAAATGCTCGTTCAGATCTCTAAACCAACAGAAAATGTAAATTTAAACTTTTGTATTATATAATTTTTACTTTGAACATAAATAATGTGCTAGTCACTTCTACCCTAAACATATGTTTGCAAACCTGTAACAATTTCCATTCAATTGGTTTAAAGGATGAAACTCACAAGGGCTCCTTCCTTTATCCTCTCCCACTTTCTTCTGCAACTGGAGTTCCCAGTCACAGAAATATATTGAATTCTCCAGATCTTTAATCGACCAATCAGCACCTTTACAAATTGATTTTTTTTAAATTATAGCTTGTGCCGTCAATCTTTGAACTTAAGCCAACATCCCCCAATGCAAGTCTCAAGCTTAGTCAGAATTGTTCATGGCACCAATTCCATCCCCTTCCCTGGGCAGTCTCAGGCTGAACCAGACTGTTTGCAACCCCGGTGACCTATTTGACCCCGAGCTGAGTTTCCGACCCCATATCCGAGACCGCCTACTTCGTAATACCTCCGTAATATCGCCCGTCTCCGCCCCTGCCTCAGCTCATCTGCTGTTGAAATCCTCATCTATGCTTTTGTTACCTCCAGAGACTATTATCCCAACGCTCTCCTGACTGGCCTCCCATCTTCCACCCTCCATAAACTTAAGCTAATCCAAAACTCTGCTGCCCCGTCTCCTAACTCGCACCAAGTCCCGTTCACCCATCAGCCATAGCCATGTGCTCTCTGGCCTACATTGGCTCCTGGTCCCCAAACGTCCCAACAACAACTTGCATTTATGTAGCGTCTTTAACGTAGTAAAAGGTACCAATGAATTTCACAGGAGCGTTATCAAATAAAATTTTGATACTGAGCCACATAAGGAGATATTAGGAGAGGTAACCAAAAGCTTGGTCATAGGGGTAGGTTTTAAGGAACGTCTTAAAGGAGAGAGAGGCAGAGGGGACATACGAACAAGGACGGACAGGTAAAGGCCATCTGGTCCATTGAGCCTGTTCCACACAACTGCAATACCTTGTGTATCACAACATATGCACTCCATCCCACCCAAAACCATGTGATCTCCTGGGAGAGGCAAAACATTTTTTTTTAAACCCAGGCCAATTTGGGGAAAAAATCTGGAAACTTCCTCTCCGACCCATCTAGGCAATCAAAACTAGTCCAGGAGATCACTCTGGCCTTGAATTCCCTGCAGTACCTTCTGTAAGAGGTGATCTCCGCCCCAGCCAGAAACAGGTCCAGCTCTCGCTTGAAGGAATTCAGCGAATCAGCGTCCACTGCACGAGATGGCAGCCTGTTCCAGAGGTCCACTATTCACTGGGAAAAGAACCATCCCCTGACATCTAACCTAGCCTTACACAACTTAAATTTGTGACCCCTGGCCTTCCCTAACCTATTTAATTGAAACAAACTGTCAACTGGAACACAATCTATTCCCTTCATTATCTTATAAATCGCAATCAGATCACTCCTAAGTCTACGCTTCAAAGTGTAGAGTTCCAACTCTTACGTAAACATTAAGTTAATCTACTCCTTGTTTAGCGTGTGTGAAAAAGGAGCAATGGATTGCTTTGCCCTACAAGTCCACCTGAGTTCACCAGAAGCTGTCAGTCACCATAAACTAATGAATTCTACTTGCTCTAACCAGTAAAACACGGTGCATACTTGTGACAAGTTGTGTTTTTATGAGCTGAATTGGTTGAGGAAAGAAATCTTCAGATATAATAACAACTTGCATTTATATAGAGTCTTTAACAAAATAAATGTCCCAAGGCGCTTCGCAGGAGCATAATCAGACAAAAATTGACGCTGAGCCAAAGGAGGAGACATTAAGACCAGTGAGCAAAAGCCAAGTCAGTTGGGTTTTGAGCAGAGCGAAGTTTCGGGATGGAATTCCAGAGCTAAGTGCCTAGAAAGCTGTAGGCACAGCCGCTAATGGCGGAGTAAAGAAAGTGGGGGGGGGGGGGGGAGATGAACAGGCCAGAGTTGGAGGAACGCAGAGTTCTCAGAGGATTAACTCGCACCAAGTCCCGTTCATCCCTCACTCCTGTGCTCGCTGACCTACACTGGCTCCCTGTCCAGCAACTCCTTGATTTAAAAATTCTCATCCTTGTTTTCAAATCCCTCCATGGCCTCGCCCCTCACGGTCTCTGAAATCTCCTCCAGCCCTACAACCCTCTGAGATCTCTACACTCCTCCAATTCTGGCCTCTTGTGCATCCCTGATTTTTCAATGCTCCACCATTGGTGGCAGTGCCTTCAGCTGCCTGGGCCCATAGCTCTGGAAATCCCTCCCTAACCCCAGGGAGATGGGGTATTTGCTGTGTGAGCCTCTAGCCTGTATTTGTAATAGCTTACTGCACTCTGGAATTGTTCCTAGACTGGAAGGAGGCTAATGTAGTCCCCATCTTTAAAAAGGGTTACTAGACAGATTTGGGTAACTATAGGCCCATTAGTTTATCAGTAATGGGTAAGATGCTTGAAGGAATCATTAGGGATGCTTGGATAGAGGGAAATATTAGGGACACCCAATATGGCTTCATAAAAAGGTCATGTCTGACAAATCTAATTGTATTTATTTCAAGAAGTTAAAAGTTGGTGGATGAGGGAAGTCCAGTAGACATTGGCCCAAAAATTCGTGAGGAAGCCTTCGTGCGAGGGTAAGGCTTCCCCGCGATCTCTCACTGCGCGTTGGCTTTTTCAGTTCCAGCTCGCACGAACTTGATGTTCTGGACAGCTGCTGTGCAGTGCTTTCGTATCCCACAGGCGTAGTTAATTCGTGCGAGCTGTGGGATCAAGTGACTCAGTTAGAGCCAATGGCAGCACACCATCTTCCATTCATAACTTTCACATAAGTGCTGTGAAAGCTATGAATACTATAGCCCCCCAAAATAACAGCTAAACCTCAATTAAATTAAAAAAAAACCATCACATTAATAAAATAAGTATAGTTAAATAAATTAACCATTTTAAATAAAAAATTACATTTTTGAAAAAATTTAAAATCTTTTAAAAAGTTATAAAAATAAACTTACCTGTCTTTAAAGTCTCTAAAAAAGATATACCTGTTTAAAAAAATTCAAAATAATACTTAATTCACTACTTACCTTGTTAAAAGTGGGTCTTACTCCTTTTTTTATGTGTAAAATCTTCCATACTTACCTGCGCGTTGAAACCACTAAGTGCACTGCATGCGCGCAGCCTGTAGCGTGCATGCGGTTCACCTAGGAACTGCCCCCTTTTCCATTCACCAAGTGCCGGTTTTCAGCGCATGCGCAGTGCATGCAGAAAACCGGCAATTGGAGACAGAATACGCGAGAGTACACAGTGCGTACTCTCGCGTATCAACACAAATTTTTGGGCCAATGTCTACTTAGATTTCCAAAAAGCTTTTGATAAGGTACCAG
Organism: Squalus acanthias; assembly: GCA_030390025.1. Lineage (NCBI taxonomy): Eukaryota > Metazoa > Chordata > Chondrichthyes > Squaliformes > Squalidae > Squalus > Squalus acanthias. The sequence goes on along the minus strand of CM059428.1, from coordinate 83,409,080 downwards.
ACAAGAGGCTTCTCTCTAAGATTGATGCCTCTGGTATTAGTGGTAATATATTGAGCTGGATTGAGAACTGGCTGGCAGGACATAAGCAAAAAGTAGTTATAGATGGATTTGGATCTGTTTGGAGACCGGTCACCATTAGTGTCCCACAGGGATCAGTGTTGGGACCACTGCTCCTTACTATTTTTATTAATGATCTGGATATAGGTGTTGGGGGCACAATCTGCAAATTTGCAGCTGATACCAAGATCTGTGTGAGCATTAGGACTGTAGATGATGCTCGTCTGCTTCAGGCAGATCTTAATGTGTTGGGAGATTGGGCTCATGACTGGAAAATGATGTATAACTTAGTGCAGTGTTATGCAGGTGGGCAGGGCAAATCCTCAACATTCATACACCCTTCAGGAAAAGGCATTAGAGAAGGTGAGGATAGAAAGAGATTTGGACATTCTAGTACATACATCCTTAAAGGTACATGAGCAATGCTGTGAAGTGATAGCTAGGACAAATAGGGTGTTGGGGTGTATCCATAGAGCAACTGAGTACAAGACGAGGCTTACTGTTTTGTCCATGTACAAGTCCTTAGTCAGGACGTGCTTGGAATACTGTGTCCAGTTTTGGTCTCCTCACATGGTGGGTGATATTGAGGCTTTGGAGAGGGTGCAGAGGAGGGCCACTAGACAAATTCCCAGTCTAAAACATCTTAGTTATCAAGATAACCCACATAATACTTTACCAACTACTGCACTGAAAATAATTAAAATAGAAAAGTTGTTTATGCAGTCTTTACTTTTCCTTGTTTACTTACATATTTAAGGTGGTCACATCTATTCCTAAAATCAGTCTCTTGAAAACCCATAAATTCTTCATCATCACTCTGAGTATTAAAGATATCTGCAACCAATTTTGACATCTGTGAAAGGAAAGACAGAAGTGACCAAATTGAATTGTCCCATTAAGTTTTAAACACATATTAACTTTCAAATGTTTATGTAAATCAATGCAAGAATTTACTACATAAAGCATATATATATATATATATTTTTTTTTTTAAATGACTGAACTGTCATCATCTTTTAATAAGGAGAAAGCTTGAAGAAATGCAAATGTAAGAATTATTACGACTGTAAAACCAATGGTAAGAAAAGTGGCATGGGTCACAATAAAAAGTTAAAATACATTAAAAGCATTCTCTCTGTTCCACACGGTTTCCTTCTCTCACAGTTGTGGTATAGTTGTGGTGTTCACAAACATAACATAAACAAGGAAACCGATTGCACAGGACCAAAACAACCCCACACTTTACTGATATAGTCGTAATTGATAAAGAGTATCAGGCTACACAATAACTTACTGACCACGTTTACAATTCTTGAACTGTAAGGAATTAGTCAACTTTGCGCGCTGTTAAACGATATTTCAAAACAATTTAGGTCAGATTTAAATTTGACGAGCGCGTTTTAAACACACATTTTCCTATGTATTAATATTCTTATTGCCGCAAATAACAACGGTTTTAAAAGTTGTAATTTTAAACTGGATACCGAGAGTCATCACGTTTTACCTACTGGACAGCTAATCTGCAGGTCACGAATGAGCTGCAGGGGAACCGTGCACATTTCGCGCCAAACCAACCAGTCCCAGTTTGTTTACACAACAAAATGCAAAAGTTAAAAGGTCAGAAAAAGGAGTAAGTACCACTATTGCATGAAGAGAAACTATCAAAATCACATATGCAAACAGTCGCCTAACCCGCGTTATGTGAAAGGTGCGCCTGAACTCACCGCGCTGGAGATTGCGGCCATGCTACCGGTTAAATGTCCTGCGATCAGGACAACCTGCGCCCACCGCTCGCGCCCGCCCGGCTCGCCACAAGGACAAAGGGATGGAACCCCGCGGGACAATGGGGGGCGTGCCATCAACGGAGCGCGGGAGGAGCGGAGCCACAAGGCTTTCAGTCCTTGCAGAGGGAAAGTCGGTGATGTTACCATTCACCGCACATTGATAATGTTCACACGGTATTCTAGCCTATTATACATTTTATTGCTGATCGAGTTTGAATTTTATACTTAATGTTCCTACTTGTGTTTGTTTTATTGCTGTCCTCCCCTCTGAGATATGAATGGTGCCGCCCAGCTGTAGAAGGCGCGCTTGGGTTTTGGCGCGTAACTCAAGTCAGTGTGCCGGCCCAGTGGGGGCGGAGCTAGCTCTGTGGTTGTGAGTGAGATTGAGGGGAAAGTTGTTTTCCGACGCTATCACTTATGACTCGATTGTAACCCGCAGGCCAGTTGATTAGCTGGCCATTACAGTTTATTAAAAAAAATACCGCGGATGCTGGAAATCTGAAATAAAAACAGAAAATGCTGGAAACATTCAGCAGGTCAGGCAGTAACTGGAGATTCCTTCTTCCCAAGATCCACAAATGGGACTGTCCCACTAGTCGCATAGTTTCAGCCTGTTCCTGCCCGATAGAACTTATTTATTTTTATCTCGACTCTTTTTTTCTCCCCTTGTCCAGTCTGTTCCGACTTACATCTCTTCCGACACGCTCCGCCACTTTAACCATTTATAGGATCAGGAGTAGGCTATTCAGCCCCTTGAACCTGTTCCGCCATTCAATTAGATTATTGCTGAACTGTATCTTAATTCCTTCTACCCACCTTGGTTTAGTGACCCTTAATACCCTTGCCTAACAAAAATCTGTCGATCTCAGTTTTGAAATTTTCAATTGACCTAGCCTCGACTGCTTTTTGGGGGAGAGCGTTCCAGTTTCCTGGCCCTAACCGTCTCCTTTTCACCATGGACATTCAGTCCCTCTACACCTCCAGTCTCCAACAGAATGGCCGGTGGACTCTCCGCATCTTCCTTGAACTGCGGCCCAACCACTCCCCATCCACCACCCTCCTCCGTCTGGCCGAACTTGTTCTCACACTGAGCAGCATTTTCTTTAATTCTGTCCACGTCCTCCAAATAAAGGGTGTCGCTATGGGAAACTATATGGGTCCTGGCTATGCATGCCTTTTCATGGGATATGTGGAATATTTTTGTTCTAGTTCTACCCGGGTCTCTTCCCTGACTTTTTTTTCGGTATATTGAATGTCAGTGCTGCCTCCTGCTCTCGCCCTGAACTGGTTATCAACTTTACTTCTAACTTCCACCTCTCCCTTAACTTCACATGGTCCATCTCTGACTCTTCACTTCCTCGACTTCTCTATCTCCATTTCTGGGAATAGGCTATCCACAAATTTCTACTACAAGCCCACTGACTCCCACAGTCAGAGTCATAAAGCACAGAAACAGGCCCTTAGGCCCATCGTGTCCGCGCCGGCCATCAAGCCCTGTCTATTCTAATCCCATTTTCCAGCACTTGGTCCGTAGCCTTGTATGCTATGACGTTTCAAGTGCTCATCTAAATGCTTCTTGAATGTTGTGAGGGTTCCTGCCTCTACCACCCTTTCAGGCAGTGAGTTCCAGATTCCAACCACCCTCTGGGTGAAAAAGTGTTTCCTCAAATCCCCTCTAAACCTCCTGCCCCTTACCTTGAAACTATGCCCCCTGATTATTGACCCCTCTACTAAGGGGAAAAGTTCCTTTCTATCGACCCTATCTATGCCCCTCATAATTTTGTACACCTTAATCAGGTCCCCCCTCAGCCTTCTCTGCTCTAAGGAAAACAACCCCAGCCTGTCCAGTCTCTCTTCATAGCTAAAGCGCTCCAGCCCAGGTAACATCCTGGTGAATCTCCTCTGCACCCTCTCCAATGCAATCACATCCTTCCGATAGTGTGGCGACCAGAACTGCACACAGTATTCCAGCTGTGGCCTAACTAGCGTTTTGTACAGCTCCATCATGACCTCCCTGCTCTTCTATTCTATGCCTCGGCTAATGAAGGCAAGTATCCCATATGCCTTTTTAACCACCTTATCTACCTGTCCTGCTGCCTTCAGGGATCTATGTACATGCACACCAAGGTCCCTCTGATCCTCTGTCCTTCCTAGGGTCCTACCATTCATTGTGTATTCCCTTGCCTTGTTAGTCCTCCCAAAATGCATCACCTCACACTTTTCAGGGTTAAATTCCATTTGCCACTGTTCTGCCCATCTAACCAACCCGTCTATATCGTCCTGTAGCCTGAGGCTTCCCTCCTCGCTATTTACCACTCCACCAATTTTCGTGTCATCTGCGAACTTACTGATCATACCTCCTACATTCATATCAAAATCATTAATGTACACTACAAACAGCAAAGGACCCAGCGCCGATCCCTGCGGTACACCACTGGACACAGGCTTCCAGTCACAAAAACAACCTTCGACCATCACTCTCTGCCTCCTGCCACTAAGCCAATTTTGGATCCAATGTGCCAACTTGCCCTGGATCCCATGGGCTCTTACCTTCTTGACCAGTCTCCCATGTGGGACTTTGTCAAAAGCCTTACTGAAGTCCATGTAGACTACATCAACTGCACTACCCTCATCCACACACCTAGTCACCCCCTCAAAAAATTCACTCAAATTGGTTAGACATGATCTCCCCCTGACAAAGCTATGCTGACTATCCTTGATTAATCCTTGCCTCTCCAAGTGGAGACTAATTCTGTCCCTCAGAATTTTTTCCAATAATTTCCCTACCACTGATGTTAGGCTCACTGGCCTGTAATTCCCTGGTTTATCCCTACTACCCTTCTTGAATAATGGTACTACGTTAGCTGTTCTCCAGTCCTCTGGCACCTCCCCTTTGGCCAGAGAGGTTCTGAAAATTTGTGTCAGAGCCCCTGCAATCTCCTCCCTTGCCTCACACAGCAGCCTGGGATACATCTTGTCTCGACCTGGGGATTTATCCACTTTTAAGTCTGCTAAAACCGCTAGTACCTCCTCCCTCTCGATACTAATTTGTTCAAGTATATCACAATCCCCCTGCCTGATTTCTATGCCTACATTGTCCTTCTCCATAGTGAACACAGATGCAAAATATTCATTTAAAACCTCACCCACATCTTCCGGCTCTGCACACAGATTGTCACTTTGGTCCCTAATGGGCCCTACTCTTTCCCTGGTTATCCTCTTGCCCTTAATACTTATAAAACACCTTGGGATTTTCCTTTATTTTGCCCACCAGTGTTTTTTCATGCCCCCTCTTCGCTCTCCTAATTTCTTTTTTAAGTACCCCCCTGCACTTTCTATACTCCTCTAGGGCTTCCACTGTTTTTACTCCTTTGTATCTGCCAAAAGCCTCTCTTTTTTTCCTAATCCATTCTTGTATATCCCTTGACAGCCAGGGTTCCCTGGGTTTGTTGGTCCCACCCTTGACCTTTACAGGAATATGTTGGCGTTGTACTCTCTCTATTTCCTTTCTGAAAGACTCCCACTGCTCTGATGTGGATTTTCCTACAAGTAGCTGATCCCAGTCCACTTTGGCCAGATCCTGCCTTATCATATTAAAATCGGCCTTCCCCCAATTTAGAACCTTTATTTCCAGTCCATCTTTGTCCTTTTCCATGACTACCTTAAATCTCACCGAATTATGGTCACTGTCACCAAAATGCTCTCCTACTGACACTTCTACCACTTGCCCGGCTACATTCCCTAGAATTAGGTCCCGTACCGCCCCCTCTCTTGTAGGACTTTCTACATGCTGGCTCAAAAAGCTCTCCTGGATGCACTTTAAGAATTCCGCACCCTCTAAGCCTTTCACACTCTGACTATCCCAGTTAATATTGGGGAAGTTGAAATCCCCTACTATTATTACCCTATTATTTCTACACTTCTCTGGAGATTTGCCTACATATCTGTTCCTCTATCTCCCCCTGACTGGGGGCCTATAGTACACTCCCAGCAAAGTGCTTGCCCCCTTTTTGTTTTTAAGTTCTACCCATATGGCCTCATTAGAGGAACCTGCTAAGATATCATCCCTCCTTACAGCAGTAATTGACTCCTTGATTAATATTGTGACACCCCCTCCTCTTTTACACCCCCCTCTGTCTCACCTGAAGATTCTATACCCCGGAATATTGAGCTGCCAGTCCTGCCCCTCCCTCAACCATGTCTCTGTGATAGCAACAATATCATACTCCCATGTGTTCATCAACACCTTCAATTCATCTGCCTTACTCGCAAGACTCCTTGCATTAAAATAAATGCCACCCAGCCTTGCCATACTCCCTGGTGCCGTTACATATTTGCTCTGCCTTCCAGGCTGACTTGTTTTTTCCTCTATATTTGGCTGTGCATCACCCCCTACTATAGCTCCACTCCGTATCCCATCCCCCTGCCAAGTTAGTTTAAACCCCCCCCAACAGGACTAGCAAACCTCCCCGCAAGGATGTTGGTCCCGTTCCGGTTCAGGTGCAACCCGTCCAACTTGTACAGGTCCCACCTTCCCCAGAAGCAGACCCAGTGATCCAGGAGGCTAAAGCCCTCCCTCCTGCACCAACTCTTTAGCCACGCATTCATCTGCTCTATCCTCCTATTCCTATACTCACTAGCACATGGCACCGGGAGTAATCCAGAGATTACAACCTTTGTAGGGGGTGGTGTTTTTGTGTCAGCTTTGCCTCTGACTTCTGAGCGGTTCGAATCGCTTCCACTCCCTTGGTTCTAGACCGTGGACTTATTTGGGGGTTGTGATACAAAAGGTGCAGCAGACAACTGAGTTTGATGAAAGAACTTCGATCTTTATTCAAGAAAGTAAAACACAACACAAACACTCTTAACACTCTAAAGGTGGGGAACACTTTGGTACAAGCGAGGGAAATAACATTAGAAGAATACTTCACCCCTCCCAATCCCACTTCACTAGCTAGGTTGGACTCTGGAGAACCAGGGATAATGCTCACCAAACGAATCCTTGACAGTTGAGAGTTAGGGTTTAGAGTCTTTTGAGTAAAAAGTTTCGTAAGGCCCTTGCTGCCGCGAAGTGTCCGATGGTCACTGAGGCGGTCGCTCTGGTCTCTTCTTGCATGTCAGCCTACTTCTGGAGCTGTTGGCCTTCTTTCTTGAACTGCTTTCTGTTGAACTCTGCCTCTGTTTAAACTGTCTTCTTCCAAGCTGTGGAACTGCCTTCTTGCAGAACTGTGGAGACTGCCTTCTGCCTGCTTGTTGAACTCCTTGCTGGAGAACTCGAACTTGAACTGTTGTTACTGCTTTCTGTTGAACTGCTTGATGGGCCTTCAATTATACTAAATTGAAGTGGCCTTATCAAAACCAAATCAAATCCCGGTCATTGTAAGGCCTCGTTAACAGTAACAACTTTACTAGCATGTTAACTGGTTTTGTAAATGTGTGAAGTGGTTTCAGGATAGCTCCATCCTGTCGATCTGTTGTTTAATCGGAGTTTGAATTGTCCTCATGATTTGGGTTCTTAGGCTGATCTATAGCCTAGTCCTGGGTGCTCTGTATTATGCATATTTCTTGATGGGCCTTGTAATCGGTTTGATGGGACCTATTGTTCTGGGTGGGGCTGTCTTCTCCTAGGGTCTATTGTCAAAATGTTAATGCGTGCTGGGGCTTTGAGTGAGATCATCCCGGTTCCCCAGACATTGCAATTAACTGCAATACCCAAACTGCTTTTACAGAGGTTGAACCCAACTTCCTTCACAGCCTTTTCTCCCTTTACAGGCTCAGACATGTTTTTAAAATGCCAAAACTTGGTTTTTGGTCTTAAATTCCTTATGTTAGGCCCAAATGCATTTTTATCACTCTGAGGTAGTTCCAAAGTCCTTTTTCCTTAGGTTTTGGGGATCTGCAAATTTTGGAAACCTTACACCTTTGAGGTCCTGCTTTTTAATCTGCTACCTAGCTCCCTAAATTCTTGTTGCAGGACCTCATCCCTCTTTCTACCCATGGCGTTGGTACCAATGTGAACCACGACCTTTGACTGTTCGCCCTCCCCCTTCAGAATGCCCTGCAGCCATTCAATGACATCCTTGACCCTGGCACCAGAGAGGCAACATACCATCCTGGAGTCACGTCTGCGGCCACAGAAACGTCTATCTGTTCCCCTTACGATAGAATGCCCTATCACTATTGCTCTCCCACTCTTTTTCCTCCCCTCCTGTGCAGCTGAGCCACTCGTAGTGCCACGGACTTGGCTCTTGCTGCATTCCCCTGAGAAACCATCTCCCCCAGCAGTATCCAAAACGGAAAATCTGTTGGAGAGTGAGATGAACCCAGGGGACTCCTGCATTACCTTCCTAGTTCTTTTACTCTGTCTGGCGGTCACCCATTTCCTGTCTGCCTGTGCACTCTTTACCTGCGGTGTGACCACCTCATTAAACGTGCTATCCACGAAGATCTCAGCTTCGCGGATGCTCCACAGTGACTCCAGCCGCAGCTCCAGCTCCGAAACGCGGATTTCGAGTAGCTGCAGCTAGAGCCACTTCCTGCACATGTGTTCACCCTGGACACCGAAAGTGTCCCTGACTTCCCACATAGCACAGGAGGAGCACTCCATGCTGCCGAGCTGCCCTGCCATGTCCCACTCTTAATTTACTCCCTTTACTTCATTTCAGTTAAAGAATATTAAATACACTAGGGACCTTACTTCCCTTTAAACACTACTTACTCTAAACTAGAGACCTTACTTTTACTTTAACAACTGGACTGTAGAAAAACTCACCAGGTCCTACTTACCAATCAGCTCCTTCCCTGGTTGTGACGTCACTTTAGCGGTTTCGCAGTTGTTGTTGTTTGGCTGCTCCCGCTCTTGGACTCTTTCCTTGGTGTAATGTAAGAACCAATTCCTACAGGGTGAAAAGTTAGGAAAAACAAAGGCGAAGCAAGGGAGCTCCTCCTTCCACTCCTCACCTAACTCCCTGACTCACCCAACTCGCAGCACTCTGTTTAAACCGCACTCAGTGCAAAATCGCACTTCAAAGCCTGTTTTTATAGACCCTGAAACAAAGGAGCTTGCTGGGTTCTGCTACAGGAGAACCAGTTTAATCTAGTTTCCCTAATTACAGCGACCTTGATTATATTTCCTCCCACCCTGCTTCCTGTAAGGACTCTATTCCATCCTCCCAGTTTCTCCGTCTCCATCGCATCTGTTCTGACGATGCTACCTTCCACACCACAACTTCCAAAATGTCTTCCTTTTTCCTCAGCCGAGGATTCTCCTTCACTGTCGTTGACAGGCCCTCAACCGTGTCCATCCATTTATCGCACTTCTGCCTCACTCCTTCCGCTCCCTCCCAGGAACACAATAGGGTCCCCTTTGTACTCACCAACCTCCAATTCAATGGGTAACCCTCTGCCTCCTCCAGCAAGATGCCACCATCAAACACATCTTCCCCATCCCTCCCCTCCCCTTTCAGCATTCTGAAGGGACCGTTCCCTCCGTGACACCCTGGTTCACTCTTCCATCACCCCCAACACCTGCTCCCCTTTCCACAGCACCTTTCCATGCAAGCGCAGGAGATGCAACACCTGCCCTTTCACTTCCTCCCTTCCCACCATCCAGGGGCCCAAACAATCCTTCCAGGTGAAACAGCGATTTACTTGTACTTCTTCCAATTTAGTATACTGTATTCGCTGCTCACGATGCAGTCTCCTCTACACTGGGGAAACCAAACGCAGATTGGGTGATCGCTTTGCTGAACACCTCTGTTCAGTCCGCAAGTTTGAACCTGATCTTCCGGTTGCTGGCCTCTTTAATTCCCCACCCCACTCTGACCTCTCTGTCCTTGGCCTCCTACACTGTTCCAATGAAGCTCAACGCAAGCTTGAGGAACAGCACCTCATTGTTCTACTAGGCATTTTACAGCCTTCTGGACTCAACATTGAGTTCAACAACTTTAGAGCTTAACCACTGCTCCCATTTTCTCTCGGACAGCAGGTGGTGGTAATGGAGGATGGCTGCCAGTGACACTGGGAGTGGAGAAGGTGTGGGCTGGTGCTTGGGATGAGGTTCCCCTATGGCCAACGGGGTGGTCTGCACCCCTGGAATCTACCTGCTTTTCTTAAACAACACTCCTGGGCCATGGGAGTCTTCCTAGCTTTGCCAGATTTCCATGCTTTGCTCCCCCTCCTCTGCTATTCTGCTGTAATCATTTACACCTCCTCTGGACCCATCTTTTATTTGTATACTTTTCTCATTATCACCTCATTTTGCCTTGCACCATCATCACTTTTGTTATTTAATCACTCCTGCCCTCCACCCTGTCACAGGTCTCTCTTTTGTTCTTTTCATGCCCCTGGCACTTTCCCCTGGCTCTGCACTTGATTAAAAGCTATTCATCTTCCAATTCTGATCAACAGTCATCACCTAAATCATTAACTCTGTTTGTCTCTCCACTAATGCTGAATGTTTTGAGCATTTTCTGTTTTTATTACAGAAATGTTTATCTTTGACTTGTTTAGTTACACTAGGATTTTCATGCTACATTTTACACCAGCTGTATCTATTTAAGCTGACATTATCATAGAACGATACAGCATAGAAGGCCATTCTGCCCATCGTGCCTGTGCCAGATATATATAAAAGAAAAAACTTGCATTTATATACTGCTTTTTAGCTTCCTCAAGGGTCCCAAAGCACTTCACAGCCAATGATTTATTTTTTAAGTTTAGTCACTGTTGTTTTGTCGGCAAGTAGGACAACCAATTACTTTTGCATGGATTCAAAGCAGTTTTGGATGTACATTGACATGGCAACAGAGGTGTGACTGGGGAATTACAACAACTTGCAGTTATATAGCATCTTAACATAGTAAAAGGTCCCAAGGCGCTTCACAGGAGTGTTATCAAATAAATTGTGACATCGAGCCACATAATGAGATATTAGGACAGGTGACCAAAAACTTGGTCAAAGAGGTAGGTTTTAAGGAGAGATGTAAAAAAGAGAGAGGCGGAGAGGTTTAGGGAGGGAATTCCAGAGCTTAGGGCCGAGGCAGCTGAAGGCACGGTCACCAATGGTGGAGTAGTGAAAATCAGGGATGTGCAAGAGGCGCAGAGATCTCTGAGAGTAGTAAGGCTGGAGGAGGTTACAGAGATAGGGAGGGGCGAGGCCTTGGAGGGATATCAAAACAAGGATGAGAATTTTAAAACCGAGGCTTTGCCGGACCGGGAGCCAATGTGGGTCAGCGAGCAGAGGGGTGATAGGTGAAAGGGACTTGGTTCGAGTTTGGACACGGGCAGCAGAGTTTTAGGTAAGCTCAACTTTACGGAGTTTAGGTCCCTATCTGACTGAGTACATTGAAGCTAGGAGGTGTGAGAAAACCTCTACCAGGGCTTGGCATTCGTCATTCCAAAACAAAAATAGAAAATGCTGGAAACACTCAGCAGGTCAGGCTGTATCTGTGGATAACGAGTCCACACCCAGGATATCAGCTTCTCTGTTTTCTCCATAAATGCAGCCTGACCTGCTGAATGTTTCTAGAATTTTCTGTTTCTCTTTCAGATTTCTGACATCTGCAGTTTATTTGCTTTTTGTAGTGTAACTCCAGCCCAGTGTGTCAGCCGTGGCTCAGTTGGTAGCACTCTCGCCTCTGAGGCAGAAGGTTGTGGGTTCAAGTCCCACTTTAGAGACTTGAGCACAAAAATCTAGGCTGACAGTCCAGTGCCAGTGCTGAGGGAGTGCTGCACTGTCGGAGGTGCCATCTTTCGGATGAGATGATAAACCGAGGCCCCGTCTGCTCTCTCAGGTGTAAAAGATCCCATGGCACTAGATTGAAGAAGAGCAGGGGAGTTCTCTCTAGTGTCCTGGCCAATATTCATCCCTCAATCAACATCACTAAAACAGATTATCACGTTGCTGTTTGTGGGACCTTGCTGTGCACAAATTGGCTGCTGCGTTTCCTACATTGCAACAGTGACTACACATCAAAAGTACTTCATTGGCTGTAAAGCCCTTTGGGACATCCCGAGGTTGTGAAAGGCGCTATATAAATGCAAGTCTTTCTTTCTTCCTTTCTGTGAAGCCATGTTTTCATACTCTGCCTGTTGGGCAGCCTGGAAAAAGAGCTCTGAGCATGCACTTCAAGACAATTCAATAATGTTCTCTCCCATGAAATCGAAGTGCAGCTCTCGGTAGCAAAGTGCAGCTGGCATTGTAACCGGGCTTCCAGCTGCACATCCCACCAGTTAACTAGCCTTTAACTGGTAATTAGTATAACAGCAGCCTTAAACAGATAGGAGGGCAGATTCTCCAATGTAGCGCTAAGCAAGTGACCCCTCGGCGGCAGGGAAGCCTGAGGGTAGTCAGTGCTGCAATCCCACTGAAGCTATGCATGCTTGCAGTTCAGGTTTAATGCTCCTTCTGGCCCCATAAAAGTGTAAAAAATATTTCAAAAACTTGCATTTTCCAGAGTGGCCTGCAATGGTCCCTTTAAGGAACACTAATCAGGCTGCTCAATGCCTGGCACAACTGGGTATGGTGCATGCTCTGCTCATTATTCATGAAAATTGCGATTGGGCTCCTACAATCGGCGTAGGACTGTGATTTGGATCTGTAATCAGCCTCCCGCCTGTTTCGGCTGATTTAAAAGCCAGCCTGAAAATTGAATCAGATGTGCCTCGAGCATCAACGGTTATGCAAGGTGCCCACCCGATCATCTTCTGCCAGTTGCCTGTTTTTCAGGGCGGGCGGCAATTGAAAATCACGCCCTTTGTGCCGGTGATTACCACAGCATGATTTTTAATCTTGGCTGTGTCATTGGGGAAGAGTCTGAGTGAAGTCCAAAAAAGGAGAAATTGGAGGGTTACATAGAAGATAGGAGCAGGAGTAGGCCATTCGGCCCCTCGAGCCTGCTCCGCCATTCAATGAGATCATGGCTGAGTTACTCTCCCAGATCACCTAGAAACTGATTACAGAGAATGGCAATTCCTGCAGCTTTCAGAGAATCATAGAATAGTACAGCACAGAAGGAGGCCATTCGGCCCATCGAGTCTGTGCTGGCTCTTTCGAAGAGCAATCCAGTTAGTCTCACTTCCCCGCTCTTTCCCCATATCCCTGCAATTTTTTCTCCTTCAAGTATTTATCCAATTCCCTTTTGAAGGCTGCTATTGAATCTGTATCCACCACCCTATCAGCCAGTGCATTCCAAATCCTAACCACGCATTGCGTAAAAAAGTTTTTCCTCATGTCGCCTCTGGTTCATTTGCCAATCACCTAAAATCTGTGCCCTCTGGTTATCGACCCTTCAGCCATTGGAAACAGTTTCTCTTTATTTACTTTATCCAAACCCTTCATGATTTTTAAACACCTCTATCAAATCTCCTCTTAGCCTACTCTGCTCGAAGGAGAACAACCCCAGCTTCTCCAGTCTATCCACGTGACTGTATTTCCTCATCTCTGGAACCATTCTAGTAAATCTCTTCTGTACCCTCTCGAAAGCCTTCACGTCCTTACCAAAGTGTGGTGCTCAGAATAGGACACAATACTCCAACTGGGGCCAAACTAGTTTTATATAGGCTTAGCATAACTTCCTGGCTTTTGTACTCTGCGCCTCTATTTATAAAGACAAGGATCCCATATGCTTTATTAACTGCTTTGTTAATCTGTCCTGCCACCTTCAAAGATTTGTGCACAAATACCCCCAAGTCTCTCTGTTCTTACACCCCTTTAAAATTGTACCATTTAGCTTGTACTGTCTCTCCTTTGTTACTGGTCACTTGTCTGCTCTCGCAGCCTTGGGATGGACATGAAGAAGGGAAGAAAATATAAATGTAAAATGGAGCAGAAAAAAGTTTACTCAGAAATCAACATTAGAATCAACAATGTTATGCATCAGTATTTCCATATTTAAAATTCCAATTCTTAGTGAAGAAGCTAGTTTTGTAGATAAGTACTGTAATTATAAAAATCTATGCACTTATTGGGCTGTTCTGTGGAGCTCTGAACAGCCTCCATTTTGTTGAACTAAGTGTGAAGCAGAAATCCTAGATGGCCTCAGGAGAAGAAATTATTATTCATATATCGTTGAGGTCAATGGGATTGATTTGTTTCAAAAGAAAGAAAGTCTTGCATTTAAATAGCAACTTACCATATAATCAAAATGCTTGAAAGCATGTTCCAATCAATTACCCTTCATAGTACAATGACTGTTGCTATGTAGGTTGAGAGACTGAGTGTGGGTCTTCTTCTTTTCCTCATGACTGGCTGGGTACTTCCTATTTCTCAGTAAATATTCTCGCGACTGAAAAAAGACAGCCCTCATTTCAAACAGTCTTTAAACAGACCAATATAGTGCAATAGTACTTAACCCTATAGTTACATTTCATTTTTAACTCAAGAAAGTTTTGCTAGTGGCTATACTATTTCAATAACCTTTTAGTATGAAAATGAAGTCATCAGCTTGCCTTTATTCCACTTCCTCGCATTGTTTAAAAGTGAAACTTTAATGATGTGTAAAGGAAATTCTAAGCAATGCAATACCGTTCAGATTGAAAAGCCATTATTTTTTGAATAATTTATAGGAGACTATGTAAATACAAAGCTTTTGTGTTGGGATTTATTGCCATGTTTCAGCTTCTCTTTGCAGAATGGTAATTGCTGCAAAGATTTATGGTAACTGGAGCACGTTTCTTAGCACAAAAGAATTTAAATTTTCAATTGAAGCTACCAGAATGGAAAGTCAAACCCTGCTGTCACTTAACGTTTTCATCTTTATATGTCTGCAAATACTTCAAAACTTGACTTTAATTGCAACAGTTAGTTTTAACCACAGTCAGCAAGCTCTGTGTTAACCACCAAGACCCTGGTGGGTGTGTGATCCAAACTTCCTGTCAACACAAGCCCACATTTAAAAGATATAGAACTTTTGCAGTGGCAATATTTAAGTACTTTAACACCAGAAAAAAGGGAATATCTTACTTGTAAAGAAGAGGAAGGGACTTTTAATCCAGTGGCAAACATGATCTAGATACAAAGGCCTAGAAATTCGGGGGGTTTATCGTCACCCATTACCGCCAGATTCCGGCACAAAAATGGCGGCTGCTGCTCTTCCGCCCACTGCTGGCGGGTCCTGTGGCCGGCAGCACTGCCGATGTCAGCGATCGCTAAAATCATGTAGATGATGCAGATCGTGACGTCAGTGAG
Organism: Squalus acanthias; assembly: GCA_030390025.1. NCBI lineage: Eukaryota > Metazoa > Chordata > Chondrichthyes > Squaliformes > Squalidae > Squalus > Squalus acanthias. The sequence continues at coordinate 83,394,050 of CM059428.1, read as the reverse complement.
TGTGCAACGCTCACTTGTCGCCCGATCTGCGAGTTTGGAGTTGGCCACTCAACTTACCGGCATGCCTTAAGTGCAACGAACTGAACAAGTGTGACAAGCAGGAAGGAGACCCCAGCAGCGGTATTTAAAGGAATCATCAGCAACTACTTGCACCTTACTTTTTGTTCAGTTTGACTGGCTCTGTGCAGCTTCCTGCAACTCCAGCAGCTTTATAAACTCCTTCCAAGGTTCTAAGGTAACAGGGTGTGCTGGGGCAAGTAGAGAACGCCTTCATTCTTATTTAAAGGCTTCTGCTCACAACACTTGCTCAGAGTCATGGGGGCTTTACTGGCAGTCCACCTCGCACTCTTCGGGATCTTCAGGAGAGGGAGCAGAGGCAGCGAGAAGATGAGAAGATGCGCGCAGAAGGAGGAGGAGGAGGGCCAGGAGGGCTCTCAACTCGAGGCCTTACCCACCTAGGGTCTTCAGAGAGCACTTCTCTTATATCCATTTAAGTGAGGGGTAGTGTATTAGGAGGCTACGCTTCAGCAAGGAGAACATAAACATAAGACCATAAGAAATAGGAGCAGGAGTAGGCCATTTGACCCCTTGAGCCTGCTCCACCATTTAATAAGATCATGGCTGATCTGATCTTGGGCTCAGCTCCATTTCCCTGCCCGCTCCCCATAACCCATCACTCCCTTATTGCTCAAAAATCTGCCTGTCTCCACCTTAAATATATTCAATGACCCAGCCTCCACAGCTCTCTGGAGCAGAGAATTCCACAGATTTACGACCCTCTGAGAAGAAATTCCTCCTCATCTCAGCTTTAAATGGCTGACCCCTTATTCTGAAACTATACCCCCTAGTTCTAGATTCATGAGGGGAAACATCTTCTCTGCATCTACCTTGTTGAGCCCCCTCAATATCTTATATGTTTCAATAAGATCACCTCTCATTCTTCTAAACTCCAATGAGTATATTCCCAACCTGCTCAACCTTTCTTCATAAGTCAACCCCTTCATCTCAGGAATCAACCTCGTGAACCTTCTCTGAACTGCCTCCAATGCAAGTATGTCCCTCCTTAAATAAGGAGACCAAAACTGTACGCAGTACTCCAGGTGTGGTCTCACCAATACCCTGTACAGTTGTAGCAGGACTTCCCTGCTTTTATACTCCAGCCCCCTTGCAATAAAGGCCAACATTCCATTTGCCTTCGTGATTACTTGCTGTACCTGCATGCTAACTTTTTGTGTTTCATGCACAAGGACCCCCAGATCCCTCTGTACTGCAGCATTTTGTAATCTCTCTCCATTTAAATAATAATTTGCTTTTTTATTTTTCTTACCAAAGTGGATAACCTCACATTTTCCCACATTATACTCCATCTGCCAAATGTTTGCCCACTCACTTAGCCTGTCTATATCCCATTGCAGATTCTTTGTGTCCTCCTCACAACTTGCTTTCCCACCTATCTTTGAATCATCAGCAAATTTGGCTACATTACACTCGGTCCCTTCATCCAAGTCATTAATATAGATTGTAAATAGTTGAGGCCCCAGCACTAATCCCTGTGGCACCCCACTAGTTACCGTTTGCCAACTGGAAAATGACCCATTTATCCCGACTCTCTGTTTTCTGTTAGTTAGCCAATCCTCTATCCATGCTAATATATTACCCCCAACCCCGTGAGCTCTTATCTTGTGCAGTAACCTATTATGTGGCACCTTATCGAATGCCTTCTGGAAATCCAAATACACCACATCCACTGGTTCCCCTTTATCCACCCTGCTCGTTACATCCTCAAAGAACTCCAGCAAATTTGTCAAATGTGATTTCCCTTTCATAAAACCATGCTGACTCTGCTTGACTGTATTATGTTTTCTAAATGTCCTGCTACTGCTTCCTTAATAATGGACTCCAGCATTTTCCCAATGACAGATGTTAGGCTAACTGGTCTATAGTTTCCTGCTTTCTGTCTCCCTTCCTTCTTAAATAGGGGCATTACATTTGCGGTTTTCCAATCCGTTGGGACCTCTCCAGAATCCAGGGAATTTTGGTAGATTGTAACCAATGCATCCACCATCTCTGCAGCCACTTCTTTTAAGACCCTAGGATGCAGGCCATCAGGTCCAGGGGACTTGTCCACCTTTAGTCCCATTATTTTACTGAGTACTTTTTCTTTAGTGATAGTGATTGTTTTAAGGTCCCCCCTCCCTATAGCCCCTTGATTATGTATTATTGGGATAGTTTTCGTGTCTTCTACCGTGAAGACTGATACAAAATATTTGTTCAAAGTCTCTGCCATTTCCCTGTTCCCCATTATTAATTCCCCAGTTTCATCCTCTAAGGGACCAACGTTTACTTTAGCTACTCTCTTCCTTTTTATATACATGTAGAAGCTCTTACTATCTGTTTTTATATTTCTTGCTAGTTTACTCTCATAATCCATCTTCTCTCTCTTTCTTATATTTTTAGTCGTCCTTTGCTGATTTTTAAAAATTTCCCAATCCTCTGGCCTTCCACTAATCTTGGCAACATTGTATGCCTTTGTTTTCAATTTGATACCATCCTTTACTTCCTTAGTTAGCCACGGATGGTTCTCCCTTCTCTTAAAGTCTTTCCTTCTCACTGGAATATATTTTTGTTGAGAGTTATATATATGTCTGCCATTGCTTATCAACCGTCTTACCCTTTAATCTATTTTCCCAGTCCACTTTAGCCAACTCTGCCTTCATACACCTTTGTAATTGCCTTTATTTAAGATCAGGAAACTGGTTTGAGACCCAACTTTCTCACCCTCCAATTGAATTTGAAATTCAACTGTGCTATGATCACTCTTTCCTAGAGGATCCTTTACTATGAGATCATTTATTAATCCTGTCTCATTACACAGTACCAGATCTAAGATAGCCTGCTCCCTGGTTGGTTCCACAATGTATTGTTCTAGGAAACCATCCCGCATACACTCTATGAACTATTCCTTGAGGCTACCTTGGCCAATTTGATTTGTCCAATCAATATGAAGATTAAAATCACTCATGATTATTGCTGTACCTTTCTTACAAGCCTTCATTATTTCTTGATTTATACTCTGTCCAACAGTGTAGAATACACCCACCAGTGACTTCTTTCCCTTATTATTTCTTATCTCCACCCAAACTGATTCTACCTCTTGCTCTTCTGAGCCAATATCATTTCTCACTACTGCACTGATCTCATCCTTTATTAACAGAGCTACCCCACCTCCTTTTCCTTTCTGTCTATCCTTCCGAAATGTCAAATACTCCCTGAAGAAGGTGGTCACAACTCTGCCACCTCCTGCAACCAGACCTGCAGACTGAAAGCAGGGTGAACACGGCTCTCCCAGTGGCAGTCAAGGACACCATGGCCTTCAATTTCTTCACCAGTGGATCCTTTCAGTCTGCAGCAGGAGACATAGCTAACATCTCACAGTTCACTGTCCATCGCGGCATCCGGGAGGTCACTGAGGCTCTCTACACCAGGAGAAAGGACTACATTGTCTTCTCTTTGAGCAGAGAGAAGCAGGACGAGTGCACATGTGGCTTTGCCAGGATAGCAGGCTTCCCTATGGTGCAGGGCGTGGCTTTGCGGGTGCCGTATAACAATCCTGAGATCTTCTGTAACTGCAAAGGCTACCACTCACTTCATGTGCAGTTAGTGTGCGACCACGTCCAGTGCTTCCTGATGGTCAATGCCCACTATCCTGGCAGCAGCCACGCTGCCTTCATCCTGCATCAGTCCGGTGTGCCAGAAATCTTTCAGCCACCATATCAAACTCGAGGGTAGCACCTGGCTAATGACTCCCCTCCACAACCCCCCTACATGTGCCCAGCACTCATATAATGAGAGCCATGCTTCCACCAGGAACATTATCGAGCAGACCATCGCGCGACTGAAGCAACGGTTCTGCTGCCTTTTCCGCTTGGGAGAAGCCCTCCAGTACTCGCCGGAGCGGGTGTCCCATTTCGTGGTGGTTTGCTGCATGCTTCACAACTTGGCCATCATGGGATTGCGGGACCACCTCAGGAAGAGGATGAGGGAGAGGAGGAGGAGGAGGAGGAAGAGGATGGGGAGGTAGAGGAAGAGGAAGAGGAGGAAGGGAGGAGTCAAGCAGCCAATCCCCCTTCCAGATGGGCTGACCATGAACACCTTATCAGACTCCGATTCAATGAATGAAACCCCGTTGCTCACCACATCCCCATCATACCATCCCTCTGTCACGGAATATCACAGCGCCCTCTTGGGCACAAAGCTGAAATGATAGCCACCACAAAAGATTCCAAAATTACTTCACAAATATTTACACTTACAATATGAACTAATCAACCTTGTGCAATCCCTTAGTGCCTGCCATTCGGGTGCCTTTTTCTGTCCTAGTGCTCCTACGAAGTGCTCCCCCAGTGGCTGCAGCATGGCTGGTGGAAGGCTGCTGAGTTTCCATGGGGGAGACTTTAGATGGCCTTGCAGGACGACCTCGAGCAGCTCTGGCCCTACAAGGCCCGGCTGTAGACTGCACCACCTCGGTATGGGCGGCAGCAGTCTGGGGTGGCTGGCTGACATGCTGACAGGCAGTGGCAAGGGCAATGGTGGAGTGGCAGTGGTGGGAACTGTAGGGGTGTGGGTTGTTATAAGAGTCAGCCTTTCCCCTGACTCAGTGAGCGGTTCGAATCGCTCCCACGCCCCAGGTTCAAAACTTGGACTTATTTAGGGGTTGTGAATAAAGATGCAGTAGACCACAGGTTCCATTGAAAGAACTATAACTTTTATTAAAGTTAAAAGGTAACAAACTTAAACACACTTCACACTTAAACAGGTTTGGGGAGCACACGGTTACAGGCGAGGAAAATGACAGTATACAAGAAAAATAAAAACCTTTATCCCTCCCAAAAATCCCACTTCTATCTAGGTTTCAGTTTCAGGAGATCAGGGATAATGCTCACCAGACAGGGGTATTAACAGTACGAAATCCAGCCAGGTAAGTCGATGGTCATCGAACGTCTTCCTTTACCATGTGGCTTCTGGGCAGTGCTGCGAGAGAACCTTGTTTCCCGCGTAGTCAGTCGAGTCGAAAAGAGAAAGAAATCTTGGGTCCTGCTGTAATTATAGTCCTTTTCGCCCCCCCCCCCCCCGCCCACCACAAACTCCTCATGAAAAAAACTGGTTTCGTAATGCAGTGAGTTTTCAGGTGAGGCTTGTTCATTGTCTTGTTAAAATCTTGATGGGCTTTCAGCTATACTAAACCAAATCAAATGGCTTACATCCTGTTGCGTTGTAGTTCCATGGAAGCTTGCATTGTTCTCCTGCTTTGGGTTCCTTGCTGGTCCTAGCATTCCTATGGGCTCTGTGTTTTGGGTGGGGCAGCTTTTCCCCAGAGCCTATTGTCCAAATGGTAATGTTTTGCTGGTCTTTGAATTCCCAGACCAGGCACGTGCCGTACATGTTCAGGCACGTTTCCTTTAAATTTCCAAAGTCCTTATTTTTTTCCTTTCGATATATGTTTTGGGGATCTGCAAATTTTGAAAATCTTACAGTCCCTCCTGCGATACTTCAGTTCACTACAGTATCGTCCTGGGTGGACAAAATTCCTGATCCCCGAAAACCAACCTTCCCCTGTATTACCTAAACTAAAACCCCAAACATACATTCCCCTTTAAATGTGGTGTTTTAGGTACATACAGGTAAGAAAATCTTTATTTCACAACCAAGCACGGAGAGGGTCCGACACCCCTGCACTGCTTGGGAAAACACATATCTTTATTAAAAAGAACAAAACACAAAAAAACAACAATCTTTATTCAGGAACACAGAATAAAAAAATTCAAACAGGTGTATCTCTCTCCACCTCAGCATAATGCTTCTTCTAAGTCCTTTCATTTCGGAACTGTAGTATTCTGCCCTTTCCCTTGCACTGAGTGCACACCAGGTACAATACTATTCCCAGTTGGCAAACTACGAGGAGGTGGGAAGCCATTCTGACCCATGAAGGGACCTCTATGTTTTCGAAGATGTCCCACCAGGGTGGGACTGTGATACCTTGAATCTCTCTCTCTATCTCGTGTGTATTCTGTTCTAAAGTGTAGAAATGTTTTTGAGAGAGCTCTACAGCTTTTAGTAACTTGGTAAGGCGTTCTGGTAGAGGGGGAATTTCGTAGCCAAAATGTGCTACATATTTTTGCAGGTTGGTGAAATTTTGTGTCACAGTGAGGTGAACAGTGGAGGGTTCAGGAATGGGGACAATCCGTTCCTGGGCCACTTGAACTTCTGCCTCGGGTTTAAAGCAGAAACTGCTGTCACTTACCGGACACCAGAAGTGTCCATGCTGGTAGTGGGACGCACCTGTGGTGACACAATATGTCCCACTCCCTATATATGCTACCTGTGGGGAAACATGGCTGTGTGCCATCATCTCCATGGTACAATTGATAGGTCGTGCGCCAGCAGCTTTAAACCCGCACTGTGGTTTCGAATAGGCGTTCAAGTGCTGGGGACACAGTATTATGTGTGAACCCCGGCTCCAGCACCCGGAGAGGTCAGTACCTGTCATGGCGTGCTCCCACTTTATGACATAAGGTGGGACCGCTGTAAAACGGATGTGTGCACCCCCTTGAATGACTCCAATGTTCTCCACCCTGTATACCGGTACGGGTTGGGCTGTCCCACTCATGACTGGCATTCTCACTACTATCCCCTCCCCGGCATCCTGCCATTGGCTGGAGAAGATGATGGATATCCCTGTGGGGCAGGCTTCCTCTGATCCCCACATACAAACATAGACTCCCTGTTCCGACTCCCAGCACTTATCCCAACAAACACTCACTCCTCCTTGGGTCCCTGTGATTGTCCGGTGGGTGTCGTTCCCTACTCTTTCCCAGTCGGCTGTATGGTCCCCTGCGTCCCTGCTCAGCTTCCTGAGCCACCACCACCTATTTAGGGGAATTCGTCCCTTACAGGTAAGGCACACACGCTTCCCCTCGGTGACACTGACCCTTGTGGCAACGACCTGTATTCTGGGGCATGGGCGGGAGGCCTCCCCGTACGTGAACCCGGGCTGGTTGGAGTATTTAGTAGAGTTGGACCCCAGCCACCTTCCCTCGTGGAAGTAGATGGCGAGCTCCTCCACTCCCCGCTCGCCACCCCCTGCGGTGACGACTGGTGCTCTCACTCCTGAGCACCCATAGATGTGGGAGTCCTCCACGTCACCTCACCTCCCAGCGCTCATTCCTATCAGAGCGAGTAGGAGTATGCCCCCCTTCATATCGACAATCCCTTCTGTAAGGAGACACAAGAGCATATAGCCAGGTCCCGAGTAGATTCTCTGGCTTGGGTGAAGCATAGTCGGGTCTTACGACCTCGACTCAATACAAAACATTCTTGAAATTATAACATTTTAAAACTACCAACCACCTTACTTAAAATTTAACTAAAAACACCCAAACTTAACAATCTCAAAATTTAATAAACAAAAGCTATGTACATTCGCCGCCCGTCTCCGGACGGCTAGCCTAACTCCTGTCAGGACTGCAGCACCCTACTCCCTGTGGTGTGGCCGCCCTGTCCTGTACCTTTGGTCCCTTGCAGCCTATGGCTGCTGGCCGGGAACCTCTGTTCTCAGATCGACCCCTGGCTTGAGGGGCGGCCCTTTTAAATTGGGGAGCCGGTGACCACGGTTTCTTTGGCTGTGGCGTACGTGGGGACCTTCTAGGGGCTCTGGCTGGTGGGTCTTTAACATGAGCCACTGCCCCCTGTTGTGTGGTCTGTGAATCTTCCACTGCCACTGGCTGGGGATTTCTATCCTCAGGCTGTACCTTTTCTAAACCTGTTTCAGGGTCAGGTGACCCTTCGCAGCCTGGTGCTGGTTCAACACCTGGCTCGGGGGCGGGGCTATCTGGTTCGGGCTCCTCCTCCAGAGGATTGGGGGAATGTCCCAAACGGTGGGTGGGGTGGCGGGTGGGGTGGCCCCTCCCCTAAGACAAGCCACTGTGCCTGCTTGTGCAGTCTGTGAAATCTCGCCTGCTGCAGGCTGGAGATTTCTATTCTGTTTTAGTTTGGTCAACTCTGCTACCATGGCTTGCAACTGCGGGGTGGTGAATTCCCCTGGGGTTGTTGAGCAAACCATCCCTCTGGCTTTGGATAGGGCTTGGGTCAGACCTTTTATCCTTTCCTCACAGGGCCCATGGTTTAAATCCTCATACTCCCTGCTCCTGGCTACACTGTAGGCTGCCTTTATGCCTCTAAGCTGCCCTTCTACTTTCCCCATTAAGCGGGCGTTCTCCTCCCGTAAGGCCTGCTCATTTAACCTGGCCTCCTTACAGGAGGTCTCTTCCTGTGTGTGTCTTTCAAGGGGACACAAGTAGGCAGGCTGCGCTGGTTCCAGTCAGAAGTCTGGGTTGTATGGGGCTGCTGCTACCTTCCCTGGGCCAGTCAATAGGGACCTCATGGCGTCCAAAAATGACTCGACCGTGGCGGGAGGGATCCCTGTCTCTGCCTTTTGGGCTGGGGCTGAGGAATTCTTTCCCTTGTTATCCTTCCAAGGATTCTTACACTCCTTCCTCCAGTGACCATCCTTCCCACACCCATAACAGTTAAGCTTTGTGCTGGAAGGGTTATTCCCCTCCTGATGCCACTCCTTCCTACTCTGGCCGGGTTTTATTTCATGTACTTTCCCTTTTTGTGGGGGCTCTTCCGCCCCTCTCCCGTTCCGGTAGGCCAGGTTCAGCTGTCTGACCACTGCCTCCTCGGTGACCCGGGGGTCTTTCGGGTCAAACCAAAGCTCAGCCTGGGTTTTGATCCGAGGCAAGCTGTTTGCCACTAGGCTACGGAGCCAGTGGGCCAGCTCGTCCCGGTTTAGGTGAGCCCTGTTAAGATCCCCACCACAAGCACCCCTGTACACGGGCCACAGCCTGTCTGCAAAAGCCTACGGGGTCTCTCCTGCGAGCTGCACTGTTTTCTCCACCCGGGAGAAAGGACTTCCCTCATTCATCCCCATTGCCTCTAAAACTTCCTCAGTGATGGCCGCATACCCATTCTGTCCTCTCTTGCTCTCAGCAGAGAGAGACTGATATAACCGGCTGTCCAGTGAGAACAGGAGCATTTTTGCCATCTCGGCATCGTCACAGCCGTTAATGCTTGCTGCCTGTTCTATTTCTATGAAGTGAACTGAGGGGTCCCCTTGTTGGGTGAGTTTACTCAGGTGGCTTACCATAACCCTAAGCTGTTGTGTACCGTGGGGAGCCACGAACTGGCTTTGGAGGGGTCCCGCATCCCCGTTATCAGCGGGTGGGCCAAATCTGTCCTGCCGGGCCGGGCACATCGGCCCCGGTCCCAGCCTCTCTTGCGGGGTTTTTTCCACCTCAGCTTCTGCCCCTAACTCCACCCCTTCTTCTTGCCAGACTGCGCTAAAGCTTGGCGCTATGGGTGGTGGTCGTGGGCCCTCCCGCTCCTCAACCGGGTCGTCCCTTGGCGCTATCTTTGGTGTCTGAACCGTTCTCCCCAGGTTCCCTGTAAAGTCGACCTGGGCTGCACTTGGGCTTATGAGGCACACCACGCCTCTTGCCTTCCTTAGAGCAAGGCTGAGACTCTCTATCTGCTTCTGGCAGGGGCCGTGGTCCGCATCCTCAAACCCCTGTGCGCTCATTACCTTATAGGCTGCCTGTAAGCCTTTTACTGTCTCCTCCTGCTCTCTTACTTGTTTTGCCAGGCGGGCATTCTTTTCCCGCAACCTCAGCTCATTGTTCTTGGCCTCAGTGACCTGGCACTGTAAGTAATCCTGTCGGGTCTTGTGTTCCCCCACTAACTGCACCCTTTCCTGGTTTAGCGCCTGCAATGCTAACAGTAACTTCTCCCCTGCTAGGGCCTTCGTTTGGACTTCCAGGGCCGACTCCCGAATCTCGGCTGCCTGTGCTTCAACGAGTCTGTCCAAAAGTTGGATCTGTTTCTTGAAGCATATCAGCCAGACTGCCTTTTCTAAGGATTTTTTATGATCCTTCCCTTCTGTCCATTTAGCTGCTGCATCTACTGGGCGCCCAGTTTTTAATAGATTAGTGACCCACTTCTTTTCCATATTCACTTTGCTGAATACATAATCTGAAATCCTCTCTTCCATTACAGTTCTCTCTTCTGAATCAGTGTCTACTGCTTCAAAACCCTTTTGCCAAGTCCTTGCCACGGTCGCCATTTTGTAGGGATGTGGGTTGTTATAAGAGTCAGCCTTTCCCCTGACTCAGTGAGCGGTTCGAATCGCTCCCACGCCCCAGGTTCAAAACTTGGACTTATTTAGGGGTTGTGAATAAAGATGCAGTAGACCACAGGTTCCAATGAAAGAACTATAACTTTTATTAAAGTTAAAAGGTAACAAACTTAAACACACTTCACACTTAAACAGGTTTGGGGAGCACACGGTTACAGGCGAGGAAAATGACAGTATACAAGAAAAATAAAAACCTTTATCCCTCCCAAAAATCCCACTTCTATCTAGGTTTCGGTTTCAGGAGATCAGGGATAATGCTCACCAGACAGGGTATTAACAGTACGAAATCCAGCCAGGTAAGTCGATGGTGATTCTGGTCATCGAACGTCTTCCTTTACCATGTGGCTTCTGGGCAGTGCTGCGAGAGACCCTTGTTTCCCGCGTAGTCGGTCGAGTCGAAAAGAGAAAGAAATCTTGGGTCCTGCTGTAATTATAGTCCTTTTCGCACCCCCCCCCCGCCCGCCCACCACAAACTCCTCATGAAAAAAACTGGTTTCGTAATGCAGTGAGTTTTCAGGTGAGGCTTGTTCATTGTCTTGTTAAAATCTTGATGGGCTTTCAGCTATACTAAACCAAATCAAATGGCTTACATCCTGTTGCGTTGTAGTACCATGGAAGCTTGCATTGTTCTCCTGCTTTGGGTTCCTTGCTGGTCCTAGCATTCCTATGGGCTCTGTGTTTTGGGTGGGGCAGCTTTTCCCCAGAGCCCATTGTCCAAATGGTAATGTTTGCTGGTCTTTGAATTCCCAGACCCGGCACGTGCCGTACATGTTCAGGCATGTTTCCTTTAAAGTTCCAAAGTCCTTATTTTTTTTCCTTTCGATATATGTTTTGGGGATCTGCAAATTTTGAAAATCTTACAGAACAGGAATGCTGTCATCTTGAGAGATGACAGCAGGGTCCTGCTCCACTGACCCACCCTGCAAGCCCCGGTCGACACTCATAAACCTAGCCACGATGGCAGCGGTCCGAGCTTGGGTGGCATCAAGCTGAGACTGCATGACAGCGGTCTGAGCTTCCGCTGCAGCACTAAGACGTTGGGTCACTTCCGCCTGTGCTGCAATGGCAGCCGCGACATCGGCCATCGCACGCAGCATTATGTCCGGGTCGACACAGTGTCTTTTGGAGGCTTCCATCATTTGCATCCTGGAAATCCTGGGCTCCAAGCTCTGCGCCGAGCCCCATGCAATATTGGAGGTGGACTCCTCCATGCTCCTTAACATTGCCAAGAGGCTCTCTGGCAGGCTTGCCATTGCCCCTAGCAATTCGGTGTGCATGCACATCACTCTTTTCTGAAGGCCGCCCCATCGAGGTCCTCATCTGAGTACTGTGCAGCAGAAAGCACGTGCAAATTCGCCCCCGAGCTACCCTATCCCCCTGGCCTTGCTGCAGCCCACTCATGCCCGATGCCTCACCCTGTGCAGATCCCGCTTCTACACTACCCTCTAAATTACGCGCAGTGCCAGTTTCTGAGCTGGTGGTAATGGTAGAGTGAGGGATATGCCGGGCCATGAGGTTAAAGATTGTGGTGATATACAATTCTGCTGGTGCTGATGGCCCACAGTGCCTCATGGATGCCCAGTTTTGAGCTGCTAGATCTGTTCTGAATCTATCCTATTTAACATGGTGGTAGTGCCACACAACACGATGGAGGGTGTCCTCAGTGTGAAGACAGGACTTGGTCTCCACAATGACTGTGCGGTGGTCACTGCTACCAATACTGTCATGGACAGATGCATCTGCGACAGGTAGATTGGTGAGGAAGAGGTCAAGTAGGTTTTTCCCTCGTGTTGGTTCTCTCACCACCTGTTGCAGGCCCAGACTGGCAGTTATGTCCTTAAGGACTCGGCCAGCTCTGTCAGTAGTGGTGCTACCGAGCCACTCTTGGTGATGGACATCAGCTGAGGGAGGGCAGTAGGTGGTAATCAGCAGGAGGTCCCCCACCCAGAGTACATTCTGTGCCCTTGCTACTCTCAGTGCTTCTTCTAAGTGGTGTTCAACATGGAGTGACAGACTCAGTGTCTTCTTTTCCTTCTTCTTCTCCCCCCCTCACTCTCATGCATCACCTTGGGGACAGGCTGCTCAGGTGCTTGTTCTTGATTATCTGAAAGCAGAAAGGCACAAGTGTCGGGCTATGATGAGGTGGGGGACGGGGGTCAGGGAAGCAAGATATGCATGCATACGGTATCAGCAGCTTGTAAATGAGAAGTGATTGTGGGATATGGGGAAGTGGGATGTGAGAAGAAGGATTAGGTATGAACACACCATCATCATCAGCAATGCTTTCAACCTCACCGCTCAACACGGCAGCAGGGACGGCTCCTCCAATTATCTCCAGCACTGTGTAGTCCAGCGCCATCAGGTTGTGAAGTCGGGCTTCCCCTCCACCTGTCTGCTGCTGCTCACGGTGGTTGTGTGCCACCTTTACAGTGGCTCAGTTGGTAGCACACTCGCCTCTGAGTCAGAAGGTGCTGGGTTCAAGTCCCACTCCAGGGACTTGAGCACATAAAGCTAGGCTGACACTCCAGTGCAGTGCTGAGGGTGCGCTGCTCTGTCGGAGGTGCCGTCTTTCGGATGAGACGTTAAACCGAGGCCCTGTCTGCTCTCTCAGGTGGACGTAAAAGATCCCATGGCACTATTTCGAAGAAGAGCAGGGGGATTATCCCTGGTGTCCTGGCCAATATTTATCCCTCAACCAACATAACAAAAACAGATTATCTGGTCATTAGCACATTACTGTTTGTGGGACCTTGCTGTGCGCAAATTGGCTGCCACGTTTCCCACATTGCAACAGTGACTCCACTTCAAAAAAAGTACTTCATTGGCTGTAAAGTGCTTTGAGACATCCGGTGGTCGTGAAAGGCGCTATATAAATGCAAGTCTTTCTTTGCCTGCAAGAGAAAGAGAAGTGTGTCAATGAGTGTGGTGCAATGTGTTTGGGTGATGTACCTGCCATAGTTGAATAGCTGTCGATGTGTCCAAGGTGTGACATGTGGGTGTGAGTGTTGCAGCAGTGGTAAGGTTGGGAGGGTGATGTGAAGCTCTGATTGTGAGGTGTGAGAGGTGATAGGTAGAGATTGTTGGCAGGTGAGTGCTGGGGGTGTGGTGCATTGAGCAGTGTGTGAGGCTTGTGGTGCAGATGGTGAGATATGGCATTTGCTGAAGCCTTCACTTACCTTGACCTGCCATTTGACTTCATTAAACTTCTTTTGGCACTGGATGGCCGATTGGGTCCACAGTGCTGGTCGTGACATGGGCGGCGCTCTCCTGCCAGAGCCTTCACGAGGTGTGTGGCGAGGGCTCCCTGCCAGTCTGCGGGAAGAGGACAGCCCGCCTCCTCTCCACAGCCACGACCAGTGCCTCAAGAGCCACGTCTGAGAATCTGCGGGCTCTCTCTCTGTGCTGACGCTCCGCCATGGATTTGCACTACCGTCTTCTTGCAGCTGCAGTTTTGAGTGGCTTAACAATAAGGTGCTGTAGCATCAATGCACCTCCCCTTTAAGTAGTGGAAAAAGCCTGTGCCACACGACTGGGAATTAGACTGGCCCCGATATTGGCAGCCGTGCCTTCAGCTGCCTAGGCCCCACGGTCTGGAATTCCCTCCCTAGGCATCTCTGCCCCTTCACCCCCCCCTCTCCTCCTTTAAGACCTTCTTAAAACCAACATCTGTGACCAAGCTTTTGCTCATCCCTCCTTCTTTGGTTCGGTGTTCATGTTATACTTGTGCATCTGTAAGTGCTTTGGAATGTTTTTCCACGTTAAGGGCACTATATGTAAATTGATATTGCTATGTTTACAATATATTAAGCTGCTATTTTGTCTTAATGATTTCAAAAATTGAGCTCGCCTGTATCTATTCCTGGCCCTGAAATTATACTGTTGGATACTAGTAAACGAAGACTAATGGTTTGTCTGAAATTTCGCCCTCTGCTATACAGTGGAGGTTTAACCCATTTAAAATAAAGGGGTTAATACATCCACTAAGATTGCGGAGAGAAGAATTTCAGATGAACATGTCCATACATTCGTATCCCAGGGAGTAATTCCAAGGTCTTCATGGGAAAAAATCATAAGATATTTGAAAATATTATCCAACATAAAATGCAAGAAAAGAGTCAGTTGTTCCACCAATGACTTAGCTATACTTCCCAGGGTGATTTTGAGCCATAAAGAGCAGGACGGCTGCAGGTCCAATCTCTGGTCTGTGTTTAGTTTGCTGATCCCACATCAGAACAGCAATTGTGGAACTACTGTTGACCTCTGTGGCCCTGAGCTAGGGAGGAGACAATTCAGTCAGGGTTCCTGCTCCTATACCCAATCCAGCGATTCCTTTTGAAAAGTGCATGTGTGCGGAAATTGTGTGAGGACCGGGGTTTTTTTTTTTGTTTATGGGATGTGGATGTCGCTGGCAAGGCCAGCATTTATTGCCCATCCCTAATTGCCCTTGAGAAGGTGGTGGTAAGCCGCTTTCTTGAACCGCTGCAGTCCATGTGGTGAAGGTACTCCCACAGTGCTGTTAGGTAGGGAGTTCCAGGATTTTGACCCAGCGACAATGAAGGATCAGCAATATACTTCTAAGTCAGGATGGTGTGCGCCTGCTGCCCTTGTCCTTCTAGGTGGAAGAGGTCGCGGGTTTGGGAGGTACTGCTGAAGAAGCCTTGGCGAGTTGCTGCACTGCATCTTGTAGATGGTACACACTGCAGTCACGGTACGCTGGTGGTGGAGGGAGTGAATGTTTAAGGTGGTGGATGGGGTGCCAATCAAGCGGGCTGCTTTGTCCTGGATGATGTCGAGCTTCTTGAGTGTTGTTGGAGCTGCCCTCATCCAGGCAAGTGGAGAGTATTCCATCACACTCCTTACTTGTGCCTTGTAGATGGTGGAAAAGCTTTGGGGAGTCAGGAGGTGAGACACTCGCCGCAGAATACCAAGCCTCTGACCTGCTCTTGTTGCCACAGTATTTATGTGGCTGGTCCAGTTAAGTTTCTGGTTAATGGTGACCCCCAGGATGTTGATGGTGGGGGGATTCGGTGATGGTAATGCCGTTGAATGTCATGGGGAGGTGGTTAGACTCTCACTTGTTGGAGATAGTCATTGCCTGGCACTTCTGTGGTGCGAATGTTACCTGCCACTTATCAGCCCAAGCCTGAACGTCGTCCAGGTCTTGTTGCATGGACTGCTTCATTATCTGAGGAGTTGTGAATGGCGCTGAACACTGTGCAGTCATCAGCGAACATCCCCATTTCTGACCTTGCGTTGGAGGGAAGGTCATTGATGAAGCAGCTGAAGATGGTTGGGCCTAGGACACTGCCCTGAGGAACTCCTGCAGCGATGTCCTGGGGCTGTGATGATTGACCTTCACCCACCACAACCATCTTCCTTTGTGTTAGGTATGACTCCAGCCAGTGGAGTGTTTTCCCCGATTCCAATTGACTTCAGTTTTACTAGGGCTCCTTGATGCCACACTCAGTCAAATGCGGCCTTGATGTCAAGGGCAGTCACCCTCACCTCACCTCTGGAATTCAGCTCCTTTGTCCATTGTTTGGACCAAGGTTGTAATGAAGTCGGGAGCCAAGTGGTCTTGGCGGAACCCAAACTGGGCATCAGTGAGCAGGTTTTTGGTGAGTAAGTGCCGCTTGATAGCACTGTCGATGACACCTTCCATCACTTTGCTGATGATTGAGCATAGACTGATGGGGCGGTAATTGGCCAGGTTGGATTTGTCCTGCTTTTTGTGGACAGGACATACCTGGGCAGTTTTCCACATTGTCGGATAGATGCCAGTGTTGTAGCTGTACTGGAACAGCTTGGCTAGTTCTGGAGCACAAGTCTTCAGCACGATAGCCGGGATCTTGTCGGGACCCATAGCCTTTGCTGTATCCAGTGCACTCAGCCGTTTCTTGATATCACGTGGAGTGAATCAAATTGGCTGAAGACTGGCTTCTGTGATGGTGGGTACCTCAGGAGTAGGCCGATATGGATCATCCACTCGGCCCTTCTGGCTGAAGATGGTTGCAAACACTTCAGCCTTGTCTTTTGCATTCACGTGCTGGGCTCCACCATCATTGAGGATGGGGATATTCATGGAGCCTCCTCCTCCTCCCGTTAGTTGTTTAATGGTCCACCTCCATTCATGACTGGATGTGGCAGGACTGCAGAGATTTGATCTGATCCGTTGATTGTGGGATCGCTTAGCCCTGTCTATAGCATGCTGCTTCTGAGCATGCATGTAGTCCTGTGTTGCAGCTTCCCCAGGTTGGCACCTCATTTTTAGGTACGCTCCTGGCATGCTCTTCTACACTCCTTATTGAAGCAGGGTTTGTCCCTTGGCTTTGTGGTAATGGTAGAGTGAGGGATTTGCCGGGCCATGAGGTTAAAGATTGGGGTGATATACAATTCTGCTGGTCCACAGCGCCTCATGGATGCCCAGTTTTGAGCTGCTAGATCTGTTCTGAATCTATCCCATTTAACACGATGGTAGTGCCACACAACACGATGGAGGGTGTCCTCAGTGTGAGGACGGGACTTCGTCTCCACAATGACTGTGCGGTGGTCACTGCTACCAATACTGTCATGGACAGATGCATCTGCGACAGGTGAGGACGAGGTCAAGTAGGTTTTTCCCCTCGTGTTTGTTCTCTCACCACCTGTCGCAGGCCCAGACTGGCAGTTATGTCCTTAAGGACTCGGCCAGCTTGGTCAGTAGTGGTGCTACCGAGCCACTCTTGGTGATGGACATTGAAGTCCCCCACCCAGAGTACATTCTGTGCCCTTACTACTCTCAGTGCTTCTTCTAAGTGGTGTTCAACATGGAGGAGTACTGATTCATCAGCTGAGGGAGGGTGGTAGGTGGTAATCAGCAGGAGGTTTCCTTGCCCATGCTTAACCTGAAGCCATGAGACTTCATGGAGTGCAGAGTCAATGTTGAGGACTCCCAGAGCCACTCCTTCCCGACTGTATACCACTGTGCCACCACCCCTGGTGGGTCTGTCCTGCCGGTTGGACAGGACATACCCAGGGATGGTGATGAAGGAGTTTGGGACATTGGCTGTGAGTATGACTATGTCAGGCTGTTGCTTGACTAGTCGGTGGGACAGCTCTCCCAATTTTGGCCCAAGTCCCCAGATGTTGGTGAGGGGGACTTTGCAGGGTCGACTGGGCTGGGTGTGCCGTTGCAGTGTCCGCAGCCGGTGCCGAGGTCGATGCTGGGTGGTCCGTCCGGTTTCATTCTTATGTTTTGTAGCGGTTAGTTACAACTGAGTGACTTGCGACTTGCTAAGCCATTTCAGAGGGCAGTTAAGAGTCAACCACATTGCTGTGGATCTGGAGTCACATATAGGCCAGACCAGGTAAGGACAGCAGATTTCCTTCCCTAAAGGACATTAGTGAACCAGATGGGTTTTTACGACAACCCGATAGTTTCATGGTTACCATTACTGACACTAGCTTTTTATTCCAGATTTATTTAATTAACTGAATTTAAATTCCCCAGCTGCCGTGGTGGGATTTGAACTCACGTCTCTGGATCATTAGTCCAGGCCTTGAGAATTACTAGCCCAGTGACATTACCACTATGCTACCGTTCCCGTTTGATTCAGCTTTGATGCCCACTATAGTTGAATAGCCTACTGGCACTCCAAAGAATGGCTGACACCTGTGGAACTGTGTCCCTATATGAATCAGCATCTTAAGGAAAGGAGGGGTGATAGATGAAGGAGCGGAAAAAAGAGAAACAAGTTCAGAAGCTTTTGTACATGTCTGTGAACATAGGAAACTGTTATCTATGCAGGAAGCATGTACCTTTTGAGGGAGGAGATGTGAGGTTGATACAAGACCCATAAAACTGTTCAGTGAATAAGGTGCACTTACTTTATTGGTTTCTAACTACCTAATAATAATGTTAAATAAAGTGTCTGAAAATCTGAAATATCAGTTGAGGTTTGTTGAAAATTCAACATGGTTCTGTATAAACAATATTCCTGTCATTAAAACGAGCTGTCGTTATCAAATCCTCATCTTATAATGTTTGTTATGAAGCTGTTGAAAATTATGGCATGCCTTATTTTATATTTCACATTTATGCTCATCAGGAAGGCAAGCTAGCATCATTGAGCATGGAGAAAGATTGGTAATCAGAGCTGCACACTCTGTCATCCATGCTTGTGAAGAAGATTGATCAACTAGATAACTGGACAGAACCGTTTTGTTGTCTGGTGGTAATGAGGCAGAACCTGAATCCATGTAATACATCTGGTGGCAGGCTGCCAGACAGACCTTGCAATTCTTTTTCCTTCCAAAGGCTCTCTTTAAAAACAAATGGATCAATAGCAAAAAATGTGAACCATGTTTATAAATGCAAAGCCTGTAATGGTGCCAATATCAAATGGGTCATTTTTACCACCAGTGCAGGCCTTGTCAGTATATGATGGACTAACTTTGACTAGAGTTCCCATAAATGCTAATTACATTATCATGAGACCTGTATGCAGATTCAGTGCATCTCCATAGTTTCACTTCTTTGCAACCTTTTTTGCACTCTATTTTATTGATACTTCGCTGTGGTTATTGATTCTATGAACTTTCTGCTCTTGTTTCTTCTAAGTGCCAAATGAACTATCCTTCAAATTCTTCCTCTTCCCTGGATCCTCACCATGTTCAGATCAAAGGAATAATTTTCCAACTTCCTCTTGCCAGTGGGGAGCTTTGCCTTCCTAAAATGCATATTAGAAACTTAGGCGTGCTGCAAATGATTTTCCAACTACAGGGAGAAAATTCCCCCTCAAAGCCCACCGGGCTGATTCTACAAGCCTGAGGTAATTATCCCAGGGATCACAGGCTAGCATTCCACTACCCAGTGTGCAGCAAGCATGACAGTGAATGCAGGCTCCCTCATCCATAGGTCATAGGAGTCTGGCCTTAGGAAGAGTGCCAAGGTACAGTTGCCTATAGTTTGCCAACTGAAATGAAATGACTGCCTGTAGTATGCATGCAATAAGCACTGAGACCCCAACATGGTGCAGCATCAGGAATGCAGCACAATCCCTCACATCTTGCACACCCAAACCACCATGTCTATAAAGCTTTGGCTGGAACTTGGTGGCTGGAAAGGGAAAGACCCTCATTTCCTTAAATAACTGTTGCATGTTTTGCTACCAAGTCCAAATGGCACCTTAAATGACTTACATGCTGTTTAGTCATCCCTTCACTTGAGGCACTATGTAGACTGGGCCTTGCAGTGCACCTTATTGCACCACAATGCTGAAAGCATATATTCTCTCCGTTTTAAAGCAGAAAGCTGCTCACAACGAGAGACATGACTGGTGACAGCCCAACTACTGTACACATAACCATTTTCCACAGCGCGGAAGAGAATCGTGGCTAGAAGAGGGCCAAACGGGTATTTTTTTTACTTTACTTGTGGGGCCAGGAGTAGCGTGAGTGCTCCTCCGGGCCCTATAAGGAAAGCTTAGGCCTCCCCCGCCCCCCCCCCCAATTGCAAGACCCCGGTGGGCTGGGGCCACACAATTTTCCACTTCTTACTTTGCACTCAGACAAGTGGGAAGTCGACCGGCGGGATTTGACTGTGGCACAGGTGTTAAAATATCCCAGGCCTCATTTCTGGAGCAGCGGGTGAGTTTCAAACTCACAGCCAGTCTCCACACACTCAAAACAGGCCCGGAGTTAACATCAGGTCTTTCTTTACATTCTAACAATGCCTGTTAATTTATGTTTTCCTGCTAAAAGATGAACTAGTAGAGGATGAACCAGACTCAGTAACCTATGTGGTGCTTCTGACGTGAAGCTGGCAGACAAAGAAGGAACATTTGGACAGATTCTGCCTGTGCAGTTATAGTATAATTAGGGTACAACACCTCAAACCAATGAAAAAAACTGACTGGAGAAGATGAAAATGCCAATGATTACAGAAACATGAACAGGTAAATGTTACGAGGCTCTGCCAGTGGCATGGTAGCAGGCATAAATCAACAGGAACTACCTGGTTTAAATAAAATAACAGAGAAATGTTGTATGAAAACATTAAATGTTCCTCTGCTGATATTGCCAACAGTAAATTATTTTCTAAAAATAGAGATCCTTTAAGCATTAGGAAGTAACACGAGTGGGATCCAAATGAGCAGCCTACTCAGCCAGGTGTGAAATACTGTAGTACATAAGAACATAAGAAATAGGAGCAGGAGTAGGCCATACAGCCCCTTGAGCCTGCTCCGCCATTCAATAAGATCATGGCTGATCATCCACCTCAACTCCACTTTCCCGCCCGATTTATTACAAGAAGATTTGAGCATAAGAGTAAAGACGTCTTACTGCAATTATATAGGGCCCTGGTGAGACCACACCTGGAGTATTGTGTACAGTTTTGGTCTGCTTAGTTAAGGAAGAATATACTTGCCATAGAGGGAATGCAACAAAGGTTCACCAGACTGGTTCCTGGGATGGGGGGATTGTCCTATGAGGAGAGATTGAGTAGACTAGGCCTATATTCTCTAGAGTTTAGAAGAATGAGAGGTGATCTCAATGAAACATATAAAATTCTTAGGGGGCTAAATTCAGTTGATTTGCGCCTCCCGTTAGCGCCCGAAGAGGACACTAACGGGGCGCAAATCAACTAGCGCCTAGGCGCGGCGTCGCTGATGCCTCCCGCGAAATTCAGCGGGCGGTTAGCAGACGTCATCGTCGTGCGCAATGCCCCGCTCGCGCCCCGGCTGTAATATTGGGTGGCGCCCCCTCCCCCCCCCCGACTTACCACCGGACGCTATGTCCACCGGGGTCAGGGGGGCCTACCTGCGGCCGGGGCGGCGCTAGTTAAAGGGGAGGTGGCGGGCGGCCATTTTTGCGGGCTCATTTGCCGGCACTCCCGATCCCTGGTGGCCCAGCTGGGCGCCGGGACGCGCTGTGCCAGGCCCCTCCCCTTTAATAAGGGGAGGAAGGCCTGCAGTACTGCGGCGTGACGTGCCGCAGCACCACGTAGCGCCACAATATTGGCTCGCAGCGCCCCAAGAAGGACCTGGGAAAATCGGCCGCAGGGTCGCTAACTTTTTCGGGGCGCTACCAAATTTTTACCCCTAACAGTCTCAGAATAAGACGTCGGCCATTTAGGACTGAGATGTTGAGAAATTTCTTCACTCAGAGGGTGGTGAATCTGTGGAATTCTCTACCCCAGAGGGCTGTGGAGGCTCAGTCATATATTCAAGACAGAGATCGATAGATTTTTGAATATTAAGGGAATCAAGGGATATGGGGATAGTTCAGGAAAGTGGAGATGAGGTAGAAGATCAGCCATGATCTTATTGAATGGCAGAGCAGGCTCGAAGGGCCAAATGGCCTACTCCTGCTCCTATTTCTTATGTATCTCCAAATCCCTTGATTCCCCTAGAGTCCAAAAATCTATCTATCTCAGCCTTGAACATACTCAAAGACTCAGCATCCACAGCCCTCTGGGCAGTGAATTCCAAAGATTCACAACCTTCTGAGTGAAGAAATTCCTCCTCATCTCAGTCTTAAAATGGCCGACCCCTTATCCTGAGACTATGCCCCCTAGTTCTAGACACTCATGTTAACAATATCAAATCCTTTTTGGTTCTTCCCAGTGTCTTTTTGCCTCTGGCCTTGACTTTGTAACCTCTCTGGCTGCTTTCTCAGGCTGTCAGAAGGTGTGAACCTCAGCATGCTGCTTGACCCCGAGCTGAGTTACTCCCCGCCAGCATTTCAGTTACCAAAACTTCTGGAGCATCACTTGCCTGTACGCCTACCTCTCTTTAACTGTTGCCAAAACCCTAATCCATGTATTTATCACTTCAAGACTTGACTTCTCTAAAGCTTTCCAAGCAAGCAACCCACCAAAAATTACAACTCACTTCAACGAAGTCCCACATTTTCGTCACCTCGCTCCTTTCTAAGCTCCATCAGCACCTGTTCTGCCCACCAGAGTGAATTGACTTCAAGATCTTCATTCTCTCTTTCAAATGCATCCATATGTACTCCCAAGCACCCTCCACTCCTCTGATACTGGGTTACTCATTGTGCCCCACTCCCTCTGATACTGGGTTACTCATTGTGCCCCACTCCTCTGATACTGGGTTACTCATTGTGCCCACTCCCTCTGATACTGGGTTACTCATTGTACCCCACTCCCTCTGATACTGGGTTACTCATTGTGCCCCACTCCTCTGATACTGGGTTACTCATTATGCCCCACTCCCTCTGCTCCACCATTGGTGGTCCTTCTTTCAGCCACTATGTCTAGCCCTCTGGAGCTTCCTTCCTAGATTGCTCCACCTTGCATCTTCTCTCCCTGCTTTCAAACATTTCCTTCAAATCAGAACAGGAACAAAGGGGTGGATTGATCTGCAGGAGTGCACGTGGACATCATAGTTATGCAAACATGCACAATTATATTGTCTATGTGCACTACTGCAAATTCTGAAAATTTGAGAATTTACACCATTACTGTAGATGATATATACCCAATGACCTCCCCCCACCCCCCACACACACACCCCAACAAACTCTCTGTTGCTATGATTCTGGCCTCTTGTGCAATCTTCCCTGCACCCTACCCTAGGCAGCCATGCTTTAGTTGTCTATTCCCCACGCTCTGGACTTCCCTCCCTAAACCCCTCCGCCTCTCCAACTCTCTCTCCTTCTTTAAGACCATCCTTAAAACCTACATGTTTGATGAAGCTTGTAGTCACTCATCCTAATACCTCCTTCTTTGGCTAAATGTCCATTTTTTGATTACGCTTCTGGGAAGCGCTTTTCTATGTTAAAGATGCTACATAAATGTCAGTTGTTGTTGTGGTTAATATATGTCATTACTACATTAATACATATCACTCTTACAACATATACTCCACTGTTACATCAACATATTCCACTACAATATCTATGCACCACAACTACACGAATATACTCCACTATTACACCAATATACACCACTATTACATCAATCTACATTACTACCGTAGTCAATATACACCACTATTACTTCAGTGGAGCGAGCCCTTGGCTTAGTGATAGCATTCCTGCCTCTGAGTCAGAAGGTGAAGAGTTCAAGCCCCAATCCAGACAGCCCTGTTGAGAGGAGACTAGAATATAGGGGGCGAAATTCCCCTTGTTTGCGCCTCCAGTGGAAGGCGCTAACGGTGCGCAAATGGCTTTTCGCCCCCCCCATCCCTCCGAGGCGATAACCATGCCTCCCGCGAAATTCCGCGATCTTCTGCGCCCGGAGATCATGATGTCATCTCCGGGCGCAGCGCCCCAGTAGCGCCTCGGGAGAAAACAATCCCCCCCGCACCCCGCAGCAGCGCCGGGCGATGTTACCGACTGCTGCAGGGGTCGTGAACAGTGAGGCTGGCTGCTCGCGGGGCGCCATTTAAAGGCGCGGTGGCCAGCCGACATGAAAAATGTTTTCTGAGCAACTGAGTGCCGGGCTGATCGTGCGGCAGTCCCGCACCCCAGTGTTCCAGCAGATGCCGATAAAAAATGCAGAGCTCTCAGTGGGGAGCCCTTCCCTTTAATTGAGGGAGGAGCCCCTGCAACACAGCAGCACCAAGCTCCAAGAGGCAAGTGGAGCGCTTGATATAGCGCTCCACTTCCCTCTTGGAGCAAAAAATGGGAATTTCTCAAATGTTTGAAAAGGTTAGCGCCTTGCATTTATATAGTGTCTTTAAGAACGTCCCAAGGCGCTTCACAGGAGGGTTATCAAACGCCGAGCCACATAAGGAGATATTAGAACAGGTGATCAAAAACTTGGTCAAAGAGGTAGGCTTTAAGGAGTGTCTTAAAGGAGGAAAGAAAGGTAGAGAGGGAACTCCAGAGCTTAGGGCCAAGGCAGCTGAAGGCACGACTGCCAATGGTGGAGCGATGAAAATCAGGGATGCGCAAGAAGCCAGAATTGGAGGAGCGCAGAGATCTTGGAGGCTTGTAGGGGTGGAGAAGGTTACAGAGATAGAGAGGGGCGAGGAAAAGATACTCCGAAGATAAAAATCATGAGGAAGGCAATGGGAAACCACCTCAACTACTCTTCCCTAGTAAGTGGCTCATTTGTGAGACTTGAGTTAGGACCTGCCCTATGGCAGAACACAGTGGACAGACTGCATCAGTATGAAAGCCAGTGTATGATTCTTTCACTTTGTAAAAAAAAAATTTTATGCTTTGATTGTTAATTGTTGAATGATTGGTTGTTTTCCTGTTTCAATTTGTAATCTATTTGTTTGTAATGATTACCTTCTTGAAATAAAGTTTTTAATAAGAAACTAAAATCATGTAATAACATGAAAGATTCTGCTTGCGTTGCGTGTGTATTTTCTGACATCATGAAAACATCCAAGTGGGACATCTGCTTTATATAGACAGAGACGGCATGCGGATACCTAGTAATAATGACCTGTTTAAATGATGATCTCAGAGCTTCTCACACACCTTTGTTGGCAGCTTCTCAAAAGAAATGTGTCATGTTGTGCCACATGGTGCTATAACAGGTTAAGATTGCTTTGACAAATTAGAAAACTTGCACAAGAACAAATCAAAACATAGGTGTCTCCTGCTGAAACCGATGATTATCTAAATTTCATCCACTACATTCACTCGTGCCACATAAGCATGTGGCTTAATGGAGTTCATTGAGGGATAGTGGATGCCCTCGTTGTGATTTGTTAAGGATTCTATAATCATAACTTACTTTCTTAACTTCCACCACCTTCTGGTGATGAATCAGTTATTTTTTATACAAAAGATTTGCAACAGCATGTTTAACAACAACAACAACATGCACTTATATAGCACCGTTAATGTACTAATGAAATTCAACGCAGAGAAGTGTGAGGTAATAGATTTTGGTAGGAAGAATGAGGAGAGACAGTACAAACTAAATGTTACAATTGTAAAGGGGGTGGAAGAACAGAAAGACCTGGGGGTATTTGTGCACAAATCTTTGAAGGTGGCAGGACAGGTTAACAAAGCAGCTAATAAAGCATGTGGGGTCCTGGGCTTCATAAATAGAGGCGTAGAATACAAAAGCCAGGAAGTTATGTCAAACCTGTATAAAACACTAGTTCGGCCCCAGCTGGAGTATTGTATCTAATTCTGGGCACCGCACTTTAGGAAGGACGTGAAGGCTTTAGAGAGGGTACAGACGAGATTTACTAGAATGGTTCCAGGCATGAGGGTTTACAGTTACGTGGATAGACTAAAGAAGCTGGGGTTGTTCTCCTCGGAGCAGAGAAGGCTAAGAGGAGATTTGATAGAGGTGTTTAAAATAATAAAGGGTTTAGATGGAGTAAATAAGGAGAAACTGTTTCCAATGACTGAACAGTTGATAACCAGAGAGCACAGATTTAAGGTGATTGGCAAAAGAACCAAATGTGACATGAGTAAACCATTTTTTACGCAACGAGTGGTTAGGATTTGGAATGTACCGCCTGATAGGGTGGTGGATACAAATTCAATAGTAGCCTTCAAAAGGGAATTGGATAAATACTTGAAGGCGAAAAAATTGCAGGAATATGGGGAAAAGGTGGGGAGAGCGGAACTAACTGGATTGCTCTTCAAAAGAGCCGGTGCAGACTCGATGGGCCGAATGGCCTCCTTCCGTGCTGTACTATTCTATGATTCTAACCATCCCAAGGTGCTTTACAAGGAGTAGATTGGGCAATGAGTAGGGGTTAGGAGAGAGGTAACAGGCGTAACCAAAGACATGGTCAAAGAGGTAAGTTTTGAGGAGGCCTTTGAAGGTGAGGAAAGCTGAAGCAAGGCAGCTGGGTTTAGGCAGACATTCAGAGTGCAGGGTTGTGATGGCTGGAGGCTGTACCACTGATGGTGAATCAGAGGGAGGCGGGGATGCAAAGAAGGCTAGAGTAGAAAAAGCAGAGGGTGTGTACTGGGGACACTGGCATGGGGAAGGCTGCAGATGAAGGGAATGTGAGGCCATGGAGAGATTTGTAAACAAGAATGATTAGGATTTGGAATGACTGCCTGATAGGGTGGTGGATACAGATTCCAATGCCTGGGGGAATTTGGAGCATGTGGAGGTCAGTGAGGACAGGGTGATAGGTGAATGGCACTTAGCACATGTCAGAATGTGAGATGCAGAGTTTTCGATAAGTGCAGGTTTGTATAGCATGGAGCTTGTGATGTCAGGGAAGAGAGCACCAGAGAAGTCAAACATGGAGGTGGTAAAGGCATGATGAAGGTTTTCGTGGGAGTGAAGTAAGGATGGAGACAGGTAACATTCAGAGACAAATATGCAAGGAGCAGCACCAGGCGTACCTAAAAATGAGGTGCCAACCTGGGGAAGCTGCAACACAGGACTACATGCATGCTAAAAAGCGGAAACAGCATGCAATAGACAGTGCTAAGCAATCCAACAAGCAACGGATCAGATCAAAGCTCTGTAGTCCTGGCACATCCAGTCGTAAATGGTGGTGGACAAGTAAACAACAAGGCTCCATGAATGTTCCCATCCTCAATGATGGTGGAGCCCAGCGCGCGAGTACAAAAGACAAGGCTGAAGCGTTTGCAAATATCTTCAGCCAGAAGTGCCGAGTGGATGATCAATATCGGCCTCCTCCTGAGGTCCCCACCATCACAGAAGCCAGTCTTCAGCCAATTCGATTCACTACGCGTCATATCAAGAAACGGCAGGGCGCATTGGATACAGCAAAGGCTATGGGCCCTGACAACATCCCGGCTATCGTGCTGAAGACTTGTGCTCCAGAACTAGCCGCGCCTCTAGCCAAACTGTTCCAGTACAGCTACAACACCAGCATCTAACCAACAATATGGAAAACTGCCCATGTATGTCCAGTTCACAAAAAGCAGGACAAATCCAATCCGGCCAATTACCGTCCCATCAGTCTACTCTCAATCATCAGCAAAGTGATGGAAGGTGTCGTCGACAGTGCTATCATGCGGCACTTACTCACCAATAACCTGCTCACCGATGCTCATTTTGACTTCTGCCAGTAGCTGAATTCCAGAGGTGAGGTGAGAGTGACTGTCCTTGACATCAAGGCAGCATTTGACTGAGTGGGGCATCATGGAGTCCTAGTAAAATTGAAGTCAATGGGAATGGGGGGAAATCTCTCCACTGGCTGGAGCCTGGCACAAAGGAAGATGGTTGTGGTTGTTGGAGGTCAATCATCTCATCCCCACGACATCACTGCATGAGTTCCACATGGCAGTGTCCTAGGCCCAACAATCTTCAGCTGCTTCATCAATGACCTTCCTTCCATCATAAGGTCAGAAGTAGGGATGTTCGCTGATGATTGCATAGTGTTCAATTCCATTCGCAACTCCTCAGATAATGAAGCAGTCCATGCCGGCATGCAGTAAGACCTGGACAACATTCAGGCTTGGGCTGATAAGTGGCAAGTAACATTCGCGCCACACAAGTGCGAGGCAATGACTATCTCCAACAAGTGATAATCTAACCACCACCAACGGCATTACCGTCGCCGAATTCTCCACCTTCAACATCCTGGGGGTCACCATTGACCAGAAACTTAACTGGACCAGCCACATTAATACTGTGGCAACAAGAGCAGGTCAGAGGCTAGGTATTCTGCGGTGAGTGTCTCACCTTCTGACTCCCAAAGCCTTTCCACCATCTACAAGGCACAAGTCAGGAGTGTGATGGAATACTCCCCACTTGCCTGGATGAGTGCAGCTCCAACAACACTCAAGAAGCTCGACACCATCCAGGACAAAGCAGCCCGCTTGATTGGCACCCCATCCACCACCTTAAACATTCACTCCCTCCACCACCGGCGTACCGTGGCTGCAATGTGTACCACCTGCAAGATGCGCTGGAGCAACTTGCCAAGGCTTCTTCGGCAGCACCTCCCAAACCCGCGACCTCTTCCACCTAGAAGGACATGAGCAGCAGGTGCATGGGAACACCAACACCTCCAAGTTCCCTTCCAAGTCACACACCATCCTGACTTGGAAATATATCGCCGATCCTTCATTGTCGCTGGGTCAAAATCCTGGAACTCCCTACCTAACAGCACTGTGGGAGTAACTTCACCACACAGACTGCAGCAGTTCAAGAAGGCGGCTCACCACCACCTTCTCAAGGGCAATTAGGGATGGGCAATAAAAGCTGCCTTGCCAGCGACGCCCATATCCCTGGAATGAATAAAAAAAATGTCAGTCTTAGTCATGGAATGGATGTGGGATTTGATGTTCAAAACAGGGACTGGTATGAGAAACCATTGAAGGAGATGTGCTACCTATGCCTGGTATGGTAAAATCAGAACAATGAAAGGTAAGTGCCACAGAGATGCATCATAGATGTAAGGAGGTGGAGTGGTCAGCCATATTAAAGACCGATGAGTGGTCAAAGAGGACTAATGTGATAATGTGCTGTGGTCACAGTAACACAGGATATTGCTGCTGATTTTAACCAAGGCAACCTTGGTTCACAGGCCTGCACCATCAGGGAACTGTTATTTGTCCTGATCATCCTGCCCCTCCCCACTGCAAGAGACAATGGCTGGAATATCAATCTGGAGGCATGTCGGGAATGAGGAGGCTAGCAAGTGGTCGGGAAAGCCAGGAGAACGGGTGTTCCGCAGGCCTTGCCGAATTTAACGGCAGGGCCCGATTAGCATTTGAAGGGTCTGTTTCCCGCCGCAGCCAGTCAGAGGCTGGCTGGCTGCAGGTGGGTAGGCCCGCGGTACTAGGCCACAGAGAGGAGGGAGGGAGAGGGGGATCGGTGTGGGGGGGGTGTTTGGAAGCAGGTGGAGCATTGGGGTGCGGGGGGTTTGGGGGCGTTGGTCGGGACTCAGGAGCTGGAGGAGTAACATGGGCCAGAGGAGTATTGGGGCTGGAGGGGGGAGGCCAGGAAGGTGATCAGGGGCCAGAGGGGGGATTGGTGGCCTCAAGGGGGAGGTCGGGGGGAGATCGGAGACCTCATGGCGGGGGGGAGGGGGGGGGGAGTGGAGGCCTGGGGGTAAATCAGAGGCCTCATGTGGAGATCGGAGGCCTCAGGGGGGTGTCTGATCATAGAGGGTGGGTGAGGCATGGACACAGGATCCAGGAGGTAAGTGGAAAGGCCACTGGATCCAGCAGGTCTCATCTTCCTTTAGCTGGCGGGTTCGCGAGGCCTGGGAAGCCCGACCAGACAGTTAAATTTGTAATGGTGGATCATCATGAGGCACACCAGCCTCATTATAATATTTAAATAGGCGACATGCCTCCTGGGAGCGGGTTGGGTGCCTGCCCTCGTCCCGCCTCCATTAAAACCAAAAGTGGGCAGGTTGGGATCAGGATTCAGTTTTTTAACCCTTTAACCTCCCACCCGACCCCAATGGTATGCTGGCCTTCATTACAAGAGGATTTGAGTACAGGAGTAAAGAAGTCTTACTCCAATTATATAGGGCCTTGGTGAGACCACACCTGGAGTACTGTGTACAATTTTGGTCTCCTTACCTAAGGAAGGATATACTTGCCATAGAGGGAGTCCAACGAAGGTTCACGAGATTGATTCCTGGGATGGCGGGACTGTCGTATGAGAAGAGATTGAGTAAACTAGGCCTGTATTCTCTTGAGTTCAGAAGAATGAGAGGGGATCTCATTGAAACATACAAAATTATTACAGGACTTGATAGGGTGGATGCTGGGAGAATGTTTCCCTTGGCTGGGGAGTCTAGAACCAGGGGCCATAGTCCCAGGATAAAGGGTAGGCCATTCAGGACTGAGATGAGAAGAAATTTCTTCACACAGAGGGTGGTGAATCTTTGGAATTCTCTACCCCAGAGGGCTGTGGAGGCTCATTCATTGGGTATATTCAAAACAGAAGTCGATAGATTTCTGACTAGTAAGGGCATCAAGGGATATGGTGATAGGGCCGGTGAATGGAGTTGAGGCAGAAGATCAGCCATGATCTCATTGAATGGCGGAGCAGGCTCGAAGGGCCGAATGGCCTACTCCTGCTCCTATTTCTTATTTTCTTATGTAATCCACCTGTTTTTTGTGGTTAAAATTCCCCCCATTTTTAGGACAAAAACACTATAAACTAACATATAAATCATTACAACTTCAAAAACATGTACATGTTTATAATACGAAAAGTGCACGGAGAAATATGATACACTTTTTTTCCTTCAACATTTATAAAATATTTTTTGGTTTGGTTTTACCTGTTTTAATCCATAATCATCACGAAATACTACTTGTGTTTTAATTATTCTAACGTGTAGGAATGAGGTTTAACTGTCCAACACCTTTTCAAGTGGGGTAGCCCAGTAGATGCAATGATGGAGTGCCTGCTATGCCAACCGATGGATTGTATGTCACTCAAACCCACTCACATTAATTGGTGAAATTTCCTCAGTTATCAGACAGCCCACAAAATAGAGGACTACGTGGCCAGCACTGAATTGTTGTGCCATGCAGGAAGAGAATAATTAATGCTGTGTGACTCAGCCAGTCTGAATCGTGCCTCTTCCAGCTCAGACACAAAATACAGTTTCAGAACTGTCCTGTCCCAGCTGAAAGGGATGTGTGCTGGCAACCAGCTTGCAAGAGGGAAGAAAAAAAAAACCCTCTTTTTAAAATTCAGCTTTTAAATACTCCTCATTTTTCCCACATTATAGTGGAAATGTGGAATAGGTTCTCAGCAGAAGCAACTACTGTTAAATGCTGTTAAAAACAGCTGGAGAATTATCTGGTTAGGAACAGGATTGAAGGTTACGAGCATAGGCACAGACAATCAAATTCTCTATGAAACACCACCGATTCTGTGCTGCTGGGCCCATGCAAACAGTCTCTGCGGAATGGAGCTGATCAGGGTTTAGAGATGTGGATTGTAGGGTTTGATTAGTATTCTAGAAATTTTCATTAATTCATTTAGAGGTCGAGGAAAAATTCCACAACTTGTTAGTTGTCTCTTTCAGGAGATTGAATGGATTTTAGATTCAATAGTGGGGCAGGTTATACACATCTGTGGGCTTGTTGGGTCAAATGGTGTTATCTATTCCACAATTTCTTCCGTTTTTATTGGGCTTGTAGATCAACGCAACATTTTGGTATGCTACTGTCCTATTTGACGGGGGAGGGGCACCATTTAGCAGTCTCCACCGGTCATGAAGTACAGCAGCAGATGGAAGTGAGGAGCCCTGCTGATAGGAGGGAAAATCAGCAAGAGTACCGTCCCAGTTTTCTCTGAGTGACTTGGACAAGGGCATTGGTGGAGGGCAATGATGTGCCGAAGGTCACTCACCGGCATGATGCGTGGTGAGCAGAGCTCAAAGGCTATGAAAAGAATCAAACACTTGACATTTAAAAATCCAAGAAGTTGCAATTATTTTGTTCTCTGAATACCACAGCTCTGAAAAATATTTATTTTAGTTGCATAACGGTGATGCAATATCTTGTGAAAACTGTAAATGTTTCTATGGTGGAAATACAGTATCATAATATATAATTACTGGTAATGTACCCTTCCTATCAAACATAACAACATGCCTGGACAAACTGGATGTTGATAACCTCACAATATTTTTGCTCAGTGACAATGAATGCCACATACATCGTGACCAGGGCTGGCAGCTCTCCAATCACCTGCTGATATTAGTTCATCCTCCACAGCTGCCAGTTTTACAAAGAGTTGATCCTGATGCCAGTTTCAAATGGAGATTGTGCTTTTCAAAGCTAATTTAGAAATACTGAAAATCTTCAATTCTTGAGCTAATGTTACCCCAGGGAGTGTGCTACCTGCAGACAGAAATATAGCACCAAGCAGGGATGGGGTAGATGCCAAGTTCAGCCATAGCTCTCCAGTACCAACTGATTGGTGTTCATTGTAATTGTTTAATATACCTGTATAATGCAGAGTGACAGGAGGTATTTCATATATAGATGTGCAGTTTAGTTAGCTAATTAAGAAAATATATTTTATATGTAAAATGGCACCTTGGTGAGAGTAGTAATGCAGTGATTTAATCATGGGTTCAAATGACACCATAAGCCATGAGTTCAAATTGTTTATAACCATTACCTGGATCCCCGAGATTGATTTCTGCCGCGTACCAACTTTTGTCAATTTGTACATTTAAATTAAAAAATACAAAAATAGCCGATTTTTGGGGGCTCATAAGGGCAAATTGAAAGCAGTCTATTCATTTTTATGAGTTGAATAGTTTGACATCATAACTACAGAATGGTCATCATGTGATCCAGAGGAATGAGTAATAAGGGATCTAATGCAGAGTAACAGGGCAGTTAAGAGCCACTATATGTTATAAATGGATCTGAATTTATTTTATGTTTTGTTTGTATTATTCTGTGAGCAACTTTAAAATGCACATTCAGTGAAATCTGTTCATGGCATTGACGGCCAGTTTCTGCAAACTGTTCCTTTCTAAAAGTTGCCTGTCACTAAACTCAAGATTCTGCAACCAGGCTGATCATATTAAAGGGATCATGTTATGAGTCTGTGGTGCCGGCAGGGAGTCCCCAGCAGCGCGTATCAAGAATTCAGCAGCAAGTTGCCCGCAATTTTCCAGCCATTAATAGTCAGTAAATCATGGGCAGCGGCCACCCGAATTTCCGATATGTGTGGTTGGCAGTGCAGACTCGTAAAATGATCCCTTGCATCTGTTCTTTCTCTGCCAAGTGCTGTATTTTTGATATATACAAAATATGCTGTTGAAAACCAGACTAATTTGTTAAATTATTTATAATATATACACATTGACCTTGTTTTTCTCAACAATCAACTGTTGGCTATTACTCAGTGATATTGCTGTAACTATGCTCGAATCCTTAGCTCAGTGTGGACATCATCTCACATCAAATGCACGGAGTTTCTTGCCTGATGATATCTGTTATGACACCTGCCACCAGCAAAGAGAAAGGCTACATGCCAGTGATTTTAAGACAGTAATCTCATCTCAGGGTTCAGTTGAGAGTTATAATTATCATCTTGAAATCACGCCCAAGTATCCATTATTTCCTATTTATGAAAGACTACATTATTGATATTGGGTTAAACATTCAATTTATTTCATGAAAATAGAAAAATGACATTAAGTGCATTTGTATTATGAGAAGCACATTTTTATATTGATACTTTCCTCAGTGAAACAGAGATTATGATTTTAAAAAAATTTATGGGGTAAAATTGGTCTTCGGCGGAATGGGTGACAGCAAATCAGCAGCAGAGTTTACATCTCGTTCGATTTTATTTCCCATTTACTTTGATGGAATTAAAAAATCGGGGACGGTGTAAAACGGGCCGCCAATTCGCTATCACCCAAGACCAATTTCACCCCATGACCTCAGTATGCAGCTTTAGTGCTTATTTTTCAGTTGATTGACTTAGTGAGAAAGTGTGAAGGAGTTTCAACCCCGTGGGGTACTTAAATATCTAAAGTAGTCTCATGAGTAAAAGTTCATGGGTACATGAGATTCTTGAAAAAAAAAGCAAAAAAAACCAACCACACCAATTGCTACTGCCCCAAATTACAATGCCCCAAGTAGCACAGATTTCATCTGCATGCTTCACCTGAAAATGGCACAGTGTAATATTGAAAAGATAGACGTCAACATGGAACTCAATGCGGTTTGTTACTGAGGTCCTGATTGAAAGATCCCGCGGCTTTCATTGAATGTACAAAGAACAGGGAAAAGAAAAAACCGGCAAATTATGAAAATCTGAACTAAAAGCAGGGATATAACAGCAGGTCTATCAACATTTTAAAAAGATGTGTTAATGTTTCCAGTGTAGACCTCACATCAGAACTGGAAACTAGGAGAAAAATTGTCACGTTTGCCTGTATAACAACAGGTGACTACGCTTCAAAAGAGTAATTCATGGGCTATGAAGCGCTTTGGGAAGTCCCGAGAGTGTGAAATCTGCTATATAAATGCAAGTTCTTTCTCACTAACAAGAGAATTCTGTTTTTGATTGAAGATGCAGAGGAACAAAAAGTGTTATTTTTATCATGACAAAAAAATGATCCAATGATGAGTTTCAACTCAATTTATATTATTTTGTCGTGCAACAGAAAATTATTTTGCCAAAGATCGTTTTATGAAGTGGGTGCCCATTTCAGTCTATGGGTTTGATTTTAAACATTCAGGCACGAATTTGGCAGTGTATCCACTACATCTGGATGAGACCCTTCAGTGGGAGTTAGAACCATTTTCTCTGAGTGCTGGGCAGATCACTGACTGTATTCTAATGAGGCTGAACCATTTCAGGTAGCTGGCAATAAAAGGGGGGTGGGGGGGAAGGCACACCATGGCGGGTTGGGGTTGAATACACAGTGGCCAGCAGTGGGCCACAGAATGCTCCTCCTGGCTCCACAGAAATACCCCCCAAAACTGTTTGAGTCTATTTTTGGAGCGTCCCCCAGCGGTCCCTTTAAGGGCTGCTGGTTAAGCCGCTCACTGCCTGGTACAAATGGCTGGAGCATGCATGTGAACACTCTTCCCATTTACTCTTTAAAATTGCAAGTGGGGTCCTACAATTAGCGTAGAGCCTAAATTTGCATATGCAAGTAGCTTCCTGCCGGTTTCACGTGGGAGTGCTGGCCGGCCTTTTACAGGCCCGCCTGAAAATCACATCATTTGGGTGCCCAAGTATGTCCAAGAATGCAAGTAACATTCACGCCACACAAGTGCGAGGCAATGACTATCTCCAACAAGAACCACCACACCTTGGCAATCAATGGCATTGCTATCGCTGAATCCCCCACCATCAATATCCTGGGGGTCACCATTGACCAGAAACTTGACTCAACTCCTGACACCCCAAAGCCTTTCCACCATCTACAAGGTACAAGTCAGGAGTGTGATGGAATACTCTCCACTTGCCTGGATGAGTGCAGCTCCAACAACACTCAAGAAGCTCGACACCATCCAGGACAAAGCAGCCCACTTGATTGGCACCCCATCCACCACCTTAAACATTCACTCCCTCCACCACCGGTGAACCATGGCTGCAGTGTGCACCATCTACAAGATGCACTGCAGCAACTCGCCAAGGCTTCTTTGACAGCACCTCCCAAATCCGTGACCTCTTCCAGTTAGAAGGACAAAGGCAGCAGGCGCATGGGAACACCACCACCTCCAAGTTCCTCTCCAAGTCACACACCATCCTGACTTGGAAATATATCGCCGTTCCTTCATCGTCGCTGGGTCAAAATCCTGGAACTCCCTCCCTAACAGCACTGTGGGAGAACCTTCACCACAAGGACTGCAGCGGTTCAAGAAGGCGGCTCACCACCACCTTCTCAAGGCAATTAGGGATGGGCAATAAATGCTGGCCTTGCCAGCGACGCCCACATCCCAGGAATGAATGAAAAAGAACTGGAGATCGCTGTTTACTTGCCATTTTCAGCTGCTGGACGTCTCCATATTGGGCGGGCAGTGGTTGAACATTGACCCTACATGAAAAAACAGCGCTCGATGCATCAAGGATGCTCATTGTAAACAGTTCTAGCATCATTTATTATTTATGAAGTACATTTGTGCTCAACAGATTATTTGGCAAAAGTAACTAATGTCAATAAACTCTTTTAATAAGGAGCAGGACAAATATTAGTTTAAGAATGCAATTGGTGGCTTTAGGATAAGTGTAGACATAGATGTTGAAATGCTCAGTGGAAGACTATACGTCCTCTCCTGTCAGTTCTCATTCTCTTGCCTGTTTTCCCATTTGTTCACAGCAAGGTCACACAAACAACAAACAGTTAATCTGTTTTTGGTGGTGTTGGATGTGGGGCACTAGGCAAACCTCCTGCTCGTCTTCAAAATAATTCTGAGAGATCTTTATAGCTACTTAAACATGCAGATGGGGCCTCAGTTCAGTAACTCATCAGGATGGACAGTACCTCCGACAATGCAATACCTCACTAAAATGTCAGCCTAGATTATGTAGTTGAAGTCCTGGAGTTGAGTTTGAATCCTCAAGCTTCTGACTCAGAGATGAGAGTGTTATCAACTGAGCCAAACTAACACTCAAGATGAAGATAGTGCACTTTCAAAATGGAGAGTAATGCAAGTTTCAACATATCACAGGTGTTAGATTTACTATCTTGCTGATGCACAGTAAAGAAAGACTTGCATTTATATAGCACCTTTCATGACCACCGGACGTCCCAAAGCACTTTACAGCCAATGAAGTACAGTCACTGTTGTAACGGCAGCCAAGTTGCGCACAGCAAGCTCCCACAAACAGCAATGTGATAATGACCAGATAATCTGTTTTAGTGATGTTGATTGAGGGATAAATATTGGCCAGAACACCGGGGATAACTCCCCTGCTCTTCTTCAAAATAGTGCCATGGGATCTTTTACATCCACCTGAAAGAGCAGACGGGGCTTCTGTTTAACGTCTCATCTGAAAAGACGGCACCTCCGACAGTGTAGCACTCCCTCAGTACTGCACTGGAGTGTCAGCCTAGATTTTTGTGCTCAAGTCTCTGGAGTGGGATTATGAACCCACAACCTTCTGCCCCGGGGGCGAGAGTGCTACCCACTGAGCCACAGCTGACAGATGATAAATGCCTTTTGAAATCATAACTGGTCAGGGATCCAAACCAGTGGCTCTTATCTTCACAGGACTGAAGAATGGGAAATGAGTTGTAGTTCTGTCACAAAAATGATTGAATACTTTAAACAAAAATTCTTCAGTGGAACTCACCAAATAGCTCAGTGAGTTTATTCAGTTAGCAACTGAGCCAAGCAAACCAGGAAGGTCTAAAATGTTACCCCTGATCTATGCCGAGTTAGCTGATTTCAGCTGGGGTGATGGTCAGGTGCTCAGTGGAAAAAAAAGAAATAACTTGCATTTAAAGAGTACCTTTCACAACAGAATTGGTTCACTGATGTCCTTTAGGGAAGGACCTGCCGTCCTTACTCAGTCTGGGTCTGAGTACAGCTCCAGTGGCCGAACAAGCCACTCAAACCGCTACAGTGGTTAAAGGGTTAAAGAAGGAGGCCCACCACCACCTTCTCTGGGCAATTAGGGAAGTGTTTTAAACATTATGATATTAGTTTCATATTTGGAAAGTTATAAGCATAGATACAATTGATATTGCAATGTTTTACTTGACATCTAATGTTTTCCAGACCTAATTTATTTGAAATTGTGTTGTAGCTTGCAAATACTTGTTGTTAGAGAGATGAGTCAAATGATTAATTTAGAGATGTACGGGGGCTACATCGAGAACAGGCAGTTCATAAAAATAATACAGCTGACACACGAGGCTTGAGTGCCATCTACTGGGAGAAGCAGGCATTACAATTAGACACAAAATAAATTTGTAGCAGCAAAAGACTGAAGTTGCCCACAAAGAGGCTTCTGTTTGCAATTGTAACTTGCCCAATTTTACAATCCAACTTTTTCACAACTGTAAATAGTGTTGTTCTATAACTTTCAGGCAAAAATTTATTCCAAAATTTACAAAGCAGCTAAAAACCATGTGGTCGATTTTAACCCTACCAGCCTTGCGGAAACTGGACGGGTAGGCAGTTAAAATGGAGTTCTTGCCGATGTCCCGCCTGGATCCGGTTATCTTCAATCTTAACTTGCTTTTCTGAGCAGGGTGGGGGTCCTTCTTTAAATATGCAGATAGAGTCCGATGACATCACTGGGCCCCCGACCGCTGTTCTAACTCTGACCTGTGGGGGGAAGCTGCTGCAGCTCTCCCGTCAGATCAACTGTAGTCGGAAAAGGATCAGAAGCAGAAGAGACCATTCAAGGTAAGTTTTTTTACTCGCCTTTGTGGGACCAAGAGGAACATGAGTACATTTTTTCACCCAAAGGGTAGTGGAGGTCTGGAGAGCTTGACTTTGTGCGATAGTGTAAAACTGG
Organism: Squalus acanthias; assembly: GCA_030390025.1. Lineage (NCBI taxonomy): Eukaryota > Metazoa > Chordata > Chondrichthyes > Squaliformes > Squalidae > Squalus > Squalus acanthias. Next base: position 83,355,957 of record CM059428.1, on the reverse strand, counting down.
TGATAGCGAATTGGCAGCCTGTTTTACATCTCTCACAATTTTTATTTCTATTGACTTAAATGGAAATAAAAATTGGAAGAGATGTAAAATGGTCTGCTGACTCGCTATCACACTAAGTCATGATCTACCCCTCTCTTTCCCAAAAGTTTGTGGGTGCTAGGTTAATTGAAATTTTCAAGGCTGAGATCAATAGATTTTGTTAGGTAAGGGCATCAAGGGGTATGGAGAATAGGCGTGTAACTGGAGTTGAGGTACAAGTCAGCCATGATCTCATTGAATGGCGGACCAGGCCTGAGGGGCTGAATGGCCTACTCCTGTTCCTATGTTCCTCCTGACCCCACAAGGAACATTTAGGCCTCCCCAGCCCCAACACTCCCCTCATTCCCTACTGCAGGACAAATGAACCCTCTGAGCTGCACGGCTGCGTGGCAGCGCAGCAATCGGAACGTTCCCGCGCAGGCCGCTCACCGGCTTTTCCACTGTAAATACCACGCATGTGCAGACATTTAAAGGGACTGGGAATGAAAAGAAACAGGCTGCGCAGAACAAAGCGCAGCTTACAGGGAACATTGCGCAGGACCCCCACCGGACCCGGTCCTCACACTTACCTGAGTGCCAGTGGGTGGACAAGGGTTGCCCGGGAGGTTGAGGCCCAGGAGCGAGGTCGAGGCCCAGGAGCGAGGTCAAGGCCCAGGGGCGAGGACGGGGCCCAGGGGCGAGGTCGAGGCACAGGGGCGAGGACGGGGCCCAGGAGCGAGGTCTAGGCACAGGGACGACGACGGGGCCCAGGGGCGAGGTCGAGGCCCAGGGGCGAGGTCGAGGCCCAGGGACGAGGTCGAGGCACAGGGACGAGGCCCAGGGGCGAGGACGGGGCCCAGGGGCGAGGTCGAGGCCCAGGAGCGAGGTCGGGACCCAGGAGCGAGGTCGAGGCCCAGGGACGACGACGGGGCCCAGGGGCGAGGTCGAGGCCCAGGGGCGAGGTCGAGGCCCAGGGACGAGGTCGAGGCCCAGGAGCGAGGTAGAGGCCCAGGGACGACGACAGGGCCCAGGAGCGAGGTCGAGGCCCAGGGACGACGACGGGGCCCAGGAGCGAGGTCGAGGCCCAGGAGCGAGGTCGAGGCCCAGGGACGAGGTCGAGGCCCAGGAGCGAGGTCGGGACCCAGGGACAACGACGGGGTCCAGGAGCGAGATCGGGACCCAGGAGCGAGGTCGGGTCCCAGGAGCGAGGTCGAGTCCCAGGAGCGAGGTCGAGTCCCAGGAGCGAGGTCGAGTCCCAGGAGCGAGGTCGAGTCCCAGGAGCGAGGTCGAGTCCCAGGAGCGAGGTCGAGTCCCAGGAGCGAGGACAGGGTCCAGGGATGAGGACGAGGCCCAGGAGCGACGACAGAGCCCAGGAGCGAGGTCGAGGCCCAGGAGCGAGGACGGGGCCCAGGAGCGAGGACGGGGCCCAGGAGCGAGGTTGAGGCCCAGGAGCGAGGACGGGGCCCAGGAGCGAGGACGGGGCCCAGGGGCGACGTCGGGGCCCAGGAGTGAGGTCGAGGCCGAGGCCCAGGAGCAAGGTTGGGACCCAGGAGCGAGGTCGAGGCCCAGGAGCGAGGTCGAGGCCCAGGAGCGAGGTCGAGGCCGAGGCCCAGGAGCGAGGTCGAGGCCGAGGCCCAGGAGCAAGGTCGGGACCCAGGAGCGAGGTCGAGGCCCAGGAGCGAGGTGGAGGCCCAGGAGCGAGGTTGGGACCCAGGAGCGAAGTCGAGGCCCAGGAGCGAGGTGGAGATCCAGGAGCGAGGTGGAGGCCCAGGAGCGAGGTGGAGGCCCAGGAGCGAGGTGGAGGCCCAGGAGCGAGGTGGAGGCCCAGGAGCGAGGTCGGGACCCAGGAGCGAGGACGAGGCCCAGGGGCGAGGACGAGACCCAGGAGCGAGGACGAGCCCAGCAGCGAGGTCGAGGCCCAGGAGTGGCGCAGCGTGGACCAGCAGGGGGGTCAGGAGGACCACACTGCAGCCTATGAAACCCAAGGAGAGAAGACCTGCGGGAAGGATGGAGGAGGACAGTAGGAGTATGTTTGTGTGTGTGTGCTAGGCCGATGTTGCAGAGCCTGTTCTCCAATCATCTTGGATCCCCTTGCCATTGGACCAAGACCTTGATCTGTCAAGCCCGTGTGGTAGCTAGTGTGCAACGGCCACCCCACGTTAAAAGAATTCAAGCACAGGCATCTTCCACCCTTTAAAATGAAGTTCAGGACCTGGAACGTCAGGACCCTCATGGACAACCCCAACAGCGACAGACCGGAATGCCGTACTGCTATCGTTGCCTGGGAGCTCAGACGTTTCAACATAGATATCGCTGCCCGAAGCGAGACCCGGCGGGCAGGGGAAGGCCAGCTCAAGGAGCAAGGCGGTGGTTACACCTTCTTCTGGAAAGGCAAACCTGAAGAACGCCGCCTCCAATGGGGTAGGCTTCGCCATAAAAAATGAGCTAGTTAAACGTCTCAGAGACTCTCCTTGTGGAATAAACCAACGCCTCATGACTCTACGGCTCACCCTAGCCCGGAACCAGTGCACTACGGCCATCAGTGCGTACGCCCCAACACTGGAAGCCACAGACGAGACCAAAGAGGAATTCTACTCCAGCCTCGAACAATCCCTGTCCCGAGTCCCAACGGGCGACAAGCTGATCCTCCTTGGCGACTTCAACGCCAGAGTTGGAAAGGACACAGACCTCTGGGGAGGTGTGATCGGCAGAGAGGGGGTAGGGAAAGCCAACTCCAACAGTACCCTCCTCCTGACGAAATGCTTAGGACATGGCCTTGTCATAACCAACACCTTGTTCCGTCAGAGAGTCAAGTACAAGGCTTCATGGCAGCACCCTCGCTCCAAGCACTGGCATCTGCTGGACTACGTCATCGTCCGAGTGAGGGACTGCAAGGACGTCCGCATCACCCGCGCCATGACAGGAGCTGACGACTGCTGGACAGACCACCGCCTAATCCGCTCTGTCATCTCCATCAACGTAGCCCCAAAACAGCGGCGGCAACAGAAGCAATGCCGCAGGAAAATCAACGCTGGAGCACTCAAAGACCCTGCTAAGAAAGCTCTATTCAGCCTGCGCCTCACAACCAACCTGGCGACTCCCAGTGATTCAGAGACACAGAGTGTCCACAGCGCCTGGTCTGCACTCAAAGCCTCCATAATCAGCACCTGTGAAGAGACGCTCAGTCACTCGACCAGGAAACACCAAGACTGGTTCAACAAGAACGACCAGGAGATCCAGGAGCTAATAAGCCGCAAGCGCAAGGCATTCCTGATCTGGAAACAGCAACAGAACTCGAGAGCAAGAAAGCAGCTCTACAGACGCCTGAAGGCCGAGGTCCAACAAAAAATTCACAACCTAAAGAACAGATGGTGGGTGGAGAAAGTGCAGGAAATCCAGCAGCTAGCCGACAACCACGACCTGCGTGGATTCTTTAGCGCAGTCAAGACCACCTACGGCGCAAGCACCCAAGGTCCTACCCCACTGCGGGCCAAGAACGGAGAGGTACTCATCAAGGACAGAGAGGCAGTCAGTGCCCGCTGGAAGAAGCACTTTGAAGATCTCCTTAACCGAGACTCTGCCTTCGACGCGAGTGTCCTCAACTCCATCCCGCAGCATGCTACCCGCCACCACCTCAGCACAACCCCAGCCCGGCATGAGGTTGAAAAGGCCATCCGACAACTGAAGAACAACAAGGCCTCAGGAGCAGATGGAAACCCCGCCGAGGCACTAAAACATGGCGGAGAAGCACTATTGGCGCGAATACATGAACTCATTTCTCTTATTTGGAAGGAGAAGAGCATGCCAGGGGATCTCAGAGACGCCGTAATCGTGACCATCTTCAAGAAAGGTGACAAGTCCGATTGCGGTAATTACAGAGGAGTCTCCCTGCTGTCTGCCACGGGGAAAGTAATCGCAAGAATCCTCCTCAATCGCCTTCTCCCAGTGGCCGAAGAGCTCCTCCCAGAGTCACAATGCGGATTCCGCCCACTAAGGGGCACAATGGACATGATCTTCACCGCGTGTCAATTACAAGAGAAATGCAGGGAACAGCACCAACCGCTGTACATGGCCTTCTTTGACCTCACAAAGGCCTTCGACACCGTCAACCGTGACGGATTATGGAGTGTCCTCCTCAAATTCGGCTGCCCTCAAAAGTTTGTCACCATCCTCCGCCTGCTTCACGACAACATGCAAGCCGTGATCCTGACCAACGTATCCACCACAGACCTAATTCACGTATGGACCGGGGTCAAGCAAGGCTGTGTCATCGCACCAACGCTCTTCTCGATCTTCCTGGCTGCAATGCTCCATCTCGCCCTCAGTAAGCTCCCCGCTGGAGTGGAGCTAATCTACAGAAAAACGGGAAACTGTTCAACCTCCGTCGCCTCCAGTCCAGATCCAAGGTCGTCCCATCCTGTCATTGAATTACAGTATGCAGACGACGCTTGCGTCTGCACATGCTCTGAGGCCGAACTCCAAACCATCGTCAACACCTTCACCGAAGCGTACGAGAGCATGGGCCTTACACTAAACATCCGTAAGACAAAGGTCCTCTACCAACCTGCCCCCGCCACATAGTACTGCCCCCCGATTATCAAAATCCATGACGAGGTCTTGGACAACGTGGACCACTTTCCATACCTCGGATGCCTACTGTCAACAAGAGCAGATGTCGATGACGAAGTCCAACACCGCCTTCAGTGTGCCAGTGCAGCCTTCGGTCGCCTGAGGAAGAGAGTGTTTGAAGACCAGGACCTCAAACCCAGCACCAAACTCATGGTCTACAGAGCAGTAATGATACCCGCCCTCCTGTATGCTTCAGAGACATGAACCATGTACAGCAGGCACCTCAAAGCACTGGAGAGGTACCACCAACACTGCCTCCACAAGATCCTGCAAATCCATTGGCAGGATAGGCGCACCAACATCAGTGTTCTCGCTCAGGCCAACATCCCCAGCATCGACGCTTTGACCACGCTCGATCAGCTCTGATGGACGGGCCACATCATCCGCATGCCCGATACGAGACTCCCAAAACAAGCGCTCTACTCGAGCTCTGACACGGCAAGAGAGCCCCAGGTGGGCAGAGGAAACGCTTCAAGGACACCCTCAAAGCCTCCTTGAAAAAGTGCAACATCCCCACTGACACCTGGGAATCCCTGGCCCAAGACCGCACAAAGTGGAGGAGAAGCATCCGGGAAGGCGCCGAACACCTCGAGTCTCTTCGCCGGTAGCAAGCGGAAGCCAAGCGCAAACAGCAGAAGGAGCGCACGTCAACCCAAGCACCCCACCCACCCGCCCCTTCAACCACCGTCTGCCCCACCTGTGACAGAGACTGTAGGTCCCGCATTGGACTCATCAGTCACCTGAGAACTCACTTTTAGTGTGGAAGCAAGTCATCCTCGGTTCCGAGGGACTGCCTAAGAAGAAGAAGGGTTGCCCGATTTTCCACAGGCTGGCAGCTGCTTCCCGCCCACTTCCTGCCTGTTCCAAGCAGGAAGCCAGCCAGCAGCATATTAATGATACACGGTGGTTAAAATCACCGTGGCCTCGTTCTGCCGCAGGCAGGCGGGAATCTAGCTGAAACCAGCAGGTTCCCACCAAAAACGTGCTGCCAGTTAAAATCCCCTTTGCCCCCACCCCCCACATGTGTCATCACCCATTGTGGCTGAAGCCCTTCCATTCCCTTGTGCCAATAGTGCAGCCATTTTGCTCATATTTACTGGTATGGTGCTGTTGGAATGAACATTTTTTTTTACATCTGTTCCTCAATTTATTCCCTACTTATGAAGGTATTCCCCTTTGCAGTTACTTCTTATTCTAGTGGCCAGTCATAATTTTGTAAAACCAGCAAAGTTCGTGCTCCTGATCGTCATCCAGTGATGCTGTTGGAAGTGGACATGTCTTGTCTGTGATGCCTTCCATTGTTGAATAGCCTGATAACATTCATGAAGAACGATTACTTAGGTGAATTACTGGAGATTAACTGGCACAGTGGAACCATACTCCAGCAAGGATTCCACACCTGCAGAAGAGGAGGGGAGAAAACTGCCACAAAAACATAATGGTTAAAAAAAATGATGTGCGTAACTTGTTCAGTTCAAATTACTGAACTATTTGGGTTTGTTATTCAGTGGCCTATGCTGTAGCTGTCAGGGCGATGCGTGTCTCTCTTCCTTTCTACAGACCATAGAGAACTGCTCCATTATTAGAGTTTGGGGAAGTGACAGTTTGTGACCTGTCCCACAGGATGATCACACAACCCTAGCTGATCTTCTGTCCAACTCTCTGAATTTTGGGATTAGCAAAACTGACAGCTTTGGAAAAAAAGCCGACCTGAAATATGAATTATTAAAACAGGATTTGCTAAGTGGAAATTGAAAGGCATCTTTGCGTGAAGAAGCTAACTTTTTTCCTGCATAATGAAAGAATGACAGATTGAAAGCTGAATCACAACCTAATTAATTCTATTAATTTTTGCAGTGCTATGTGTTTAATGTGCTTTACTACCTCATTTGCTGCATATGGGTTATGGACTTGTCCATTTTGGTTTTGTATGTGCCCTACTACTCTGCTCCATTAGCTGATGACACAGAACTGTCATTGACAGGACTGCCACCAGGATGTTCCTGGGCATATTACTCCTACAGGGCATCTCCTTACAACGCCCACTAATCTGTGCAAGAATAAAACTGGTTTCTGAGTCTCTCCGTCATGGTTATCTATAACTGTTCCCTCGGCAAGTTGAAGCCAGACATAACTGTATATTGGAATAGTAGGGCAAGCATTTAAAAAAGATATTCCTTCTGCAAGGGGATATGATGTTATAATTTGACAGTATTGCCAACCTCACCGCCTCATAAATCAGGAGCCAAACTCTTAAAAATCATGAGATATGGTATAGAAATCATGAGTTGCTATTTTTTTCAAACATAAACCAATATAGATTGACAGTTGGTTTACAAACCTCATTAGTGGCTTTAGTCCCCTTTCCTTCAACCACCTATCCTTAAATGTTGCATTCCATGGCCTCACAATCCTTTGTGTAAACCTCTTGTTCCAGACCCCACCCCCCACCAATCACTGGAAACCTGCCTCATTCTACCTACTCCATCCCATCTCTTCATTATTTTAAAACATCTCCATAAAATCAAATTTAATCTTCTCTGTATTAACAAAAGTAGTCCTTTTTTTCAAGTCTTTCTTCATATGTGTTAAGATAAATTTATTTGCAGAGGGCTGTTGGAACATGAAATGCTTTGCCGCAGGAAGTGGTTTGAGGCAGAGAACATTGCATCTTTTAAAGAAACACTGTATAAATATTTGAAGCAAATGATGATACAGGGTAGAGAGTGGAGCAGGGAGATTAGTTTTTGGATTGCTCTAGCAAGGAGTTGGCACATACACGATGGGCTGAATGGACTCCTTCTGTGCTGTCACCTTCTATGGTGACAATGACAGAAGTGCTGACCTCGGCCAAAGATTAAAGCCGATAAATCTGAGGGCCCGCCAGTTACTGAACACTGACAGGGGTCAGAACAAGGGTCTCACTCTAAACCTTAACCTGTCATTCTGAATCACCTGCTGACCGACTGGCTGCGTGTTTCCAGTTATTGAGCACTCGTATCTAATTCGTGTTAACCCAAATGACCAAGGGACGACTGTCGTGTCCAGCAGTCGGGACACCGAGTAACGTGGCAACAACACTCCTGTACCCGCTCCCCGTACCCGCGGTGCCGGGCGGTACTCACAGGATGCCCGAGTTTGATGCGCAGATGAAGCTGCCGGTGGTGATGCCGATGTCGGTCGGGCCACGCGGCTCGCACTCGAAGCAGGAGCACGGCTGGTTGTGGGGCCGAGCGTCCAGCTCCGGCTTCCGGTGCTTCTCCTCCTGCTTGCGGCAGGCCGACGAAGGGGTTGCGGAGAGAGCCCAGGGCCTAGGGAAGCCGAGGGGGGGCGGGGTGTCGGACGGACGGACGGACGGTGGCTTCAATGATTTTTTTGCGCATGTGGAAATCGCCGTATTTTTCCCCCCAAAAATACTCGAGATTTAGGTGTTCCATCGCGAGATCGCAGGTGAGGCTTTATTTCACTCTGCAATCGCGTCAACGGAATCGCGAGAGTTGGCAATACTGAAATAAAAACAGAAAATGCTGGAAATATTCAGCAGGTCAGGCAGCATCTGTGGAGAGAGAAACAGTGTTAACGTTTCAGGTCGATGACCCTTCGTCAGAACTGGAAATGGAACAGATTTTTAAGCAAGTGTAGGGGGAATACTGATTTGAGCTAAGCTGGTTAAAGATGAATCCAGGAAAGATTTATTTACATAAAGGGGAGTGAGAATGTGGAGTGGACTGGGCCAAAAGACCATAGATGCAAAGTTAGTTTAGAAAAGCAGGAGTAGGCCATTCGGCCCTTCGCGTCTGCTCCACCATTCAATATGATCATGATCATAGTTTAGATGACTAAATGGGAGATAGCTGTTTACTTGGAAATTAGGGTATTAAGGAACATGAGGGCTGATTGGCCAGTCAGGCACTCCCGGTGTGGAGCAGTGCTCACAGGAAACGCTAGTTGGCAAAGTGTGGACCCACAGTGGCGGATTTACAATCCATTAATTTAAATGGGAATTAGTCCTTTGGAGAAAAGACAGGGAATTGGGATTAAAAAGGTACAATTACCATGGCTAACAAATGGCGGAGCAGACTGAATGGGCTCTTCCTGTTCTTATGTACTGTGTAACTGAGGTTTCTACTGTAAATGCCAATAGTTTCTACTTGCTCAGTGGCAGACTGCAGTACAGATGACTTTTAGAAAATTTGGTCTAAGGATGTGGATGACACTGGCAAAGCCACATTTATTGCCCATCCCTAGCTGATCTGGGCCCTCTTGAAGTAGCGAATGTTTATGCAACTGAGTGGCTTTCTAGGCCACTTCAGAGGTGCGGGATGTTAGTCAAGTGTAGACCAAACCGACAAGAAATGGCAGGTTCATTTCCCTGAAGGACATTAGTGAACCAATTGGATTTGCACAATAATCCGCCAGCTTTCATGGTTATTTTTTTTCCTGGTACCAGCCCATAAATTACCAGGTTTATTGAATTAAATTTCCACAACTTGCCACAGTGGGATTTGTTAATCAAGTACCATGAACACTATCACTACCATACCATTACTAGGTGCCTGTTCATGAGGAGGGACGATCTGAATGTGAGTCACTCCTTGTTGCTGAAATGCTTGTCCTAGTATCTGGTTAGAGAGCAGCACTAGCTAAGGCTTGGGGAGAAGATTTTTTCTGGACATCACTATGTTCTTCTCCCAAAGTGAATGCTTCTGTGCTGGTTGTGAGACACTGCTGTGTGAGGGCCGAGTGGTCCAGTGGGCTCTCCTATGACGAGAGCAGATGGCACATTATGAGTGCATAAGCACACAAACCTACCTGGGATACTGTATGTCATTTGAAGCACTATTATGTTATGTCTATGTGCACATTCAGTACATATTGACATGTTGATATAAATTATCATACAAATCATAGAACATAAGATAAATTCTAAAAATATGTGCTTCCAGTGTGGAGCTTTTCTTGCTGGGAGCAGATATCAGGAATTTGGGTGCGAAGTTCCCTGGGCTTCACAGGATTTTCCATCTACTATGTATCAGTTTTGTGTTTAAAGATGAGAATAATAATTTGCCCCATGGACATTCTCTCCTGTGGTACATTCTGTTCCTGTCATGACCTGGACGATGCAGTTTGCATAACCCTGCTATTTCCATTTGCAAATCTTATTTGCTGCATCCTTGCTGTCAGTACAGCATTTTTCAGTTTATCTTTTACGATTATTACTCTGCATCATGTCTACGGACGTCCAGTGCTGCTACTCATGCCTTAACTTTGTACTCTTTAAGTCGTGCTCTTTTCTGGAGTAACGCAGACAGCGTTCACAATGTCCGCCACATGTTGTTAAGCTTTGTGTCTTCTTTGCATTCTGGGGGCTGTTCGCTTTCATTAAGAATGTGCTAAAATCACTTTATTACTGTGCTTATCAGTACTTCCAAGACCTTTTCTGTGCTAACATTTTCTCCAATAATTGCACCCCCCTCCCATCTGGATTATCGAACTTCTTGACTAAGTGACTTGTTAGCTGTAGAGCAATGTGAAAGGAGCGGTATAGAAGGCTCATCGTGACTGTCTGCTACTTTTTCCTTGCTGATAATGAAATCACATTCTCTCACAAATTGCATGGGCTCTCATGATTGTGTTCGCATTTCATTGACACTGGCAGGAAACGTGTTTTCTCTCTTGCATTTTGCAAAAGCAGGACTGTTGGATTCCCGAAATGTGCTGACTTACGTTGGTGAAATTTAACAGTGAAATGACCTTATTTATAGTGCTGAGCACTGTCAAACACAAATAAAGAATGGGTCTACTTGAATCGGGATTTTGTTTTCACACTACTATTCATGGATCTGACATTCCAGACAGTAGGAATTAACGTGAAGTGGATTGATGCACTGGAATCCCGAGGTTTGCTGGGCTTGCAAAGCTGGTTAGAATGAAGGTGTAAATCAGTTGCTCATGACACAAAGCTGTAAATTTAAAAGGAAACCGTGACTGTGAGAACTTCCCGAAGGAGTTTAAAAATAAATAAGTAGTGCAGGAAGAGGCAAAGAGGTAAAATGTGACCCTGAAGTGCCTCATTTCAATAGAAACCGAGCCAAGAAAGGTGGCAATAAATAAAGATCAAAGTATTGGCAGCATTAATTTGAAATTAGGAACTTAAAAACAAACCAATTTAGAATGACCTCAAGGAAAAAAGAAAAGCTGGCATGTATCTCTCAATTGGCAGAGATGGAAAGGAGACAGCGTCTATAGGACTATCTAGGGAAGAAACAATCCATCTTCTGGCCCAAAATCTTGAGACGTTAGGGGGTGGTAGGGGCTGATCAAAGTCTTCAGGATTGTGAAGCATTATGTTAAGGTAAATAGTGACAGTTGTTTCCACTGGTCAGTGAGACAATAACGAGGGCACAAATTTAAACTAATCACAATAAGAATTAAAGGGGAGATTAGAAAAACAAATCTTTACAGAGAGGTTGGGTAAAATGTGCAATTCTCAGTCATAATTTATGGACTTAGACCACAGTTTATTTTAAAAGGGAATTATATTAAAGAACTATGAAAGAGTTTGGGATCTGATCAAGAGAGCAGAATTAGACTGGTGGCTCATATGGAAAAACACACCAGAGCAGACTTGATGGGCCCAACAGCCCGTTCCTGTGCAGAAACACTATGGGGGCAGCTTTCAACTGGAAGCTGCCCATTTCTATGGCGACCGGCAGTTAAAATGTAGGGGGCACAAATGTAGGACAACCTGATGCAATTTTCAGGCCCTGTCCGTAAATGGGTGAGCAGCACGCACTGCTTAAACTTCGATGCTGGTTGTGGGACACCAGTTTAAATTTTCAGCTACAAATGGGCAACGCTCCACCCATTTGTATCAGGCATTGAGTGGCCTAACCAGCCATCCCTAACTGGACTGCTGGAGGCTGCTCACAAATTGGGAAATTTTTACTTTTTATTTTTATGTGGTCGTTTTCTGCCACTGTTGAAAATTAAAATCAGCTCAGTTGATGCTGAATCTCTCACTTGGCTCAATAATACGATAGTTTTTATTTATGTGTATGGCATGTTACATTGTAAATATCTAAATAGGATTATCAAAAATATAAGATACCATCAGAACTTGATCAAAAACATTTAAACAATTAAAAAAATATATTTGGTTGCCTTGGTTGTAACTGGTACAAATAAAAAGCTTTTTATGTGTATAACTAATAACAAACAAGGTGAGGCCAATTTTTGAAGTTAACTGCAATAGAGTCAGCTGTGGAAAATAGGAACAGGAGTAGGCCATATAGCACCTCGAACCTGTTCCACCATTCAATGAGATCATGGCTGATCTGCGACCTAACTCCATATACCCGCCTTTGCCCCATTTCCCTTAATACCTTTGGTTAACAAAAATCTATCAATCTCAGATTTATAATTAACAATTGATCTAGCATCAATTGCCGTTTGCGGAAGAGAGTTCCAAACTTCTACTACCCTTTGTGTGTAAAAGTGTTTCCTAATTTCACTCCTGAAAGGTCTGGCTCTAATCTTTAGACTATGCCTCCTAGTCCTAGAATCCCCAACCAGCAGAAATAGTTTCTCTCTACCCTATCTGTTCCCCTTAATATCTTGAAAACTTTGATCAAATCACCCCTTAACCTTCTAAATTCTAGGGAATACAACCCTAATTTGTGTAATCTCTCCTCGTAACTTAACCCTTGAAGTCCGCGTATCATTGTGGTAAAGCTACGCTGCACTTCCTCCAAGGCCAATATATCCTTCCTAAGGTGTGGTGCCCAGAACTGCTCGCAGTACTCCAGGTGTGGTCTAACCAGGGTTTTGTATAGCTGCAGCATGACTTCTACCCCCTTGTATTCTAATCCTTTAGATATAAAGGCCAACATTCCATTAGCCTTTTTGATGATTTTCTGTACCTGTTTATGACATTTTAATGATCTATGTACCTGGACCCCCAAGTCGCTTAGGACCTCCACTGTTTTTAGCTTTTCGTCATTTAGAAGTACCCAGTTCTATCCTTTTTAGGTCCAAAGTGGATGACCTCAAATTTGCCTGCATTGAAATCCATTTGCTACAGTTTTGCCCATTCACTTAATCTACCGATATCTGTTTGTAATTTTATGCTTTCACCTACACTGCCTACAATGCCGCCTATCTTTGTCTCATTGGCAAATTTCGATATGTGGCTTTCTATCCCATCATCTAAGTCGTTAATAAATACTGTGAATAGTTGAGACCCCAACACAGATCCCTGCGGGACACCACTAGTCGCATCCTGCCAATTAGATAACCTATCCATTATCCTTACATTTTGTCTCCTGCCGCTCAGTCAGTTTCCTAACCAGGACAATAATTTGCCTTCAATTCCATCAGCTTCAACCTTAGTTAACAGTCTCTTATGAGGGACTTCATCAACTGCCTTCTGGAAGTCCATATAAATAACATCCATAGACATTCCCCTGTCTACTACTTTCGTCACCTCTTCAAAATATTCAATCAGGTACCTTTTACAAATCCATGCTGGCTCTCTCTGATCAGCTGAAAATTTTCAAGGTGTTCAGTCACCCTATCCTTAATTATAGACTCTAGTAATTTCCCAACAATAGATGTTAGGCTAACTGGTCTATAATTCCCTGGTTTTCCCCTCTAACCATTCTTAAATAGCGGAGTGTCCAGTGCAATTTTCCAATCTAAAGGAATGGTTCCTGAGTCGAGAGAACATTGTAAGATTATCGTTAGGGCATCTGCAATGTGCTCACCTACTTCCTTTAAAACCCTGGGATGGAAACCACCTGGTCCTGGGGATTTGTCACTCTTTAGTGCCATTATTTTCTTCACTCCTGTTATTTTGCTTACATTAATTTTGTTGCGTCCCTGCCCCTGATTCAACATTAGTTTCCTTGACATTTCCGGCACGCTATTCTCTTCCTCTACTGTAAATACTAACGCAAAGTAATTATTCAACATGTCTGCCATTTCCCCATTGTCATTGACAATATCATCGATGTCAGTTTTTAAAGGGCCAACATTGCTCCTGACTATTCCCTTTTTCCTAATATAATTGTGAAAATTTTTTGCGTTGATTTTGATATCCCTTGCAAGTTTCTTTGTAGCTCTGACTATCTGTTTTGTCACCCTTTGCTGTTCTTTGTATCTTTCGCATTCGCCAGGATCTGTGCAATTATTTGCATTTTTGTATACTTTTTCTTTTAGTTTTATGTTGTCCGTTACCTCTTTAGTCGTCCATGGCTGTTTTTATTGGCAAGTAGAGCTCTTGCCCCTCAGGGGTATAAACTGGTTCTGTATCACATTAAATTCTTTTTTGAACACTTACCACTGATCTTCTGTTGTTTTACCCATTAACAGATTTTGCCCAGTTTACTGTGGACAGTCCCTGTCTCATCGCATTGAAGTTAGCCTTACCTAAATCTAGAATCTTAGTAGCTGTTTCGTGTTTCTCCCTTTCAAACACTACGTTGAACTCGATCATGTTATGATCGCTATTAGATAAATGTTCATGCACCGTAAGGCTGCTATCTAAATCTGGCTCATTTCTCATTACTAAATCTAATATGGCCTGCCCCCTTGTTGGTTCTAGGACATATTGTTGCAGAAAATTATCCCGGACACTCTCAAGAAATTCACTACCTATATGACATGTGCTAGTCTGCTTATCCCAATCTATATGAAAGTTAAAACCCTCCATTAAGACCACTCTGCTTTTACTACACGCTTGTCTAATCTCTGCATTTATACAATCTATCACTTCACAGCTGCTACCAGGGGCCTATATACAATCTTAAATCCTTTCCTATTTCTTAATTCTACCCATAAAGTCTCCACTGCCTGCTTATCTCTCGTTATATTCTCCCTCATCATTGAAGTGATTTCATCCTTAATCACTAAGGCTACTACTCCCCCTCTACCATTTTCCCTATTGTGGCTGTGGCTCAGTGGCTAGCACTCTCACCAGTAAGTTAGAAGGTTGTAGGTTCAAGTCCCACGCCAGGAACTTGAGTACAAAATCCAGCTAACACTCCCAGTACCAGTGTTGGAGGTGCCGTCCTTCGGATGAGACATTAAACCAAGGCCTTGTCTGCCCTCTCGGGTGGATGTAAACGATCCCAAGGCATTACTTTTTATCAGTGACTCGTTGGTAGAGGGGTATGCTTCTTGTTTTTCACTGTATAATAGGCTTGCAGTCCCGGGTTCAAATCGCGGACGAGTGCCCCTGTTTTGTCATTGGGGGGAGGGTGGCAGCTCGGAGGCGCGCTGTGTGCCTGCAGGGGAGGTTGCCGGCTCGGCTCTGCTTGTAACCCTTCATATGAGCGTTTGATGTAGGATTTTAACAAGGCTTTTGACAAGGTCCCACATGGCAGACTGGTCAAAGCCCATGGGATCCAAGGGAAAGTGGCAAGTTGGATCCAAAATTGGCTCAGTTGCAGGTTCTGGAACTCGCTACTTCTATCTAAAGGGATCAAGGGATATGGGGAGAAAGCAGGGACAGGGTACTGAATTTGGATGATCAGCCATGATCTCATTAAATGGCGGAGCAGGCTCGAGGGGCCGAATGGCCTACTCCTGCTCCTATCTTCTATGCTTCTATGCTGCCTGAAAGGGTGGTAGAGGCAGAAACCCTCATCGCATTTAAAAAGTACTTGGATATGCACTTGAAGTGCTGTAACCCACAGGGCTATGGCCCAAGAGCTGGAAAGTGGGATTAGGCTGGATAGCTCTTTTCCGGCCGGCACAGATACGATGGGACGAATGGCTTCCTTCTGCACTGTAAATTTCTATGATTCTATGAAAGTCCCAGACTGAAAAACTGAATAACTTAGTCAGTTTTTGGGTGCCAAAGTTTGAAGCCTTCAGCTATGAGTTTGAAACCTGGCTATACTAGGGATTCATCAAAGAAAATCCAATCAATAAAGTGTTTGATAAAGAAGAAATAGCTGAGAGACTGATGGACTGAATCGATGTGTCACAAGAAAACAGCCGTATGTTTTGCTGCTTGAAAACCTTGTCTAGAAAGATTTTTTAAAACTACTTCATTTAAACAGTGTAGAATAACCAGTTGGAGATCCATGCTAAGTATTCTTCCCAATAAAGAGGTGAAATTTCAAAAGAGGGATGAGGAATTATTACGTGTGTTAGAAATTACAAGAAGGGGGTAATGGGCAGGGTGCCCAGCCTGGATGGATTGCACACTAGGCTGCTTAGGGAAATACCTAATGAAATCAGTCATAGCCCAGCAGGAATTTTAGGGAATCATTCGAAATTGGAATAATGTCAGAGGATTGGTGTAATGCCAAATACAAAGCGGAACATTAAGATAACCTCGGAGCCCACAACAAAGGTTTGGGCTGCTGTCACCCCAGCCCGCGCCCCCCACCTCCAAAAACCCCCGTCCCAGCTTCTGCCCTGTGGAACACTCCCGAACAACACCCCCCAGCGAATTACCTGGTGGTCTCTGGGCTGCCTAATCTTTGAAGGCTGCAAGTCGGTGTGCTGCCTCTGGATGCCTGTTTCGGGGAGGCAGCTGGCCGGTGGAATGTTAAGCTGGACTGAGTTTCTCACTGCTGCTCCCGGCAGACAGCCAATGGTTCCCGGTGGCTTTCTGGCCAGGAGTTAAACTCCCCCCCCCCCCCCCCCCCCCCCACTATAGATTTACAACAAGTGCTTCTTTTTATCACCATGTCGACCCCAGTGTCTCTCTCTACTCTTCTTAAACTGTTTTTATCCTGGTGCTGCATTGAAGTGGTACCTGACAGCCAATGGTGCTTGGCTGTACGCTGGTATAATGAGCCTCCTGGGACTGTGGCGGCTCTCGTTTCAGGGCTTTTGAGGCCGGGGAGGTCTCTTCGGCCACCTGTGGTGGACAGCTGGGCCTGAGCCTGCCACCAACATGAGCAAGTATCTGAAGGACTGACAGGAAAGGTCACATGAGCTGTCTTCAGGAGAAAGAATGACATCGTAATGGCGGATTCTGTGCTGGATCTGAGTGCCCTCTGATCAGCAGGAGGCTAGACCTGATGGCATTAGTTAGATCCTGCAGACCCTGAGAGATGTTGTCCTGAAACTCTTAAAAGGTGCTTCCTAATGTTCTGTCCAGATGGGTCCCAAAGCCTGAAGGTCAGTGGTCAAAGCATCCATTTTGGATGCACTGACACAGCCAGAGACCTCCCATTCAGGGGGACAGATGCAGATGTTGACGGTGTGATCACTTCTTGCAGGCAGCACTGTGTTGTGTCGAACACTTCTCAGATATTGGCACTGAGGCTGGCATTAGATTTTGCCATCACCCGCGTCCTCACTGACCTACGTGGGATCCCAGTACCCAAATCCCTCCAATTTAAAATTCTTATCCTTGTATTTAAAACCTTCCATGGTTTTGCTCCTTCTATCTCTGTAACCTCCTTTAACGATGTAACTCTCCCTAAAGTTCTCCATTTCTCTCCCTTCTTTATCCCACCATTGGCGACTGTGCCTTCAGCTGCCTAGGTCCCACACTCTGAAATTCCATCCCTCAGCTCCTCTGCCTCTCCACCTCCCCTTAAGAATCTCATTAAAACCCACCTCTCTGACAAACCTTGTGGTCACCCCTCCCAATATCTCCTTCTTTGGCTCAGCAGCCAATTTTTTTCTTACGCCTCTATAAAGCACCGTGGGATAATTTTCTATGTTAAAGGGCCTTATAAATGCAAGTTATTATTGTTGAAGAGTCAGGAGAAGGAGGTAGCTGCTTGATGAGATTTTTAACCTTCTTCCTGCACTGCACTGCAAAGAATTCCTGGGGCTGAAAGAGGTGGCACTCACTGAACAGCTACCTCCCTCTATAGAGTGCAATACCACATTCTTTGTGAGTCTCCAGAACTTGAGCCCAAACAGCTCACCTTTTCTTTTCTGTATCTCTGTTAGGAGGACATCTCAGGTCAGACTCCCTGAAACTGGCTGCTCTTCTTTTGGCTCCTGCTGCCATCCTTCTTGCCCAGGTTGGCTGCTTCCTCCAGTGCTGCCATTGCCCTTTTTTGCAGCAACAGGTTTCATATTCTCCTGCTGCACCAGGTCTCTGCCTCTTCTCTAGCAATTCCCCATCCTCATCTGACAAACAGCCGGGCCTATTTGGGCCATAACCCCCACCTCTACCCCAGTTTTTCATCCCCCTGGTATAACTGAGGCATTGCGGGCTGGATTTCGATACCTTTCAACGCCTCTCTATATGTAAATGAACGAACCCCGCACTTTATGGCGGGGTCAGTGTCACGACTTCACGGTGGGTGGAGGTCTCATCCCGCCTCACTTCTGGTGGAGCACCGGTGCCTGTGGATTTTCGAGCCCCGTTTTAAAAATAATCCGAATCAGTGACAATGAGCTCAATAGGAAATTTACTACAAAGCCCCCAAACTGTTCGACTGCAGTGGATGGGCTTTGTTGTATTGCAAGTACTGGGAGAGGTGGAAGAAATCTGGCTCCATGGGCAGCTTTCCTCTTCAATTCAAACAAATGAGAAGAAATTACACCAAATCACCCTGATACAATCTTATTGAAGAACCCACCAGAATTAACATGAAAAACTCCAACTGATTTTCTTTTACAGAAACAGAATTTTTTTTTGTTACAGGAGTAGGGAGCCATATGCCCTTTGAGTGCCAAATAAAGACCTCAGCAAACAGTGTTAAACTATATAAATTTTATACTTGGTATTATATGAGAAGTGGGGGAGGACAGTGGAGGGAATCACCAAACAGATTTTGCAGCAACAGTATTCGTAAGGAATTGAACAACTGCAAAGCTACATTATAATTTTTGAGATAAGTAATATAAGAACAGCTTGCAAAGAGTTAATAAGAGGTTGACAACAGCTTAAATTGTGACAGTTTTGAGGTGTCGTTTCAAAAGGATGCTGTTGCAGGTGGCTTCTGGGCGATGTTGGCTGTGATACAGATGGCAGTTAGCCTGGTATGTTTTGAATTTTTTTTCTAGGACTGCATGCACAGATGCAGTGGCCCCAGTTATTCTCTGTGAAGATGGATGGAGCGCTGTGTGTACCAGCTTCCTTTCACGGTCACCTACTTCCATAAATGCTACAAACCGGGAATCAGTTATGAGCACCAAATGTCTGCACATTAACTCCAGAAACCCTCACTTAGTGTGTGAAGCACAAAGAAAAATGACATCTGTTCAGGGTTTCTGCTGTACTGTGCTGTCAGAGTGCTAGAAAGAAGACAGATTTGAGTCTGTATACTTTTTCTTTCTCTCCCCCCACCCTGGTTTGCTCCCTTTCTCCCGTGAAGGTGTTGACTCATATTGAGAATGGTTCCACAGATGTTGGATGCCCTCTGGTACTTCATCCAAGTGCAACAAACACACACACTTTCCAGCGGTGATCTTCGGCCAGCGATGAGGAGTGGAAACCCTTTCTACTGCCCTATTTAGGAGCTACCAAACTTGTCCAATGAAGGCATTAAAGTCTGTATAGTTAAGATAAAAAACAGTTTGACAGGCACAAATTGTATCAGTCTCATCCCATGACTCTGCCAACCTGTGCTGACCCTATGCAGATGTAAGTCTGGCTTCAGATATAACATTGTACACTGTAGATTGCCAGTGATATATGACAGTGACTGGTAGGCGGTCCTTCTCTACAACCTGGATTTAATTACAAGGGCAATCTCAAGGTGCGGAATATCAAGTGAGTCCTTCTACGTCTTAAAGCTTCAGCAATGGAAATGTCCTTTGCGGCTATCGAAACGTGTATTACCAATTTTAACTAACATAGAAGGATTAGAAAATCATAAAACTAGACTGCTTCTTAATTCACAGTATCAGCTGGATAAAAAAATACACATTGCATTGCTCTTTATTTAAATGGTAGTGCAGAAAAGATAGTTTCATCGTTAAGGACTCAACATAAATGTAACTAAGAAGCCATTTCTGATTTGTTTTCTGTCACTATGTAGTGCTAAATCTTTACTCTCATGTATGCTTCTTTATCTCACCATGCTGCAACTGAAATTATTTATGATTACTATTAGCAGATCTCGCATGGTGTTGCTCATGGGTATTTTGGGCTGTGGAGTGTGGTGTTGCATATGTTACCTCTAATGAGCTGATGGCTCACTTTGACATCAACATTTTGCATTTGTCTCTTGAGGGCATTGTTTATCTGTTGGGGCTGAGCATGGAAACTGCGAACATGTAATTTTTTGGTGGGGAGGGGTCGGAAGCATTTTCTGAAATATGATTGGTAAAAGACTAAAGTGACCAATGGGAAATTATAGATTTAACCAATGAACTGGAATCATGTGAGAGCATGTGCTACAAATATAAAGTGGGTTCGGAAAATGTGTGATAGCAATATCTATAATCCATTTCGAATTAACTTAAATCCTATGGCTCCAACATTCTACCCACTATTTAAGAAAGGAGGGAGAGAGAAAATGGGGAACTACAGACAAGTTAGCTGACATCAGTAATAGGGAAAATGCTAGAATCTATTATTAAGGACGTGGTAACAGGGCACTTAGAAAATAATAATAGGATTGGGCAGAGTCAACACAGATTTATGAAAGGGAAATCATGTTTGACAAATCTGTTAGAGTTTTTTGAAGTTGTAACTAGCAGAATAGATAAGGGGGAACCAGTGGATGTGTATTTGGATTTTAGAAGGCATTTGATAAGGTGCCACACAAGAGGTTATTAAACAAAATTAGGGCTCATGGGATTGGGAGTAATGTACTAGCATGGATTGAGGATTGGTTAACGGACAGAAAACAGAGAGTAGGAATAAAGGAGTCATTTTCGGGTTGGCAGGCTGTAACTAGTGGGGTACCGCAAAGATCAGTGCTTGGGCCTCAGCTATTCACAATCTATATCAATGATTTGGATGAGGGGACCAAATCTAATATATCCAAGTTTGCTGATGATACAAAGCTAGGTGGGAATGTAAGTTGTGAGGAGGATGCAAAGAGGATTCAAGGGGATTAAAAAAAAAAATTCATTTATGGGATGTGGGCGTCGCTGGCAAGGCCAGCATTTATTGCCCATCCCTAATTGCCCTTGAGACAGGCTAAGTGAGTGGGTAAGAACATGGCAAATGGAATAAAATGTGGAGAAATGTGATGTTATCCACTTTGGTAGGAAAAAATAGAAAAGCAGAGTATTTTTTTAAATGGTGAGAGATTGGGAAATGTTGGTGTTCAGAGGGACCTGGGTGTCCTTGTACACAAATCGCTGAAAGTTAACATGCAGATACAGCTAGCAATTAGGAAAGCAAATGGTATGTTGGCCTGTATTACAAGAGGATTTGAGTATAAGAGTAAAGACGTCATACTGCAATTATATAGGGCCCTGGTGAGACCACACCAGGAGTATTTTGTACAGTTTTGGTCTCCTTACCTAAGGAAGGATATACTTGCCATAGAGGGAGTGCAACAAAGGTTCACCAGACTGATTCCTGGGATGGGGGGATTGTCCTATGAGGAGAGATTGAGTAGACTAGGCCTATATTCTCTAGAGTTTAGAAGAATGAGAGGTAATCTCATTGAAACATACAAAATTCTTACGGGGCTTGACAGGGTAGATGCAGGGAGGATGCTTCCCCTTGCTACTGAGTCTAGAACCAGGGGTCACAGTCTCAGAATAAGAGGTTGGCCATTTAGGACAGAGATGAGAAGAAATTTCTTCACTCCAAGGGTGGTGAATCTTTGGAATCCTTTACCCCAGAGAGCTGTGGAGGCTCAGTCGTTGAGTATATTCAATTCCATTCGCAACTCCTCAGATAATGAAGCAGTCCATGCCCGAATGCAGCAAGACCTGGATGACATTCAGACTTGGGCTGATAAGTGGCAAGTAACATTCGCGCCACACAAGTGCCAGGCAATGACTAACTCCAACAAGCGAGAGTCTAACCACTGCCCCTTGACATTCAACGGCATTACCATCGCCGAATCCCCCACCATCAACATCCTGGGGGTCACCATTGACCAGAAACTTAATTGGACCAGCCACATAAATACTGTGGCTACAAAAGCAGGTCAGAGGCTGGGTATTCTGCGGCGAGTGTCTCACCTCCTGACTCCACAAAGCCTTTCCACCATCTGCAAGGCACAAGTCAGGAGTGTGGTGGAATACTCCCCACTTGCCTGGATGAGGGCAGCTCCAACAACACTCAAGAAGCTCGACACCATCCAGGACAAAGCAGCCTGCTTGATTGGCACCCCATCCAACACCTTAAACATTCACTCCCTCCACCACTGTCGCACCGTGGCTGCAGTGTGTACCATCTACAAGATGCACTGCAGCAACTCGCCAAGGCTTCTTCGGCAGCACCTCCCAAACCCGCGACCTCTACCACCTACAAGGACAAGGGCAGCAGGTGCATGGGAACACCATCACCTGCAAGTTCCCCTCCAAGTTACACACCATCCTGACTTGGAAATATATCGCTGTTCCTTCATCGTCGCTGGGTCAAAATCCTGGAACTCCCTCCCTAACAGCACTGTGGGAGTACCTTCACCACATGGACTGCAGCGGTTCAAGAAGGCAGCTCACCACCACCTTCTCAAGGCAATTAGGAATGGGCAATAAATGCTGGCCTTGCCAGCGACACCCACATCTCAGGTACGAATAAAAAAAAAATATTCAAGACAGAGATCGATAGATTTTTGGATGTTAAGGAAATCAAGGGATATGGGGAAATTGCAGGAAAGTGGAGTTGAGGTAGAAGCTCAGCCATGATCTTATTGAATGGCGGAGCAGGCTCGAGGGGCCGAATGGGCTACTCCTGCTCCTATTTCTTATGTTCTTATGGGTCCCCTCTGATGGTGCAAGTGCAGCGGATCCAAATTCTCAAATGCTGGACATCCAATCCCAAACCCCAGGCACAGGGTCATTTGCAAGGCTGAGGGATTCACCGGTAGCACATGGAAGGGCACATCAGGGGCAGCCAGCCCAATCTGCCCTTGTAAGGCAGAGCCACTCCGTCCGAGGTCCCCTGACAGAGCGAAAGAAAAGAGTAAACTTTTTGCAGTCTTCATCTCCAAAAGGAGCCATCTTGCCTTCAGACAAGGTAACTGATCCACTCTAGGTAAAATGTGTGGCCTTTCACTCCAGTTCTCAGCCTGGGAACTCCCTCGACATGCGCCCTTGATGGGGCCGGCGGGGTGGTGGGGGGAGGTGAAAGCTCCACCCAGGTCCCCCCCTCCTACCAGAATGTAATGTATCAGCGCAAATGGGGCTGAATCCCGATGTAATCAATTTCTGGTGCTGATTATAAGCCAAGTTCCAACTGAAGTCCTCGGTGCAGTAATATTTCAACAGTGGGAGCTTCCACCCCTGGCTCCACCCTTTTATGTTCATAGACTTGTAGGGGTGGGTGTAAGCTCTGCGCCCATAAAGCCAGACAGGAAATTCACACTTAAGGCTAGTAGCTGGGTAAGGTCATGGCCATTCTGGTGGATTCCTTATGGTGGTGGCTCCACTAAAACAGACGCACAGCTTTGGGGTCTTTTCGTTTAGCCTTATGTGCATCAATTCTTTCTCCCTGCTCTCCCACTCAGTTGAAATCAAGATTCGACTCACGTGAAAACCTTGGAAAATAGCAAAAGCTGATTGATAGCTTCAAAAACTCTGACACAGCCACAAAAAACTGACAGCTGAAAAGCAATCATAAATATAGGTATTACGAGACTTGAAGACAAGGATGGGGGTGGGGTGGGGGGTGATTTTAGGCTTCTGCCGAAGTAGGCACAAAGTTGGCGGAGCAGCCCAAAGCCAACACTGGGAAGACTGAACCATTATTGATTTGGGCTTCATTTGACTGAGCTGTGGGCGCCAAACAGCAACCCTGCTGCAGCTCGCCAGTTTTGGGAGGGCGGGAAATCAGCCGGTTCCCTCACTGAGCTGACCAGTCGGTTGGGCCAGTGGGAGTGGGGCCTGTGGGGGTGGGGGGAGAGGTGGTCCCAGAGCGGAGAGCCTCGCAAGGGCCGGTGGTGGGCTAGAGATTTTCTGTGCGCCCAATCGGAGCAACAGTGCTCTGCCCATTTGTACTTGGAAATTGCGATCGAGGTCTTGCAGCCACAGTAGGATTCCGATTTCCGTATTTAAGCAGCATCCTGCCGGAAACAGACGTTTATCTTTACAACCCCGCCTGAAAATTGCATCAGGCGGGCTTTGGGTCTCAATAGAAAGGTTGAGGTGGCACTCCTCCACCCCCCAATTTTCAACTGCCTGCCACCATAATCCCAGGTGAGAAACAGGCAGCTGGTAGTTGAAAATCACCCCCAACGAGTTGCACATAAATCACCCCCACGGGCTTCTCATAACTTAAATTGCAGGTATGTCCTTATGTCTTTGATTTTTTCTTTACTGTAGTACACTGAAAGGGCCTTGGTCGCTGTAGTGAATTTAAAAATCACTGAAGGGAATGTGACAACTAAAGGTATGAAATTTGTTTTGTAGGGCATTGCTCTCTTTTCCCAGGAAATTTTGATTTTTTACATCTGATTCACTGCTTTACCTCGCATTTAGGAGCCGACAGCGATTCTGAAGGTAAATTTCAATGTAATTTTTTTAATTAAGTAAAACTTATAGAAACATAGAAAAATAGGAGCAGGAGTAGGCCATTCGGCCCTTCGAGCCTGCTCCGCCATTCAATATGATCATGGCTGATCCTCTATCTCAATACCATATTCCCGCTCTCTCCCCACACTCCTTGACGTCTTTTGCGTCTAGAAATCTATCTATCTCCTTCTTAAATATATTCAGTGACTTGGCCTCCACAGCCTTCTGTGGTAGAGAATTCCACAGGTTCACCACCCTCTGAGTGAAGAAATTTCTCCTCATCTCAGTCCTAAATGTCCTACCCCGTATCCTGAGACTGTGACCCCTCGTTCTAGACCCCCCAGCCAGGGGAAACATCCTCCCTGCATCCAGTCTGTCTAGCCCTGTCAGAATTTTATACGTTTCAATGAGATCCCCTCTCATTCTTCTAAACTCGAGTGAATACAGGCCTAGTCAACTCAATCTCTCCTCATACGACAGTCCTGCCATCCCAGGAATCAGTCTGGTGAACCTTCGCTGCACTCCCTCTATGGCAAGTATATCCTTTCTTAGGTAAGGAGACCAAAACTGCACACAGTACTCCAGGTGTGGTCTCACCAAGGCCCTGTTTAACTGTAGTAAGACATCCTTGCTCCTGTACTCAAAGCCTCTTGCAATGAAGGCCAACATACCATTTGCCTTCCTAACTGCTTGCTGCACCTGCATGTTTGCTTTCAGTGACTGGTGTACAAGGACACCCAGGTCCCTTTGTACATCAACATTTCCCAATCTATCACCATTTAAATAATACTCTGCCTTTCTGTTTTTCCTACCGAAGTGGATAACTTCACATTTATCCACATTATACTGCATCTGCCATGCATTTGCCCACTCACTCAACTTGTCTAAATCGCCTTGAAACCTCTTTGCATCCTGCTCACAACTCACAATCCCACCTAGTTTCGTGTCGTCAGCAAACTTGGAAATATTACATTTGGTTCCCTCATCCAAATCATTGATATATATTGTGAATAGCTGGGGCCCAAGCACTGATCCCTGCGGTACCCCACTAGTCATACGGCCTACTCCTGCTCCTAATCCTTATGTTCTTATCTTCTCCTCATTTTATTTCCACACCCTAGCAATTCTGCAAGCGCAGTGACAGAATTGCTCAATTAAGGCAAATTACTGCAAATAGTCTTGAAGAAAATAAACCTTCAGGTAAAACAGAAGCCGAGGATGCCTCAGGAAGTTCCTTTGAGCAAATTGAAAGGTTAGAAAACCTTTTAGCAGTTTAGTTGTTATATGTAACTTCTTTGGAGACAAACGGCAGGAATTTCCTCTCCTGCTTCGCCGCCACCGTAGCTGCAGCAGAAACCGCATTTGCGCTTATCAACTGGTTTCTGCCGAACAGCCACCAAAGTTATGGCAGCAGAGCAAGGGAAGCTCCAAGGAAGTGCCCGATGAAATGCTGTATAAATTCAGCTGTAATTCCCAGAGTTCAACAGCTCATTTTGAATTTTTCTGCCTTGAGTTTGTGCAAAACCAACAATGAGAGAAAGTGAAGTCTGATTAATTCTGACAGCCTCCAGTCCAACTTTACAAATGATCTAGTTGGTTGATACTGACAGCTTCCAATCCCAGTGGAATAAAGCTGATTTTTTACGTGAATGCCAATAAGCTGACAGTTACTTTAAAACACTGACAGTTAGCCTATTTTAACTCATTCTTCCCCATAACCCCAGAACTGTGTATTACTTACCTTTCGCCATCTTTCCTTAGTTCTGCAATCTTCAGGCTTTAAAAAAAAAGCAAGCTTGGTGTCATTAAATGCAACTCCTTTTTCTTTTACTCTCTTTACTCCTGTGCAATGTCTCCTGGGGAGGTCTCTTCCGCCCATTGGAAAGGAAGAGAACCTCCCTGTGCGCTGTGACTCCCTCCATAAGCATATGGAGGGATTCATGAGAGAACCTGGGTACAGCCGTGCACCTCTGTGCAGTGCTTGTCAGTGTTTGCAGCACCTCAATGCTGTAGAACACTGACAGCACAACTGTCAAAATCAATTTGCGCACGGTCCCTTTAAGGAAACCGGCTGATGACGCATCATCGAATGACGTCATCAGACCCGCTTCCTTCAGTTGGCCGGGCGGGCTTAACAAGCCCAATCGGGAAAATTATTTTGGACAGTGGGCTGGAGCCAGCAGCGAGGCCGGGACCTGCCACCAACGTCGCCCGCCACGGACCCGCCGAGGTTGGTAAAATCCAGCCCAAGGAGTATAACAGTCTACGGCCGTGAAATTCAGGCACCGGCTGATAAGGCCAGTTTTTGAGGAAAAATGGCGGCCGCCTCTCTTCTGCCCACTTCTGGCGGGTCCCACGGTCGCCGCCATTTTGGGCAGTTCGGCAGCGTGGCCGTTACCTGCACTCGGTGGAGAAATGGTAATGAGGCAGATCGTGATGTCAATCAGTGTGCAACAAATGAGTTGACGCACGACCTGCTATTTTCAACATCGCCGCTCCATTCAATGCCCTCTCCAAATCACGAACAGCTGAACATCTGTTCAGCAGCAGGAAGGACCCCCCACCAGGGCTATATAAAGAGATCAGCAACAATTTGCAGCTGACTTGCTTTTTGATTTGTAGAACTGTTTGGAGCTTTCTACAGTTATTTAAAGTTGGCGAGGTGACGGAGAGTGTTGCTGCAAGTGGAGAATGCCTTGCTTCTGATTTGAAGGGTTCTGCTCAGACCACTTGCTCCCAGTCATGGTGGCTCTACTTGCAGTCCCCCTCACGCTCGGTATGACAGGGAGAAGGAGCAGAGGCAGCGAAGAAGAGGACAAGCTGCTTGCAGAGGGAGGAGGAGGAGGGGCAGGAGGGCTTTCAGCAGGAGGCCTTACCCGCCTAGGGTCTTAAGGGAGCACTTCTACTTGCACTAAAGCCAGGAGCAGTGTATTGGGAGGCTCTGCTTCACCAAGGAGGTGGTCACAGAACTCTGCCACCTCCTGCAACCAGACCTTCAGCCTCAGAGCAGGACGACGACGGCGCTCAAGGTTACTGTGGCCCAATGTTCCCTCTAAGATGCGCGGCTGAATCCCATGCAGCCCGGATGCGCTAAACTGTGATTAGGCCGTGCAGCCCTTTAAAGGGGCTGCGCACCCAAAAAATATTAGGGGAACATTGCCGTGGCCCTCAATTTTTCCAGTCTGGAGCAGATCCTTCCAGTCTGGAGCAGAAGACATAGCTAACATCTCCCAGTTCGCTGTCCCTCACTGCATCCGGGAGGTCACACAGGCTTTGTACTCCAGGAGAAGGGACTTCATTGCTTTCTCTCTGAACAGAGAGAAGCAGGAGGAGCGCACATGTGGCTTTGCCAGGTTATCGGGCTTCCCCATGGTGCAGGGCGCCATCGACTGCACACACGTGGCTTTGCAGGCACTGCATATCAATCCTGGGATGTACCGTAACCGCAAAGGCCACCACTCACTTAATGTGCAGTTGGTGTGCGACCACACCCAGCACATCATGACGGTGAATGCCCGGTATCCTGGCAGCAGTCATGATCATGATGCCTTTATCCTGCGCCAGTCCAGTGTACCAGCAATCTTCCAACCACCACGTCGAACCCGAGGGTGGCTGCTTGGAGACAAGGGCTATCCACTCTACACATGGCTGATGACTCCCCTCCACAGCCCCACCACTCGTGGCCAGCACTCATGTAATGAGAGCCATGCTGCCACGAGGAACCTCATCGAGCAGACCATCAGGGTTCTGAAGTAACAGTTCCACTGCATTGACCGCATGGGAGGAGCCCTCCAGTACACACCGGAGCGGGTGTCCCATGTTGTGGTGGTCTGCTGCACCCTACACAACTTGGCCATCATGAGGTTGCAGCCCTTGCCACCACAGATTCTGGGACAACCTCAGGAGGAGGAGGAGGAAGAAGAAGTGGAGGAATAAGGGAGGAGGCAGCAGCTCTCTGTTCCGTATGGGCTGTCCATGAGCACCTAATCAAAATCTGGTTCCGCTGACTGAAACCCCAGATCCCCGTTGCTCACCACTTTCCCACCTTACCATCCCTCTGTCACGGAACATCGCAGCGTCCTCTTGGGCACAAAGCTGAAATGAGAACCACCACAAAACAAACATTCGAAACATAATTTATAAATATATCAATGCCAAACTATACAATAACGTCAACTAATCACCCTTGTGCATTTCCTTAGTGTCTGCCTTTCATGTTCCTTTGCCTACTCTAGTGCTCCTATGCAGTGCTACCCCAGTGGCTGCAGCAGGGCTGATGGAAGGCTGCTGACTTTCAGTTGGGGAGACTGCAGATGGCCTGGCAGGATGACCTCGAGCAGTTCTGAGCCTAGAAGGCCCGACTGTAGACTGCAGCACCTCGGCATGGGCTGCAGCAGTCTGGGCTGGCTGGCTGACGGGCAGCAGCAAGGGCACTGGCGAAGTGGCAGTGGTAGGAGTAGGAATGCTGTCATCCTGAGAGAGGACAGCAGGTTCTTGCTCCACGGAGCCACTGCTCCTCCCCCGGTTGGAGCACAGATTGCTGGACTACTGTGAGACCCTGCAAGCCCCTTTCCACACTTGTAAACCCAGCCACAATGGCAGCAGTCTGATCTTGCATTGGCAGCAGTCTGAGCTTCCACTGCAGCCCTCAGACGTTGGGTCTCTTCCGCTTGTGCTGCAGTGGAAGCTGCGAGATTGCCCATCACACCCAGCATCATGGTTGGGTCCACAAGTGTTCTAATGGAGTTGCTCATCATTTCCATCCTGGAAATCATGGGCTCCAAGCTCCGCGCAAAACCCCATGCAATGTTGGAGCCGGACTCCTCCATGCTCCTTGGCACTGACAAGAGGCTCTCTGGCAGGCTTGCCATTGCATCAAGCATTTCTGTGTGCATGCCCATCACCCTTCTTCTGAAGGCCGCCCCATCTGAGTCCTGTAGAGCAGAACCTGTGTGCGAACTCGCCCTCCGGGGAGCCGACACCTGAGCTACCCTTTCCCCCTGGCTTGGCTGCATCCCACTCGTGCCCGGTGCCTCACCACTTGCAGATCCCACCTCTGTACTACCCTCTAAAGTCCGTGCAGTGCCATTTTCTGAGCTGGTGCTAAGGAGTGTCAGATTGAGTCATTGTGCCTCTTTTTCTCCTTCACTCTCCTCCTCCATAACATCGGGGACAGGCAGTTCTTGGGTATCTGAAAGGAGAAATGCACAAGGGTCGGGTTGTGATGAGGGGAGGGGGGAAAAGCAAGATGTACATGCTTACACCATCAGCAGCTTGTAAGTGAGAAGTGATTGTGGGATGAGGGGGAAGTCGGATGTGAGAAGAAGGATTAGGTATGAACACACCATCATCAGCAGCAATGCTTTCACCTCACCGCTCAACACGGCATCAGTGACGGCCCCACCAATTATCTCCAGCACTGTGTCCTACAGCGCCATCAGGTTGTGAAGTCAGGCTTCCCCTCCACCCATCTGCTGCTGCTCACAGAGGTTGTGAGCCACCTTTGCCGTGCAAGAGAAAGGGAAGTGTGTCAGTGAATGTGGTGCAATGTGTTTGGGTGATGTGCCTGCCATGGTTGAATAGCTGGCAGTGTGTGGAAGGTGTGAGATGTGGGTGAGAGTCTTGCAGCAGTGGTAAGTGTAAGAGGGTGAGGTGAAGCTATGATTGTGAGGTATGATTAGTGATTGCTAGAGATTGTTGGTAGGTGAGCGATGGGGGTGTGGTGCATTGAGCAGTGTGTAAGGCTAGTAGTGCAGTTGGTGGGATATGGCTTTTGAAGATGCATTCACTCACCTTGACCACTCGTGTGAGGTCATTAATCTTTTCTTGCGGCACTGGATCCAGGTCCTGGGGACAACACTCCTGGCACCGACAGCTTGTGCTACTCCCTCCCACAGCCTTCTGGCGTGCTGCCTGGAAGGCCTCTTGCCCCCCTGCAGGTTGAGGACCTGACGTCATCTGTGCATCCCCAGGACCAAGGCCTCCAGTGCCGCATCAGAGAACCTCCTTGTCCTCTCTCTTCCCTGTTGGGCCCAGGCTTCAGAGTGACAATGAGGTGCTTCTGCAACAAAGCACCTCCCCTTTAAGTAGTACAGAGAGCCTAGGCCAAATTTTATTAGCCATTAGACTGTACCTGATATTGACCCCCCTGTTGAGCGCTAAGCGAACCAGCAGCCCATTTAGCGCTGAGATCAGCGCTCCAATCATTGTAATGAGCAGACAGCACGAATTTTGTGTGCTGCCTGCACCACTTTGAATGGCACGGCCACATCACGCTTCGCGCCTCCCATGCCCGCTTTTAAGCTTTATCCAATTTCACCCCCTACATCTGTCAGGTAGCTCAGTGCTGAAAACAATGAGACTGAATACTTTGGGGGAGAAATTCGGTATCGCCCCGTTTGGGGTGCTATTATCGGCCGGGCGCAAAACTTAGCGGCCGGCGCTAATTATCGCCTCCGACTGCAAATTTGACCTCTATCGCCCCTGGAGGTGATTGGAGCGCTAAATCAAGTGCTACACACCTGTCTTAAGGCGCAAAGGAGTGAGGCGCTACCTCAGAACGCTGGCGAAGCTCAGGTGATGTCAGTTAGCAATGGAACACAGACAGACTGGCGCCGGCCAGTTCTTAAAGGGGAGGGTCGATGTTGCTGTCCAGCCACACCCTGCTCACTGCAGCCTTGAATCTCGGCCTGGAGAGACCTGTACATCAATTGTGCTGGAACCACCAATGGATAGGCCCAGGGAAAGGGCTCAGCGCTTAGGAACCTCAAAAGTGGTGCTGAGGGCCAAAACTCCTTAGGACAGTGTTAAATCTTTCCAGACGTCTCTCTCCCTCTTGGCGTGTACCAAAAATTTTGCCGACAAGAAAAGGCAGGAAGCAGCCGCCTTTAAATAGCGCTCCCCTAGCCCCTTCCCGACTGCAATATGTTCCCCTCTACCTGTCATTGCTAGCGGCAGGCGGAAAGGGCGCGACTCAATATCCAGTCCGGGGCGTTGCACGCTCGACTGACGTCACGATCTGCGGGCGCAGGAGATCGTGGTGGTAGTGTTTAATGCCGCCGCAAAATGTCTGGTCAATTTCGCGAGCGGCACAAACATCGCCACGCTCGGGCACTAGTTGCTTTGCGCCCAACGGGAGGCGCTAATCAACCGAATTTTTCCCCCTTTGGTCCTTAAATTGCCCATATGTCATGAAATGGCTGTATTATGCAGTATAATATTTAACACTTTATCCTGAAGCATTTCCTTTGGGCTTGGTTTACCAAAGTTCATATTTTACTTTCCCCAAGCACTAAATTTAAAATAGTTTTGTGGTTTTATAAAAATGCCAATGTTCTATGAATTCATAAAGGCTGTTTAATTTTTGTTAGTATTATCATATAAATGAACACAAGTCTCTCACATAAACATGCTTATGATCACTGCAAGGTGATACTAATCTTTGAAATCTAGGATGTCAAAATCTTGAAAATTGGAAATTCCAAATTACATGTGTATTTGTTTCAAATGCTATTTCTAAAACATTGTAAGAGTCACTGTTCATTTTATATATACAGAG
Source organism: Squalus acanthias (assembly GCA_030390025.1). Taxonomy (NCBI): domain Eukaryota; kingdom Metazoa; phylum Chordata; class Chondrichthyes; order Squaliformes; family Squalidae; genus Squalus; species Squalus acanthias. The sequence continues at coordinate 83,324,183 of CM059428.1, read as the reverse complement.
GAGTCTTGTGAGTTATGCAGTTAGCTTTACGTATGAAGATATTTATCATATCACTGCTGGCAAGGACATAGCCTCTACTTATACAAAATTATTGTATTTGCTTTGATTATAACTCACAACAACAGAATTACATTGCATGAGTGATCGAGACAGAGGGGAGTCTGACATATTTGATAATAGCAAGCAAGCTGGATGAGTATTGAAGGTTTCAAGTTAGTTGTCAACAGTCAATGCATTTAGTGAAAACAGATTGTCAGATGAACTAGATATCAGCATTCCAGCCCTCCATATAATTGTGTATCAAGCATTTTACCTTTTTCCCCTCTTTTAGTACAAATGCATGAACAGTAAACTTTCATTATGAATATAACTCTTTTGTGGTTAGATGGGGAGGGGATAAAAATTCAGGAAAATTTATTCCCATTTTATACCAATATTTTTGCACCAAATTTACACCTGCAGTCTAATACAGTAGAACCTCTATTATCCACACACCTATTATTAGCCAGAATGTTTGCAAGGCAAAAGCTTCCATGAGACCTTGCTTCTTTTGTTACTTGCATTTAGAACAATTGAATATTACAGCATAGAAGGAAGCCATTCAGCCCATCATATCTGTGCCGGCTCTTTGAAAGAGCTATTTAATTAGTCCCACTCCCCCCACTCTTTCCCCATAGCCCTTTTCTTGGTAAATAAAACTGTATGTTTCTCATCATTCCCATGCCTCAGACCAGACGTGTTAAACCATATTTGAAAAATATTGATTAACCCCCAATTTCGATTATGTACCAGCGAGGTCTCCACCATTGTAGCAGATAATGGAGGTTCCACTGTAAGCATAATACAATATTAAAGAACACGAGTACCACTTCCCTCATTTTGAAAGTCATGTTTCTCACTACTCCGGGAAAGAATTTAAAGAAAGTACAATCTGAAATGTAAATGACAAATTCTCCTAAAATCATTTTTTAGAAGCTTGAGTCTCATAGAAGTAGAGATGTTAGTAGGACTGAGCGATTACTACAATTTTTTATGATGAGATTTTTTAAAAGTGGCAGAACAATATATTTAAATCCACGTTCTATGACCCTAGCCTTTTGTTTTTGTGCTAACACAAAAAGTTGTAGGAAAGGTTGGTCAGCATGGCTATGTGCAGACCCAACTTAAGCTGGCTCGTGAACCAAGAACATGGGCTGGGCATTGATGCAAAGTAAATACAGGCATAAAACACCCTTATTCCTCAATAGAATTAGTGTTTGTCTCTGCATCCTGAACAGAAGTCTTAAGACAATAATAGTTAAAAGGGAGATTGCCACTGTCTATAGAAAGGTTTGGAGTTGCTCAGGCAGGCTGCTCCAGAATCTCAGTTACAACGCTGCCATACTCAGCACAATGGTAAGTTTGTGCTTCATCAGACAGATCTGCTGTAGTTTTAACTATTATAATCTATTTTTCTGGAATTTTCTAGAACACTGGAGGTACATATCTGAAACTTGGATGTGCACAGCACACAATTTTCCAACCATTTAAATTAATGGTCTGAAAATCAAGTTGGAAAATTACCTCTATAATCTCATATTAGAGCATTTACCATTTTTTTTCCTATTTTTGTCAATTTTGCCTCTTTTCTCTTCCTCTCCTGAATCTTTGCTGGATTATTGTACTGCTGGTTCTGAGCCTTTCTGGAACTTCATCCATGCAGTCATTCTTAAAGTAGATAGTGAGTGTCAGCAGGTTATTCAAATAATGAGTGCATCATAAACAAGCCTAATTCTGTCCTCATCTGACATCCACAGATGAGCACTTCCATCAGGGGTAACTGGATAGTGATCATGGATGGGAACCATGGCTTATTTTCCACTCACTAACCCAAGGGCACAGAGGCGTATTTTGGCTAACCCAGCACAGCACAGTAAACAAACCTGGGCCCTTCCCGTTCTGTACAGTTCATCTATTAACCAGCTATGTCATGAAGGAAGTGTCATTGCTATGTTTCTAAGTGTATAAGAATAAGATCATACTGCTTCTCTCTCCTCCTGCTATTCTATAAGATGCATTTAATTCTCTTAAGTCCTTTTCCTCAGATCTTCCTGTTAATTTCCAAAATTCAAAACTAATCACTTCTATTTACAGGTCATTAAACCCATCAACACTGGCTTATTAAGGGTAGTTAACATATTTGAACCCCTGACTTCTGTCTGTTTTCTCCCTACTCCTCTTTGTTTTGGTGAACACTATACAGACGTTTCTCTATTGATGAAGGATCCCTCCTGAAATATTACTGAATCTTCCTCTTTCAAATGCTTATGACCTGCTGGCTGTTACCAGCCATTTCTGTTTTATTTCAGATTTCTAACGTGCATGGTTTTTCTTTCGATCAAAGATTTCTGTGCACTTGAAGAGAGTCAGGAGAACTGCAGAGGTACGGTTTAAAATTATTAGGCAGTTTATGAACAAAAAAACTTAAATACTACTAGATTATTTTGGAGGATATAAAATCTCTCTATCTCACCCTTTTTAAAGAATGCAAGAATACATGAATAAGTTAAATTTACCCAAATTCAATAACCCTGGATGTAATTGCTCTCTGTGAACCATCTTTTACAATGCTGTAATTCTTGTATTTGTTTAGAAATTTCAGTTTTTCAGAGTACATACGGCACATATTAATTTCCTTACCCCCAACTTCAGGTTCCACAGTGATAGTAACAGAATCACCAGTGTAAAGGATCGAGTTAATCATCACAGCTGATGGGAGCTGCGATTGAAAAAAATCATCTTAAACTTTGTAAGATTATAGTTTGAGATTTTACACTTGAATTTCGTGCTCACAACACTTTCTATATTACATCTTAGATTGACTTTAATTGTTACAGATTCATGTTCTCACACTTCAAATGACTGGGTTAAATGTCCACCCACCAGCATAAGTTTCAATAACGCTCCATCAGCAGCAATTATTCATTGTGAAATTTTATTTTATTCTTTTAGATAGATTTTCAGGTCATCAAAAGCTAGGAGAGCTATCTCGTCACTTTTGCTATTTCTTTTAGTAATATTTGCTATCATCTATGTATTTTTTTTGTGTCCATGTCTGTGTAATTTATTTCATTCCCAGAGGTTCCCATGTCACGTCATTCCCCCTGTCTAATTGTGCTAGATTTGAGGCTAAAATTAAAGTTGCGACAGTCGGTAAACCTTCAGTCTGAGCAACAGGGGACAAAGACTTCAAAAATGTGGTACGAAAGTCTAAGATGTTCAATATTTCTTTATTTACTGCAATTGGTGTTCCACGTATTATCCCCTTTTTGCACTGTAAAGTAAATAAGGACAGCACAGTCTAAAGAGAGTATTATTGCTGAATATTTTTGAACTTCAAGAAAAAGCAAAAAGATCAAAGCCACAAAATATAAAACAAGCAATCACAAAACCTGCTGCTGTGGTAGACACTGAACGGGTTTTTTAAATGTGCATAATGACCTCTGTCTTCATATTCACATCCTTGGTGCTTCTGAAACCCTTCAATCAACAATTTATCAGTATTCTCATCCAACTAGTTGTGCCATGAAACATACATGGAAACAATATTGATCCAAGTGGTTGTTTTGTACCCACATTGTAATTATGAAAGCTGCCTGACAGATCAAACTGTGGCTGAAAATTGATAATGCTTTATAAATGCATAGGTGTTCTGCCATTCAAAAGGGATTAACCTCTCCAGCTTTTGCATGGTCTGTGAGTTGCCCCATGGCTGGGACTTGTGCCTAAGAAGTGGATGCAAATCTAAGTGCATTTCAGGCATTGCTCTAGGGTTTCCGTGGATCTTCCGTTGAAGCTGCAGCGGACAATCGGGAAAACCCACACAGTAAATCCTACCCTAGGGGAAATATCAACAGTTTGGAGCATAGTTACTTCCCAAAGTACGAAACGGATACTCCCTCCCAAATAAAATCTGAGAATCCCAGAATGTACAATATTGTTCTACAAACCATAAAATGTGTTGCTAATAAAAGCTGTTTAAGATATATTAAAACTTTGGGGTCGATATTACGGGTGGGAGAGGGCCTGGGGAGGAGATTAAAAATTTTAAATCACATAACGCGCCTCAACCCACTGTGTGTGCGCCTGCCACCATTTTTACATAGGCGGGTTGTGCGGCGTGCCTGTGTCCCGCTTTCGAGAGGCGGGACTGTCCATTATAATATTTAAATCAGGCTCCCACAGTTAAATTTAACGCTGGCAGGCTGGGTTTCCCAGGCAGCTAAATGGAGACTGGAGTAGCCGGATCAAGTAGGTAAGCGCTTTTTAAAGCACTGCTTCTGAGCCAGTGTGAACAAGTGTGCTCCCCCCAGCCATTCAAGCAAACCTCTGCCGATCGCGGCCTCTCCTCGCTGCTGCGATCAGCCAATCCCCCCCCCCCCCCCACCAAACCCACGATCTCTGCCTCCCTCCCTTCCCCCTCATTGCCGTGCCCGATCTTTTCTGATTGCCGGGGACTGTCCCCGGCTGTGGCCTTCTACCGTTGGCTTTCCCGTCTGGCAGCCAGCCAACCTGCTATTCTGGCCGGCTTCTATTGAAATGGATACATATACAATTTTTTTAAATTTAGAACGACTCATCGATTGAACCAAAGGGTAAATAAACTGAAATAAAGGCCCCGATATTTACTGGGAGGCGGGGAGGAAGTGGGGAATTGCGGTTGCGGGGGGGGGGGTGGGGGGAGACCCGGAAACATGGATGTTCTGCTGAATTTAATGACAGCACTACATTATCATTTTTTAATTCTGTTTCCCGTCTAGCAGCCTAAAAGCAGAGGAAGAAACCTGTGGCCAATTTCAACTCTGGGACATTGCTGCCTGACTCTATAAGGCAACCAAGCATACTCCATGAGTTACAATAATGCATTACGAGATATACTTAATTAACCTCCACCCATCACCACTATGTCCTATTGTTCTTGGGACTGTTCCAGAATGAAAAAGACCATTTCCATCCATCATGTTAGTCCTGATGCTCCGAGATGTCCTATCACACTTTATCCTTCATACCATTTAATTGCCTTGTCTAAAAGAAATGTATCCATCATAGGTATCTAATCCCATTTATCAGTGTAGTTGTCCCTCTTTGTACTCTGTCCAAGACTAGGATGACCCTAATATGGAACGGTGCTCATAACTGCACCCTATCTTCAAAGTGGAGACAGAACAGTGCTTTGTGGCAACTAATTATCATTTCCTCAGATTGGGCTCTATCCCTTGATCTATACATCCTGAGATCCTTCTCGTGCTGTTCACCACTGCTGCACATTGTGCTGATGGTTTAAGGGTATTTTCCATTAAAAGCAACAGAGCATTCTCCTGTGTCTCTTTCTGTAGACTGTTCCCATTTATTTTATACACCCACTGTCTGTTTCCCCTTCCCCAACTTCCTAACTCTATATTTCTCTACAGATTGGGCCAATCCGGCCAGATCCCTCTGCAAATCTTGCATAAAATTATATAGAGAGTACAACATAGAAACAGGCCATTTGCTCCAACCAGTCCGTCCGTGTTGGTGTTTATCCTCCACACAAGCAGTAGTCCTAATCTCATGTACCTGCCATGTTCCCATATTCCGCCAACCACCTATCTAACCTATTCTTAAAAGTTGACACAGGGGATGAAATTCATTGACTTCAACGGAAAGGAAAACCAGGCGGGTGTAGAACAGGCCGATCTGGTCCTACCCATTTTATACTGCTGCTGGAGTTGGCTTTCACCCCCATGGTTTCTGCTTCAATCACTAACTCTGGTAGTGCATTCCACAGTCTCACAACCCTCTGTGTAAAAAAAATTCTCCTGCTCTCTGTCCTAAATCTCTTACATTTAATCTTATATCTATGCTCCTTTGTTCTACACCTTTCAACTACTGGCAACAATCTGTTTCTATCTATTCTGTCCCAGCCCTTCATACTTTTAAACACCTCTATCAAATCACCCCATAATCTTCCCTGTTGCAGCATAAACAGGCCTAATTTTTCAAGTCTTTCTTTGTATTTGTATTTCCTCGTACCAGACAGAAAACCTGTGCTGTACCCTCTGTAAATCCTCAAAATTATTCCTATCCTTTGCAGCCCAAAACTGCACAAAGTACTCCAACTATGACCTTTGCTAAGGATTTATATAGATTCACTATTGCATATTGACTTTTATATTCAATGCCTCTTGCCATAAAACCCAGTACAATTAGCACTTTTCAAGGCCTTTTCCATTTGAGGTGCTGATTTTAATGTCTAGTGTACCTGAACCACCAAATTCTTCTGCTCTTCCACATCAACCAACCTACACCAATTTAAAGTGTATTTATTTTATTTATTAACCAAAATGTATCACCTCACACTGACATTAAGTTCTGTCTGCTATTTGTGCATCTTATCAATAGTCCCTTCCAGCATCCTACGGTCCTCAGAATTATTTACAATGTTTCCTATTTTAGTATTGTCTGCAACTGTGGACACCAGTCCCTCTAGCCCTATATCCAAACCATTGATGTCAGGTCTGCTTGTTCTCTAATGTTTATTACCCTCTCGTTTTGATATCATCAAGAAACATGGAGAGCTTTGTTACTGCGCCCTCCCCCAAATCATTAGTACGTGTTGGAGATAATAATGGCCTCAAAACCAATTGCTGTAGACCCTGCTAGTTGCCCTATCGCCTAAATATCGCAAACAACCATATTATTCAGATGAATTAAGAGCAGGGTTTGACTCATCAATTCTTGACACTAGCTATGGAAATGCACCTGTGAATTCCCCAGAATGCAACGGAACCTAAAATACCTAGTTCCAGGGAAAACATGCAACAAAAATACATGGACTATGCAGCCTTATATTATCGACTGTTATGATACTGTTGGGCACCACGGAAAAACTGATTCAGCCTAGAGCTGTTCTAATTTTGTTCCCAGATTAAATGTGTTTACATAAAAAATGGACACATTATCTATTAAGTGGGGCTTCAAAGAATTCTACAGAATAATAAACTACAAAATCATAAGCATCAATCTGATATCCAGCACTAACCAAGGTGCCAATTGTTCTAAGTCAGGATAAAGACAGCTGAATACTTATCCTGTGAATCCACTGTATAGATGATGGCTCACGATGAGTATCTTCTTGCACAAATAACAGTTTTTTGCACTTAATTTTCTGCTAAATTGGAAGCTAACTACTTCCCACATTGTTTTCCGAACACCTGCAGCTGCGCTGAATCTCTGTGTTCTGTTCCTTTTAGGTAAAACAGCACTACACTTCCGTCATCTCTTTATTATGCTTATCTCTTCCTTTCATTACACTGTGGAGCTAATGACTCAGACAGAATGGTCAGTCATTAAGTGACAGGCAAATGATACCATTTGCATGCGTGACTAATCGGTCTGAATAAATGAAATCACAGACTTTCATTCTCATCATTCATTTTACAAACATCGACACAGGCGCACAGCAGGTAGTTAGTTAGAGCCAGCCTTGTAAAACAAATTTGTTGCAGCTGCTTAAGCATGTTAAGTTTGATTTGTAGGTTTAGGGTATTTTTTTCTTTTAAATTGTAAGCTGAGGACTAAGGGAAACAGAAAATAATACAATTGTGTCTTTACTTCTGTGTTTTTAGATAATGTATTTTTAAATTATTTCCAGTGGTGGAGTATGCTAAGATCAACATGTTTCAATGTAAAAAAAAATTACACTGGTATTTCTGGATGAATCTTAGTGTGAATCTTAGTGTTCCTTATCTTTGGGATCTTACTTACGGTGTCAGCCTTGGCTCAGTGTTCGCACTCTTGCCTCTGAGTCAGACATGGCTTCAAGTCCCACCCCAGAGACTTGAGCACGTAATCCGACACTCCAGTGCAGTACGGAGGAAGTGCGCACTGTCAGATGTACCGTCTTTTGAATGGGACATTAAACTAAAAATATCAGGTGGATGTAAAATATCCCATGGCAATATTTTGAGGAAGAGCAAGGGCTCCTGGCCGATATTTATCCCTCAACCAATAGCCTAAAACAAGTTATCTGGTCATTAATGAGAAGTCGCACAACACCAGGTTATAGTCCAACAGTTTTATTTGAAATCACAAGCTTTCGGAGCTATCGATCGCCCCTTCCACTATCTGGTCATTAGCAGCGTTAAGCAGTGCCTCGATTTCAAAATTCTCATCCTTGTTTTCGAATCCCTCCATGGCCTCGCCCCTTCCTATCTCTGTAATCTCCTTCAGCCCCACAACCCCCCAAGATATCTGCGCTCCTCTAATTCTGCCCCCTCGAGCATCCCTGATTATAATCGCTCAACCTTTGGTGGTCGTACCTTCTGTTGCCTAGGCCCTAAGCTCTGGAATTCCCTCCCTAAACCTCTCCGCCTCTCTACCTCTCTTTCCTCCTTTAAGACACTCCTTAAAACCTACCTCTTTGACCAAGCTTTTGGTCACCTGCCCTAATTTATCCTTATGTGGATCGGTGTCAAATTTGTTGTCTTAAAATACTCCTGTGCAGCGCCTTGGGATGTTTTACTACATTAAAGGCACTATATAAATACAAGTTGTTGTTGTCGTTGTTATCTCAGTGATGTTGTGGAACTTTCCTGTGTGCAAATTGGCTGCTGCATTTCCCTCCATTACAACAGTGACTACATTTTAAAAATACTTAATTGGCTGTAAAGCACTTTGGGACGTCCTGAGATTGTGAAAGGTGATATATAAATGAAAGTTTTTCTTTCAACAACAACAACTTGTGTTTTTCTTTCAACAACAACAAGTTGTATTTATATAGGCGCCCCGAAAAAATTAGCGCCCCCACGCCCGAAATTCACTGGTAGCTCCCCAAGAGGGAGGCGGGCTGCTACTGGAAGCGCCCCGCCTCCCTCTTGGGGCGCTGCGAGTGAATATCACGGCGCTGCGGCACATCGCGCCGCGGTACTGCAGGCCTTCCTCCCCTTATTAAAGGGGAGGGGCCTAGCGCAGCACGACCCGGGGCCCAGCTGGGCCACCAGGGATTAGAGTGCCGGCAAAAGAGCCCGACACTCGAGAAGTGCCGGGCTCACGGATCAAAGCCGGCACCCCGTGGGGTGGGTGGGTGCACAGAAGGCCAGGGACAGCAACGGGGCAGGTGCTGGCAGGCGGCCAGCAACACAAATGGCCGCCCGGCACCTCCCCTTTAATTTGCACCGCCCAGGCCGCAGGTAGGCCCCCCTGACCCTGTCGGACATAGCGTCCGGCGGTAAATCAGGGGGCGCTACTGAAGATCGCGGCTGGGGCGTGAGCGGGGCGCTGCGCACGGTGATGACATCATCGCCGGCGGCGCACCAGGGCGGGGCGCTAATGGTTACCGCCTGCCGCTAACTTCCCGCTGAATTTCACGGAAGGCGTTGGCGGCGCCGCGTCCAGGCGCTAGTTGCTTTGTGCCCCGTTAGCGCCCTCTTAGAGTGCTAACGGGAGGCGCAAATCAACTGAATTTTTCCCCCATAGATTTTTGTTAGGTAAGGGTATCAAGGGATATGGAGCAATGGCGGAAAAATGGAGTTGAGGTGCAGATCAGCCATGATCTAATTAAATGGCGGAGCAGGTCAGAGTGGCTGAATGGCCTACTCCTGTTCCTAATGTTCCTATATTCCTAAACCCAGTGAGAGTAGTCACGGAGTAATAGGTTGAA